>CM033694.1:37762032-38977032 GCA_019514585.1 Dendrobium officinale
CTTAATTTATTTTCACTTACGTCATAAATTTCATGAAATCCCAATATTTTGTATGTTTAATCAATTAAGAAAAAAGATTTGATCATTTAGTAGACTCAAAAGTACGAAGCGCTTAGGATTATAAAAAGAAGTGAAGTGGACAAAGCACCACTAGAGCTATTAGGGTATGAAAAATCCTTCATTTATTTTTTTCAATTCTAATTCCAAACTCTTAATTATCTTAGACATTTCAAAATATATATTAAAGTTTTACTAATTAATTTTATGATAATGATGTGAACCCTAATCATAAATTTTAATAACATGCTATGCTTTGGGCCTTTAAACTATTAAATAAAATGGGAATGATAATGCCTTTACAAGTAAACTAGTTGACATCAATCTCAATAGCATCTAAATGACATCCATGTGTATATTTCCATCTCAAGTTGCTCTAAATTCCAAAGATTATGAAACTCATAGTTAATAATCAAATCCTATGGATATTACGAATCGTAGTTGTCAAATTTTGGTAGACTGATCGAATCCATTGGTAAATATAACACGATAAATACATGAGTTCTTGATTAAGTCTCTCACTCTCTCTCTCTCATTAATCCAATTAAAAAGCTAACGTTAAGACAATCTCCTTAATCAAAACTGATCTTCTCCTAAAGATTAAAGTAATAAACTAAATCGACTCGTGCCTATAAATAAATTAGGTTCTCATCAAAAGCATAAACCTAATGAAAAGAAATTTCATCCACCAAAAAAAAAAAATACTCCAAATCTTTTCTCCGAGTTACACATCAAAAAGGCTATTGAGAAAAAAGTGAAGTTTTATTAAGCATTCAATACTTTTTCCCTTATTTAGCCCCCACACTCTTTTAAAATTTTGTTAATATTCTCCTCATTTATTTTGCCTCCCATGTTCATCACCACCTAAAGTGTCATGAATAAGAAATGTTGTGCTTAACATACTATTAATGTAACAAGCACATGCAACAATGGGTATATATGAAATATATGTAGATGCGCTGAGTGCCTTTCTTTTTAAATAACAATGTTCATTTTAATTGTGGGTTAGAAATCAAGTTGTAGGAGTCTCCAACGCAAGGTTATGAAAATCGGATCGGACAACAAACTGAAAAAAGGAGAGGTTCACGGTACGATGGTTCAACCGGAGTTGAACCTTATAATGCAATAAATACTAATTTTATTAAAAATTAAAAAAAAAACATACATAATAATGATGTCATCACTCCGAATATGTGATAAAAAAAACATAAATAAGAACTATGAAACATAAAATCACATAATTAATTAAAAGGACATGTTTTATAATTAAACAATATAAAATATTTGAGCAGCTCACATCTAGCTTCTTCATGATACTAAATAATAAATATAATTTTTGCACCAAAGCTTTTATAGAGGAATCTATTTATATTTTTCAGAGAGTGATATGACCAATAAATAGAAGGGAGATAAGGGTATGTTGGCAGTGGTTTGAATGGACGACTGATAATGATCTTCTTAATCATGGACTATTTACTGGGCATTTAAATATCGTAATGATATCAGAATTCGACAATCTTGGGCACGTTGGATTCATCTCGTCGAGCCGCATGATTGGACTATAAGCATTTCACATTTAGAAATCGTTTGGTCATCCAATTTGCCTCGTCTAGGACAAGTTAAGAGCCATCATGTAACTCCCCCTCAATCTTGAAATATTTGAACATGCAAAACTCTTTATTTATTCTGAGGAGAGGTACTTTTGTAAGATTTTCTCCCTTATTCCGAACTCTTGTAATTCTTTGCATCATCTTAAATAAGGTATGTGAGCGTTTAACAATCTTTATGCACTAGTAAATTACATCATGAATAACCTCATAAACTTGACAAATGAGTTTATATATCAAACCTATATATCAAACCATTCGGGAGTTGTGAGAAGCACCAAAGGGGTTATTCTTTGAAAGTGGTAAAAAATTGATGACACCTCAAAGTATCTGATTAAAAATTAAGGTTTTATTTGAAATGATTTTCTTACTGTTCTTAAAGCAGATTTATAGTATAAAAATAAATTTTTTTTACTAAAAAACTGCTTTAAGAAGCAGTAAAAAAGCCTATAGGAATTTCAAATTCTTGAGAGGCACTAATATAGTGATATCTTTGAAAAACAAATTGGTCCAATGTGACTTTTTTATCTCATCCCAACAAGTTGAGAAAAAGAGGTGAATAAAAAGATTTTATAATCAACCAATAGTACAAAATGTGGACCTCAATCACCATTGTTCTTTGCCCTTTTCAGATCTCTCCATTATTCTCATAAAAGAATAAATTGAACTTAATTGCAATTATTAACATATTAATAACGAAAGTGTATCTCAAACATGATAGAAATTATTCCGTGCAGAGGCCGGATGCAGAACGTCGTCCGAAGACCAATCAGAATGCGTCACGTCAACGATACCAAGCGAAGGGATGACGTGACACATTCTGGTTGATCTCCGGATGGCGTTTAGCTTCCGCACAGAATAATTTCTATAAACATGAGGCTACCAAGAGGCCTTGGGTTTGAGTCTTGTGTATGTGATGTGTGTCTCAATCTATCTTAATTGACCTAAATATCCAAAAAAAAAAAAAAACTTTCTCCAATACACGTGCACCTGATCTTAACCTATTAGTTGAAAGCTTTAGTTATCAAGCAAAATATCTTGAGTTCAAACTTATTAAAATGATTTGTGTTTTATTATATCATGAGCAAGACGATTAGAAACTGTCTGTAAAAAAAAATTTCATTTTGATCGGCAATAATAAGAATTTGTCTTCGACTGGCGTGCAGTAATTCGTACAAAAGCATGGCGAAGTCCAATCCAAATCACGTGAAATGGACCATTGGCGATTGCAAAAGCGACGGCAGAATCGTATAGAAAGGTGCCAAAGCTCCGCTTCGACGTCCAAAGAGTGCTGCTGCTGTTCACGTAATATGACAATAATATTTTTCACCGTTCATTGTACTCTTTACATACACTATGAATGTATATATACAGATTTCAATTTTGCAAGATTGACATAAAAAATTATATATTTAGCATCAAAAGTTTAAAATTTATCTATATAATATTTTAATGTCTATAAAATGTGCATTTTCTAAAATAATATAAAAATATTTTTTATGTTATTTAAATATTTAGTGTTAGAAAAGTATATAACAAAATATAAATAATTGATATAAAGGCATATAAAAAATTATCTAGTATGCATTTAGATCCCCTTTAAGCTTTTGAAGATAATGTTTCTATTTTTGTGGAGTCGAAAATATTGTTTAAAAAATGTTGCTCCAACGAGCTCCCATCACGACTTTCTAAGGATCTCTCATGAGTCAAACCTAAACATGCCATTACAATGATGAGCAAATTCAAGCTCGATACATGAGCTCGAATTTAAGCATACTCATGCGTCGAACCTGAACATGCCATTACAATGACGAGCAAATTCAAGCTCGATACATGAGCTTGAATTTAAGCCTACTATTACACAAACAAACCAAGCTCAAAAAATATGACTCAAACTCGACTAAACTCATTTGCAATCCGAAGCCATAATACATCAATAACAACAGAATTTAGCAAGCATAACTTTTCTTATAAAACATGTCACATAAGATTGATGTTGACTTTATTTGTGTGAAGTGTTTTATTTCTTTCTAATATCTGACAAAACCATCAAACTGGCTTTAAATAAGCAGATCCCATAATCAATAATACAACTTTCCCTAAGATCATTCCCACATAGGTCGACTTTGATAATGCTTTTTCAGTAATTTTGCGTTAATAAGTATCAATAATGCTTCCCGCGACCGAACCTTACCTCCCGCACTACGCGAAGGACAAAAATGACGCTATTGCCCCAATTCGTGTGGAAGTGATCGATCATTTTAATTCCGATTTGTTAGATTGTTATCATATATATTTAAAAACATTTATATTTTATTTTTTTTTTCATATCAATATATAGAAGAGTATATATCAAGGTAATTTAATTTATTATCATACAGCAGCAGCACAACAACACGGCAGTTATACTACCCAAATAAAACTTATTGATTTATGTACTGTAAATTTATAAAACAGCTTTCTGGACAACAACTTCACAACCTATTTTACTGATAACTACAGCCATCCCAAACAGAGCCTTAGATTGCAGGTCTGCACCACGCAGTTTCGTTCCGCAAGCCGAAAGCTAAGACGAGTCCATTCAGAAAAAGATGCGACTCCAACTCTTCTAAGGCCAGACTATGAGGACTTGGCCGGTGATCTAGCGCAATTAATTACAGTTAGCACGTCGCATGTAAAAGATAAGACTAAAAAAATATTAGTACGTTGGGTCTAAATAGTTGGGATGATGAACTATAAAGCAGAGATCTGATCAAGATGGAAAATATGCAGCAGCAATCACAAAACAAGTGAAGTTAAGAAGTTCTCATGATAAATAACCCCTGCCTGAGGAAGCCTACAAATAAAGCCGCTGCTTTGGCCATTCCTCTAAAAATAACGATGAATTATTCTGTGCGTATGTCGAACGCCGTCCATCGCCCAATGAAAATGCGACATGTCACCCCCTACTCGGTACCGCTGCTCAGTACTGGATAACGTGGCTGCACCTGATTCGCCTCTGAATGATATTCTGTGTCAGGTGTCCGCACAAAATAATATCTCAAAAATTACACCATCTTATCAAAGTACTGATGTAGGATGTTCTAGAGTTGAGTTTCTATTGAAGACTTAATAAATGATGCCAGAAATCATGTAACAAGTATGGCTAAATTTTAGGGTTCACATGATCTTAAATTTTAACAAGTATTTATTACTATATTTGAAAACACAAAACATGAGGTAAACAAATTCAGATAAAAAATCTAATGATCATCTACTAAAAATTTAGAATCAATAAAATCATACAAATGATTTAAATCCACCTAGATTGAATCAAATTGTCTTAAAATTAATAAGGCCCTCAAATAAATAGCAAAATTTAGAAAAAGAAAACAAGTGAAAGGGGGAAGAAATCGCCACAAACAAGCCTCGTGATTGAACAATTAGATAAACTCTCTTATGAAAATTTTCAAATCTCCCATCTGATCAAGAATTGAATCTAGGAAAAACAAATAAATAAAAAATAAACTTCCTATTAGAATTTTGTTCAAGAATCAATTGATCAATTTTGTATATCTTTAAACCCCTGTTTTTAATGACAAGGCCCAATTAACAGAAACTGCTAATTAGCAAAAATCTTCTTAATCAACCTTCAAAGGAATAGCAAAATTCACAAGACTATCGAAGGAAACAAAAATGCCAATAAAAATTGCTAAATATTAGGTCAAGATACCATTAGATTCTATGAAGAAATGCCGCAAAACCATTTATCAAAGTGTTGCAGGAAAAAAAACTGAATTCGCTGCAAATATGAAAGTAACTAGTTGCATCGATACGGATTCAGCAACACGGATACAACATGATAATTTATAAATACATAATACGGGTACGGCGCGGATACGACATTATAATTTACAAATCATACATAATAATTAAAAAAGCAATCAAAGCATATGATTTGAAATTACAAAAAAAAATAATAATAACATCATTTGTAGCCTTTTAGCTTATAATTTCAAAATAAAAGTAAGCATTAAATGTCTAATATAATAACAAAAGCATAAACATAAATTCTCTAGCACATGAATTTTCAACTATTCAATAGAAGGAATGACATGATTAGCTTCTTCAGTGGGTTGTCTTTGAACTTCTATATCATCTTTAATAAATATCATAGCTTCTAATTCAGGTTCATCAATTGAAAGATTAGCAATTTCTAATATTCTCATATCATCAAGAGACTCAAATCCATCTAAGAAATGAGAGAACCTCGCTCGCAGCCACGGAAGTAAATACGACAGGTCTTTTTTCAATTTTTTTTTTGTTTTTCAACGGACAAGCGTCCTTTTGAAATTAAATAATATTTTAATTGGATATGGCAACGCCGTATCCGACACATATCAGTGATGTATCGAAGGCGTATCAGTATATCGGTGTATCGGATACAGCACACCTTCATAAATAGGTGTATCGGTGTAACATAGGAAAGTATGTATTCATTGAGAATGCAATTTATGTGTATTGATTCTTAATTTTTGTTTCATAGTTCACTATAAGTATAAAAACATACCTATGATAATGTCCCTTACATAAACAAAATGTGTTCTCTAGTAATTTGAATAATTTATTAGGTCAAGTTCATTATTGCATGGTTTCAGCTCAGCATATTAAATTCCAACTGATATATATGGAGTTAGAATCATAACGACGATGTGAAGTTTAAACGATTGTACTCTGATATTCCTGTTTCCATAATTACTACTGCAGTTTGCTGAGTCGTTGTTGCATGTCTTCCCGCTACAACTATAGTCTCGGGTAAAGGCCTACTGCTACAGTTTCTCGTTGTAGCTTTTGCTTCGTAATTAAGGTATCTGTCTCAACCAATACAAGCTATAAACCCACATCAGATTAGTATATTTTTTAGACTGACTAAGAGTTTTTTAACTATAGTAGTTCTACATCAATAATCAAAGAATTATGGATCTTTTTTGCAATGGTTATGACAATGCCTGTAAAAGATATTCAAACTGAGATACTTTAGTTTATGACTTTTTCTAAATCATTTATTGGTTATGAAGATGCTTGTAAAAGATATTTAAAGTGAGGAGTTTTGATTTAGAGTTTTTGTAATCACATATTTCTAATTTGTGAGATAAATAAGTGAAAATTTAGAATAATGAAAAAAATATTTAAAAAAATACTTTGAATTCGTAGAACAAAGACTAAGTAGATGATATATAATTTTAGTGAGTATGAAGTTGAACAATTATTATTCAATTTCATTAGAACATAATGTGATAACTATGTGCAATAGGTTAGTCATCTTTGATCTATTATATAAAAGAATAGAGATAGAGATGAAGATATGATAACTTTGATAGTTAAAATTAGATGACTAAAATAGAGAAGCGTCTTAGGAGTATTATGCAATAAGATAATATAATGAAGACTTGGACATAAACTTAATAAAATTACAATTAAGCCATCAATATAAAATGGATCCAAGTGTTAGGTACTAAAAAATTATTAACATCTAAAATTAGTGTGAAGCAAATGAGAATATTAAGATGAAAATGTAGTAAAATTATGAAGGATAGATTAATAAAAGATTATATTAATCAACGATTGGAGTATCGTACAATGAAGATAAGATAATTAAAAAATAGACTTTGAAGAATTTAATATGTGCATGAAAGGAAGAAAATTACGCTCATTAGCTAGATAGATAAAATTAGAGTCAACAGATTAAAAAGAAAAAAAGGTAAACCTAATATCAAAGATAGAATTCATTCAAATTAATTTTTGAAGAATAATATTAACATCTCTGATGTGAAACAATCCATGTGAAAGTGATTTGCTTAAAGAAGTTTGCAAGTTTAGATTTAGAGGCAATAATAAGCAAGATCTTATGCGGAATTGAACGATAAGTTAAATATTAAAGTGGTACCTAGCTTAGGTTATCTCACATGCATAGAAGTTAAGTTCAAAAGATAGCCAGCTTAATCCAACATTGCATACATGAATCGTTCCAACAATTGATTCCAATACTAACAATAAGATTAGT
The DNA here is from genome assembly GCA_019514585.1 of Dendrobium officinale. NCBI lineage: Eukaryota > Viridiplantae > Streptophyta > Magnoliopsida > Asparagales > Orchidaceae > Dendrobium > Dendrobium officinale. The sequence continues at coordinate 37,769,740 of CM033694.1, forward strand.
CTATGAAAGATCCCTCACACAACTCTTCTAATTACTAGGCTTTAGCGGAGAAACATTAATATGATCTTCATGAAGATAATAAATTCACATTCAAGGATGTAACTATGAAGATAGAGAGTCGGGCGTCGAAGTTACCCAAAGACAAAAGGGATACGCACTCCGGCAAGGTTGTTTGAAAGTTGGGAATGAAGTGGACAGCAACCACGAACCTCCTTGCACTAAGGAACACCCGGGAAGAGGGGCAAGTACACGTTCCGGATCTTCTAAATCACGGGTTGCAAGTGAAGCAGCAATAAGGAAGATGTCAATTCTCTGAACTTCTGGACCGCAATCCCGGTAGGAAGATTTCAGGCTCACCAAAATCCAGAAAAAGGAATTTCAGATTTTTGGAACCAAAATCTGAGAAGACTTCCCGTTTTTCCAAATTCTTCTACAAAGCTGAAGTAATTCTTTGGAGGAATCTGAAATGTTTCAGATTTTCTTCCCTCAAAAATCTGAGAGGAATTCCAACTCTCATTTTAGGGAGGAAAAACTTAGCAGCAAGACTTATGGAAAACAAGCCACGTGACGTGAAGTAGAGGAGGAGAGGAAATCTGAGAGGGAATAATCTTGATTTCCAATCTCAGATTTTGAAATCTGGAATAAAAGCTGAAATTATGTTTGAGAGGGGAGGTATTTGGAAGGTAATTAAGAGGTGGTGAGGCGGCAATTAGAGAGAGAAGCAATGGGGGTGAGGTGGCCGGCCATAAGAAGAGAGAGAGGGGCTTGGTAATGAATGAAATGGGGCCCTCAATTAATGACAGATTTTAATCAAAAATCTAAACGGAACTTCAGGTTTCAATTTAGGGAAGTTTCTTAATGCATGGCAATCAAGAGAATTGATTTGAATTTCAAATCTGGCTTGAAACACAATTAAGAAAATTGCCAAAATCAAGGATCTAATTAAGGAAAGTCAATTATGTCTCATGTGAGATTTCAAATTTCAAATTTCAAACCCCATGGAGGGAGGCCAGCAGCTAGAGGGGGGGAAACGACACCAAGAGGGGCGGGTGGAGGGCAGGCGGGTGATGGCTGCTTGGTCGCCGGCGGCTGGAGGCTGACAGCTGGGCGCTGGCCGCTGGAGGCCGGCGGTGAGTGGAGGTGGCCGGTGGCTTTGGGGCCAAGTGTGCCAGCGGGTGGGTGGGGAAAACAATAGAGTAGAAGAAGAGATATGGGGTAGAAAACCAAGAGCTCCACCAAGGGGTTGTTGGGTATTGCTTTGAGCCTCTCTCCTAGGCTTTCCTCATGCGAGAACTCACAAAGAGAACTCTAGAACTCACAAAGAGATCCAAAACCAAAATTTTCATTAACAATAATCATCCCCCTTTCCAAGAGGAAGGGGAAGGCTTAAATAGCCAAATACATGAAGGAAAATAAAAGACACTATTGCCCCTAGGGCAAACATAAGGCAAAGCCCTCAAGTGAGGGTAGAAAGGGAAAAGTACAAATAACAAATCAAATACATCAAGATAAATAGACACGATCGTAGCCGTTGATCTTCGATGTCCTCATCAATCTCATGCAACACTTAGCAAGAATGAATGAAAAATGAAGATTCATAGAACAAACCCAAATAGTTGGGGTAAGGCTGATAATTTTATTTTGATGGAAAACTCGCAAAAACATTCCTTGAATTTAATATAATTGATAACTAATCTGAAACAAAAATAAAATATTTTGCAAATAAAAAAGGTCTAATTCATTTTCTTAAATAAACACCAATCACTCCTCTAATAGCAATGACAAGCTAATTAGTCACACCATATATGGATCCACCCTTGTTAAATAACCAACAAAAAGGAAATTCCTCATCCCACTCATGGTAGTCCAGCTATTTTTATGGTTTTGGAAAAGGCTGCTAAAAAGCACCAAGCCCAAAATTCACTCAAAATTTGACCCAACCAAAATTGATTTTTAACTAATTTTGAATCCCACTCCAAACGCAAAATACGTTAAGATATTGCTTTGAAACTCTCAAATATAGTTCGAGTCGACTTGAAATACGATAGACTAAATCTTTATAATTAATATGTAATGCATATAACATATTATACCTAACACATAATATAACATTGACATTTATATACTATTTAATTAAAAAAATTTGAGTAAACTAGAAAACAATTTTAATTCAACTCGAAGTCAAATCATTTTGAATCCAGTTGAATGCTTTGATTTCTAATCGAGTTCAAACACAGCATTTATTTCCAACTTCAAGTTCATGTTTAGTCTAACTCGTAGATACTAGATTTAGAGATGTAATCTCTCCATCAAAATTTGTTGTTGTAGATATACTTAAGTAGTTTGGGTATGTATAATGAAAAATAGAAGATGCCCAAGTAAAATGAGTGTATAAAATAATTCAGAAAATTTAGTGAGAAAAAGATACCAAAAATAATATGATTAGAAATCATGTGATGAAAAAAAAACATTGAACCAAAACATATAAACATATATGAAACCACATATGACACGCAACATGAATGAATAGTGAAAGTTTTCGATAAAGAAAAACCCAAATAATTTAGATTAAGCAAAAGATGATGAAGTTGTCAAAGGATTTCTAAAGGGCCTTGTTGTTTGAGGGGGAAAACATCAAACTTAATAGAGTTGTAATAATTGACAAAAACTGGAGAGAATTGGTTAAGTCATTCATTTAAAAATTTGTGTAGTATTTCAACATTCCTAGGAGATCTTCTAATAAAAAACACATAAAATGAGAGAATAATAATTAAATTGTTACAATAGTTTATAGTTTAATGAGTAGGAAGAACAATAATCGCATAATAATTATATCAATGCATGGATTGATGAGTAGACAGTGATCCCACGGATCAATGAGGTGACAGTGGACAAGGAAAAAATGTGGGTGAAAGTTTTGGTGAGTTTGGGTCCCAATTGGAGAAAATTATACAAGTGTTTCACCCCATCTTCTCAAGCAAATAAATAGATGCCATCCATTCCAAGCTTACCTGATAATTTCTGAAAGACAGCCCTTGATGATCTCTTGGCGAGAATTTCAACAAATTATTCATTATGGTTGCAAATGGAGTAAAGAGTAAACCACAATTAAGCTTATCCTTAATTAAGTACCTATCAACTTCAAAATGCTTTGTAGGTCCTGTTGCACTTGTTATCGTAATAGAGCCTCACATAACTTTTCCATTTAACTTCTAAATCTTTCAGAATATTTTTTTACCATAATAGTTTGTAGTTCCCCAATACTATTAAATCTAAATTCAACTTTTGTGCTAGATCATGTTACAATATCCTAAATTTGACCTTCTGTAAACCATAAAACCGACATAATCCACATCTGTGTATGAATCAAAGACTTCTCCTTTTTAAATAGACTTCTTTTGTTTGGAGTTCCCTTCAAATATTATAAGATTATATGTACCACCTTGAAGTGCAATTTTTAGGATCATGTATGAATTGACTCGCCACACAAACAATATAACAACATCAGGTCTACTATGTGATTAGCAAATAAGTCTTCCCATCTGTTTCTAATAGAAAATTTTTATGATGTTATGTATTATGGCATATCTCCAAGTTCAAAATTAAATCCCATAGGGATCTCTATAAGATTGCATCCAAACTAATTCATTTCTTTCAACATGTAAATAATGTATTTTTATAATGATATGAAGATTCTATACCAAGAATGTGAAACTTAAATGCCAAGGAAGTACTTTAGCTTGTCTAATTATTTGAATTCAATTTCTTAAAGCAATCTTTTCCTGAAATTCTCCATTTTTTCCAAGTCACTTTCTGTCATGATAAAATGTAGTTAAGCTCAACAAGTGTGAAGAATCCCCTTGAAAACATGTGTTTCGTAAATAATGTATAGTCTTCTTAACTTAATTTATATCCCATGAGCATTACATTGGCGAACCTTTCGAAACACGCCCTTGGAGATTTTTTCAATCCATACAATGTCTTTTTTAGCTTGCACACATTTCATTTTATATTTGAGCTTAATCCAAACGGGACATCCATATATACTTCCTACTTAAGGTCACCATGTTAAAAAGTATTCTTCACATCAAATTATTATATCTTTCAATCCCTATTAGCTGCTAAAATGAAATCTAATAGTATTATTTTTAGCAACTTCAGCAAAGGCTTCCAAATAATAAATCACATGCATCTGAGTGTAACCTTTTGGTCACTAGTCTAATTCTAAACCTTTCTAGTGAACTATCATATTTGTATTTAATAGTAAAAACCCATCAACATCACATTGATTTTTCTCCTTGCAAACTTGTCAATTCTCGTGTTCTATTTTTTTTTTTTGGCATAGTTTCATTTCTTCTCTCATAGTGTTCTTCCAATTCATATTATTTAAAGCCTCAAAGACTATTTTACGGATAAAAATAATATGCACGCTTGTAAAAAAAGATTGATAATTATGAGAAGTCTTTTTATATGATGAATAAAAAAAAAAGCAATGCATGCTTAGTAGAAATTTTTGTATATTCATTCGTAGGCTTCATGGTTTCCCAGGAAGATTCAGTGTCAAGGATTCAATTGATTGGACTTGCATGGATTGAGATGCCTTTCTTCGCAAGTAAATTTGTAATGATTGAGTAGAGAGTGATTTTGGTATTGGCTGCTATGCTTGAGTTGGGAGTGGCTGGTTCTACAATACAGATGTTTGTTGGGATGCGGGATAACAAAAGGCAATCTATGAGAAAAAAATTATTTGTAAATAAAATTTCTTCATTTGGGTAATTGGTAACAAAGTAATGATTTTTTTATTGGAAATGACATCAGAAAACACATATCTTTCTCGTGAGGGAATCAAAGCATTTGTACCTTTTTTGTACCTCTCTCCTGAGGGGCTCAAAGCATTAAAGATTCATATGGCCATAGTTATTTCCTTGTTGATAGGACAAGCAATATATGAAATCAATCTTTGAATTGATAATATGATATGTAGCCCCTCAACCAATGATCTGTAACCTAAAAATTGACAACTTTACAACTTTAAAGGCATGAGAAGAAGTAATACCTGAGAATTATATAGTATAAGTGTCTGTTGTGCACATTTTGTAGGTGCTCCTAGCAAGCTTTTTTGTCTTTTTATGCCATGTAAAAGCCCAATTTCTTCTTCCCACTAAAAGCCTATGAATCATATGCGTCCATTTTAGATAGCTCTTTCCATTCAATCAGTATGTTGAATGAATGTTTTGCAACTCTACCATTCGATTTAAATTGAATCTCTCAATTCTAAGAGAACTCAAGACCAAGAGTAAGTGGGTATTGTTATTGTTCTTTATGGAGAGGGAAACAGTGGATATGTTCACAATAAAAAAATAGAAAAGAAAAGAAATGCAGCAATATAGCAATAAAGGCTACAATAATGGGACAAATTAACAATGATGCAGCAATGAAAGTTATAGTAATGAGAAATGTCTGCGACAATGCAATGGTGAAGGCTACAATTATAGAAAAATAAGTGAAAAAGAATATAGTGTAGCAATGAAGGCTGCAAAATGATAGGAAACACTTGAAGATCTTAAGAATTTCCTAACAATCTTTGGAAAACAGCGAGAATTCTCCACAAAAATTCATACAAAACCAGGAAAACAGTAGATGATTTGTCTTATTTGATGAAATGGAAACGGAAAATACCAAGATACAATTGATCGTGTATTCGAGAGGAGGACTTATCTCTCCCAAATCTCTAGACACCGCTAGAGCCCAAAAAACCTAAGAGATCACAAATTTCAGCCAAATTCAAGATGTCCTAATCCTAGGAAAACAAACTATTTAATGCATATAATTCAAAAGAAAATCTCTAAACAGTAACCCACATTCAAATTTTCCTCCTAACTCCCTCAAAAATCCTTCCTAAACAGCTCCGTTGGAATGGGCACTTTGATCGACAGGCGGAGATGTTCCACTTTTGTTGCCTGTAAGCTGGTCCAATATGGGCCGACTGGACTGGTCTAATAATACTCCCCTCCAAAAGACCCACCTAGTCCGCAAGGTGGAAAGACGACACTTTCCCCATTCCCTCTTCATCACAAAGAGTAAGAACTTAAAGAGTTTGGTCCTTATACTTGTGCCCTGGAGTATATCTCTCGTCACATCTGAAACAGAGCCCCTTCACCCTCTTCTCTTGTAATTCCATTTTTGTGAGCTTCTTGAAGTTATCCCCAAGCCTTACTCCTGCAAATTTTTTCCTTCGAAGTCCCCCGAATAGTCCCTTGAAGAGTATCCGGTATTGGCTCCTTAGATGCCAATAAGGTGGTGGTCATCTTGTACGAGCCTACTAAGATGTTGCCTCCCGTTCCTCTCTCCAAGTGCCTCTAATCCTCCACCAACTGAGCTAGCTCCATAGCCTCTCCTAAGTCACAAGGCCTCATCACTCTAACTGCCGCCCAGATCTCTGGTTTCAGTCCCTTCATGAAGTTCCCCTCTAGCACAGTCTCATAAAGGCGGTCCAATCAGCTAGCAAGGTACTCAAACCTCTCCCGGTACTTTATCACTAAATCATCTTGTGTCAAGGTGAAGAACTGCTCGTAGAAGTCTTCTCCTATGCCGGTTCAGAATCATTTGAACAGGCAATCCTTGAACTCCCTCCAACTCTGTATGGGTCGTCGCATGTCCCTCCATTAGTACAAAGCCAAAGTCTTTCCTTCCAAGTATAGGTCATTTGTTGTCAGTCTCTCCTCCTCCGTCAAACTATTGATGGTAAAATACCTTTCCACTTTGTAGATCCACCCATATGCATCCTCTCCCTCAAAAATAGGCATCTTCAGTTTCCTCACCCTTTGATCACCTCTGCCAACTCCGCTTCCTCCAAAATTTTCCATTCCCCAAGGGTTCCCCCCAATTGTGCCAATCATCCCTCCTCCGCTCGCACCCAACCATTTCATCACAAGCCCACCTTCTCCCTTCAAATTCAGCACCCCTTCAATCATATTCAACCTCTCTCCTTTCAAATTCGACACCTCTTCGATCATAATCAAGTCCTCACCTTTCAAATTCAACCCCTCTTCTTTTAAATTCAAAACCCCTCCATTCATACCCAACCCCCTCGCGCCTCTCCACATACCCTCTACCTGACTCCTCCCTAGGAATAGGCCCTAGGTGAGGCATTTTCTCTATTCCTTCTGAAATCTCCACCTCTTGATCCTCCCTTCGTCTGAATGGCTTAAGATTTTCCCCACTCCCCTAGCTGTTGGTGACTTCCCTCACCTCCAATGGCATTTTTTTGGTTTGGCCCTCAAGCACTTTTCTCAACTTCTCCTCCATGATGAAACAATTAGAATCGATCTTATCATGGATGACTGAAATATCTTTTTTTAAATCTGAAACTTGAGTTTGGAGATCTGAAATTTTAAATTTCATTTGTCCGATCTCCCCTTCTAATACTTCAACCTTTCTTCCTATCATATATCATCAACTCTTTGTTAGGCTCAAAAATTTGTATTCCCGACTAAAAATAATAGAAACTTCAGTCCAAAGTAAAAAAATCTGCTGCAGGAATTCTCCAAAGACAACCCAAAAATAACCCAGAAACCACTCTAATACCAATTTGATAGGAAAAACTCGAAGATCTCAAGAATTTTCTAGCAATCTTTGGAAAACAACGAGAATTCTCCACAAAAGTCCACATAAATAAGGAAAATAGTAGATGATTTGTATTATTTGATGATATGAAAACAGAAAATACCAAGATACAATTGATCCTTTATTCTAGCGGAGGATCTATCACTCCAAAATCTTTAGACGCTGCTAGAGCACAAAAATCTAAGAGATCTCAAATTTCAGCCAAATTCAAGATGCCCTAACCCTAGGGAAAAATTATTTAATGTATATAATCCAAAAGGAAATATCTAAACAGTCCCTACATTCAAATTTCTCACCTAACTCCCTCAAAAATCATTCATAAACAGCTATGTTGGATTGGGCAGTTTGATCGGCACGTACAGGAGGCGGAGACATTCCGCCTCTGTTGCCCGTAAGCCGCTGTATGGACCGGTTGGACCAGCCCAGTGGACTGGTCTAACACAAAATTTTGGTGATGCAACAATTAAGGTTGTTATAAAAAACATACAAGATAAGGAAAAAACCTAGAGATCTAATATCATGACAATGATTGAAGAGAATTAGTTGAGTATTTCATTCTAATATTTGTGTAATTTTCATACAATCTTAGGATAAATAGAAGGAAAAATACATAATTAATGAACAATAATTCACCAATAAGGCAAAAGTCTTGGTGAGTGTGGGCCCCAATTGGCAGAAATCATACAAGATTTTTACAATAAATACCATACCGTTCACTAGAGTGTAGAGTCTCTAGCATTGATGTTTATTCTATTGCATCAACAATTCCCACCGTCTCACCCTCCACCTTGCGGATAGAACATCAACTATACTAAAAGCCAGTATATTGTAATAAAGATTTTTTTAACAACTTAGTTAACCCCTACCCCTCACAAAATGATGGATATGATGGCTAAAAGGGTTGTGAATCCAGCTCAAAATTTCAAGATTAGCTTAAAAATTGAATTGATTTTTAGTTTGGATCAAACTCAATAAGCAAACTAATGAACCAATCCTAGATTGAATCAAATTTGAATTGAACCAAGCTCAAGATGAAATAAAAATACATATCCAAGCATCTCTAAATGCACATACAAAGATATTTATGTGTATATTTAAATTTGAATCAAAGTATGCATGCATCTTTATGTTTATATATATGCATCAACATATGCATGTATGTTGGACTAAGAGCTCGTCTTAAGTGATAAAAAATTAGCTAAGGTTGGATAGGGTTTTTAGCTTCAATTGAGCTTGCTTCAAAGTTATGCATCCATGCTTGCTCAAATAAATATTGGATCGCCGCATACTAGAACAAAATTTGACTTGACTCGAGATTAGATCTAATGATTCAAGAAGATCTCCAGCCAAGGTCCAATTGACTCAAAATCATATCAAATAACTTCAATATGATATATTTAAATTTTAAGGGGGTGGCTAGAATCAACTCAAAAGCACATCATTAACAATAATGTCGGTTGATAACCAGCCTAAAATAGATTAATCATTTCCCTCTTGTAAAATCTAGCAGAGAACTAGAAAGAAAAATATCGCAAAAAAAAAACCACAATACCTGAACGAAATGACCATCCATGTAATTCAAATTAGCTCGCCCCCGGTTGACTCACCCGAAATCAATTAAATATTCATAGCACCCCAGGATCAACAAAGTTTAGTACAAGCGACCCAGATAATTAAAATATATTAAAAAGAAATTTAACAGACGATAACCTATAATTGTTACTCTGCAATCCAATCCCACCATTGTATAACTACACATGAAAGAAATACACCTCCTAGAGTTTTCAGGTCTCTTACAGTTTGTTTTTCAGATGTTTTCCATTTGGATCGAACTCTTAAGCGGCACGTATTCACCAAGATATCCTCCCAAATGATCATAGAGCGCGCTCTTGTCAATCGTCTGATGGTGGTAGCTCTTGCAAACGTAATAGAACACGCTCTGAGCTAATAGACCCACAAAATTGACGAGGACGAGGACCGCCACAAGGCCTCCGCCAACGAGGACCTTAGCGGGAACACCAAGGCCGAAGCTGCCCTCCTCTGTTGGGCCCTTGACGACAAAGGCACGGAAAGCCCAGCCGATAAGCCCGCAAGCTGAGAGATAGCCGGTGATGAGTATAGCAGCCATTCGAGCCCGTCCACGAAGGAGCTGACGTGCTTTACGCATGGCTTCGAGGCCGCAGACGGGCTCCAGCACGGAGATGACCGAGGCGAGGTGCCATAGGGCAGAAATAAGGACATGGACAGCGATGAAGGCGGCGATGAGGAGTGATAAGACAATAAGAAAAAAAGGGGAATCCGATGAAGGATAGGCGACGAGGAGCATGACGAGGGAGAAAGCAAACGCGAGGTTGTAAAGGAACATGAGGAGGGACACCCAGAGGAAAGTGCGGAAAAGGCGAGGAAAGATCGGGGGTATGGCTGATAGAGAAGACGTAAAGGAAACGGGCTTAGCGGCGTAGAGAGAGGCGACGGTGAAGACGATGGCGGCCGTGGAAAGCAGAGAGAAGATGAAGAGGAATATGATGTAGATGAACTGATAGAAGAAAAGGAGAGACCAGCCGGAGGAAGAGTAAGGAGATGACGAGGATTGCTCAAGGTGGAGGAGGACGGGATGAGTAAATAGCGAGTGGATGAGGATTGCGAAGGAGAGGGGAAAGACGAGTGCGAGGGTGAGTAAGCTGAAGGTGCGGGGAGCGGCGCGAGGGATCTCCGCCGATTCCCGGAGAACGTCGACGGAGCTCAGGGATTGCAGTTGCTCGAGCTGCAGATCCATGGCGTGAGAAAGGTAGATAGGAGGTGAATTTGGGAAGAAGAAAAAGGAACCGAGGGATTTGTTATTTTTTTAACTTCTAAGATAGGATTTGTGGATGGGAAGTGGGCGCCTTGTAGCGAAGTGGACATGTGGAATTCTAATGGAGGTTTCCGCCTGGGTTACATTTTAACCTTTTCTGTTTTTTTTTTTTTCGTTTCTATTTTTGGAAATTGGGAATTTGATATTTAGAAGATAAATATATTTACTTAATTTTTGTTTTTTATAATAACATTTTGCTATTTTAAAAAAATGAAACCCTCTTGATTGAAATATAAGCAAAATTTTTTATAACATGAGATATATGGTAGAATTAAACATGGTAAAAATTTTATAAAAATTTTTTAAATGGTGTAGTTTTGAATGTAGCTCTAAAAATTTTATTGAACATAAATAATTATAATTTTCAATCTACTATTTAAGGGTTGCTTGATTTGATAAAAAAAGAGTGCAGAGTATATCAAATTTAGGGATTTTAAGAATTTTGATGTTTGTTTTTGGCGAAAAATGAATCCATAGTAAAATTTTGATGAATTCTAAATTCACATAATAGCTCATTTTTTATGTATTCAAAATTAGTTCAATATCTATCGATGCCCGTATACGAGGAAAGCTAGCTCTGCTCTCATCGCCGCCCACTCATAAATTCACATACACGAATAAAAAAATGTCGTAACAGACACTAATTTTATGTGAGATGTACAAAAAAAAAAACATTACACTCAATCTAGTTGAAATTGTCCACTATTTAAAATAAATACTACAAAGTCTTGTTTTCCTTGGATTAGAGAAAACAATATTACAATGTCTAGATTGTCTGTTTAGCCTCTTATGAGAATATTGAAAATTGTTTACCTCATTTTTAGCTGAGGTCATTTGACCCATATCACCATAATCAACAGTTATTTGATAAATGACTCCATGGTTGACAATTATCTAGTTTTTTATTCATCTAGCCATCAATTATGCATTCAATCATCTCCAGTCAACTATTCAATTATCTCAAAACAAGTATTCAATCATCAACAATCAATAAACCTACACTTCAAGCAAACAATCAATCAACCCTACAATCAATGAAGATACACTCAATCAAACTTCAATCACCCCTAGATATCCAACTACATTGATCAATCATCACTCCTAAAATCCAAAATCACTAAACTACAATCAATTGCTTTGCACTACAATCAGTTGACCTAGTGCACTAACCCCCATGACCTTAGTCATGACCCAAACTACTTCACTAGGAACTTCATACATTAAATCATCCATCATTAAATCCTTCAGCCATTAATAGATCCATCATACCTAGTTGGGCTAGCTCAAGCTAGCTCAATTGATGATGCATATTACCTACACTCAATCAAGCTCCAGATGGAACATGATCTTCACCAAACTTTTATGATTACCACTCCCAATGAAGTGGGCATAACTGGTCACCCTAACCTAATCATCAACTAACTTGGACAACTCAACTCGTGCTTGGTCAAACCAAGTCAACATTGGGTCAATCCAATGCATTCAATCAAAGAAAGCACCTTAACTTATGAAATTTAAGTTCTATAGCTAAGTAGAAGAACACTAAGAAGGCAACAATATACTTCCTTTCAATAAACATAAACCAACACCAACATAATGAAACTTAATAGTAAACATATATAAGTAAATGATTAGAAAATTTTGTAAAGAAACAAACTAAAACTTCAAATGAACTACCCTCAGAATAATCTAGAAATGTCATCTCACATGCAAATCATGAAAATAAAAGAATGATGTTTAAAGGAAAAAAATCAAACCAATGGTTTGCTAAAAAAATTATGATCTAGCTCAAGTCAGGGCTCCTCCAATAAATATCAATAAACGGAGCACAACAATACATTACACTCAAAATATTTGGATAAGAAAGATACAAGTGGAAGGTGAAACCATAGAGAGAAAAATTAAATAGAAGACCAAGAAGAAGAAATAGGTGTAGGAATAAGATAGCTCTCAAGCTAGGAAGAAAACTCTCAGGTTTGAATTTATTTACACCAACAACAACTCCCTTCCAACAACAAATTAGCCATATTTTATAGGAGAAGAATACCCAATAACCCACATAATTGTGCCACACAACAATCCAACTAGTCAATAGAAAACAATCAATACAACCACTTTTTGAGAAGAAAAAACAATATTTTAGGAATCAGCAAGGAGGGAATGAACAGTCAGTGGCAGGGAAACCAAAAAGCTTGCTTGGAAAACCAACAACCAACCAACATGGGAATCTGAATTTAGCATGGGGTATCAACAGCTGGGAATCCGAAATCAGCTTGGAAAACCAACAGTCAACCAACATGGGAAGAGATGGGTCAAGCCAAATAAGAAAAAAATATACCAAAGATAAAATACTGATTTAGCCATCAAGGAGCAAGAAAATAAATTCAACATAAGTGGAAAGCCAATGGAGAGAAATTAACTAAGAGCACCAAATCCAAGAATGATCATGAGTTGATTTCCATCATAGGGCACATAAAAAAAATATAGTCCAAAATTACATAGCATCCAAAACATAAGTAAATAAAATATAAAATGATAACTCTTGATTGCATCATTAACCCTTCACAATCATTCCAATGTATGGTGTAAGTATCTCTAAGCTTGCCATGAGTCAAACCATGATTGGTTTGACTTGGTCAACCCTACTACACACTCACTCACTTGTTAAAACATCAACTCCAATCCCTTAGACTTCTTAAAATTCATTCAAACAATAATCATGCACTCCATTGAACTCCACCTCATGAGCTTGGACCAATTGATTGGTCAAATAGGCAAGTCCAATGCACAAAATAGGTTGAGTAGTCAACTTACCTAAACTGTGCATTCCCTTCCATTCCATATTGGCTGAATAAATCGACCAACGCTCTCTTGAGAATAACTTTCATATCATTAGATTCTTCCATCGTCCACCATGTTATGTGCTCTTTATGATATATATTCACTATATTGAGCTAAGGCCTTCACTCCAAAGAAGGGACTTATTTGTAATCAATAATAAACACTCATATAATCATTTTAACTGGGTCAGACCCCATAACTTTTCCCATTTTTAAGAATTTTTCACTTAAAAATATTAGTGTCTCTTATAACTCTTACACTCTCTCTTATTTATCTATGTTTTGGATCACCGTATAAAAATTAGATGCTAAACTCTATATATCTCTATTGTCATAAATATTTCATAATGCAACAAGCATTATATCCTTAAAATGTATATAAAATTAAAAATTTTATCTCATTGACAAATGATATGCTATTGAATTAAAATATAATAAAATATTGATATAATGATATTTTAAAAGGAAAATTTTTAGGAGATGAAAAATATATATCCTAACAAAGGTGAAAAATTTTAGTTTGAGGCGTGGAATAGAGGTGATAACTCCAAAGATTGACTGGAGGGGTCTTCCAAAAATAGTATTATAAGCTGACTCTAATTTCACCATAATAAATTGGATTATGTGAGTAGCTTGTTGAGGAAATTCTTCTAGTATAACTTGAAGACTAATTATCTCTTCTACTCGAATAGGTCGATTATCAATTCCATATAGTGGTCCTTTGACAGGTTGAAGGTTTTTTATGGTGAGACCCATATTGAGAAAAGTATAGTATAATAAGACATCTATAGAGCTTCCATTATCTATCATAATTTTTTTGACATTATAACACAGGTCACCTAACCCCGCATGAATCACAAGTGGATCTTGATGAGGGATTTTTACTTCCTTCAAATCAAAATCATTATAATAGAATAATTGATCGAGCCTTATTTGGTGTTAAATTTTCATCTAGCGCCAATAAGACCTGATTAGATAATAAGGGGCCTCCCGTGATGGTCTCAATCTCACAAACTGTTAGATGATTATTCAACAGTTATCTCTGTTGTTATTGATTTTGCCCCTAAGTGGGATGAGCTTCCTCTCGAGTAGGTGGATCTCAAATAAACCGTCGAAGATAATATTGGCGGATAAGCCTTTCAATTTCATCCTTGAGCTGCTTATAAGCTTTGGTAGCGTGGCCACAATTACGATGAAAATGAGAGTATTAATCTTGATTTTTTGTGTTCGCCTTCAAAGGATTAGGTCGCTTCACATTCTCTTGATCTCGAATGGTCATCAATACATTTCTCGATATATGTTTAATAATGTATACTCCTCCTATCAAGGTTCCTATTATGGAATTGGAGGCCTATGAGACATATTATTCTTCTCTTATTTCTTTTGTTGTGAGAACGAATTATTCATCCCATGTGCACTCGTATTTTATTTGTTTACTCAAACTACTTTATGTGAGCATTTATGACTTCATATGTAAAGATTTGTGCTTCCACGCGATGGATTAAGTCGACGTATGAATGAAATGTGTCACATGAGTGCCGAATAAAAGAGGCCAGGATGGAGGCCTCTAAGAAAGACTCATATCAGCAATTCTGGATCTACTCCTGAAATTTGCCGGGCCTCAATGGAAAATCATTGAAAATACTCCTTCAATAATGTTTCTCCTTTATTTTGGCGGATCCCAAAAAAGTGAGAAGAATCCATAGCAATTTTTTCGATTAACAATGAATTATTCGATGAACACTTTGGCTAATTTGACAAAAGTAAGGATCGTTATGGTTGGAACTGAATAGAACCACATTTGAGCTTTTCTTTTGAGGGCAGAAGGAAAAACCTGGCAGATGAGCATGTTTGAGGCTCGTTGCATATGCATGATAGTTCTATAGTGATCAATATGCTCGTATGAGTTGAATGTCCCATTTTAGGAATAGATGCTCGATAGTTTGAATCATACTAGAATGGGTATTTAAGAATAACTTCAGTTAGGGGTGATGACTCCTAGAAGTCACACTAACTAAGTGGTTGTCTTACACCTCCCACGAGAAACCCTTCTCGGACCAATCTTCGAAGTTCATGTCGTAGGGCATTATGAGGGAGCTCATCAACATGCGGTCGGACTAAGTCTTCAGGGATGTCCGAAGGAAAGCGAGGTTATCGACCTTCATGCAAAGGATGGATAGGAACTTGCAGTGTCAGTAATTTCATTATCTTGATGCGATATCATATGCCTCCTTGGCGGAGAAAGAAAAATCTCTGTGTGGAGATGTTCGAGTTGAACATCTTCTGCCAGTGGTGGATCTCGAGGGAGAAGAACCTTCTCTTGTGGTGCTAGCACCGGTTGTCGAGTCTCTCACAGGAGTTAAAGGATCTCATTTGAGATTCTTCCATCTTTTGGATACGTTCTTCTAGAGAAGGTCCTGAAGTTCCTTCTCTAGCTGTGTTTTGCCCTAAGGATAAAATGAGATAGATACTTGACGTCCATGATTCATAGGTTGATTCCTGGATTGGTGGGTGTTGGAGCGGGAGGCTCCCAAGATGTGTTTGCTACGCATGTTTGTCATTGAAGAAATACTTAGAATTGTGGGTTCAATTCCCATAGATGGCGTCAAACTGTTACTAGCTAGAATATACATAGAGATAGAGTTAGAAAATTTTCGTCTCAGCATTATATGGATATCCAGCACACAAACAAAAGAAATAATGTAACACCATAATTTTTACGTGGAAACCCTGAAAAACGAAAAAACTACGGGGGCCACACCTAGTTGAAAGGATTCCACTTGTGTTTGCTTAAATTATAAGTGGTTGACCCATTCCTGAAATTGAGGACAATCAGATTACAATAATCAACTCTCATATTGAAATTCAGTTACAAATGGAGATCGAAAATTCGGAGATGTTTGGTGGTCAGGCAGATATTCGACTTCGATTGACGGTCGGGCAAAAATCCAACATCAATCGGCTGTCAGGTAGAACTTCGGGATCAATTGGCTATCGGGCAGAACTCCGGCATCAAACGGCGTTCGGGCAGAAGTCTGACAGTGGTCGAGGAGTCAGGTGGCAATAGAGCCCTCTTCCTTCTGTTCATTTTCTTCATGCTTCCTTGCTTCATTCTCTTCTCTTCATGCTTGAACTCCCCTTTCATGAGAAATGAGGAGTTTATTTATAGTTTTCTGAGAGTGGCATGGTCGGTAAATAGGAGGAAGACCAAGGGTAAATTGGGAGTAGTTTGAATGGACGACAGTTTTTGAATCCCTTGATCGCAGATCGTTTATTGGGCATTTGAATGTCTTAACGATACCAGAATTTGACGATGTTGGGCTCGTTGGATTTGTCTCGTCGAGTCACTCGATTCGACTATAAGCATGTCTCGTTTGGAAACTGTTTGATATTCCAAATTATAGATTGAACCTTCCAAATACACTTCGGGTCTTTCATTTGGGCCTATTTGAGCTCAGATTTGGTTGAATTTGGTGTCGTTGGGTTTGTATTTTTGATACCTTCAGTTCAACTTTAAGTTTGCTGAAATTGGAGTTCAAATAGTTTCCGATTTAATTTTTGAAATTTCCAACTTGATTTTGCGTCGAGATCCGTGCCCGATCAAGATAATTTCTTTATGATATATCAAGTATAAAACTAAAAATGCCATTCATCATTACATTGAACTGTAATCGTTTCTTGATAATGGTCAAGCCATGGTCGAAGTGGCTTGGGCAAGTCTTCTCTGGGAATCTGTACAGCCAATATTCTAATTGAAGTTCAAGAAATTGGGAGATTAATGATTTATTTCTTCTTTGAAGTGTTTGGAAATCATCTAATCCTCCATATTTGAGCAGAATGCGTGATACAAAAGGCTTTATTTGGTAATTCTATGTTGTCATGCTATTTTGTCAATTGACCTTGTTTTGAAGACGATGCTTTTAGGTAATCTGTGTGGTGATTCTCGGGGTAGCATTAAAATGGTTCAAGGACAATGAGCTTTTCATGCATGCTTACTTTAATTTCTTATATAATTAGGTGAAAAATTCTGAACCTCTTTCTATCCCTTTCTTTGAGAACTCTCTAGTTTTCATGGAGTTTTGTTGCTGTTTTACCACTAAGAGATTTGATGATGAATTATATGTCAATTATGAATTGAAGATGTTTTCATTTCACGTATGAGCTGCTCTTTAACTTATTTGTACACAAGCAGGGTTTTCTTTCAAGTTAAGATGATAGCTTCTCTACTTGTCATGAATGCTCTTATACACAATAATGATAAAGAAATGAGAATGTCTTGATGTTCGTCATTTCAGGGATACCGTGCAATCATTATTCGGGCTTGAAAGGAAGAGATTGTTGATGGGTGCTTCTTTTCTCTCTTCAACCTTGATATATCATCAAAAATTTCATCTTGATCGAGCACGAATCTTGAGACAAAATTGAGTTGAAAGCTTCCGAAATTAAATCTTGGACCATCAAACTCTTATTTTAGCAAACTTATAGTTGAACTGAACGTATCGAAAATACGAACAAAACGATACCAAAATCAAGTCAATCCGAGCTCAAATGGGCTCAAATCAAAGGTCCAAAGCATATTTTGAGAGTTCAAATCATAATTTGGATTGTCAAATAAATTCTAAACGTGACATGCTTATAATCGAATCGAGCGGCTCGACGAAACAAATCCAACGAACCTAAAATCGTCAAATTGTGATATCATTAAAGCATTCAAATGACTAGTAAATGGTCCATGATCAAGGGGATCAATATTGACCTTCCATTCAAACCACTTCCATCTTGAACTTAATTCTTCCTATATTTACAAGCCATGTCACTCTAAAAAAATTATAAATAGGCTCTCATTCTTCACATGGAGGAAGAAAGAAGAAAAAACAAGGGAAGAATTTGGGAGCTTCCTCGCCGCCGACTGCCGTCGGAGTTTTTCCCAACCATCGCCAGTCTTATGTCCGATTCTCCAATATATTGTAATTCCATCATCTCCAAGTAAAGGGGCGAATAAATCTTATAATCCATTCAAACTTAGTGAAATTTTCTCATCTTGATCTATCCCTTATGGTTTTACCCTTTCTAGAATTTCTTGTTTTGATTTTGACTTAAGCAGGATGTACTGCAATACCACTGTCTACATCAAATTCGGCCTGTATATATCTGATCTTTTCTATTTTGCTTGATTTTCTTGTGATATTACTAATTTTGAACTTAAGCAGGTCTGTCTACTGCTGTGTAAGGCATTGGCCATTCAATTTCTTAGGACCAATCTGGAATGGTTGGACTTCCTTCTTATTTTCATATTCTTATAATTTTGTATTATGTTAGCTATTCAGTTATTATTTGTAATTTCTCATTTCTTGAACTACTTGAAGATTTGATCTTTCATAATTGAAGGTAGGTAAACAGTTCATCATTTATTGGTCGATGAGTTCAGTCTTCTGTATATTTTGCTTTCATTGCAATACTATCTGTTTTGTTTCAAGGAAAACTGTTTCAATTACATCATCTTTTAATTTTAATTTTAGGCTCCGTCTAGCGAAAATTATTCTGTGCAGAAGCGGAATTCGTCCGGATACCTAAGCCTGCGGCTCAGTATCTTTCGGTACGGTGGTACCGAGTGTCGATATCACTTAGTATCGCTGACGTGGCTCATTTTGTTTGGTATCCCGATGTGGAGCTGAGTTCGGCGTCCACCGTCCGCACAGAATAATCTCTCAAGTTTGGGATGACTTTTTATCTTCTTTAAATTAAAATTTTTCCACTAAAAGTTGTTTTAGAAATCTTAAATTGATATTGATATATTATCTGAGTGATTTGATATCTCTATTTTTACTCTTTTGAAAATCCTTAAATAAATTTTATTAACATATCCGTTTATAGTTTAGGAGGATTAATGATGGAAATTTAGGCTTAGTCTCCGAAGTCTTTTTTATTACTTCTTAAAATAAAATTTTAATTAAAAAAAAGCAATAAAAAGTGGTTCTAAAGGAAGCTTTCCTTTATACGAGATGACGGGTGCATCTTTATCCAGAATTTCATAGAAAATAAGACTTTTTTATGGATTGATTTTTTCATTGGTAATAGGATCTTTTCTTATGGTTAATTTCCTTAAGATTTTTTTGGAGCGAAAAAATAATAAAGAAAAATAGAAAACAAAGGTGATATTTTAAGGAGAAAATTTTATTACTAAAAATATTAAAAGAAGTGCTTTTTTTCTTACGAAAGAAAAATATTTATATAAATGTATTATTAAAAGAGTACGTATATGAAAAATAAGCAATCATAGAAAATGTAAGAGAATAAAAAAATTATTTATTTGTTAAGTGCTATATAGAGCAAGCTTTGGGCCATTCAAATGGATCCAGTAAACCCGGCCTGGTTAGCCGACCCGGTCCAGGCGAATACCCGATCCTCGCGGCCCGGCCATCACGCGGCCGTTACCACGTGCGACGCATAGCCCTTTTTTCGTCCCCCCTCATCGGTCATCACACCATCACTGCCCAGCACAGACTCCGCTCCTCAGCTCATCCCGCTCTCCCCACCGTCCATAAAACGCCACCGAACCTTCTTCGATACCATCCAACCTAAACATTTCTTCTTCTTCAGAAACCAAGCCCGCATAACGACAATGATTCCGTTCATCTCCTCGCATCTAATTAAAATGGCAGCCGATTGCTCAAAGATTTGCCATCACGCTCCCCCTCTTCTGTGTGCCTTCAATCTCTCGAAGCAACCATTCTGCCTTCCCTACAATAGTCAAGATGCGATTTTTAGCCACCGGAGTTCCGTCATGCTTACAAAATCACCTTCTTTTCCTTCACTTTCCTTCCTCCCCAAAAGCCCGCCATTCAGTCACTTGCCATCCATGGCCTCCCCCGTCGCTGGTATAACCTCCGATGAATGGCGTGACTACCATACTTCCCTCCTTGATTGCGTCCACACCCACAACCCCATTCCCAAGACGGCTCAGTCGGTCTTCTCTGGTTCCTTCTCCTTCAACCACGAGTCTTCTCCGAACTCTTCCACAGTCGCTGATGTAACAGCCGAAATCCCGCCGACGGTGCGCTCTTCGTCGCTGATGCAGATGTGGAGGGAGCTGGAGGCGAAGGAAGGACTCTGCCCAATGCCTCGCACCAGCGCGGTGGCCACGCCGCCACCCGCAGAAGCGGAGGAACCCTCCGACAGTTCGGACGCGTGCGAAGAGTCCAAACTGTTGGCGAAAGAGATTATGGGGACTGCGCCAGCGGCTGCCCTGTTACCGGCCCCGGAGCTTTCGCCAACTCCTTCGTCCACGCCAGACACCGATAGAACAAAGTTGCATGTAAGGGGAAGGCAGGAGCTGGAACATTTCATTTTGAAGCTGGAGGAAGATTGCCGACGCGAGGCCGCCGCGTTTGCAGAGCGCCACCCAATTTCCCAATTCCCTTTCCGTGGCCGTATTCAGGTTATATTCAGTAATGCTCGAAAAAAATAAAAATCATTGTTAAATATATTTATGCATTAATTAAAGTATATAAATTTATTTGTATTAACGTCAATAAGTGAAGTTTATTTTTTAATTATAATTTTTTTATCATTATTTAGAGAGTGAAGTTGAATATAAAAATTTAAATTATAAGATTCTTCAATTTCCATTGAACTATAACTCAATTATCGACATTAGGTTTCCACCACCTAAGCACCATCATCACAAGATCATCACCGGACTACTAACACCCAATTATTGTCATTGTCAGACCACATCCATCAGATCATCACGCTCTATTATCATCATACAACCGTCACCAAACCACCATTGTTAGATTGCCTCCACCCAACCATCTTTTTTGGATTGCTGTCATTGTTAAACCATTGTCATGGAACCGCATTTGGCCGACTCCCATCATTAGATCATCTCTGCTTGACTAGAATCATTGGACCACCCTTGGTCACAATCATTTCGAATGCATCTCATATATCAGTGCTGTCTTTGTAATATTTCTTGCCAACAACTCATACACTTGTAATCTCGCTTTCTCCAATATGAGAGATGAATAAATCTTTGTAATTAATATTCACATGATGGAATTATTTCAGCTGGGTCGACCCATGATTTTTCTGGCTTTCAGGATTTCTCACGTAAAAAAATTGGCGTATTCTTATTCTTTCATTTATCCATTTGATTGTGAGATCTTCGTTCAAAATTAGAACGCAAAAATCTCTCATAGAAGTGCCACGACTTTGTATTTTCCTTATATGCCAAACTAACTGCCAATTTCTTTCAATGATTTATTGGATATTGTTCTTGAAATTTTACAATACATATTTATCTTGAACTCATATATTATGCCTAGTATAATTACTTTACTTTTGTTTCTTACAAAATTTTCTTGCTTCATCATAGTTTGTAATATTTTTCCTTATAGAAGTAGATGTTTTTTACATTACTGAAATTTTTGTCAAAATGAGATCTTTTAAAAGAATTTACATACATATCATAAATTTCACATACATCACTAAAATTTAGATATTTATAAATACTATATAACACAAAAATTTCTAAATCACATATATATTTTTACTAATATTAACTTATTTAAAATAAACACTCCTTTTCATGTTTACAACTTGGTGATATTTAGACAATATAAATAAGTAATTATAAAAATTTATGTATTAGATATATAAATACATAAAAATTTTATAATATGTATATAAATCCCCCGATCTGTTAATATCTTTCTTTCGAATAGTGGTACATCTAATACAATTTTTTTTTAAATTGAATTTTAAAACTAACTGACATTTTAATTTATTTATTCAGACATTGATAAGGCTGAGATCCTTGCGACAATCAGCGGCAATCATGCAACAACAATGGTCTCAAAAATTAAAATCTGTGATATTTGAGGCTGAATCAAAAAAAATTTCCCTAAGGTATTTGTTTATTCTTTTTAAAGGTTAAAACTACATTCTTTGTGCTTGCATCTTTCTTAATTTCAACATTTGTTGATAGTTCATAACATGGATTAATTATTCTGTGCGGATGTCGAACGTCATCTAAAAACCAACCAGAATACGTCACGTCATCCCTCTTCTCGGTATCGCTGACGTGGTTCAATTTGATTCACCTCCGGACGAAGAGCTACGTTCAGCCTCCGCACAGAATAATCTCTCCAGAACATGACCTCTTGCTTTATTATGTGGGATTGTAAACATTATGCGTGTTTAAATTCTTACAGGAAAACACAAGAAGATGAAAGCCAATGTGATATCAATGAAGTTCCAGCTGAAGAAAGCATGACTGACATGGAAATGCAGCTCTCAAATTTTCTGGTTTATGTCCTTACAATTACTATCGATCATTCTGATACTGAAAATAATCGCTTGCTAGAGCTAATCTCCACAAGAGAACTAATAGAATACTCACCAGAGACCTTCCACTCCCAATACGAAGACCAGCATGACAGACAAGGTTTTAACGTTGTATGGGATGAAAGTCTTGATTGGCAAAAGCCTTTAGATTCTCATATGTTGCAGGCTTTGCTCGATGAGGTTTCATCAGATGGGACAGAAATGTTTAATGAAGAGAAAATTTTGGTATCTGGTGAAGGTAATTGGTTATTGCAACCATTTACTTCATGGAGAGGATGGTGGCGAAAAGAATAACTTTCTAAATATGAACGCCATCGAAAATGAAGAGATTGGAGGACTGCTTGAGATGTATTATGCTTTGTGATTTTTTTTTTCTATATTAAATTTTTTTATTGTTAGTTCAGATCAATATTATTATTTGAAGTAAATGATTTATTGTACATGATAATAACATTGTTTTTTTGTTTGATATTATTGGCGCTTCACTTTTTTTTTTACTACTAAAGTTTTCTTAGGGCATTCCATCTTATTTAACCTTATTAAAAAAACAAAGCTATGCCTACTTTCTGCAAATAAAGAGAGATTATTCTGTACGGACACCGGATGGGAAGAATCGTCTGATTTTGTCCTCGTGAACAGTAAAAGTACAGCTTCACTGTATTTTTACTGTTCACATAGACAAATCAAACGATGTTCTCGTCTGTGTCCACATAGAATAATTCTTTCTCAAATAAAAATGGAAACAAGACTAATGTTATATCTACATTTGTGGGTATTTGTGGATATGACGTTGACTGCTTTCTTTTTAGCTCACTAATTAAATCCTCTCCATGCCCACTACACTAAGCTCTATTTGCTAATTGCTCTCTTACATACGGTGTCTTTCTTTGGAATCAATATTAGACCATATCTTATATTGGATGGTTCAACTAAATTCTCAATAGTTAATGGTTGGTACAAGTAGGTATGCAAGTGAGTCAACTCGGTTCACGACCCGACTTGAACTCAATTCATTAATGAGCTAATTAGTTAGATTTGTTGTGGCAAGCACTTAAGTTCGTGCTCAATGCCACTTCTCTTCATCATCTTTAATACGATAAGCCAAATTTTGGATTAGATATGATTTATATTCCTTAGTGAATCATACAACTTAAGGCTTTGTTTAGAACAACTTTCTTATTATTTTTTACATCTTTTTAGTACAAAAATTTCGAGTTTATGAGATTTTTATACTAAAAAGCTAAAAAAATAGTAAGAAAACAGTCCTAAACGAAGCCTTTATTTATATTTTGTGTAAAATTGCTTTAAAATTTTCTTAAAAAATGTTTTCTTTTTTTATTTCTAAAAATGATAACAATGTCCTTTAAAATAATTCAATCAATTAAGATTATGAGAGAATTATACTAATATTAAAATTTTGATGAAATATTATATTTATGAAACAAGATAAATACCTTATTTTAGGAGGTCCATATCATTAAGTAGAGTGGTCATACGAATTGAAACATCCAATTAATATTAATTTTTTAGACTATTAATAATAAGAAAATTTCCTAAATAGTAAATAGCACTTTATCAATGATAATAATTTCTGAAAAGAATTTTAATTACATTTTTAGTAGTGAAAAGTCTTAGATAATTATTTAAAATATGCACATATAATGCTGCTATTTATTTATTACAAACATTGGCCTCAAATATATAAATTTTTTTTTTTACCTCAAGCCCAGCTTTGTAATAATTGTGCGATAACGTTATCGGTAATTTAATATTGTGGGCTTCGGAAGTTGGAAGAGTCCACCTTCTCTGAAGGGCTTTATTAATTGCCGAGCCCATGATGAAGTGGTGGAATAGATGGGCTGTCGCACCATTCTCACCTGAGGGGCCCAATGGAAGGTCCAATTACTCATGTCTGGACCGATTAAGGATCCAAATTTAATCAATATCCTCAATATAAAATTTTCATGATTTAAATTAATTTGAATTTATTCAAACTGATTTGAGTAACTACTCAAATAAAATTGAGTACTTTTATAACTATTCGATCTTGAATAACTTTGAATAATTTGGTGTTTGATTCCTTTATGATAAAGAATATTATTTAACTCGATTATAACTCGGTGAAATTCTCATTTATTACTATTTAAAATTTATTTAATTCATGATTATGCGGTAGTTTTGTTCTTTTATATATCAAATTATTTATGTTCAGAAATGCAAGTCGCTTATTTATGCTCGTTAAAATCCTTATTTATTTGGTACTTCATTTAATTAAAAATTCATTATTAAACTCAATAAGATGCTAATTAATAAGCTCAATAAGATTTGTTTACTTAAACAACAAACCGCTTAATAGCAATGCTCATTAATACGTTCAATAAGACTCATTTGGCTAGCAAATGAGCCAAGATTAAACCAAGCTCATAAAATTATAATTTTAAACAAATCAACCTTTATCACTGACACGAATACTCACAATGCGGATTTGTCATAATCTTACGAACATTCTATGATAATTTGATTATCATTGCTCACAGCCTTCTAAGCTAAGATCGCATTATGTGGCCGACTTAACACAAAAGAATGTATGGTCGAATCAAAGCTTGAACCAGTTTAGGTCATCAAGATCACATGATTGTCGAAGTCATGAAATTTTTGTATGAATTGATAAATTTCAGGTTTGTGAGAGGTTGATATAGGCTTCGTTTGGGACCACTTCTTCATTGCTTTTGAAAACGGTTTTTTAGTGTTATTTTAGAAAGCAGCAAGAAAGCTGTCCCAAATGAAGCCATAATCTAAAAAATTAAAATAGTAATTAATTTATGTCAAGAATTCATTAATCCATATTTCTTCCATGTTCTTCACCTGCAATCAGAACTCAGATCTCATCCTTCAAATACTCAGCTTCTGCGAACATTCCATCAAACATCAAATAATAGGCTTACAAATAATTTCAAAATAAATCAACCTTTCACATTTCAATCCAGTTGTTTGTACTAAAGATGAGGACATTTCAGTACTTATGAAATGGAATAAACCTGCAACAAAAGGTAGGAAAGCAGCATCTCACACCCCTTCTAATGCAATAATCCAGCATGAAGAAGAGCAATAATAAGTTCCCAATGTGCAAAATGAGTATTCAATTATCTCTGTACATTGCTCTGTGTTCGCTATATAAGCAATTTCATGACCTCAAACAACCACAATGCCATAGCCATTACTTCCTAAGAAATTCTATCCACAGCTTCTTTGCAGATTTCTATCGTCTTCCTCGAGGTCTGCGGCGCCATATCGTTGAAATTTTTCTTGTTTATGAGAAAAAAAAATGCAATTTTCATTTGATTATATTTTACAACTGGCTGTTTTTTATTTGCCACAGTCACTGATTCTGCACTAGTAAAGTTAAGCTTCGTTTGGGACGACTTTTTTATTGCTTCTTAAAGCGACTACCTAGTATAAAAATTTAAACTTTTGTACTAAGAAGCTGTTTTAAGAACCATAAAGAAAGCCGTTCCAAACGAGGCCTTAGTAAGCTTATATACTGTATAACAAGATGGAAGAGATAGTCCTTAAATGAGAAAAAAAGATAATAAAGCTGTGTTAAACCAGCAAATCATACTTTCTGCACTTCTTTTTCTATCAATATACTTCAATGGGATCATAACCAATTTGCCTGGAACTTTATATTTGTTTATCTTCATTTCTGACAGATTGCTGAAAGTTACAATGAAGGAAATTGGTTTGGCTATATATTTTCTTTTTCTGCTCATTTCATTAACAAATGTGGATGCTAGGTTTTGGTCTGAATTCAAGCACAATAACAAAGGTAAGACTCTGAAAGTAGGCAAATCCTTTATGGTTAGATTCAACCTATCTTCTTTGCTCTAAAAGCTTAAAAAAAAGCAGAAAAATCCTCAGCACATTTGAGTTTGTTCGAGGAGATTGGAATGCTTTCTCAAGAAGCCTGTCATATTCTGCCTTCTGAACTGAAGGCAAAGGTAAGCAAATTTAGAACTGATATCATTCTTCATGACTAGTTTTATTTATTTATGCTTTTGTTGCATTTTGTGATGGCAAATTACTGTGTTATTTCAGTGCTTGGAGACATCTGAGGCTTATGTGCAGAGAACAACAATGGCTCTGAAAGGACTACTCGATGAAGAAATCCTATGCAATCGCACTGGTCTGTGCTTCATGAAATCAGTAAGAAAGATACCAAGTGGAGATTTATTGATGAATGCTTACATCTTCATCTTCTTTGTTCTATTAGTTTATTTCTCATGTGAAGACAAAACATGCATATCTGGTTTTTCTTCTCAAATGTAGCTGAACATCAAAACATACTGAACCATACAAGTTCAATATAAGATGAATGAGTACATATATTGGTGAAAATGTACACCCTTAGATCAAATTTTCTTCACCATGGACTTCCAGATTTTTGCAGCCAGGCAAAATCCATCATATATATGCTCAGGCCTTCTCCAGTTGAACGTCAAATATGTCTATGGCGTCGTTCGGTCGCTCTAACCGAACGCCAAACCTTATGCTATTTGCTTGCGGGTGAATAGTGCGACGCCAATATTGACATCCCACTGTGCACCCGCTATATGTTTTTTTTTTTATTTGAAAAATTGGTTATTAATTTTAAATTTTAATTATGAGAAAGAATATATTATGAATATTCTCTTTTTGGTGTTAGAAAATGGAGTTCGATGGAAGACAAGTTACTGCATATTGGAGTATTCCTGCATTTTGGACTCCATTGGAGATGCCCTCAGTCAAACTTTATTTGTTTCTTTCTTTTAAATTCGATGATCATCATAAAAAAAATTTGCTATCCACACCAACAAAAATTTTATGGAGGATTTACATACATACCACTTTATTTTATAGAATTTACATAACTAACATTCAAAACATTAATATTACAAGCCTACAATCCATAGAACAAATTTGAATGCATAGAATGAAATATTAAAATTTATAAGATGCTCTGAATGGTAGAAAAGAATTATAGGAATGGTACATTTGATATTAAAGTTTTATATAGGTGGTAATCATGTAATATTAATGTTTTGAATGTCAGATATATAAATAGCATGAAATAAAGGGGTATATATGTAAATTTCCCAAATATGAAATATTAGCATGCTGTGTAAATTTGAGGAATATTAAAAGAGTGGACATACCTGAAAAAGAATTTGTTGAACATCACTGATGTGATCATAGTTGGTGTGGCTGAGCAGGTGTCAGATGAGCGAACCTGCACAACTTGCCGCCGGTCTATAAGGGATCTTTTCTATCAGCTCAAGCAATCAAAAATAAGGGTAAAGCTGATTAAAATGAAAAAAATTTCCCCTCTTTGCTTACCTTCAATTATTTTATTTTATGTTTCACAATGTCAGATGAGGGTAATGGATGCACTTCTGGAATATTGTGAAGAAATAGAAGACCAGGAAGAGCATGTAAGTATCAATATTTATTTATTCATTTGATATGTTGAATAAAAGCAGTTCCGGATACCTAGCGGTTCTCCCGTCCGGTTAAGTGCTGGGTACCGAGCTCGGTATCGAGCAATGGGGTGACGTGGCTCATTTTTATTGGTCTTTGGACGCCCTTCGAACTCCGCACACAATAATAAATCGTAAACGAGTCCCGGCGAGCTCAAGTTATCTCTAACTTAATCTTGAGCTTGATAATTAAGCTCGAGCTTTATCATGCTGGCTCATTTATTATGAAATAGAGAAAATGATTATGATTCAAGTAGTTTTTTTAATAAAATGGTAAATGAGTCAGCCTCGAGCTAGCGAGTTGAGTCTGGGCTACCTCAAGTTTGACTCATTATTTCATCGAAGTCGACTCACGAACCATTTATCGAGTCCAGCTCGAGCCGGCTCAGAAATCAGCTTGACTTACTGATTTTATTATTATTATTTTAAAAAAATTTCCTTTTATTCTTACAGTGTAAGGAGACAGTGTACAAGTATGCTCCTCTGGTGCTCGGCCAACTGGAGAAACTGAAAACAAGTGATGTCTGCCGTATTATCGGCTTCTGTGATGAGGGGATATCCATTTGAAGCAGATCGATATAGGGACAAAGAGCTGGCTAATTATACAAAATAATATAAAATTTTCTTCTATTGAGTGTGTTCAATCTAAATAATGAGGAGAGTGTCTCAACTATTGAAAAGTCTCATAATATTATTGCTGATGTATTTTTGTAGCTCTATATTTATCAAGAAACAATAATGTAAATGCCTTTCTATACTGTTAAGACTGAAGATATTAGTCTGTTATAATGATTTCATTGGACTTGTTTTGGAAAATTTTGATTGGAATCACAATGACACTTAGTTTGTGTAAAGTTAGCAAAAGAAGCTTAAACAAGAATTGCTTAAAAGGAAACTAAATCAACTGTTTATAAACTAAACTCAAGATTGGGGTATCCAACAACAATATTAATATTCTGATTCTCATTTAAATTTAATAAAAAAACATTTTTAATACTTTATAACCAAGACTTTTTAGATTATCTTTATTAACGTAGGTCAGATTTAATGCATCTACTCTTCTAATAGGGTTATTGAAAGGCCTATCTTTAATATTTAGGATTCCGTTTAAAACAATTCTCTGTAATTTTATCTTCCATTGGCGCTACTTCAATCTTTTCATGTACATACTTGTTTTGCAATTTGACTCTAAGTGCAAAGCAACTCATCCACCTGAGCATTCCCATCTTTGCAAAACTTAATTTTATGCTTCTTTTTTAATGACCAACGTTTTGCACCATAATCTCATAAAAGTTTAAAAGGAATTTTTCTACCACACAATAGGTCTGATGCATTCATCCACACTTCAAGCACCTAACTTGAATTCTTATAATAATATCCCCAACTATTCCACCTTTGCTTTGAGCAATATACTCGAGATATCTAAATCGTGCATTCTGTTTAACAACATGATCACCCAATGTCACAATCAAACAACTAGATCTATCACTATTAAAATTACACTTCATATATTCAATTTTAGATATACCAAACAAAACCTTTTGGACTCTAAGATTAAAGATTTGGATATCCCAAGAAAATTATTTCTGTTGAAGAGAAACACAAATACAGGGACATATAGTGTTTTGAAAGAATGAAATCAAGTTCAATATATATATATATATATATTTATACTTAAAAATAAAAAATCCTAATAATAATAAAATTTCCAAAGGAATTTTGATGTTTTTTGTTCCTCTAAAATTTTATTGGCAGTAAACTTCTAAAACATGTAGCCCATTTTCTGCCATATATCACAAATTTTGAATGATTTGAATTTGAAGTAGTTTACAAATCATTGACATTATAAAAAACAGCAAAACTAGTTCTTAAGTTCAATTGACAATTTGAAGTTCAAGTTTTCATTCATTGTTATTAGCTTCACTATGCAAAACTAAGCAATGTTACCTCTACATAACTCAAACTTTTTGACATACTAAGTGCCAAAGCATAAATTTATGAATATGATAGCACCTTGTCAACAAATTTCAAAGTACAAAAGATGATCAAATCTTTACAAATTTGATTTAAAGAACTTCACACTTCCCCATAAAAAAAAAAACCTAAATAAACAAATTTTGTTTCATAACTACAAGGGACATCTATATAATGCCGCAACTTTTGGCTTATAGACTCAGACTTCATTTGAGACGGCTTTCTTACTGCTTCTTAAAATAAAATTTTAATACAAAATTTTAATCTTTATATTAAAACTCTATTTTAAGAAGCAATAAAAATCCCGTTCCAAACGTGGCCTCAATCTTTATTTGATATGGCTTTCTTATTATTTTCTTTTTAATATAAAAATATTATGAAAGTTGGGAAAAACAATAGTCTAAAATTGTCCCAAATGAAGCCTCGAGATCTTAATGAAAGGGTAACAATCTTTTCTCCAAACATATAAAGAATCACACGTTACCCAATCGCTTGTGTTAACATACACAATCCAATGTTCAGACCCCCATACAAACCATTAAAAACATCACAAGCTTACAGCATTTTAAGCCTCGTAAATAAAACTAAATTGATTTCTCCTACAAAACGCCATTAACAACTGAATTGTTTGCTGCAGAGCCTTCAACACAGGCGTTCTCTTATTCTGCTCAGGGTGCAATGGCAAAACTCAAGTTAGAAATAACGAGCAGATTTATTAACCAAAATTTGTTCAGACCATCAAATAAAAGAATCGGATTCTGGTGCTGCTGGAACAAAAACCAGGAGCTTCTGAGACTCCCAGCAAAGAAACTTCTATGTATCCTTCATGTTCCTTCCTCTGTTCAACTCAAAGCCTGACATAGAAGAGAAAATAATGGAGCCAAGAGACCGGTTCGACGAACCAGAATTTGTTTAATGTGTCCTAGCAAAGTATTACCAAGATCACAGAAACATCAACATCTATGGAGAGGAGCAGGATACACATCTAGTGGTTGATAGTGTAAACGAGGATTCACTTGAAGTGGTTCCTCCTGTCAAAAGATGACAAACAATTCATGTAAGCTTGAACCTGATAAATTCATGCGTTAAAAAAAATCATTTAGATGAACAGAATATAGTCCACTTTGGTAAAGAAATAAATAGAAGATACCAAGAGCAGTAGATGTATTGTTAAACTGAACCAAAATGTAAGGCCTCGTTTGATGCGGCCTATTTTCTCCTTCTCCGTTTGGAAATGGTGTTTGTCGCTGTTTAAATATGCCGCTTATGTGCAAATGCTTTTTGCAGAACGTCATTTTTTTTACTGTTTTGAGAAGTTTCTTGATATATGTTTCTCCATTTGAGAACTTCATTTTCTCCACCAACATTTTTAAAACTATCTTTTATAAAAGTTAAGGGATAACCAAACGAAGCCTAAATGGATGGTTTGCCAATGAAAAGGTTAAGTAACAAAGAGTATAGTGATAGAGTTGCTCACGGTTAAATTGGTTCAAAACTCTTTGAAAAATGCATGGATCGCAAAATCAAACTAAGCATTCTGTTGGAAAACAGTGATACATAATCTATTAGTAACTCATGTGTTGATTTTTTTCATTAAACATTCGGTTAAACAAAAGCCTTATTGTAGATTTGTTGAAGGAAGTGGAGCCAATAATTTAAACATGTAGGACAGCATTTAGTTGTGATGCTGAATTAGATTAGGGAGGGCTATCTTTTTAGTAAGAAGATCAATTGGATTTGGGCCATTCGAGATGATCAAACTATAGAAGTTTGGAACTTTATCGTTCTTGCCATTAAAACTATGAAGTAAACGACCTCTTGGGTTCGTTTATTCAGACAAAGGAAAGCAGTCAGCGAATCTATCATATTTGGGTTTGTTTATTCAGATCATCATACCAGCTCGGGACTCAGACTTTGAGCCATGAGAAACTTACAATTTTTTAGGTTGACTGATTGAAGGCCATGCTGGACTAAGAGAAGATCTTTTGACATTTAGGAGGAAGCTATTTCATATGCATTCCATTTAAAGATTGATACTTAATCATGCAGGTCTTGCATAATAAGCAATATTAGGCATGATGTCAACCCAAATGAAAATCAAATTAGTAGGCATCTCTGTGTAGCATAATATCAACCTATACAAATGACTTCATAATGGGGATCTTAGCATGTAGTATGGTGTCAACACAAATGAATATCTATTTTCTAGGGATCTTGATGCATACTACGATACCAACTCATACCAACTATATATATATATATATATATATATATATATATATATATATATATATATATATATATATATATATATTCTAATGTAATGTTGGGTGTCCATCCAACTAAGTATGATTTAGCCATGGATCTTGGGACAAAACACAATGTCTACCCAAATGAATACTTATTTACATAATTTACCATGTAGCAAGATCTCAAGCTACATGAGTGCTTATTTATTAGAGATCTCAATGCGTAACAAAAAGTCAATGATGTGTAGCTTATTTATTAGGAATCTAAGTCCATGAGATGGTATCAATTCAATTATCAAAATATATAAATAAAATGCCCCGTGCATTTGAAAAATATAAGAAAAAGCACCCTGCATTATCTAGGGGGTGCAAACGAGTCGAGTCGAGCTCGAGTCAAGAGGAGTTCGAGCTCGACTCGTCAGCCTAATACCGAGCTCGAACTCAAGCTCAAACTCGAGTCGAGCTCAAAAGTCGAACTCGAGCTCGACTCGCGACATATAAACGAGCTATCGAGCCGCTCGTCGAGCCGATCGGTTTCGATTTCCCGCCCTCCATACACGTTTTCCCGCCCGGTTTCTCGGTGAGTGAGCCAGCAACAGTGCAGACTGCGGACGCCTCGTTGCACGCGGTGTTCTTTTTCCGATGGATAAAAACAGATGGCAAGCTTTTTTATTTTCTCTTTTGTAAACCTATGACACCGACTTCTTTTGGAAATATTTTTTAACTGGAGCAATTAATGCTGTGCTGCAAGACTGCAACTTCTATTAAAACATTTAAATCTTACGCCTTGGAAACTGTTTTTTTAATAAACTAATACAACAATGTATTTTTTTAAAGATTTAAAATTAATAAAATAGTAATTACTTAATTTTTTTTTTAAATATTAATATTTATTCGAGCCTGCTCACGAGCTCACGAGCCGAGCCTCATGAAGCTCGAACTCGAGCTCGTTTACTAAACGAGCTCGAACTCGAGCTCGAGCTCGACTCGTGAGCTCGATAAGCTCGGCTCGCGAGCCCATAAACGATTCGAGCTCAAGCCGGCTCGCGAGCCGGCTCGGCTCACTTACACCCCTAGCATTATCGTGGTGGGGGGTTGGGAGGATTCTAAAGGCTTCTTTCCTGTCTTTTTTTGCCTTCTCTTTGATCTTTTTTTTAACACCTCTTTTTAATCAAAGATCCCAACATAATATTCAGTGCCTACACAAATAAGTATAACTTTAAAGAGGAACTTGACATGACACATGATATGAATTAGATTCAACCTCATCAAGAGATCTTGGCACAAAGTATAATGTCAACCTAGATAAAACGAAAAGCTTTTTAGATAGAGACCTTATAGCTCAAGTGATGGTTTGAAGCCAAATACCTAAATTGTGTTCTAATGAAGATTGACAGAGTGACCCATCTTAAATGAGTGGTTTCTTTAAAATTTTATAAGATGTCTCAAAATGAACCTAATTCTCTTTTTGTTAGGTGTTTGAGATCATGTACACATTTACTTGTACTCATTTAGGAAAATGTAATCGTCCATAGACTGTTATCACTATGGCAGACTATCACATTGTAAGGAGCTCATTAAGTCAAAAAACGTTGCATTAATATTTGTAATATAAAGTAGAGATCTCTTCAATTACACTTTAAAAGGGGAATGCATTGCTATTTTTGATCATGATATGCTAAGCGTTTATTCAGAAGAACCTATAATGAATGGACTTGAATTTGGCGGTTCTTGATAAATTCTTTGTGATAGCTTGTGTAGTAAACAACAATCAATATCCATAAAATGCTGCTACTTTAAAATTCGCCCAAAATTTGGTATTTTTTTATTGGTAGGTGATTCTCTTTAAGAATATATGAAAATCAAACTTGAGATCTAGGAGGGACTTTGAACTAATAATTCAAATTAGAAGAAAATCGTGATAATCAGCAATATTCTTGATTTATGCTAAGAGGCTTGACGAATCTGATCAACATCTTTGTGGGCTCCAAAAATATGCGCCCCGGTGTGGGCTCCGAAAATTTGGCCCCGGCCTCCCCCGCTACTTTTCTTAGGGGGAGTTTTAAACGGAATTAAGTTCTGGGGTAAATTTTGGAAGGTAGATAGATTTGTAGATAAGACACCATCCAGAGGTTTAGCCCTCATTTTGCGAGGACTTTATGATCTGAGTTCTGGTTTCCTATAGGCACAAGCCCCTATAGTTAATTACAAGAGAAAACTTTTGATTAAGGCTAGTCATCGATCATATACATATAAATGTGTTTATCTGGCATATAGTAGAAACATGGGCTTAGAAATTTGGAGATTTCATATTTAAAATAGAAATTTCACACCATCTTACACTTAAAGCAAATGGTGGGGGAATGAATGATGGGACCCGATCAAGATCCCATGGTTCCGTCGTCCCTGGCCATCGTGGTCCCAAGTCTACTTAGTCAGAGGAGATAGTCGACACAACCTGACAGAAGGATCCTTGTCGGCAACCATGAGTTGCTTTGTCCTATGGTACCTTGTAGACCTGGGGTGGATGTTTGACTAAGGGGACAAATTTGAATCCACATTAGCTAACAGAGTGTTTTGTACCCTATCAATTATATCATATTAATTCATATATCAAGGATTTGATGCCACTAAGGAAAGCATTGGCTCTAGCCATAATCGTAATCTCATAGTGCCATTTGGCGGCAAAACCACTCGGTTCAGAAGGCCCCGAGTCATAATTGTTTATACAGCGGTGTCATTTAGAGGAAAAACCCCCGGTCATAGGACACATACCACATCCTTAATGGCAGAAGATTATTTTGAGAATGAGTTAAAGTGATATTCTCGACTAGACATTAGCTTTTTGTGAGTTGAAGTGATTTTTAATTTGCCCATCTATGCAAACTATTGCGGATGGTGGATAGATTTTGCTTTAAGTGATTTGATGGATAATTTCAATTTTAAATATTATGGATTTGGATGATCTTTGGGATTTTGAATTTACAGGTATTTGGGATGTCATTTTGAATTTTGGAGTTAACCCCTCCGGTTAAGACCTACGTTCAACACGGGCATCATCGGGGTGACTTTGAGGTCACTTGAAAATGTTTGAATTTTATGAAAGTTTGATGGCATTTTGAAATATTTGAAATTGACCATTCCGGTTGAGATCTGCATTCAACACGACCATCATCAGGGTGACTTTGAGGTCACTTGAAAAAAATTAAATTTTATGGAAGTTTGAGGGCATTTTGAAATATTTGAAATATTTGAAATTGACCCCTCCAGTTGAGATTTGCATTCAACACGGCCATCATCAGGGTGTTTGGGGTCATTCCATTTGTGGATTGAACCTCATCGACTCTACCAATTTGTTGACAGAGGACCGGGTTCGTTGTTGGCTCTATGATTTTGTTAATGAAATTTCTTTGTTGGAGACCTTGAAGGCCTTATATGAACGTATAAAACAGATTGGCCAATGATTGGCCAATGTAATAAACATTGTAGCTCCATTTTCCCTAAAAGAATTGTTTAGTAGAAGTTCATCTAGAATCATTCCTTCCAATTGTGATGTCACTCTATCAATTGGTCCATTAAAAACTAAATATGCATCCCACTCAGACGTTTGACATACACCTACATGGTTATCAATGTTGATAATTTGATCATTTTTGTACATGCAAGCATGAGTGTATTCACATATCAAGTCATTACAGAAAATCTCAAAATTATTATGGTTAGCTGTCCTCCTACTATTGCAGTGATCATTATTATTGTCATTAGATTCAGTCACATTATGCATTGCTTCATGGACTTCATCAACATGATCAAGGTCGTCTGCAGTCCCTCATGTCTCAAAACTACCTCAATAGTTACGTAGGAATGGGGTGTTGGATTAGTAAAGAGCATCGCTTGGGAACAAGAGAACCAAGACAAGACTCAAAAAGCTCTTAGAGTTGGCAATTAGAGGATGCGGGTAAGAGACCTTTTCGAGGAAAATGTTGGCATAGAAAATTCTGTTGTTTCCCTACGCCTGACATTGGTTCCAAGGAGCATTTTTAAACGTATTTCTTGAGTTGATCATGGAAAATGCACAAGAAATGGGGAAACAAACTTCATAGAAATTATCCACACACAAGCCACGGATCAAATAAATGAAGAATATATCTGAGCAAGTTCATGTTATACCTAGCGTAAAAATATAAAAATATCGGTGTTTATAAAAGAACACATAACAAGCAGCATACCACTTCTAAGTTTACTTGAAATGGTTTTATAAAATCTTCAAACATCACAGGACCCAGGTGCTTCATCCTTTCCTTGACTTCCTGAACAAAAGAAAAAACAGAGATAAGAGAACTAGATCCAAACTACTGTTAGGAAAGTACAAAATGAGATTCCAACGCTGAAATCATTGCATAAAAATTTAACAAATCAATTAATTATGGAAGCCGCTCAGGCTACTGCAAAAATTAACAATGTAGAATCATATACTAGAATCATATCATAACAAGAAAAAATATTTTCATAAGTATAATTCTCCAAAAAGCAAGGAGTTCACCATGCAATAAAAATTAAAAAAAAAACAAGGGAAATGGAGTTCATCGTATGTAAAAGAATTAAGATGATGTAGCAACTGTCACACCTCAATTATCATCTGCCCTCCTATAGTCTTCTATTTTGCCAAACCAATGATTTTACAGGAAGGCCTTGTTGGAATTGGATCATTAAATTTTAGGATGATCTAGTGGCCGCGTGGTCAATTTTTTTTTAAATTTTTTAGGAGGTATTTGTTTATATGTAATGCAATAGTTTCAGATCTTATAATAATAATAATAATAATAAAGGGAGTTTAATTTGATGTATCTCTAACATTGAGGTTTAGCATTAATAACTAATTGTGCTGATCTAGACAGAGGAGCTATTTTGAATGCTATCAAGAAAACCTCAACCTATGGCTAAAAGAAGAGAGATAAAACAAAAGTCATAATCGATGTTAACAGATCTAGATAGCACCATAATTTTCACATTGCA
Source organism: Dendrobium officinale (assembly GCA_019514585.1). Lineage (NCBI taxonomy): Eukaryota > Viridiplantae > Streptophyta > Magnoliopsida > Asparagales > Orchidaceae > Dendrobium > Dendrobium officinale. The sequence continues at coordinate 37,807,160 of CM033694.1, forward strand.
ATGGATAGATCTTTACTATCTAAATCTTACTATTACATAAAAAACATTTAAATAAAGATCAGAGTGAATCAGACAAGCCCTCAATTTCTGTGGCCATTTTTAGGTTTTTATTGAACTCTCGCTGTTGGTGTATGGTGTTCGTGAGTGGGGCCATCTTTAGCATTTTTTGCTGGAATTTCTAATTGCTGGTGTATGGGGTTCATATGTGTCAGTGTGTGCCTTTTTAATTTTTTTTAAATTTCCAGTTGTTGGTGTAAGGGGGTTGTATATCTGCGTGTATAAAATGGGCGAGGAGGGAGTGAGGGAGTAAGGATAGTCAGAGAGAGTGAAATGCAAATCCGCTCTGCTCTCTATAATCCTTTCTTGGCTTGTCTAAAAAGTAACCAATAAAATTTTATGCAGCAATAAAACTGCCAATTGTGCCATTAATATAAAGGTTGGCAACCATTATGAGAACCTGTTTCCAGTATAAGTTCTTACATTCTCTAACATTTGTATGAGTTTAATTGGAGAGAATTAGGGTATGCTTTTCTTTTAGAAATATGACTGTTTTACAGTTTTTTAGATTAATTAAGGAATGAAATTTGACAGCATTTAAGTCATTCATAGCATCTACCTATTGATCTAACTTGTCGGATTGCTCCAAGCTATGCACATATAGTTCTTCTTCCCTTCCCCTCCAAGTACATGCACGCGGGTTTTCTTGAGGGACACGAATCAAGCTACAATGTCAAATCCTTAGATTTCTTTGTCACTATTTCTCCTTTTTATTTGAAATCTTCAATATTTTTTTCACACGTTCTATTTAGTGAAATATTTTATAGTTTAAAGTCAATCTATTGAATAACTTTTAAATAGACCCTGATAAGCATATTTCAATATGAACTGACTCTTCTCCCAGGCCAAGACAACCCAGTTTAGTACAACACAAACAAGGCAGTACGAATACAACTAAAGATCAACACCATAAAAGCCTTCTCCAATTCAAATCTCAATGAGATACGCAATTATGAAATAAAACACAATCAATACAACTATTTCGAAACATTAATCTTCTTATCTAGAAAATATATCATGATACAATGACTGGGCTACAGATGCCGAATTACTTTTAGAAACACCAACAGAAGAAACGAAGGCAAAAAGAAGGCCCAGTTCTTTTACATTTAAAAGACTTTAGACATGTTGAAGTTAGTAATTAATATGAAATGCTTATCCAAAATATAAGGAAAAATTAAAAATTAGAAACACATTATAGAAAATTGATTGCGTCATTGAACAAAGTTGAAAACGCTAAATATCAGCAGCTGAAATTACGACAATTTTATTGAACACAGGTTCTATGAAACCAAGGAAAGGCAAAAAGTTCAAGTTACAGTCTGGTCAAGCCTGATATAGCAAAGGTTTTCTGACATACACAGATGGCCAACAGAATCTTTTCCACCTTTCTAAGACCTGTTTGGTGTGATTGTTGTTATAGGCATGCCATATGCAATCCCATAAGACACTATTTCCAAAGGAGACATAAAGAGAATAACCTCTTTCACGGCGAAGATAAGCCCAATCAAATACGCTGAAATACAAACTACTTTTCACCTAATAAATTCACTCTGAATAATATTGGTTCATCTGCAATAATGTAATAAGTACACTGACCCAACTGTCACAGAAGCACTTGATCTTCCAGTTTCTTTTCTAGAAAAGAAATATGAAACATATGGACCAACAGAATCACCACAACAGCATAAAAATTTGTTGTATTGTGAAATATAAATACAGGCTGCTGGAAAGAGAGAAAATTGAATAACGTGTACGGAAAAATCTCAGTACTATTTACCAATCCGGTCATCCTCGAGTTCTCCATAAGTTCATTAACAATCATGTCAAGTATGTGTCTATTCCGGGCTATTCCAATGCTGGCAAATTCTTCAGTCTCTTCAATATACTGCCAAAGATTAGAAATACCAAATATCAAATAATATGGATGGAAAAAAATAAAAAACATACACAAAAGAAACTAATATAATCCATAATACAACAATACTATCCCTCTACATTAAAAAACAAAAATTTATAACACTGATAACTAGCCAAAATTATATATTTTTTAAAGTTCTTATCATGCATGTTATCTTCTTGCATTAATAGTTGTAAGCAACCGAAAATGAAAAGATTCCCAACTCATGCAACCATTGAGGGGGGACCACCAGCCTTTTGATCATAAATACTTCAACGACCCAAGAGAGATGGAGGAGAAATGGATGGTGGTTCAAGCGATCTCTACTTGGGGGTAACCTGGCTGGAGAAGCATCACAAGAAGATGAAGACTAGACCAACCATTAAAAAAGCGGACGAGGCATCCGCATTGAGTCGCGCCACAAGTCGAGGCGAAAGTCATGCGTATCGGGGCTTCCGCCTCGAACCATCCAGCGAAGCCTACGATTTTTTTCGCACGAGGCGTACGCATCGGAGTGTAACGCCTCGAGACAGTACGAGGCACCGCTTCGAAATTTTTTCTTCGGTATATATGTAAATACAACGCAGCTGATTCGTGTTCACGTATTCGCATATAGGATTAGGGCTTCCTGTGAGAATTGAAAGGCGAACTGGAAACGAAGCCGTTAGAGAAAGAGACGAAGCCGTGAGTGCAGGAGACGAAGTCGGAAGGAGACGACGCAGGAAACGAAGCCGAAAGCAATAACGGTTTCGAAAGCATGAAACGAAGCAGAAGTTGTGAGTGCAAGAAACGTTCAGGCCTCGGTTAGGTCGGAAGAGCAGGTGAGCGGTGTTGTGGGCCTTGACTTTGACGTGCAGTAACGAAAACTTGAATAACTCATGATTCAGCTTTCTTTCATTCGTCCACTCAATACAAGCTCTAGGTATATGCTCGGTACCGAGCCAGTACCGCTTGGTACCGAGCAAGTATGTGCTTGGTATTGAGCGGTACATGCTCGGTACCACTAGGTACACGCTCGGTACAGAGCCAATACCGCTCAGTACTGAGTAGTATATGCTCGGTACCGAGCGGTACATGCTCGGTACCGCTCAGTACTGAGCATATACAACAAGCAGAATTTCAAAATTACTCTTATAATAAAATTTTGTTACGGGGGCAGCGCCCCCTTGGACCCCCGGCAGACTGGTATATTGTTGTATTCATGTTGTCTTATTATTGGTAATACAAATAATTGTTAAAATCTGTCATATTTGATGTTGATTATTTATTTATATAAATTATTAGCATGACTAGTGGCACAAGAAGGAAAGATCTCGCATGAAAATATGGAACTCAAGTTGAAGTGTCAGGTGAATGTGCAAAGAAGGGATATGTTTAGATGAAATGTAATTTCTGTGAGAAATGCATAACCGGTGGCGTCAAGAGGTGCTTAGAATGGTTGATGGAGAGAGGGCCCTGGCGATGAGATTTATTTAAGAAGCAATAAATAAGACTAAAGAAGACATTGCAAAAGATTTGGCAGGTCAAGAAAGTGCCTACAAAGAAATATGGGATATTATAGATGAAAAGTGGGATCGTCAATTACACCAACACTTACATGCTGCTGCATACTATTTAAACCCTCAATTTCATTATGATAAAGAATTTCATATTGATAAAGAGGTGAAAACTAGTTTGTATGCATGTATGGACAGACTCATTTCTGAAGAAGACCACCTCAAAGTGAATGATAATCTTGAGAAATTTCATTTGAAGAAGGGAATGTTTGGATTTAGAGGAGCACAAGTATGCTACAAAACACGATCTCCTGGTATGTTTATAATTTGTATATTTATAATTTTAATTTTAATATTTATGTTCAAGTCATCTACTTCAATCAATATTCATAAAATACTATTAATTTTCTTATAGAACGTTGATGGAGTCAATTTGAAGATGATGTTCCTGAATTGAAAGCTTTTGCAGTTAAAGTACTTAACCTAACATGTTCGGCTTCTGCATGCGAGCGTAATTGAAGCATCTTCAATCAAATTCATACTAAGAGAAGAAATTGATTGGCGACAGATTGAGTGAACAAACTTATTTATGTTATGTTTAACAAAAAACTGAAAGATAGACATCTCAAATTACAGAAGCAAAGAAGCATTGATAATGAAATTGATCCTTTACTTGTTGATGATTTACAATCTCATGATGAATGGGTTACTCCAAAGAATGTTGATGTTTCTGAAGTTGAAGCAGAAGGAGAAACTTATGTCAATGAAGACATGAAATAACTACTCATGTATATAAAATAAAGAAACAAAGTGAGATTAGAACTTCAAAAAAATTCAAAGGTATTCTTAAATATAATGAATTATTTTTTATGCTATTATTGTTTCATTCTAGAGCTAATGAAATATTAACTGCTATAAGGGATAAAGAAAAAATATTATAGATGAAGAAGAATTTGAGAATGACTTTGACATTAATTATGAAGATTCTTCTGAAGAAAATCAAAGTGATGATGAGCCTGCATTTGGTCTTGATCCTAAAAGGATGGTTTATTTTTAAGTGAGTTTATTTTAAATCTTCTTTTCCAGTAATATACTAATATTATCTTAGAATAAATCATCAAATTCACAATTGACATAATATTTTATTATTTTTTGTCATTATTCATAATTTTAAATTATTTTATTTTTATCATTTTTGAGGCTTACGCCTCGATTCGCCTCGAGGCTTACGCCTCGCCTCGCTTAGCCAAAATGCCTCGATTCCCGATTTCGCCTTTTAAAACGTTGGACTAGACTATTAAAAAGATGACTCAAAGATTAAATGTTTGGATAGGAGGAGACAACCCAAACAACCGAGTAGTCGGGCTATCACTCCCTACAACTGCTAGAGCGGAGTGGAAGCTAAGGGCAAGTGGAATGAAGATGACTGTTAGAAAGTACTTGAAGATTTAAAGTAATCCCTAACAAGAGAGACAAAAACAGCAAAACACTCCATAAATTCGATGGGAAAATCAACAAAACGGTAATTTTTATTGAAGAAATCAAACTAACGGAAGAAATAAAGCAAGATACAATTGATCCTCAATTCGAGAGGAGGATCGTTCTCTCCCAATCCCTAGACGAATCTAGGGCCCAAGACACCAAGAACAAGAACTCCAAAATCAGCCACAAAACAAAGTATAACCCTAACTCTAAACATCTCCTCCTATTTAATACATAAAATAAAATACTTCATTCAAACTTTCCCTCCAACCCTAGCTGCCCCCTCTTTCCTTATTGAATTTAGTGGGGTCCACTAGGAGATTAGGTGGCAATCTCTAATGGCAGACTGGTTGGGTCCGCCTCCTATAAGTAAGAACCAGCCCAATGCTTTGGACTGACTAGGTCGGTTTAATAGAAATTGGCCTAAAAATATCGCTCTCCCAAAAGAACCATCATATCCTCAATGTGAAAAGAAGGAAATTGATGCTTCACCCTCTCATAAGGCTCCCATGTCGCATCATAATCTGGAAGGTCCTTGCATCTGATCAATCCCTCCTTTACCCCTCCTCCTTGGCGCACCCCTTGTAACTCAAGGGGTTCCAGTATCACCTCCAAGTCCTCTGTTAACGTCACTGGTAGCTCAGAACTGACTGCATGCTCCCCAATTGTTCTCCACAGTTGTGAGACATGGAAAACATGGTGTATGGTTGTCGTTGAAGGTAATTTCAGCCTGCATTCCACCTCCAATCCTCTCTAGTACCTCAAAAGGCCCAAAATACCTTGGTGAAAGCTTTTATTTCCTTCTGTTGGCAACGATCCTCTGGTTGTAAGGTCGGAGTTTTAAGAACACCCTTTCCCCCATCTTAAATTGAATGCCCTTTCTATGTCCATCGACTTTTTTCTTCATAATAAGTTGGTTCCTCTATAAATGACTCTTCAATTCTTCCAACACCCAATCCCTTTCTTCCAAATACTCCTCTATTGAAGAACTGGGGTGCTTTTATGCCCAAAGTGCACCAAGTGTGGATGATCCCTTCCGTACAACACCTTGAATGGTGTACTCTAAGAAGCAAAATGATATGAAGTGTTGTATCAAAACTCTGTCTGTAAAACCCGAAAATGTCGATTCGGCCGAACGTAGGAGGCAGACAAGCAAGGGCGGACGGGAGGCGACGCAAGGCTCGGGAGTGCGGCTCCGACGATGGTTTCCCGCAGCCGGACTTGGGGGAAATCGAAGGGAGATTCAAGGAGCACTAAGGTATGTTTCTAAACCTAGAAATCTCTATCTTTACCATAGATTTTTGAGATGGAAAATTTATGGTTTGTATAAAATATTTGTATTTTTGAAGAAGAGTGATAGGGACGATTGAAGGTGTTTTATTAACAAAAAAATGTTATCCCAAATTTTAGTGAGTTTATAAAAAATTAGGGTTTTGAAAAATTTTGATTTCTATAAAATTTCTTAATGTATAATATTCCTATTGGTCTTAGGGAAGTTTTTAAGGGTGGGAATTATGAGTTTTCAATAAATATTATTTTTCTAATTTTTTAATTAAATTAAATCCGAAAATGGAAATCCCTAAATATTAATTTAATAATGAAAAGGTTTTGACAAAAAAATATAATGAAAATAATCAAAAATCATGTTTCCAAAAATTTGGATTTTAGGCAAACCCAAAAATAGAAATTAGTTTAAATAATTTTATGTTAGGGTGAAGGGTTAATTAGGTTAAAATAAGTAAATAGACCAAAATATGAGATTTTAGATTTTTTTATATGCCTTATGTTTTAAATGAGAAAGAGAGAAAGAACTTAGGGTAGATCAGGAAGAGAATGAGAACTTTAATTTAGATTTATTATGAAGAATTTTGAAGGAGAAATTAATGTTTATAGGTGATTAATCGTGGTGACCTTGAAGAAAGGTAGTGTAAGAAAAAATCCGGGGGAACCCCTGATTTTTGCTTAACAAAAGAAAACTCTACTAGGTAATAGAAGAGACACAAATAACACAAATAATATCATTTTATAAAAACTATTACAACTTGGACACTTACAAACTTGACTCAAACAAGACATCATAAACTTGCTTCACTTTGAGAAGAAGGATACAGATGGAGTGGCACTTGCGGAGAGACGAAAGAGGTTAGATTCCAAGACGAAGGTTGGAAAGAGCTCACAAAATTTTCGGAGGGGATGAGAAAGAGTGGACAAAACTCGCAAGCTTTTCCAACGAAACCCGCATGTTTACATTTTCAAAAATCATTCACATAACATTCACTATTTTAAAACATAACAAACCCCTCATATTTATAGGTATGAAAGGGGAATACCAAAAGACACAAACATTGAATTCTCATTGGAATTCCAAACATCACAAACCATTAAAACCCTATTGCTTTTCATGGAAAAACATCCAAAGCCCAAGAACCGAAGGAGCAACCGCGGAAGCCAAGGAGGCCGCTCGGAACCAAGGCGCCACAGCCACCAAAAAACTCCCAGGCTCGGAAAACCAGCAGCCGGCCAGAAATCCAAGGGGCAAAGGCACGGGAAAAGCCAACCCGTGGAAGCCAAGGAGCCATGGCACGGGTAAACACATTTTCATGGAATTCCAAAAGCCGGTTTGAAATTCCAAGAGACAAACATAATTAAAAACATAAAACAATAAAAATTACATTTAATTAAAGATAACTATGAAATAAAATATTAGCTAATAATGAGCTAACCCTTAGTTCAATAAATGAACTAAAGACCAGCTCATAAATGAGCTAAAATTTTAGCTCAATTTTGATTGAGCTTGTAAACTCGAGGGAGGCCCAAAATTGATTTATTTTGGACATGAGTTTGCCCCTTTGTCTACATCAGACTCCCCTTCTTGAGGACTCAGCTCCTGATGAGTTAGTTCTGGTTGTTCTTGAGGAGGTGGAGACGGAGCATCCAGTTCTTTGATCTTTTCTTCAAATTTCTTTAAAATTTCTTTCTGTTCCTTCTCGAACTATTGTTGTAGATATCTTTTACACTTCTCGAATTTTTGATCACATAGGAACATGTGATACTGAAGCTTGTATAAACGGTCTTGAAGCGAATCAGTTGAATCACCTTTTGTATGAATCCATTTGTCCAACAGGAGAGGGACATCAGGATTGTCATGATCGTTTTATTCCATGAATGAAGCTATTTTTTTTATTAGAGCACTTTTCTTTCTAAACATGTTGTTTTCCATTTTTTGACTGACTCAAAAAATAATCTAAACTTAAAACTTAAGACAAGACTAACGACAATACTTGACTTGACAAACAAAATAAAACTTGAAAAACTAATTTGACAAACCAAAATTTGACGACCAAATCCTAGGACTTCCTAACTTGCTCTGATACCAAATTAGTGTAAGCAAAAATCCGGGGGAACCCCTGATTTTTGCTTAACAAAAGAAAACTCTACTAGGTAATAGAAGAGACACAAATAAAGACACAAATAATATCATTTTATAAAAAACTATTACAACTTGGACACTTACAAACTTGACTCAAACAAAACACCACAAACTTGCTTCACTTTGAGAAGAATGATACAGATGGAGTGGCACTTGCGGAGAGACGAAAGAGGTTAAGCCAAGACGAAGGTTGGAAAGAGCTCGCAAGATTTCCAGAGGGGATGAGGAGTGAAAAAAGCTCGCAAGCTTTTCCGACGAAACCCGCAGGTTTACATTTCCAAAAATCATTCAAATAACATTCACTATATTAAAACATAACAAACCCCTCATATTTATAGGTATGAAAGGGGAATACCAAAAGACGCAAACATTGAATTCTCATTGGAATTCTAAATATCACAAACTATTAAACCATATTGCTTTTCACGGAAAAACATCCCAAGCCCAAGAACCGAAGGAGCAACCGCGGGAGCCAAGGAGGCCGCTCGGAACCAAGGCGCCATAGCCACGGGAAAACTCCCAAGCTCGGAAAACCAGCAGCCGGCTGGAAATCCAAGAGGCAAAGGCACGGGAAAAGCCAACCCATGGAAGCTAAGGATCCATGGCACGGGTAAACACATTTTCATGGAATTCCAAAAGCCGGTTTGGAATTCCAAGAGACAAACATAATTAAAAATATAAAAACAATAAAAATTACATTTAATTAAAGATAACTATGAACTAAAATGTTAGCTAATAATGAGCTAACCCTTAGTTCAATAAGTGAACTAAAGACCAGCTCATAAATGAGCTAAAATTTCAGCTCAATTTTGATTGAGCTTGTAAACTCGAGGGAGGCCCAAAATTGATTTATTTGGACATGAGTTGACCCCCTTTTGTCTACATCAGGAGGACAAGTGAAGAGAATTATTTTCCTTTGTAAGTATACATGATTCTTTATTTACAGTAATGATTTTTGTTTCTCTCCAGTTATATGTTTTGAATATTCAAGCATGTTTATAAAATCTTTATGATTAATTTAGAACATAATTTTGTTACTCTTGTCAAATGGTTGATCATGCAAATTTATATATTACATCTTATGGCATTTTTTATGCAAAAGTTTATATGATATAGAAATGAGATGATATGATTATTATATGATTTTTATTGAATGCTTGTATGTGCATGCTGAATAGATGGAGATCACCCCCTTATGGTACTAACTGGGGACGCTGTACTAGTGCACGTTAAAATGGTAAAGGATATGAAAAAGGAAATGATAAAGGAGTACATTTATGGTACTAGACGATGGCTCGTGTGACGGTTGTAATTTATACGAAACGAGAAAGTTACGAATAATGAATATGAAAATGAAAATGAAATATGGGGAGGAAATGAGTAGAATCGTGTTTTACTTACTGAGTTCTGGCTTAATGTTAGTTGTTAATATTTTTCAGGTGTAATTACTTAAAATCAAAATTGAGTAGAAGGGGAGGAAATGTTTACCGTAGAAGAGGAGCACCTGAGGAAAGGTAATTTTATGAATCTGTTTGAGGTTATGTTTATGTGTTTTATGTTTTATTGTTTTAGTGGCTCTTTCAAATATTTTGGAGATTGATTTAGAGAGTTGATAGTTTAGTCTACAGTCCGACCTCCGTTCTCGCCTCGCCTATGCGAGCTCATAGGGCCGGGTCATGACACTGTCCATGCCAATCACTTGGCCCACAGCTTGGGTGTCTCCAACACAGCATCGTAGGTATATTTCCAAGCTTCTGTTGATTACTTCTGTCTGACCATCTGTGTGGGGGTGGTTGTGGTGCTCCTCTTCAGTACTGTCCCCTGTAGTTCGAATATCTCCTCCAAAAATGGTCGAGGAACACATTATCCCAATATGATACTATAGACTCTGATATCACGTGCAAGAGGACAAATTCCTTGATAAAAGTTGATGCCACTGTCATGGTGGTGTACAGATGTCATAGGGGAATAAAATGAACATACTTGCTCAGTCTATCCACGACCACCAAGATTACTGTGAACCCCTCTGATCTGGGTAGTCCATCTATGAACTCCATGGATACCTCCTCCCACACCCAACCTGATAAAGCTAAAGGCTGTAGTAATCCTCCTGGAGATATGGTCATGTACTTGTTCCTCTTACAGATCTCACATCTCGCTACCATCTCCTCCACATCCTTTTGTATCCCCTTCCAATACAGCTTTGAGGCAAGTCTCTTGTACGTCTTTTGCACCCCTGAATGACCCCCAACCGTGCTCCCATGAAATTCTTGGAGTAGGTGTGGAATGTGGACTGATGTCCTAGGCATCACATACCTCCCCTAATACAGCAGCCTCTCCCCTTCTAGAGAATACCCTGGGTGTTATCCCCCTCCTTCAATAGATCCTCCCCAACTTCTCTTCCTAATCACTTTTCCTCCTTAATGGCCTCCCAAATCTAGCATTAATGGGACCGACACTATTATCGCCTACAATTCCAACAAGCATCTGGACCATGCATCTACTGCCTTGTTCTCCATTCTGAGCCTATATTGTATTTCAAAATCATACCCCAACAACTTAGACAAGCATCTATGATGATCCTCAGTCACTATCATCTGCTCCAACAAATACTTCAGACTCTGTTGATCTGTCCTGATGATGAAATGCATGCCTAACAAGTAGAGTAGCCACTCTGGATGACTAATACAATGGCCATCAACTCCCTCTCATAGCCTAACTTAAACCTGGCCCTAGTTATCAATACCTGACTAAAATTGGCAATGAGTCGACGGCTCTGTATGAGTATTGCTTCTAGTCCATTTCCTGAGGCATCTATCTCCACTATGAAGACCTGAGTGAAGTCTGGTAGGGCCAGAACGGGTATAGTGGTCATGACCTTCTTCAAGCTCTCAAAAATTGTTGTGGCCACCTCTCCCCATAAGAATCCTTCTTTAACTGCTCTGTTAGTGGCCATGTGATGGTGTTATACCCCTTTATAAACCTCATATAGTATTATGTCAATCCCAGGAATCCCCTCAACTCCTTAATATTTTTGGGCACTGGCCATCTTAACAGTCTCAATTTTAGCTTGATCTGCCGCCACCCCCTCCTTAGAGACAGTATGCCCCAAGTACTCCACACTGGCATGGGTAAAGCAACATTTCTTCAGATTGGCCCTCAGTTGGTGCTTCTGTAACGCCCCTAACACTCTCCTCAAGTGCTCCCAGTGATCCTCCTATGTCTTGCTATAAATCAAGATATCGTCAAAAACACCAATACAAACCGCCTGAGGTAGGGTCTGAAGATATTGTTCATGAACTAAAAGGTGGTTGGGGCATTAATGAGACCAAAAGGAATCACTAGTAACTCATAATGTCTATCACGAGTTCTAAAAATAGTCTTTGGCACATCCTCTCTTTTCATCTTGATCTGATGGTATCCTGACTTCAGATCTATCTTGGTGAAAATAACTGCCCCACTCAACTTATCCATCAGCTCATCTATCACTGAAATAAGAAACCTATCTGACACTGTTTCCTTATTCACCGCCATATAGTCTACACAAAACCTCCAACTCATATCTTTCTTTCTAACCAGTAACACTGGGCTAAAAAAAAGGCCAACACTAGGCCTGATAATCCCTACTTTCAACATCTCTCTAATCATCTTTCAATCTCATCCTTCTAAAATTGAGGATAGCGATAGGGCCTAACACTGATGGGCGACATACCTTCCTTCAATGTGTGATAGCATGCTCTTGCTCTCTTGGTGGTGGCAATTCTTGAGGTGGCTAAAAAACCTCACTGAATTGCTAAATCAATAGTTGTACTCAAAAAGGAACTTCCCCTTCCTCCTCCAGTATGATCCCCTCCAACCTGTGTAGCTACACCATATAACCTTCACCCAACTCCTATATGCTCCTCACCATGATTTTAAGTGAAAATATAGCTTTGGAGAGCCCTGCATCCCCCCTTATCATTACTCTTCTCCCCTCCACCACCAGCTCCATCGTCAATGCCCCCCACTTGACCTTCGTATCTCCCAAGGTCTGCAGCCACTTCATTCCAAGAATGACAACATTGCTCCCTAGCTCCAATGGGAGGAAATCCTCCCTTATCTGAACCCCCGGTATAGTCAACACTATTCCTCTATAGATTCCTTGGCCCATCTCTACCTTTCTTGTTCCCATCATCACTCTATAACATTCAGTATCCACCAATTTCACCCCCAATTGGTTCACAAACTGGTTGGAGACAAAATTGTGGGTAGCCCCACTATCAATCAACACCACCACCTCCATATCTGCTATTTCCAATTTCACTTTCATAGTATGATTCGAGACTGAGTTCTAGGATACCTCCGCTACGTTCAGGTGCAGCTTGCCATCCATCTCTCCCTCTACCACACCCTCACCTCCCTCAGTTTTCTCATCATCATAGACAGTGAGAACCTGAAGAGTTCGATCCCTACACCTATGGCCTAGAGCATACTTCTCATCACACCTGAAGAATAATCTCTTCGCCCTCTTCTCTTGTATCTCCCTCTCCGTCAGTCTTTTGAAATTTCCCCCACTCCCTCCTACTGGCTTCTCCCTGATGGCCTCATTAAAATCGCCTGTTGCAGAACCCTTGGGAACTAGAAGAGCGGTAGTCATCCTGTAAGATCCACTTGAACTGCTGCTCCTAGCTCCCCTCTCTCTAGATACTTCTGATCTTCCACCAAATGTGCCAACTATATTGTTTCTCCCAACGGGACCTCATGACCCTCACCACAGAACTGTCTCGAATTTGAGTCCCTTCACGAAGTTACTGTAAAACCCGAAAATCCTATTTTAGGCTTTGCACGCTTTTTAAAGCGCCGCGACGAGAATTTAGTGGAATTTTCAACGTTAACGGAATTCAACGAAATTAATTTTAGAAAATCCTACGCGAAATTTTGATCGTTTTGGTATATAGAACTTATACTCGATTTTGAGTAATTTTGGAGTTATTATTTTTAGAAGTCTAAAAATACCAAAACTACCCTTCTCTATTCCTTGTACCGAAACTTCTTAAGTGAGGGCATAATTGACTTTTGGCAAACCCCCCCTTTCTCTCTATTATAGCAAAACCGGTCCCCTCACCTCCCCATTCACGTGAAATTAAGCGGGCCGAACGGGAGAGGCGAGCGAACAAAGGGCGGACCGAACGGCTTCGGCGAGGGTTGCTCCGGCGGCGTTTTTCCGGCGAGAAAATTAGTTCGAAACGAAGAGGACGACGAGAGAAACACTCCGGTATGATTATTTTCAAGCAAAGTTTTCTAAATCTCTAGATATTTGAGAATGAAATTTCTAGGGTTTTATAGGATTTTGGTTTTCTTTCTTAATTTCTTTACGAAAATTTTAAGGAAGGATTAGAAGATTATTTCAACAATGAAAATGAAGGAATTTGAGAAATTTTTGGAAGATTTAGAAAGTAGGGTTTTTGACCTAAAACCTTAATTTTGTAAGACACCTTTATGAAAATGATTCCTAAGGGTTTAGGAAATGTTTTTAAAGAATAATTTTATGTTTTTAACGAAAATTTCATTTTCTTAATTATTTTGATTATTTTAATCCGAAAATTTTTATATAATTATTAATATATGTTAAGGACCAATTTTGAAACTATGATTTGATGAAATTGAAGGTTTATAGATTTTCGAAAATTAGGTATTTATTAAATACGAAAATTCATGTTAATTTAATTAATTATCTTTTAAATGTCGTAAGGAATGGTTAAGGGAAAATGTCGGGTTTAGCTTTTAGACTTAGGAAATTTGATTTCTAATTGTGACAGGTTTACTTTATAAACTTTCTTAGGTAGTGATTGTCAAGTTTAAGGATAAGGACTTGTATCGAAGCGACGTACAGTGCATAAATTGAGGTAGGTACTTGTATTTAAATCAAATTTATGTCTCTAAATTATTTAATGTTTTTCTTTAATGTTAAGGAAATCATGTTTAGTTTATAATTGTTCAATTCCATGCAGCTTTTACATGTTAAGTTTAAATTTTTATTCGTACATAAGAATGGTGCTGTAATTGCTTAATGTCTTGCATTTGAATTCTATATAAATATGAAAAATATTTATGTATGAAACGAAATGAACGAACCCTTATGAAATTCTGAATAATTTAACCCTATAAGATTTATTAGATTGCATTTGCATGTTGATCCGGAAGTATCAAACTAATGGTAATGGGGCTTTCAAAAGCCAAATGGTAATGGGGCTTGTATAAGCCAAATGGTAATGGGGTTCTTCGGAGCCAAATGGTAAAGGAAATGGCCAAAACTTTTGACTGCGTACCTGATCAGTACGAAAACTGGTACTTCCGGGACGGGTGAATATTTTATGATTAAAGTATTTGATGCATATAAATGAAAGGATTTGATGAAAAGAAATGTTAATGAAAGAAAAAGTTAAGATGAATGAAAATGCTAAAGGAAATATTTAAGGAAAACTCATGTATGAAAATGTTATTAAATTTATGCTTATCAATGGTTGATTCTATTTTTTAAAAGAAATGAATGTTTTATTTTTATTTAAGTCATGAATTTGAATTGAATACATGTTTCCTACTGAGCTTTGTCTCATTCCTCGTTTGGAAATCTTTTTCAGGAGAGAAGTAATGGCTGCTCGACGACCTTATATGTATCGTCGTAGGGGACCTCAAGATGAAAGGTTCCTTGTTGTGTTTTCAGTATGAGTCTTTATATTGTTTTTAATGTAGTTCGTGAATTTGAGGTTTATGTAATTTTGAAAGTTTATGTTATGATGATGAATTAGAAAGTTTTATTGGTTATGAGTCAAGTTGATTAGTTTATAACATTTGAGTTTGAAGTTTATTAGTGGCTCTTTCATGTATTTGGGATGATATTTATCTTCTAATCTTAAGTTTTAAATGAAAATATGTTATGTATTATGCTCTTCCGTACGATCGTCTGTTCCCGCCCCGATATAATCGGGCTAGCCGGGCCGGGTCGTGACAGTTACCCTCCAACACAGTCTCTGATAGTCGCTCCACCCGACTGGCCAAGTGCTCAAATCTCTCTCGGCAATCTGTCACTGATCCGTCCTGTACTAGTGCAAAGAACTGCTCATAAAGTCCCCTCCCCTGCCAGTTCGGAAAATGTTCCAATAAGTATTCTTTGAATTACCTCCAACTCCGTATGAGTCTCCTCTGATCCCTCCATTGATACCAAAAAAACGCCTTCCCCTCCAAACATAACCCTGCTGCTATCAACTTTTCCTCTGTCATCCCATTGACGGTGAAATATCTTTCCACCTTGTAGATCCACCCATGTGCGTCTTTCCCTTCAAAGAGGGGGTTTTTTTAGCTTCCTCACCTTCGGATCTCTCACGTTTCTCCGTATTTCTCCATAATTTCTCCTTTCCTAAGTGCTTGGTTCTCCTCAAATCTCCCGATCTTCTCTTCCCCGCTCATACCCAAACCCATCTTCACTTTCTCCTCTCCTCCCTTCAAAATCAACACCCCTCCTACCATAATCTCCATTTTTTCTTTCTCAACCAGCACCCCTTGATTCACACCACTCCTCTCTCCATACCTTCCACCTCGCTCCTCCATAATTTCCACCTTAATATTGTCATTCCTACGGAATTCAGAATATGTGGTTCTCCCCGCCAATCCTTTTGCCTCTGATGCCGCCATTTGAATTTGATTTTCCAATATCTTCTTCACCATCTAATGAAGATTGGAAACCTTATCTTCCACAGAAGAAACCTTGTCTTTTACAGATGAAATTCTATCTTCCATCATTGCTTTTATTTCGCTCATCTCTCCTTCAATGCGTTCCTCCAACGCATCTACCTTCTTGGCCGCCATCAATACTCAAAATTTTTTGAATTGAATCAACTCAACTTCATAAATCAATTTTGACTTAGACATGATTCTATTTAATTACATTTAACGATATGCATGTTGCCTATAGTATTCATGGAAGTCCCACCGGGCATTTTCCTTTGGCATTTGAGAAGAAGAAAAATCTCAATAGAACTGCATCATAAGCAAAGCCGATGAGTTCAATATCCATGATTTTGCTTAGATTGCGAGAAACCATTCTATCTGATGCAACATGAATCATGTTTTGGATATTTAGCTTCATGTCCTTGAATTTTTCAAGCCAACGACAAAGATCACTACCATATCAACTACATAGATGGTGAAGGAGTTTGCAATTTTGGTGACAATATGCGTAGCCATAACTTTGTTAGAGCTAGCCTTAGTAACTACTTCTAGGTAATTAATGGTGTCTTTAAAGAACCAAAGACTTATGAAATTAATTGGTTGTATGAATGACAACACGCAACGAGTTGCCCATGTCGACTTGTTTTAGTTGTTAACTTAAAATGGAGCAATGATCTAGTAATGGTGGATGTTAGTGGAATTCCGCCAAGCTAAGTTTTATTTTAAAGCTAAATATATAAACAAGATCAACATAAATGTGAACGCCAAGAAATGATCGTCAGTCAAGATCGTGCCATTTGGACTGTGGGAGGAGACCATGTCAGAAGCAAAGGGAAGGGAGACAAAGAGGAAGAGTCTTCAATAAGAGAAATTTCCTGAAGGATAGTGCCACAAAAGGAGATCCATGTCAGATCGTTTCTTGGTAGTGAACCTAGCAACTTATATGTTGACATTTTTGTGCTTGAAGAGGGGAGAAGAGTAAATCGAAAATTTATATGGTTCGGCTTTGCAATCTACACCCACAATGTAAAAAGAGAGATGATCTTACTATAAAGGAAAAATATATATAATACAAGTGAAATCAACCGTGTTTTGCCAGCTTTAGCTTATGGTATAAGTCTTCTGGTGCACCCTCCTGTAAAGGAGTAAAAAAAAATTAGTCGACGCGGAAAGTGTTTAGAAGCTTAAGAGATACGTGGATGATGTGCCTTAAAAAGGTGCTAAGGAGATTGTTATAGGATGATGAGGGATTAATAAGTCAACAAGGCACATCTGAGAAGTGATGCAATCAAAAACCAAGGGGGCTTCTTTCTGAATAGAATTAATGGAACATGCCAAGTAGAGATGTGTCAGTATCTTGGACGATGATATCAAGGTCGATAGTTGCAGATCTAAGATGGGAGTCAACAGCAGACTATAAGACCCACAAGGCCGAAGAAACAATGGGTCTTACTCGCCTCATTGGGTGAATGACCCAATGAATATGACTTGTCAGATGAGCCGACAAGTCCAATCAACATTCAAGAAGAGTTGAGCGACTGTCTCTCGCTCTCTCGAGGAATTCTGTAGGGGAATTCCTTGGTTGTCATTGTTGAAGTCATTGAATGGAGTAAATGTTGGGTCGGTTTAGTAACAGCTTGTAATCTGGTCCTGATCAACAAGCAGTAAGGTTGTCGTCAGCTTTAGATTTGTCAATCAGATCTAACAAGATGGCAACTTAACACCAAGAAACCACTTTCAGTATCTTTTAATTGCACCTGGCAGCCACATGCATACTCCTAATTTGGTGTGAAAAGCTAGGCTTTACACTCCCTTCTCTCTCCAATCCCTTCACTAACTGCATATCTCAATCTCTGTATGTCATTCTTCCTTTCTCACTCTCTATCTCTTCTCTTCCTTCTCTCATCACAGGGGACAAACACTCACTAGAACTCCTTGCCAACACCTCCCTCAGTCTTTTGCACTATAGCCTTTTCATACCTTCTTCCATCTCCTGAGTCGAGAAGTATCTTTGGATTAAAGGCTCGTAGTCCTTCTTGGTGCCACGCAGCACCATCTCGATGATGAACAAGTTTTCACCATTCACATCTAAAAGCAGATTTTTGTATAATCATGTTATCAGAACCATGTCGAATACATTAGTTTACATGGAAATTTAAACATCTATTAGTCCTTAATTAATTATAAATGAGATGAATCTAGTTTGAAGCTTTCTAAAACTATAGCTTACACATATATAAGCAAGGACAATCATCATGTTGCCTGATTCATAATGGTGAATAGACTACACAAAAACAAAGTGTTGACCAAACCTGAAATTTTTTTATGTGCACGCCTATTAGTAAGATGAAAACTCAGGAATATTACCTTTTTGGAGAATACTAGTTTTATGAACATGTTTAACACTTAACAGCAATAATCAAAAACATGAAGTGGATAAATGCACTCTATACAGACACCAGACAACAAATGCAAACTTTTTGGTGCAATAAAACAATTTCACAAAAATGATTAAGAATGATTAAGTGATGGAAGAAAAGACACTACCCTGGTGAGTTCTCTAGTGAAGATCTCTGAAACTTCAACAGTCATACCAACAGGAACAACACTAGGATCATCCCACTGAAACAAGAGTTACTTAATCAGCAGGAAAATCAAATCTTGTGTTAATAAAAAAACTCTAGAGCTTTTAGAAACAGAAATTGCAAAGGAAACAAAAACAATACCTTATATTTGAGGAGCTCACCATCAGCATTATCTGGCCGATCCATCATTCCAACTCGCCGTACTAAGGAGGTAAGGCCCAATCTTGAATTTCTAGGACTAATGACCATCTCCCTAGCAATCTGTAATCAAGAAATGCAAAAAAATATAATAAATAAGCAGGCAACAAAACATTAAAGTTCAACCAACATCATAGAGAAAATTTTCTTGAGATATCACTAATGTTTGTCATTTATTGGTATAGGATTGCATGTACCCTAAATGAACATATGTATAAAAAGATGCACTTGATCCATGCTGGCATATGAAAAACAACTGAGCGGAGGTTTAACATCCACTG
Source organism: Dendrobium officinale (assembly GCA_019514585.1). Classification (NCBI taxonomy): domain Eukaryota; kingdom Viridiplantae; phylum Streptophyta; class Magnoliopsida; order Asparagales; family Orchidaceae; genus Dendrobium; species Dendrobium officinale. The sequence continues at coordinate 37,826,296 of CM033694.1, forward strand.
TACGGATTCATGTGCCATCAACACGCATCTGAAGGTTAGGAACATATTGCATCTTTGTAAAACTAGAAAAAATATCAAATCGTAATCATCACAAGCATTTTGATGCACCGCGACGAAATTAGGCGAATTTTCGAAGTCATCGGATTTTGAAAAAATTAATTTTATAAAACTTTACATTTAAGTTCGATGAATTTGATATAAAGAACATATAGTAAATTCTACACGGTTTGGGAGAAACAAATCGCCGAAATTCACTAATGTAAGAATTACATAATAGCCCTCCTAGTCTTCTTAGAACAAATGTAAGTAGAGGGGTAATTATATCATTTGGGCTCCCCAACCGCCCAAATCTTCTCAAAGGGACCGAAAGCCTTTAGTCCCCTTTCATTTTCAGTTTGCTTCGTTTGGCCGAACGTAAGGGAGGCGGACAAGGAGGCGACGCGAAGCTTTTTGTGCAGCGACATTGGTGGTTTTCCGGCGGCGGTTCTTAGAGGGAATCGAAGGGAGAGCCTTGGGAAGGAAGAAGGTGAGTTCCTAATAGAGAATCTCCTTGGTTTCCCTTAGATTTCTTTGATGAAAATTTTAGGTTTTATGAAAACTTCAAATTTTAAAGGGAGAATGTTAGGGAGTGATTAAAGATGCTTCCTAACCACCAAAATTAAGTTTTCCCCAAACTTTTCTTAGAGTTTGAAAATTAGGGTTTTTCCAATTTTTTCAATTTTTATGAAATTTCATTAACAAGTATTATTCTAAATCATATTAGGAAGATTTTTAATGGTAGAAATTATGATTTAAGAATTCGGAAAATATAAAACCCTAATTATTAAATAGATAATTGAGAAGTTTTGGCATGCAATTGTATTGGAATTTGTGAAATTTAAGTAAATTCGAAAATTTAGTTAATTTTAATTTAAATTAGGAACTGGTGAGGGTTTAAATTGAATAAATTATGGATTTAAATAAATACTGAATGTTTAAAATTTTAAGGATTTATTAAATCCGAAAATGAAAATTTAATTATTTATTTAATGAAAATGTAAAATTTATCATGTTAAGGAGTTAGCATTAATGTTTTGCATTTACACTTAAATTTAGGCGTTGGTTATAAAGGAACGCCACAAGCATAAGCGGCGTCGTAGATGTTTACTTAGCTTTTTGAGGTAGTTATTCATATCTCTTTTAATTTCATAAGTTTTCTCTTCAAATATTAAAAAATTGCATATGCTTTAATATTTATTTTTCAGTTGAAATTTACATGTTATTTATTTACAATTCATACTGTAGCAAATGATGATAGCTATTGTGGCATGTATTTTCTTTTAAATTTATTTAACTGTAACCTGTAAAACTTCATGAAAAACAATAGAATACATAGGAGCATTCATGAAAACAATACATTAGACAAAAGCATATGATTGGATGCATGTTATTTTCCCTATGATAAATAATGCATGATTGAATGTGTATGATGCTCCGGAGTACCAAATGATAAAGGGCTCCTCGGAGCAAATGGTAAAGGGCTCTCTGGAGCAAATGGTAAAGGACTCTTTGGAGTAAACAAATGAAATGATTGGCCAAATTTTAATGTGTATCTGATCAGTACAAAAATATTGGTACTTCCGGGATGGATATATAAATCTATGAATAAGTATTATATGTTTTTATGCATATAAGAATAATAAAGGAAAAGTTAATCAAAAATGAAAAATGAAAAAGTTATGGTTGTATGTTATGATTAAAGAAAAACGGATATTCAAAATGATATATGGAATATGCAATACTTACGACTAATTCTTGACATTATAGTACTTTTTCTCAAAGTTATTTTAAGTCTTGACATATGAAAATTTTATTGCATAATGTTTCTTATTTCATTGTTTTATGAATTTAATAGAGATATTTATTACCTGCTGAGCGTTATCTCATCCCTGTTTGTTGGAATATTTTTCAGGAGAACCTATTAAACACTAATGGCTGACAGACCTATTACATATCAGCGTAGAGTAGTGCAAAGAAACAAGTTCTTATGGTTGTGTTATGTCATGTGTTAGTCGGTGTTGTAGACTACTATAGTAGTTTTGTTTTATGTTTATTAGAGATTGTTTGTTTTGATGTAATAGTGATGCTTGAAGTGGAAGTTCAATGGCTCTTTCCTATTTTGTAATTGGATGATTATTTTGTTTATGTTATTTGTGAATTGAAAATTTTAAGTGTTTTCCGTACGACCGCTATTCCCACCTCGTTAAATTGAGCTTACTGGGCCGGGTCGTGACAATCTTTGTGGACTTCTAATAGGTAGCTTAAAATTTCAAATGCAATTGTCACTTTGTTCCCCATACAAGTATTTGTGAAACAATGCCAAAACCATGATAATGGAGCTGAAGGCATGAATGGCGAAGGATCCAAAAAAACTGAAAACCTATTAACTTGGACGTGTTGTGAATAAGCTAAACTCGAATAGATCAGATCAAGTTAATGCCCATGATGATGAAGATTTCACTCAGAAGCTTCTTTTACTATTCTCCACTGTTTTAAAATATTTGAGAAAAGCATGCATTGGTTATAAAATGTATATCTAAGATCTATAAGCACATGCGAATCAAAAAATATATGCATCATTCTTTTCAAAAAAAAAATCTACTTTCTATGAAATGAATACAAGAATTCAATGATCAATTCTGAAAAAATATTCATTCTGTTCGAACCACTTAAACCAAATAGTTGCATTGGCTTCTTCAAAACAAACCTTTAACTCAATTATAATGATTATGTAGAGCTTTGAGGGGGATTAAGGGTTACAATTTAACTCTAGAATCTCCTTTTATTATTTTTTGAAAAGCTCCGGGAAACACTTTCTCATTAATTAAAATAAATAAAAAAGGATAAAAAAGCATAGTTATAGGATAAAAGTAAGCAAATATACATTTAAAGAAATTAAAATTGAACAGCAACTTTAAAGTTTCTAGATACTTGTCTGAAAAGTTTAAAGCTGTCCTTTTGTCTGAGATTAGATACACTTTGTAGTCATGACTAGAATACATCCAAAACTAAGCATGAGATAAGGTAATGAACCAGATTATTTTGTATTATCCTTGATAGTATTTGGAAAGCATTGGATATTCATTTCAATCTAAAATGCTCAAAAGAGACGAGCACAAAGATTTCCCAAACATGTTTAGCATAGTCTTTGATAAAAAAATCTCTCAATGAATAAAAGGTAGAGTTGAAGGGAACAGAAGTAATTGGGACACCAGAAAGAGAGAAGACACTTCCAAACAATGAAAGAGTATCTAGTTTATTAGCGATCTCTCCATGGCAATAGCATCGCTTGTAAACAAGTGGGTCATTAGTTATATATTAAACTTAGAACATATTACGTTTCATATCTTTATAAATTGATAATCTTTAATTTTCATCACGGCATTCATTCACTAATACTTAGATCCTCATGATTCATTAATCCATTATGATGGAACATATTATGTTCATCATGTTTGTTATGATCAATAATATCATTAACATAATTCTGTCATAAATCATCTATAGGAGAAATGCTGTGTATCTATTCAAGCAGGAAGGCCAAAGGGTTGAAGATAATATCAAGGAAGTTATCAAATGAAAAGGTTTACATATCATCTAAGAATTATTCACATTAAATGCCCAAAGGACCTTCGAACGGAAAGCTCATCAATTTTTTTTTTGAATGAGAACAAATAAATGTATTCTAAAAGGTTGAATAGGTCTAACAAGAATTTACATGGAAAAATATAATTGGCTAGTCCATGAAATCAAAAAATCAAACACAAAAACATTACATAACTGAAGTACAATGGCATTTTAGTCTTAAGCTATTTAAAACGAGCAATTTAATCCATCAACTCGTCAAATATGATTCAACATAGTTCCATAATTAGAATTACAGTTTAATTTGATGGGAATTTCACAAAAAATTCACGAATTATGTAGGTAATGAGGATATTTTGGAGAAATGAAGTTCTCATATAACTTGATTGCGTGCACCCAAATTCATGAACTTTATGAGAATTTTCTGCCAACTTAAGTAGCACTTCTAACTTGGGAATGTGACCAAAACGACCACTCATAAATAATCTGACTATTTTGGCCGTTTCCTCTAAAATTAAAAATTTCTCCATTCTAAAAAACAGGATATTTTAAACATATTTGCCAAGAATTGGAATGAAAGAAATAATGATATTAACATATACTATAGAATATAATCAACTAACAGAAAGGCAGGTCAAATGCATGTTTGAAACTACAGCGAACTCAAAACATAGGTAACAAAGGAAACTGCCAACAAGTAACAGAAAGATCTTACTTTTGTAATCTTTTCCAGATCATCTCTTCCTCCATCAGTAATGTCATTTCCAAACACAAGTCTTTCAGCACAACGACCTCCATGTGCAACCACCATTTGCATTTTCAAGTAACCAAAGGTAGTATAACCTTGATCCACCATTTCTTCTCTAGGATAAAAAACTGATATTGCAGTTTCCTGCACTACTAGTGCTTGCATTAGAGGCAATTTCGATAATATTATTTGGAAAGGAAAGAGAGAATAAATAAAAATCAAAGTTGATTCTAGAAACAACGTGCAGAACAAAGTGTAAAATAAGAGCACAAGGTTGAACCTTGCCACCAGGAAGTAGTTGCGAGAACGCATGCCAATCAAAACGGGGGAAAAGATGAGCTAACAATATGTGACCAGCCTCATGCACAGCTAATAATCTTTTAGTATCGAGTGATACCTAACATGAATATTATAAAAACACAGAAAAACCATTAAAATAGAAAAGGCCACAGATGTATATCCCTACTAATTTACAAAGACGAGAAAACATACACTAGCTTCACATTTTTGTTGCTCTTCCTCTGTAAGGAGCACCCCCATGCCCTCCAGTAACTGTTTATCGAGGACATCAACTATGTCTTGCTGGGTGATCAAAGAGTGACTCTTCCTTACCTGGTATTCATTTTCAATTGTTCAAGAGCCAACCAAGAACTAGTAAACAATCATTACAACATAAGCAGCCGACACAATTCCATATCTAGTGGAAAAATACATAGACAAAGGACAAGAATCAAAGACACAAGCAAAGCCTCCAAAATAAGAAAACAAAATTAATACATTCTAAATTTTTAAACAAATCATGTGAATGCTTCAACAAGCCAAATTTATAAATAGGTAAAATATACTGCGTACAGAAAATATTAATGTAACTTGAAAAATTATAAGGTGATTTACATACATCCCACCAAATTTCTTACTATTTATATATGTAACAGCAAAATGTTTCTAGTTACACCCATAACCTCCAATCTTCTAAAGGCCACAAAGATACTAGTTTGCCACCGGCCACCCTATCATTACGGTGATTTATGCTGGTAGGTTTTTAGCCTAGCCAACAACTCGAAATTCTTCATCTCCCTGAACCTTCTTAATTAATGGTTAAAGCAGGTAGAGCATTGCTCACAGGAGTTCTAGGTGTAGCAAATAGTGTCCAAGTGAAAAATCAAATTTATGGGTTTGATACTTCGGCAATCAATTTATCAAAAACAAAAACAAAAGAATACAATAACCAAGGAGGTTGCTAAACAAATTTTACATACAATGCCATTCAGTCAAAAAAAAAAAAATGAACTACCACGACACAGTATGGAGATCCCTAATCAGGGAGGAGAGTATTGTGAAAGTGATGTAGGACTACATGAACATGTGATGCTTTTAATTTGAAAATTACACGCTAAGGATGAGCAATAACAATTATTCAACTTTTTTTGATTTAAACAAAAAGATTGAAAACAAAAGGCAATGATAAAGGTCAAGATAATGTTAGGAGCGCAAAATAACAAATCAAATCAAGTTTTGCTTAACGTGGGGCATCAAAAGAAATCCCTTGATTAACAATTAAATTAGTCACTATTAAGATCTCTCACTCATGCTCATAATAAAAGGTTAGGCGGAGAAGCCTTCACAACTCAAATGAGAATCACTTGTATTCTTAAAAATAAGAATCAACCCACTCTTTCTCCACTCATCTTAACATATTTTTAGTTGGTTGAAGCACATGCAAGAGATTAATTTGACAACTAAATTTTAAAATTAGCTCATTTTTAACCATGCACAGTCTTTTGAGATTTTTCTATTTGAGTGTTCAACATGTTTGTCGAAACACATGCGAGTAAATAATTTAAAAATATATAATTTTAAATTAGTTTGCTTTTAATCCCATGCAACAATCTTAGACATTTGTATTTCAAGATTACCAAATTGGTAGGAGCGCATGCTGGAAATTTAAATTTCTTTTCAGTGATATATACATTGTTCGATGCACTTACACGCTTTTAGGTGCACTTGCACGGTGCATGCGCATAATTTCAATGTATTGGGATGATTTTCGGTGCAATCATGCGATGCACTTCCACGCATTTTGGTGCATTTGCACAGCAAATTTGCACACTTTCACTTTGCTTGCATGTTTTTCAATTTGCTCATATGACGCACCTGCACATATTTTGGTACATTCGTATAACTTGTTTGCATGATTTCAATTTGTTTTAAAATAATAGTGCATTCTTCGATGAAGCTACATGTTTTTCGAGAATTACATGCTTTATGTGCCTCGACATGCTTCTCAAAGCAGTGGCCCATTTTTTGAGGTTGTGGCATGTCTCTTAAGGAATTTCATGCTTCTCAGGACTGACACATGTTGGTGGCAGTGTTAATCGCAAGTGCCCTATAAGTCTTTTTTATTTTTCAAATTTTTTTTTATTTTACTATTTATTTTAAAGAGATTATTATTTTTAAATCTATTTTCCTACATTTTGTTCAAGTTTTGGCAGCCTCCTAGCATCTCCTCGACATTGAGGGGGCATCATCAAGAGGCCTTCTCACCATGTTTAAAAAAAAAACGTGCATAGCTAGTGTCATTAGACACTTCGGTTTAGGGTATACCATCTCACCGTACTTAAAAAACATGCATAGGTCTTCGATACATGCACGAGCGAAAAGCGAATTTCCCTGCCACATTGGAATAACACGAACATGGCCTTTTTTTAGTATATTTAAATGAGAATTTGACTTTTTAACACGAAACAATGGAGAAAAAGGATTCATGTAGTCGAGCCCACGTAGTGGAATAAAAGACTTGTTGTTGTTTGTTGGAATAACACGAATGGGTAATTAGGCAAGTAACTTTTTTTTCCATTGCGTTGGAATAACGCGAACAGGTACTTAATTTTTAGATTTTAAAAATTATATCTTATCCGCAAGGCAAGTGACAAGATGCAACAATGACGACGATAGCGCAGGGACGAAAGCACCCAAAAAAATGTATATAATTTGTTCTTTTTATTATTTTTCCTCTTTTTTTTCTAGAATTCCCTTTTTTATTTTGGTTCTCTATTTTAGGGATGGAGGGAGAGAAAGAGCTAATCTCTCTTTCAATTTAGAAAAAGAGATTACTCTATTTCGAAAGAGGAGATCTCCCTATTAGATAAAGAAAGAAGAAGGAAAGAAGGTGAGGTGGAGATTGATTAAAGAGGGAAAGATTACCGATGATGGAGACGATGGAAGCTGTAGGTAAAGGGAGTATGTGAATGTGGGCCTCCGAAGGAGCACCGCTCGCGGGGGTTCGAATGCAGAGGGTACGGCCGCACTATCCCGTAGGACAAAACGATCGTAGGCCTCTACGCTCGACACGAACGGGTCGATGGGAGGGCAGATTGGATCGCGCATACGACTAACCATTGGGGATAGATGCTGTCGCCAGCACACCCCGATGGGTAGCAATATACACGACCTAGTCACGGGTTTCCCCCACCCGATACGAGAGATCGAGTGGGGTAAAGTAGATTGTGGGGGCCAAGTTTCCCACGGGCGCAAGCCCCCGTGGTTAATTACATCCCGGGCCGGAGCCCAAGAAGACTCTCGATTAAGAATCATACATTATCTTTTCCAAATTGGGATTAGCACGAGGGTATAGACTAGGAAATCCTACTCAAAGGAAAGAAAGGTCTCAAAGAGGCTCAATCAACATGCATGGCTCATACCAGCATTCGAAGGCTCTAGGGTACTAGAGAGAAACTGGAGAAAGAAAGACAAGCAATCAATCACATGCGTGAGAGAAAGATGGAGGTGGCGTCATCCTGTGACGCGGATAAGTAGGATTTAGGGTCTCTGGAAAGAAGAGGCCTACCTACTATTTAAGGCATACTACGAGACCGAATGTAGTAGCCTCGAACTCTAAATCTAGATTGGACTTAGTGTTCGACACACACTAAGACCAGTGTCCTAGCTAATGCGATGCAAAACCTGGACTTATCCCCGGCCTGGATTGGGGGAGCCAGCTAACCACCTAATCGCTTTAAAACCATGTTGTCGAGTCATTTATGATAGATGGGTGGGTGGTACAGTTCTTTGGAAATAGGACCGACATCTAGAGAATTTCCTAAGTGGTCCTGGACTTATGTGGGTTAGATGCTCCTAGCTAATGCAATTAAATTTTAATTAAATTGATTTCTAATGCAATGCATGCTAGTTGAAATGTCAGCTCATGAATGCTATAGAACTTTAAAAACAGGCTTATAAAAAATAATTTTTTGAAAAGACTGGGTCTCCCTAGGTCCGGCACTTCATCCTCATAGGCCAGATTATCCGGACTCAACCCGCAGGCAGGGAGATGTCTTATAACAAGGAAAGAAAGATGCAGTAATATGCATGCGACCCCGGACGGTTCCGGCAATTCCCTAGGTTCGTTAAATTTCTATGTTATTTAAAACTTAAAATTTTAGGAATTAGTTATGAGTAGAAAAATTTTGTAGTCCTTAAAGAGCCTAACGAAAATCCAGGCGAAAACAAAATCGACATGCAAGAAAGAAACCTAAGAAAAGCAGGCAATTTCTACTGCACAATCAGGTAAACACATCAATATAAATCAAACTAATCAAGTAAATGTCCATAGGCCAACTGCCCTTTAATTACAACCCAGGGTATGCAGAAAAAGTAAAGTGGCCGGGCACCACTGCCAACAACCCGGATTTCTAAGCCTATGACAGACGCCAACAACTTTGAGTGGGATATTGGGTCTTCAATCTTTAGCTTTCTGGATATCTTCTCCTTGGACTCCTTGGAAATCTCCTCCTTGGACTCCTCGGGTCTCCTCCTTGGACTCCTTCGAAATCTTCTCCTTGGACTCCTTGGATCCGTCGTGGCTTGAATATCCAAACGAAGAGACAATTCCCCCTTGATAGGGAGCATTGCCTTTTCTCTTTGGATATCTAAAGCCATCCAACTCGATCTTCCAAATGGAAGAAGACTCTCCCCTTTAGGGATGCCTTCTTCTTTTGGAATCCGAGTCGGATAAGAATATCCCAACTCAAGGTTGTTTTCACAACTCTTAACTATTATTACAAAATTTTACATTAATTGAAAAGCAGAAAAATTCTAAAGTCCCTGCAAGGTTATCCTAATAATCAATCCCAAGCAGTTTATATATGAAATAAAAGTGCTAACACCATTGACCCTGTGCCAAGCCATGCTCTTAATTTTGAGGGCTAAGCAGCTCCATCTGTAGCAGTTTATAATAATTTAATAATTTTAGCCCTCATTTCATTTTAGGGGGAGCTGAGCAAGCACCTGCATAAAACATTGTTATAAATCATGATATTGCTCCCCCCCCCCCTTATTATTAGCTTGAGCATGGCCACCTGCACGGAAGAACAGTATATATATATAGCGCTCCTAACCTATGGGTAAGTCTAACGCTCATCACATCACAGAGTACAGAAAAAGTAAGCAAACACACCAACAATTTCAAACAACATGCAATGAAATCCACGGAAAGCTCCGGCACACAGCAGAAAAGTAAATCCCAGCGGCCTAACCTAGCTCTAGAAGTGGTGCCCTAGCAAACAATTCTATGTGTGTGTAAGGCTAGTGTGGTTTGGATAGATCCTAAGTAGGATAGTTAGTTAAAGTTAGCTAGAGTTCAGGTTTGTTGGGGGTCTGAAAAGGGAATTTTGTTAAAATTCAAATATTAGTGAATTGGGGTACATTTTAATTATTTCAGTTTGTTGATCAATTTTAAGGGGTTGGGATATTCATATTTGAAGTTCAAATTGCATTAGCCAATTTTGGAAAGTTCCGGGTCCTCCTAGGTATTAAGCTAAGGGGCCAAAAAGTCACTATGGGAAAAAGGCTAAGTCTGAGATCTCTAACATCTTAGGAAAATACTAGACCTTAATACGAGTAGTTAGACAGGTAGTAGACTGAAATCGGAGTTTTCTAGGCAAAGTTATGAATTTTCTAAGTTTCGGGCCCTATCCTATAGACTAGGGTTGACCAAAAAGTTGACTTTCTAATCTAAGCCAGTTTCTGGAAATCTAAAATTTTTAATAAATACTAGGCCCTAATTAGAGTCTAATGCAAGTGAGTTTACCTAATTTGGAGTTTTCTACAATTAATTATGAATTTCTAAAGGTCGGGGTATTTATTGGGATTTCTAAATTAACTAAGGAAGGGCCTTTTTTACTGTTTTGATCCAAATCAACTCCAAACTGATTGGAATCACTCCCAAAGGTCAGGAATGACCAGAGAAAGTGTTTTCCAAGTGTTTGGAGGAGATTTGGAATTTTTAATAATTTTTAATGAATTATTAGGGCCAAAATGGTAATTTCCACCTATGGTCAAATTATGGGTCAACCTAGAGTCAAACTAGGAAGCCCTATTTATCTAAGGTCAAGGATCAGATTCTGGTCAGTTTGGGGTATTATGGGTAATTTTCTGACCTAATATGTATTTATTGTATTTTCCGGAAGGTCTCGGGGCCTTAATTAACCAGTTGATTAGGGTTAGTTAGCTAAGGGCTTTAAAAGCTCCTAAAAATTCCTAGAAAATTCAGGGATGTTTCAGATGTCACTAAGTTTAAGTGTGGAGGTTTTCATGTCAATCAGGGATCTATCCTAGCTCCTAGAAAACTTCTAAGTTCGCTAGACGAGTCCTTAATTATTGTCCTTAGGGTGTCACTACGTTATATGGGGTTTTTGAATCGAAGTTTTAGCTAACCCTCAAGGTAATAAATGCATGGGAGTACAAAAATGAAATAAACACACCATGTCCTTAGATCTAGGAGAGCCTAGGCTAAGTGCTCGTGGTGCAATCCTATACATGCAATCTACGAAAAATAAAAAAAGACAGACACCTAAAGGAAGGATTAGTGAATGATTGGGACTCAACCATTCACTAACCCAATCCCCCATGATTGCTCTTCACACATAAGATCCATGTCTAAAATTTCATACGATAGCAGGTCTCCCAAAGTTAGGATTTAGGTATAAGTAGCTTTAAAATAATTTTAAAAAATACTTGTAGATATAAATATATATTTTTTTTTTTTTGGAAAATAAAATAATTGAAAATAATTCAATTCATAATACATAAGTATAGGGAAACCCGCTGACCACCCAATCGAGGTTTCAAAATAGTTTGAAAATATATATATATATATATATTTTTTTAAATAATAATAGTAATAAATATTTAATTAGATAAAAAAAATACTTAAAATAGCAATTTAAAATAAAACTCTTATCCAAACAACAAGAGTTAGGTCCTAAAAATAATTTTAAAATAAAGTAGACAATTTTCTGAAAAATTCAAGGGGTTATACGTCAAAATCCGATCTAAAACGAATTAGATACGGATTTTACAAGTTTAAAAATAATAAAGTAATATTTTAAAATACAGCAGTTTTACTGTTTTTGAAATAACAGAAAATATAAATAGAATTTTTATCTGAAAATAGTTTTAAACAATGCAGAATTCAAAGTACATCCAAAATAAGGTGCTGTGCGTCGACAGCGGGCTTAAAACGACAAAGTTATGTAATTTCAAAGTTTTCTGTCACACTAGATCGTACTGTACGAAATAAATTCGTACAGTACGATGAACAGAAAGATAAAACACAGAAAAAAAGGTGTTTTTATTCTTTCTTATTATAATAGATCGTACAGTACGAAAAAAATTCGTACAGTACGACTATATCGTACGGTACGAACCATTCGTACAGTACGATGAACAGAAACTTCATCTTCCTCTGCGCATGCACAGGGAACCGAAACCCTAAAAAGAAAATCGTCTCGTTCTCTCGATTGGGTGGACGAAATTGCACGAAATTTTAAACACGTACTCTAGGGATGAGCAGAAATCATGGGGGAGATTTGATTTGGATTAAAACAAACTTTTCAAAAAGCTATTTAGATCTATGGGGTGTAGGCTATTCTAAGAGTTTAAGGAGATTTCACCGTGGGTTCTCCGAGATTTTGACACGGTTGAGCTTGTAGACTGTCCTCGTAAGTTTCTCCTCTTGAATCCTCGATCAAACGAGCTCCGGATCGAGTGGATCGAAACTTTGACCGTCCAAGCCTTCGGGTCGCCGGAGGATCGCCGGAGGCGGCTGGGTTTCGTCGGGATCTACTTGGAAAGTGCAGAGGAGGGTTCTCTCAAGCTCTCCACGAAAAATCTCGGGCTTAGGGGGAATAGATTGCAAGATCCCTTAATTGGAACCCTAAAATCACTATTTAAAGGCTTGAATTGAATCTCAACGGCCACGATTCGATCCACCGTCCATCACCAGGCTAGATCAAGTGATTTGGGCGGGATTTGGAGTTTAAAAAAACGTTCATGAGCAATTAAATCCATTAATGGGGGTTTAATGAGCCCTAAATAGGTTATTTTAACCTATTAAAGACTTGGTTTGACCAAGTCAACGATTGACTTGGTCAAACCAGTCAAGAAAGTCCGGGGAATCAATGGGTTGAGCCATGAGTGAGTTTGGATGAGTTTGATTTTGATTTGAAGCTCAAAAGGGGTTAAGTGGTCAACCCTAGTTGACTTGGTCAACTGGGTTGACCCAAGGTCCAAGCTCGGGCTCGACAGACTCGACTTGGCCCACTGAACCCAGTGGGGAGGGCCATAGGGTCTGGCTTGGTCAATTTGACCAAGTCAACTGTTCGGGCCCAAATCTGGGCAAAATCGAGGCGAGTTGGTTTGGAGTTGTTGTTGGAGGCTGGAGTGAGGAAGGCTTATTGTTTGGGTCAATGGCTTGGGAAAAGGCAGCGATGATAGCTAGGTGGTTGGCTGGCTATGTGAGGGTGTTGAGGCGACTCCAATGAAGAAGAGGTGGTTGGTGCATTGTAAGGTAGTTGGAGGTGTACAGATGCAGCGACTATGAAAATAGTTAGGTAAATTATGAGAGGAATAAGCTAGGATTGGGAAGCAAGTGGTTCTGTACCTAATTAGTGGTGGTCTGAGGCTAGAGTGCAAATGGTCGGGTATGGGCGCAGCGAAGGAGTGGAGCCGCCAGTGAAGTCTTTGAACAGGGAGTGTAGGCATCGGGAAGAGAAGAGTGGTAGGGGAGTTGTGTGAATAGGAAAGAGGGGTTTTGGTTAAGCAGGTTGTTCTGTACGAAGGAGAGAGGGGCGGAGATAGTGAGTGATGCAATCAAAAATTTGGGATAGGGACCCAAATTTTTTATCACAAAAAACTAGACCTTACTAGGAACAAAATAAAGACATAAAATACTCAAAAGACACTTTTTATATCATATAAAGAAAAGACTTACAAACTTGACTTTCAACATAAGATGACATTACAACCCTTGACTCTTACAAATGACTCTTACAAATGACACCTAAAGTTGCTTTCCAAGAGAAGAAGGATACAATGGGGTGGTCACTTGCGGAGAGACGAAAAAGATTAGAAGCCCGAGAAGAAAGAGGAGAAGCTCGCAAGCTTTCCTAGACAAGGAGAGGAAAAAGTGGCATAGCTCGCAAGCTATCCAAGAAAACCCTCAGGTTTCTTTCCAAAAATCATTCATATAACCATAACTCTCTAAAACAGCCACAAACAACATTATTTATAGGCACAAAAAAGGAATACAAACAGCCAATATAACCCCTAATTAAATCAATTAAAAGGGGTAAATGAAAAGAAAAAATTCAGTCCAGATTTATGTACAGGAAACTGTCCAGAAATCTGTCCCAAAACAGCCCAAAAAACCAAAGAAAAGGAATGTCAAAAGCCACAAGATTTTCCTTGCTGAAATCCCAAGAGACACAGCAAAAATCCAAGCAAAATAAAGCCACAGAATCAGCCATGAACAAAGCCAAAAGCCACGGTTTCAGCACAGGAAACCAGGAGGCTTTTCACGGGTAAAGGGGGAAGAATTTTCGGTAAAGAGGGAGGAAGTTACGGCAGCAAAGAACTCCAAACGGCTAAGCAAAGATCAAGGAAAAAAGCTACAGGTTTTCAGCACAACCAAGGCAGCATTTAAAGGGAATAAAGGCCACGGCAGACCAGCAATTAAATGAAGAAAAAAAGTCAGCAGCTCAAGAGGTAAAGAAGAAGAGAAAGAGACAAGTTCCACACACCTAAAAAGCTTGCACACTTTTCCAACTTTAGAGCTAAACATTAGCTCATAATGAGCTACAACTCCACATGATAATAATGAGCTTGCACCACTAAAATTTCAACAACTAAGCTCAAAACCGAAATCAGCCAAGGCTCCATAGAATTGTGTTGAACCCCCCCCCCCCCCCCCCCTTTGCCTACATCAGTGAGTGTGTGCATGCAGGTGAGCCAATCAATGGGTGGAACAACAAGAGTAATGTCCATTGGTTTTGAGGAGGGGCTCGGGCTTGTGAGAGGTATTCATGAGGAGGGAATCGGAAATAAGGGATCAAAAACTTAGGAGGAGCAGCCTCGTGTGAGGAGTGTGTGAGAGCCGATTGAAAAAAGAGATGGAGTTGATAAGAGAGATGTAAAATAGAAATGGGGGTCGGGCGCATTTAGATTAAGTATTATTTATTTCATTATTATTATTTCTTGTTGCCAATATAGCAAAAGGAGGGATGCAGGCGTGGGTGGCTAGAAGATTTAATTTTGGCAGAGGATGAGGCGGCTGCAAGTTATCTTCAAAGGATTTTTCCTTCAATCACACGTACTCCACTACATAAGCTTGATATGTTACTTTAAACACATAAATCTTAGAATTATTTCCAATTCAACAACATATGTCAAAACTTTATCAATCTTCCCTCAATGATTATGGACTTTACGATGACACATCTTATTGATAATGAACTTTAGCGAGTGAGATATTAAAAGAGATTAAGCTAGAACCTATGATTCATGAAATTCATGAGCTTGAGGAAGTTTTTAAGCATGAAACATTATTTTCTACATATGCTTGCCTTGAAATACCTTAAAATGTACAAGAGGCTCCAATAGATCTTCTCCAACTCTTAAAATTATTCCTTCTCTAGTTCACTTGTCTCTATCGCAAGTTGCATACACCAATTCGAATGATTATAGTTTGCTTTAGCCATACGTACTCATAATTGAGTTTGTATTGTCACTACAAGCATCGTTGTCTAGTCCATTATTGTTGCCATTTATAAAGATTTCATAAATGCATGAAATCTGAATCCACTCAATAAACAAGCTTCCATGTCCATCCGAACTCTTTAGGCTTCTGCCTAGTGCCAACTTGATGTAGACAAAGGGGGGGTTACCTCATGTCCAAAATAATATGAATTTTGGCTTCCCTTGAGTCTACTAGCTCAATCAAAATTGAGCTGGAATTTTAGCTCATTTATGAGCTGGTCTTTAGTTCACATATTGAACTAAGGGTTAGCTCATTATTAACTAAGTTTTAGCTCATATTTATCCTTTATTTTAATGCACTTTTATTATAGTTTTTAATGTCTTAAAGTTATCTCTTGGGTTTCCAAAAAGGGCTTTTGGAATCCCAAGAAGTTGTTTGGTTTTCCCATGGTGGCTCCTTGAATTCCACCATGGCTTTTTATGCTTTTGCCCCTTGGATTCCGGCCGGCTGCTGGTTTCCCGTGCCTGTGCTCCCTCCCGTGACCGTGGCCCCTTGGTTCCCGCTCCGCCTCCTTGGTTCCCGCGGCTACCACTTCGGTTATTGGGTTTGGGATGTTTTTTCGTGCAAAGCATTTAGTTTTTTTTTAATGTTTGTCTTTTAGAATTCCTATGGGAATTTAATGTTTGTGTCTCTTGGTACTCCTCTTTCATACCTATAAATATGGGAGCATTTGTAATGTTTGAAGTTAGTAAAAAGTTGAATGATAAGTTATTTTTGGAAGTTTTAACCTGCGGGTTGGCTTTGGAAATCCTGCGGGCTCTTTCCACCCTTCTTTCTCATCCCCTCCGGAAATCCTGCGGGCTCTTTTCAACCTTTCTTCTCGGGCTTCTAACCTCTTTCGTCTATCCGCAAGTGCCACTCCATCTGTATCCTTCTTCTCTAAGTGCAGCAACTTTAGGGTGTCGTCATTTTGTTTGCAAGAGTCGTTTGTATTAGTGTAAGTTTTCTTTTGTTTAGTTTAAATTGAAATGAAAGAGTTTGTTCGTCCTACTTCTCGTCTTTAGTCATTTTTCGTCGGTAGAAGTCCGTCGTGTCTTTTGTGATCAAGAGATATAGGCTCCCTATATTTTTTGGTCGCATCATTTTGGTATCAGAGCAAGTTAGGAAGTCCTAGGTTTGTGGTTTGTCATATTTGTTTTAGTTGTCAAGTCTAAGTTTGTCAAGTTTGTCAAAGCGTTTATTTGTGAGTCTAAGTTTAGGTTGGGTCTTTCTATGAGTCTTGTAATTTTTGAGTCTTTTTTGAGTCTGTCAAAAAAATGAAAAAAGGCAAAAAGACAAAAGAAAGCAAACATAAAGAAATTGAAGATCCTATGGATAGGAGGATTCCATCAAAGTCAACACATCCTATGGAATATGAACTGTACAAGCTTCAATCGTGGTTGCACATTCGGACAAAAAGGAACTTCAAGAAAAAGCAACGCTTACAAGATAAATTCCTGAAAGAACGAGATGAAATCAAGCAGAAGTATGAAGACCTGATTAATGAACTTGATGCTCCGTCTTCTCCTCCTCGGAAGACAACAACAACTAACTCATCAGGAGCTGAGTTCTTCAAGAAGGGGAGAATCTGAAGTAGACAAAGGGGGGGTAATCTCATGTCCAAAATAATATGAATTTTGGCTTCCCTTGACTCTACTAGCTCAATCAAAATTGAGCTGAAATTTTAGCTCATTTATGAGCTGGTCTTTAGTTCACTTATTGAACTAAGAGTTAGCTCATTATTAGCCAAGTTTTAGCTCATATTTATCCTTTATTTTAATGCACTTTTATTATAGTTTTTAATGTCTTAAAGTTATCTCTTGGTTTTCCAAAAAGGGCTTTTGGAATCCCAAGAAGTTGTTTGATTTTCCAATGGTGGCTCCTTGAATTCCACCATGGCTTTTTGTGCTTTTGCCCCCTTGGATTCCGGCCGGCTGCTGGTTTCCCGTGCCTGTGCTCCCTCCCGTGACCGTGGCCCCTTGGTTCCCGCAGCTGCCACTTCGGCTATTGGGTTTGGGATGTTTTTCCGTGCAAAGCATTTAGTTTTTTTTTTAATGTTTGTCTTTTAGAATTCCTATGGGAATTTAATGTTTGTGTCTCTTGATATTCCTCTTTCATATCTATAAATATGGGAGGATTTGTAATGTTTGAAGTTAGTAAAAAGTTGAATGATAAGTTATTTTTGGAAGTTTTAACTTGCGGGTTGGCTTTGGAAATCCTGCGGGCTCTTTCCACCCTTCTTTCTCATCCCCTCCGGAAATCCTGCGGGCTCTTTCCAACCTTTCTTCTCGAGCTTCTAACCTCTTTCGTATATCCGCAAGTGCCACTCCATCTGTATCCTTCTTCTCTAAGTGCAGCAACTTTAGGGTGTCGCATTTTGTTTGCAAGAGTCGTTTGTATTGGTGTAAGTTTTCTTTTGTTTAGTTTAAATTGAAATGAAAGAGTTTGTTCGTCCTACTTCTTGTCTTTAGTCATTTTTCGTCGGTAGAAGTCCGTCGTGTCTTTTGTGATCAAGAGATATAGGCTCCCTATATTTTTTGGTCGCATCACAACTACTATTTCCTACAATGCATGATTGCATCTTAAATCAAATGATGTAGTGGTGTCACCTCCCCCTCCTTGGCCGCTTCAAACAAAGTCATCAACAAAAAAAATTCTTTGCAAGCCAAATGAATTAATGCAGTATAACTCAACTAGTTTAGCTCAGAAAAAAAAATAATTTTCATGGTAAAACAAAAGTAGTCGAATTGAGCTGCAAGAAGATAGATCGGGCTCATTTTCAAACCTTATTGGAACTTTATTTAATTTTTAGCCGTATTTCTTCATATTTTTATTAGATAAAATTTATTAGGCTGAGGTATCTTATCAAATACTATTATCTTTGAATTTGAGTATTCATTAGAATTATATTTAATTTTAGATAAAGTTAGATTTTATTTCGAAATCCGAATCTTTATAGCCATAATGCCATATTTCTATTACGGCTTGCATTCAAAGATGAATGAAATTATACTTGAAGCCTACTTCAGTGTTCTCCTTTTATCTAATTTATGTATGAGAATCTCTCCAAACTACGAACATAATGTTTCTCCCTTCTATCCACCCCTTTCTATCCTCCAACCTCCATCAACTGAATTAGCCAAATCCACTATTTAGCCAAATCCACAATTGAAAGAGCATCCTGCATCAAAGAAACTAGAACTAAACAAGAATATGGCGGTTATATAATGACTTGCGATTCTTCTATACTAAACTTGCAGGAAGAAAACTATCAGCTATTCAAACATGTGCAACTACCTGAGTATGAAAAGAAGCATAAAGGTCAAGTTAGAATCCAACATATAACCTAAAATAAAATAATGGATATACTGTACTAAAATATAGGAAATACAGGGTAGGACTAGAGTCTTCAAGCCAGAGAGAATACACAAAATGAGTACAATTTGCGTTGCAGCAACTTCATTGCATGTCAAATAAATAAGAAAATATGTGCCCACCAAACCAACAACGATAAAGCTAACAAACACACAACTGATAACATTGTTAACATCAAAAAAGACATCAGATTAAGGGTATGTAGCTAAAAAACTGTCCACAGAAGTATAAACAACTTCTAAGTATTATATCTAGCTATGTTTAACTTACAGACATTATTGCTGCTTCATTGACTAGATTGCGAATATCCGCACCAGAATACCCAACAGTTCGAAAAACAAGCTGCCATGGAAAGAAAACTTTCAAGCTGAATGAATATAAACAAAGATTGGTCAACAAATCACAAGAAAAGAAGAAACTAAAAGCAAACCAAATGGACCAATAATTAAACTAAGTTAGGGAAAAAAAGCAGCATCTAAGGGTCATGTGGAAAATTATGAAAGGTATGAAATCACTCTTAATATGAAGAAAGTAAGACCATAACAAGCGCATATGATAAATAAAGTTCAAGATGTCTTTCATGTATAATGCAACAAGCTACGCTTAAATAAGTTCAAGATGTCTTTCATCAATAATGCAACAAGCAAAGGAAACAATAATTTGTTTATTTTACTCAAAGAACAGCCTGCGGACCAGAAAGGTTTTCAAATAAGCGCTCACCTTTTATAACATCATAAATATTATGTAGCAAAAGTATTTCAAAAAACAACAAGGTCTACATGGTGTGTATGAATATTGAGAAAACATTGACTGATGAAGCGGCATGAGCATTAATAACAGGTATGATAAATAAAATAAGAAATAAAAATAAAAGTGCAAACTTAGCAGTGAGAAAGATAAAAAAATAAAAGCAAAAAAAAATAAATGAGCAAAAAAAAGTAACAAAAATACCGAATGAGATTCGGTAATTAATACAGAAGACGGTAATTAATACAGAAGACGAGGAAATTTTTTTCCAGCATTAGTTTCTCAATTTTGAAATCAAAATGCACAGCAACAGGGTAAAAATCAAAAGTTATATAATTAAATGGAAAAGTAAATAATCTAATGAAAAAAGAAAGCCTACATATAAAAAAGTAATAGTGACTATAAAAGAAACTGAGAAATAAACCAACAAAGAAAAGAATCAAGAAACCGGGAACATTATATGAAAAAGAAGAGTATGTGTAACTGGAATCTAGTGCCAGTAGTGCTTTAAGCTATGTAACCAAAGTATATGCTTCCACCACCTCCACAGTGCATTTCTGCTCTGCCTTGCATTTATAGAAAAAGCAAATTGTTTCTTAGTGCTTCTCCCCAAAAGAACACGAATCAGCATGCTTTCACTAACACTGGTACTTTTACGACTACTTTCCGAAGTTGTTTATCTGCTTGATAGTTATTTCGCTACAGTTTATATGCAACTTCTTATCTTGTTTTTCAAATAGAATAAGGGAATAAAATCCAGTCATGTAATTTCCCATTTTCTAACCTACTCTCTTCTTATTCTAATTTTCAAGATGGTATCAAAGACAATAAAGATCAAAAAGCCCTTCAATATGAAGTCTCACCTCCATGCAAATGGATCTTTTATAAACCAATCTTCATCCAACAAAAGACGGAAAAAAAAATGTGAAGGATCCTCCTCTGGGAAAGTGATGTAGAACGAACATGCACTGATGATTGAATTAAGGAAGCTTGCACGCTTAAATTTTAAAGCACAATAATTATAAGCTTCCTTTTGATGTTAAACGACAAAAATAAAAATAATAAGGTGATAAAATAGCTTAGGTCTAAACACATGCGAGAGGTTGAGATCATTAAATAGTCAACCAAGTCTTACGTTGCATACATGAGTGGTTTCAACAAGAATTCCAATGCTAACAATTAGATTAGTCTATGAAAGATCCCTCACACATCTCTTCTAATTACTAGGCTTTAGCGGTGAATAATTAATATGATCTTCATGAAGGTAGTAAATTCACATTCAAGAATGCAACTATGAAGATAAAAGAGCTTAGTGTCGAATTTATCCAAAAACAAGAGAGATACGCCTCCCCGAAGGTGCGATCAGCAATGTGAAACGTCAGGGCAGCGTTTGAAGGCCTTCTACTTGGCTGGACAGTAGGAAACATGTGCAGATTTTCCTGGACAGAAAACTGCACCTTTGGGAGAACTTGGACGGCAATCTGGACTTGTGGAGAACTCTTGGACAGCACGTTCTCAATCTTCAGAATTCTGGACAGGAGCTCTTCTCAGGAAAATCAAGCTTTTGTTGATCCGTTGGAAGGGGAACTAAAGGTGAATGGGATCCAGAACTTCTCCCAAGGCTGTCTCATACTTGGGGAATTAATTCTTGGAGGGGAGAGGTAGGCAGGTAGAAAGAGGGGAGTTATTGCCTGCCTAATCAGTGGTTTTAATTGGGAAGGGAATTACGTGGGTGAGGGACTAGTAAAATTTGAAATTAATTTAGATTTCCTAAGGAGAAGGAGAGGGATTAATTTTGAATTTCAAATTAATCCACAATTAAGGCTAGGGGTGGCAGTTTTGGAGAGAGTTATGAGAGGTATTAAATGGGATGAGGGGGTTTAATTAGAGAGAGAAAAGCTTCCATCCAAATATGAAAATAATTTCATATTTCGAATAGAATAGGAGGGAACTAATTTGAAATTTGAATTCAAATTAATTAGAGATAGGGAGCTTTAAATGGGAATTAATGGGGAGCCCATTAATGGTGACCCATCATAGGGCCGGCGGCATGGTGAGGTGGATGAGAGGGGAATAGGGAGGGAGTAAGTACTTTCCAAATGAATCGATGCCACCTAGGATGAAAAATTGAAAACTCCACATGTCATGAAATTTGACTTGGCTCAATTCGAAGACTTTCCTAATTAGGAATTTTCAAATATGGAAAGTTTTGAATTTCAAATTTTGAAATTCAAAATTCGGTAACTCCTTTATTTATTGCTAAGCAACAATCAAGGAGTCATTATGATGATTGACATCGTCATCAAGACTTGGAGCAAGGGGTGGCCGGCGGCCAAAGGAGGAAGAGGGCTTGCCGTCGGGTTTGGGAGCTTCTTGATGGAGCTTGGGTTGTAGTGGAGGATGCTAGCGGGCAAAGTGGTGGATGATGGAAGCTTGGGTAGGTCTTGGCGTGGGGAGGAGGAGAACTAGAATTGAAGAAGAAAAATAAGATAAAATAAACCACGAGTCGAGGACGCTTCCAACGACTGGCGGGTAGTGCTTTTGCCCTCACCTTGGGCTCTCCATAGAACTCACACAGAGATCTAGGAGGAAAGAACTCACTAAGAGATCTTCAAGAGGGAACTCACAAAGAGAACACAAGAACCAAATTTTCATTCAATAATTCATCACCCTCAATACAAGAAAGCTAGCCTATAAATAGGCCTCATGAAACGAAAAATAACAAAGACTAAAATGCCTCTCGGGTTACAACACTACATGACCACCCATAAGGGTATAAATGGAAAAACAACAATATAAAATAAACTAGTACAAAAACATATAAATAAATAACTAAAAAAAATCGTAGCCGTTGATCTCTGATGTCCTCATCAGAAAGAAGACGGCGACAACTACTACAAAGAAGATGGCGGTGACTACCATAAAGAAGCCAATGGTCAAGATTGAAACCAACTTCAAAATGGATAACCCAGAAACAAAACATGAAAAATCTATGATGAAATATTGAACTATAAAATTCCAAAGAGAACCAGCAACAATAAAAAATCTAAACAACTCTCTCCACTCTATTTTAGCCATCTGACCAGCAAATCATTTTCCAAATAAAAGCTTATTCTAGGGCATCACTAGAATAGGCTTGGTTGCTCAAAAAGGTAAATTCTTAGATGCTTTTAGTGCAAACAAGAAGGAAACTACTATTTGGATAATAGACTTGGGAGTTTAAGATCATATGACAGGAGATAGAAATGACTTCCATAATTTAGCCCATCCATGAAAATTATAATGTCCTTATTGCAAAGTGGGTGCAAAGTGATGCAATAAAAAGTGGTCATAATAAAACCTGACATCTCTCAAAGAAATCTCAATTGAATCTATGCTTTTTATACCTAACATAGACTGCAACTTACTATCAATTAACAAGGTCACTCAAGATAAAAATTAGTTTGCTAATTTCTCACCTAATTGTTGCAAGTTTTAAAGCTTGAACTTGGGGAAGAAAATTGAAAATACATATAGATCTGTTCAAGACTCTTACCTTCTAAAAAATAATTCATCATCTAAGGTAAAAAATTCAAACAATGGGCCATATATCTACCAATAACTCCAACTAAAAATTGTAAACATACATCAAATAATGATAACAATGTCTTATTTTGGCATATTACTGCCTTGGATATCAAAACTTTTCTTACCTTCAAAAACTAATTTGCTCTATTTTCATCAGCAAAATTTCAAAAGACTTTCAGTAAGAAATTTTTCATCTAGCTAAACACACTCATAGATATCCTTATCAAACCTACAAACATTCTCAATAATTTGCTTTAGTCTACAGTGATGTGACTGAACCATCTAGGGTCAAAAAAGTATTTGGAGCTAGGCAATTTATTATCTTCATTGATTATTATACCAGACTCACTTGGGTTTTTATTAATAAAAGAAAATTCCTAAGTAGGACAAAATTTTAAACATTTCAACTCCATGTACAGTCCCAATTTCAATAAAAAATTCAAGTCATAAAAATCGACAATGCCAAAGAATACTTTGAATTGATCTTCAAAAATCGTTTCCTACACCAAGGGATTATCCACCAAAGTTCTTGCATCAACACCACTCAACAACTGTGGTTGCTTAAGGGAAAATTAGATGCTTCTTAAAGGTTGCTAGATCAATAATGTTCTACACTAATGATTCTAAATATATTTAGGGATAACTATACTAATAGCTAAACATCTCATCAATAAAATGTCCTCAAGAGTACTTAAATTTAAGATAACTATTCAAGCCCTTCACTATTCCTTTCCCAAAATCAGTTGTTCTCTTCCTCAAAAAAATTTTGGGTGATTAATCTTTCATTCTCAACGTTGAAGCAAAATATACCCCAAATCTATCAAGGGTATTGTTATTAGATGCTTCCCAAATCAAAAGTGTATAAATGATATTCACCAAACTTACAATTCCCTCGATGTAACTTTCCTTGAACACCAATCTTATTGTTCAAAACCCAAAATTCAAATGCAGAAAATTAAAAAAAAAAATCAAGTTTGAAACTTATTTCATCATCCACCATCATCTCTCATCAAACTCATGGACAATGAACATTTTCTCATTTCCCCTCATTTAACCTACAAAATCCTCACAAAAACCACAAACTCCCTCATCACCCTATCAATGCACCCAAACTATGAAGAATTAGCTTCATATAATATGAGGAAAAGAAAAACCATAAAAGGGAGGAATCAACATATTTCTTGAACATACAAGAACCATAACATGATTCAAAGAACAATGAAGTACAGAGAATGAATATATAGATGATATTAATCTCCATTGTTATATTCCCCTAAGGGGTGGTTATGCACCAAACATTCAATCTATTACTTCATGAGCTCTAAAGAGTTTACCTGTAAATTTCAGCTTTTTGTTTTTATCATTCTAAAATACATATTCCAAACAATATTCATGAAGCTCTATACGGCTTTAAATAATCTCCCCACATCTTGTTTGGCATATTATTTAAATATGTTGAAAAGTGTAGGTATACACAATGTCATATTGATCACAATCTCTTATCAAATGCTCACCTAAATGAGGAAAGGTGATTTTGATAGAGCACATAAATGATATTATATTGATAGGCAACTTCACGGAAAAGCTAATTAGATTAAGAGAAATTTTGGAAAAAGAATTTAAGGTAGAAAACATTAAAATTTAAAAAAAAAAAATTCATCAAAATAACATGATCAAAACATAATATTATTACAACCCAAAAAGTATATTCTTGATTTACTTCAATTAATAGGAATGCTTGGCAAGATCGGATTATTCGACTTCCTTAATCATGAAACAAATCAACGCATAACTTTAAAGTTCAGGTATAAACATAGTAATTTCAATTTAAAATAACACGTAAACTTCTAGACTTATAAAATACATGTATAAAAGAATCTCTACATCTCTATCAGCCAGCTCAAGAAATAAACAATCTGCAAATTTCCATTCAAAATTAAGGGATTATGCTTTAATTTTAAAGCATAGGATGATGATATCAACAAATTTCCTGTTTCAAGGTAGTGGAAGATTGCCTCTAAATAATCCTAGGGTTAGGCTTCTTGCAGTAGTGAGATTTGTAGTATTATTGGCAATCGGATCAATCATCAATTCTTAATCCAACTGCAAGTAGTTATTGGAGACACCAATAATAATCCACTATTTAAACCCAAGAACTTATGAGATGGTAACGTCAGAAAAGAACTAAAAATGGTACTTAACAAAGTACTATCATTTATAGGGCAGAGGCTCACCGTAAAGTACTCTAGCAACCAATGAAAAAAAATGGACCTAAAGTACTATGGACATAGCTGGGAAACAGAAACAGGAAAACAATTCATGTTCCAGACCAAACTAAAATCCAATTATCCTTTAAGAGCACAGGGGTAGAACAAGAATGCTGGAACACATCATTGCCTTCACCTTAACCGATATTTCATAAATCAAGCAAACAAAGAAGAAAGGAGTTCAAAAGGGTTTGCTTTTAGGTGGATTTTATTTGCAAGTGCTGAAGAGTGAACATTGCCTCAATGATTTCATTTCTTTCCACCACAATCCTGAGCATTGATGCCAGAATGATACCTCATACCAGAAAGAAAACAAGGACACCGAAGAAAGATGGAGATTTATAATATTTCTTAATTTTGTGAAATTCTAGGTCTGTCTTTAGCTCAAAATTTATTGACTTAACCAAAATATGCCCTTAGGTCTTCAACCATGTCAAACCACTATTTCTTTTAACCCTGCAGCATATTCTCACTCAAAATAAAAAATGCAACATTCTTGTAGCAATAAGCTATATTGAGATTATTTTGAACTTTAATTCATTAATTTTTAATTGATTAAAAAATAATAAAGCAAATATTTTAAAAAGGAAATTTCAACTTTATCTAGACTACCAAGAAAATTGTGTAAACTATTTGCCAAAGCACCCTCGTGTTCTTATTGGTACGTTAGACTTCAACCTTTTGTCCATGTTTGTTAAAAAACACTTGAAGCCACTTGAACTAACTTTGTGGTAGGAAACACTTGTAGATCTCAAGTATTTCCAATCAAATCTTCGGAAAACAGTGAGATTTCTCCACAAAAATCCACACAAAACCACGAAAATAGTAGATAATTTGTATTATTTGATAAAACGAAAGCGGAAAATACCAAGATACAATTGATCCTCTATTTGAGAGAATGATCAATCTCTCCCAATCTCTAGACGCTGCTAGAGCCCAAAGGAAAACCTAAATCTAAGAGATCTCAAATTTCAACCAAATTCAAGATGTCATAACCCTAGGAAAACAAACTATTTAATGCATACAAATCAAAAGGAAATCACTAAACAGTCCCTACATTCAAATTTCCCTCCTAAAACCCTAAAAAATCCTTCCTAAAATGTTATGTTGGCTCTTGCGGTCCGAACGAGCTACCGAAGAGGTGAAATATTTCCGCTTCTGTTGCGCTAGGCCCATCCCTTGTGGACCAGCTGGACCAGTCCTAACACTTTGAGAAGATCTTGTTTCGATCAATATTCAATTTATTTTAAATTTTATATAATCTTCAACAGCAGCAGCTTAGCTAATCCAACTAGGCAAGGCTAGCTTGAGGAACATTTCTTCAATATTCATATCTAGCTAACAAATGCATTTCGAGATTACAATTTAAGAGCACCATTATATGTGCTTCAGAAAGGTACTAACAAGCAATTTAACAAGAAACTAAACAAGATTAACAAGTTATGTTGCTTCCACTTGTGTTGGTATCCATGCTAAATAAATAAATAAAACTAACTGTGTTTGCCTAATCTCACTCAGTCAAGTGACAGTTTGCATATCATAAATAATAGAATAAAGAGCAATTTTTAAAGTTTTCAAACCTCTGTCATAGTTTTAACATGCTCTCATGTTAACATAATTGAAACCTACCTTGGAAAACAGAATATGCAAAAAAACAATAGTGCTAATACAATTCTTCCTCTGGAAGAATTTGATTTGAGTTAGTGCTAAATTTGAAACCCCCGTACCTTTTTAAGGGAGAATGTATTTCAGTGCAGCACACTTTGGAAACTGAAAAGACTGAAAGTAGAAATCATATTACATAAGTACAGCATATTTAAATTGCTTGCCTTTCTGAAGTCAACGTCTTCCGCCAACCTTTTTCCAACACTATGCACACCAAATATTCTCACCCGTTGTTTAGCATCAGGCAAACCAATGTACAAGCGCCGATCAATACGACCATGTTGAACGAAGTCGGGATCCAACTCATCTGGACGATTAGTTGCACATATGAAAATAACAGCTTCTCTGAGTGAAAAGCGATCAACACCAGTTTTTTCCTTCCTACGAGAGAAAATCATGAGAACAGGTTCAACCTGATATGCAGAAACATTTCAAAGGTAGCTACTTATGTTCAACAGCAGACTAGTAATGCACTAACAAAATACTTTTGTTCCAAGATCTACTGTGCAGCAGTAGCGCACTGACAACATACACTAAGACAATCGTGAATAGAAGACATGAAACTAGTGGTATCACTGTTGAAATTCCCAATTGAATTAGTGAGTATTCATAGAAGAAAAATATTTTGACTTAATTCATAGTGAAGTAATGGGTATTACTCTTGTTACATTCCTGCAAATTATAAATATTTTATGACAATCATTAATGATTAGACAAAGTATATTTAGATTTATTTTGTTCGGTAGAATCTGAAGTATTAACTATCTTTCAAAATTCTGTAGCCTATATTGAAACTCAACTAACATTCAAGCTCAAAAATTTTAAGATTCGACTATGAGGGTGAATATAAACACTTGAATTTCAAGACTTGCTTAAAAAGAGATTTGCTTCTGAACAATTATATCCTTCTACACCTCAACAAATTTAGTATTGTTGAACGTAAAAATCAACACCTATTAGATATTGTTCGAACATTATTATTAGAAATTTAGAATCTTTCATTTGACCTAAACTCTAAGTTAAATATTTAGCATATCGATCTATTTAATAAATATATTATTTTCTCATATCATAAAGTTTAACTCTCCAAATTGACTCCTCCATAAGCATCTCAAATACCATGATATGTATACATTTGGTTGAGCTTATTTTTTTTAGCTATCAGTCCTTGAGCATCATAAACCCTTTATTCAATATATTAAATGTGCATTTATGGTCAACTGCACTTCTCACAAAGATTATGTTTGTTATGATCCATGCTCCAAAGGATTTCACATATATCATCTCATCGTTTTCTTTGAAAATCAACTTTTCTATCCTACCCATGTTGAACCTCTAGCAAACATTCATGAATTAATTTCTAATCCTGAATAACTCAAACCCAAATTGGTATATGAAAGAATATGTATAACTTTATCATTCTTAAGCCAAACCTGTGAATCAAGCTTTTACAAACGGTTCTGCTGCATAAACCCACTAGCTGGAATTTGGTCACCGCTCCTAAATTGTCTTCCTAAATTTCTCAATCTCAAAAATAACATGTCTTCCAAACTCATTGGCTTCCATTCTCATTCCTTCATATATGATTAGTGTTAAAAGTAGTCTTGATGAGGACATCAGAGCCTGGAAAATCTATCAAAGACGTGGCCGTCGATCTACGGCCACGATTGAGTCGATGTATTTCTGAGTCGTATTATTTATTTTCTTTATTATTATGTCATGTTGTATTTGCTTTATTAGTGTTTCCGTTTTTACCCCTTAAAGGAGGTCGTATGTAAGCCCAGTGGGCGTCGTCGTCTTTTTATTTTATTGAGTCTTTTGTACGAGGCTATATATAGCCTCATTGTTCTCTTTTCATGTTAGTGAATGAATGATGAATTTTCTTCCCCTTTGATTTCTTTGTGAGATCGTAAGAATGTTTGAGAGAGGAATCCTTAGGAGAGGGAAATCGGATTACCCACCAACCTTGGAGACAACCGGATTTGTGGTTCTATCTTCTCTATCTCTTCCTCTCCTCCTTCCTCCCTCAACTAGTTGCTGGCCTTGAAGTCCATCCCATCCCCCTTAAGCCGTCGGCCACCATACAACTTCCACTCGCCATCGGTTAACCTCAACTCCACCTCCACCCTCACCCGACCCCTTCTCCCCTCATCCACATCCACGGTTCATCCCACCCAAGCCGCCGCCCCTTGCTTTCCTTGTTCCCCAAAATTCGCAATCCTCTTTATTACTTTCCTTTTTCATTTATCCTCATTTTGGAATGTGATAATTTCAATCATCCCAAAATCAAATTTGAAATATTTCCTAAAATAGAATTCTATTTTAGGAAAGTTTTAAAAATCAAATTCAAAATTGATTTAATTAAGATTGGAATTAAATCCTATATCCTAATTAGAGACTCCCAATGAGGAAAGCATCAAACCCTCATTTAATTTCTCCCATCCCTCTTCCAAAATCCCAAAACCCCTCTTGGAAAGATTTCAAAACCCTATCACCCCCTCTTGGCCGAAATTCCGAAAGCCCCCTCACCTCCTAATTACTTTCCAAAACCCAATAATATGTTTTGGAAAATAAATCCCCTCCCTCTCTCCCTCTCACCACCGCCTCCTCTCACCTCTCTCCCTTTACTTTAATTATTCCCAAACATAGGGTTTAATTAAAGTTTTTTTGGGAACCTTTTCTCTCCTCCCCAAATCAAAACCAAGTTAAATCCCTTCCACTCTTCCGTTGGCCGACCACCCCTCCACTTCCAGTTCGAGAGAAACTTCTTTCTCTCTAGCGAGTATTCAAGGATTGATATTGCTCTTCAACTACACACCCTTCTCCTAACGCCAATGAATGGCTGATCCGGAGCTTGACTGCGGATTCGCTTACGACGAGCAAGGATACGCTAATATCCTTCACTCCACCTTCTTCGATTTCAACCCAGAAATTGATTGTTTCATCGAAGAGTACGTGGACCGCATTATCTTTATGCTATCGGAGGCTATCGATGAGCAACTTGCCGGCGCCCAATGGCAAATCGTCTCCGAACCTTCCCAAGGGTGAACCACTTCTCCTTTTCATTTACTTTCCTAATCCACTAACTTTGTTGGTGATGACGAGTCGCTAAGGGTTGTGCTTCATCTTATGCCTAAGCCTAATAAACGTAGGATTGAGCGTGCTTTCTTTGCTTCTAATCTTATTGTTAGATTAGGGATTTTGTTGAAAGCTATTTACTTCGCATGTTGTTGAATTTCTAACTTGTTTTTATTCTCAAGTGGCTTAGCCTAAACGTAGGCACCCCTCTCTTGTTTTATTTTGTCGTTTTAATTGATAATAGTTTAATCTTTATTGATCTAACGAAGAAATAGTGCAAACTCTTATTGCATTTCTTTAAAACATTTTAGTCCTGCATCAAGTCTATAACTGAAGAATTTTAAATTTTTGAAGTTTTAGCACTATTATTTTTATGATTAATGTTAGAAGTAGTACATGCGGAAGATTTAGCATATTATCTGGCTAGTACATATGATTAATGTCATTTGGCTATAGGAGTAAAACATAATATGTATATTACTTTTCTTGAGATAATACCAGATAAACTATTTTTTATTAGGATATTATTATTCTCAAAACAATACCAAAATATGATTAATGTTACTTGCAAGATGAAAGTGCTATAACATAATATGCATAATATGATTAATGTTAGAAGTAGTCTAGAGCCCAATAATATTTTTTAGTTGAGGAATTTAAAGCTATTGAAGTAACATACATGGGAGATTATTCATTGTCCTCAAAATATTGGAGTCTATGGATGCAAATGGATTAACTTAATCAAGCTTCCCTTTGATGGTGCTTAGGATATGTATCAGACCCTTGTTATGGGAATGATTAAGAAGAAACATTTTGCTCCAATGGCTAAATGACTATGATACAAACGATTGTCTCTATTACTATGCATAAGGAATGGCCACTACACCAAATGAAAATTAAAATGCCTTTTTTTAAGGTGATCTCAAGAAGGAGATTTATATGATTCTTCCACCAAAAGTTTGTCTCCTCTCCAAATATATGCAAACTAAAGTGCTCTATGTATTGATTGAAATAAGGCCCCGTGATTTGATAATTTCAATCAATCTTATTTCATTTCTCCCTTACACAGAATAAATATAACTCTATTATTTATTTGCAAGACATCCAGAGGTATTGCTCTTATCCTTGTTTCTATTGATGACATTGTTATTATTGGGACATATTTAGCTCTTCTTAATCATTTACAACATCTTCAAGCAAAATTTGACATCAACAATCTTCGTGATCTTTACCTACTTCCTAGTTTTGGAAGTTCAAATGAATCCCTTAGGTATTTTCCTAACCCAAAAGAACTACACAGGATCTAATTATATTTGTTAACCTCCAAAATATTTCCCCTACAAATAGCCACTAAAAGTAAATATAAGATATTGAACTAGGATATCATCTCCTTGATCCCATTATATTTCAACAATTGATAGAGAGCTTAAATTACTTAACAATTACTCGACTTAATATTTCCTTCGTGACTTAGCAAGTTAGCCAATTTATGCAAAAATCCTCATCATTTGCATTTAGTTCTTGATCATTGAATAATTCAATATCATATCGGGACATTGTTATTTCCAACTGGTTCTTCTCTTTATCTTATAAAGTATGTCGATGCTAACCGAGCAGGCTGCCCTAATACCCAATTGTCACTCACAGGAAAATGCATATTTTTTGGAGACAACTTGATCTCACGAAAAAGAAAGAAGCTAACTTATGTGCCTATATCATATACTAAATCTGAATATTGCACTTTGCCTGCCACCTGTTCAAAGATTATCTAGTTCCTTAAACTTCCATCTGAACTTGATTTTTCTCAAAATAATACCACTCTCCTCGATGCATACAATTTCAGTGCCATTCAAAATGTTGCCATTCATGCTTTATTATAAATGTACAAAAAAAATTAAAATTGACAGTCACTCGATTCAATAAGTATTTGACACTTGTATTATTCCTCTTCCTCTATATATACCTTTAGAATGTGAAGATATTTATGTAGGCCTTGACATGATAACGACATCATTTCTTTGTAGGAAAATAGATACTTCTGAAAAAATCAATATTAATTTGAGGGGAAGATAGCAGCAAGATACGTCATAATAACTTACCATTAATTATCCTTTTGATTATAACCATAAATGTGTAATTAATTAATATAGTTGTCAATATTTATCTTTTTAGAAATACCATGATTTCAAAAATCATTTAACGCGCATGTCTCAAGGTGCGCCTTGAATTTAAGCACATAATGAGCACCTGAAGGCTTAGGCCTCACTGTTGTCAATGAGGCTTACGCCACTAGGCGCATTGAGGCGACGCCTCATTCAGGTTAAATTTAATAAATTTTTAATTATATATTATTATTAGCACATATTTTACTTTATTATACAAGAAAAGTAATCGATTAACTATAAGTCGAATGAACAAGTTAGTTTATGTTATATTTAACAAAAATTGAAAGATACATACCTCAAATTACAGTGGAAAATAACTAGTGATGATGAAATGTGTCCTTTGGTTGTTGATAGCATAATATATGATGAAGAATGGATACAACAATAACAATAACAAGCCTTTAATCCACTATGTGGGGTCAGCTACATGAATCTTTTTTCGCCATTGTGTCCTATTAAGAGTCATTCTCATTTAAATCTAATAAGAAAATATCATTTATAATATTTTTTAACAAAGTCTTTTTAGATCTAGCTCTACATTTCTTAACATGAATCAAATCTAATATATCTACTCTCCTAACCGGGCCATTGAAAGGCCACTGTTTTATATGACCACACCATCTAAGGCGACTCTCTCTAATGAAAGATCTAAAGAAGATGGAGAAATGACTTTAATAATGAATAGAATGGACATATCATACAAATATTAAAATGGCTATTGAATCAGTAGTAGCTTCTACTTCATAATCATTTAAAAGAAAAGCACATTGGGGGTTAAAGCGTCAAAAAAATCAAAAGGTAACTTAAGCACAATGAAATATTTTGTTGTATTATCAATTTGCTACTTTATTAACACTGTCATTGCCAGGTCCCAAGTCCTGGATGAGAAAAGTGGAGGGTTGTGTTAGGTAGTCGACAGCCAGCGTAAAACTTGTTGAACAATAATGACATGAATCATTTAAGAAATTGTGTTAATGCTAGGGCATCCCCTGGAAGGGCCGCTGCACCGGCGCCCGAGTGTAGTGTTAAATAGGCAAGGGTTCCCACATCAAGGACAGATGTGGGCAAAGAAGCTAGTGCATGAAACTAAAATTAGGATAGGACCTTGGAATATAGGTTCCCTTACAGAAAAATTAATGGAATTAACATATATTATGATTCATAGAAAGTTAAATATTTTGTGTATTCAGGAAACTAATGGGTTGGAGAGAAGGCTAAGGAAATTGATAGTTTAGGATTTAAACTTTGGTATTCAGGTAGGAGTTGTACTATAAATGGAGTAGGTGTTATAGATAGGAGTTTAAAGGATAATGTTATAAAAATTAATAGATATGGAGATAGAATTATAGTTTTAAAGATTGTTGTTGATGATAAGATTGTTAATATTATAAGTGCTTATGCTCCTCAAGTAGGTTTGGATATGAGTTCTAAATTAAATTTTTGGAATGACTTAGAAGAATTAATACAAAAGATACCTCTTGAAGAAAGAGTTTTTATTAGAGGAGATTTAAATGGACATGTTGGTAGAGAGGTAGATGATTTTAAAAGCATTCATGGTGGCCATGGATTTGGAACGACGAATGAAGGTAACAAGACCATATTGGATTTTTGTTTAGCTTATGATTTTTCAATTGCTAATACTTTATTTAAGAAAAGGAATGAGCATCTCATCACTTATAAAAATGGTTATAGTACAACTCAGATTGACTATTTTTTTATTAGAAAATTAAATCGTTTAGATTGCAAAGATTGTAAAGTTATTCCGAGTGAAAATTTATGTACCCAACATCGATTATTAGTTTTAGATTTTAAGATAAAGCGACATAAAATAAAACATAAAGTAAAACGATTTTTTAGGATTAGATGGGACATTTAAACAATATTAACAAAAATATTTTTGTGAATAAGATTTTAGATCTTAAGATTTTGTCTCTGCATGAGGATGCTAATATTATGTGAAAAAAAGTAGCTAGTGATATTAAGTATATTGCAAAAGATGTCCTTGGAGTATCAAAGGGAAAAGCTCACAATAGTAAAAATAGTTGGTGGTGGAATCCAAATGTGCAAGAAAAGGTTAAAAATAAGAAGTTTTGTTATAAAAATTGGTTTAATTTTAAAAATTCTGATAATTGGGAAATATATAAAGTGGCTCGTAAGGTTGCTAAGAAAGTAATATGCGATGAAAAGCCATTAGCTTTTAGTGATTTATATAATAAATTATATAATAAAGAGGGAGAAAGATATATGTATAAGTTAGCCAAACAAAGAGAAATGAGTAGTAAGGATCTAATTCAAGTGAAGTGTATTAAGGATGAAGATCAAAAAATACTTTTCTTAGAAGATGATATTCAACAAAGGTGGATGAGATATTTTGCTAAACTTTTTAATGAAGATTGTGAAAATAAGATTGACTATAGTGACCCTCGCACCCTAAATGAAAATAAAGATTTCTGTTTTTATCGGCGTATTAGTAAAACTGAAGTTAGAGAGGCTTTAAAGAAAATGAGGGGTGAAAAAGCTGTTGGACCTGATGATATTCCAATAGAGGTGTGGAAATGCTTAGGAAATGAAGGAATTTCATGGCTTACTAAACTTTTAAATACTATTTTGAAGACTAAAAAGATGCCAGATGAGTGGAGAATGAGTATGTTAATTCCTATTTTTAAGAATAAAGGTGATGCACAAGATTGTGCGAATTATAGAGGTATTAAGTTAATGTGTCATACTTTAAAACTATGGGAGCGAGTTATGGAGCATAGGTTGCGACGTGATACTAATGTTTCTCAAAATCAATTTGGATTCATGCCGGGTAGGTCGACTATGGAAGCCATACATTTATTAAGAGGTTTGATGGAGGAATATAGAGAAAATAAGGAGGACATACATATGATATTTATTGATTTAGAAAAAGCATATGATAAAGTTCCAAGATAAGTGCTATGGAGAGTTCTTGAAAAGAAATGAGTCAATAATGCTTATATTCAAATCATTAAAGATATGTATGCAGGAGCTATTACTTGTGTTCAAACACAAGGTGGTAGTGAGGCCTGCAATGCTTTATGGTGCTGAATGTTGGCCATTAAAAGAGAAGCATAATACTAAGTTAAGTGTGGCATAGATGAGGATGCTCAGGTGGATGAGTGGCTTTACCCTTAGAGATCGGATACGAAATGAGCATATACGTGAAAAGGTTGGAGTAGCTCCAGTAGAAGATAAGATTAGAGGGAGTCGCCTTAGATGGTTTGGTCACATAAAACGGCGGCCTTCTGATGACCCGGTTAGGAGAGTAGAGGTATTAGATTTGACTTATGTTAAGAAAGGTAGGGGTAGACCTAAAAAGGCTTGGTTAGAAAATATTAGAAATGACCTTTCTTTATTAGATTTAAACGAGAATTTGACTTTTAATAGGACACAATGGAGAAA
Source organism: Dendrobium officinale (assembly GCA_019514585.1). NCBI lineage: Eukaryota > Viridiplantae > Streptophyta > Magnoliopsida > Asparagales > Orchidaceae > Dendrobium > Dendrobium officinale. Next base: position 37,862,029 of record CM033694.1, read on the forward strand.
AAGGATTCAAGTAGCCGACCCCATGTAATGGGATAAAGGATTGATGTTGTTGTTGTTGTATTAATTTGCTACTTTATATTATATTGAAAACAATGTTAATAAATATACTGAGTAAGAAAATAATTTTGTAACTAAAAAAATTAAAGATGACAATGAGATAGAATTCAAAGATGATTTAAATATTACATATGAAGTATCTTCTAAAAAATATGAAAGTGAGGATGAGGCCATCATGGATAATAATCCTCATGATGTATTTAAGTTTTAAGTGATTGTTTATCTTGAATTTTGTTTCAAACTTTTGATTTATAATAATATTTAATATTGAGATTTGGGTTTTTCTTTATGATGATTTTGTTGATGATGATGTTGTTGTTGTTGATGAAGAATCAAGTAAATATGTTGATGGTTTAATTTATTTTCATCATTTTTTATGAAATATTTATAATTGTATAAGTTTTTTATCTTTTTGTTGCAAGGCTTACACCTCGAGATTTGCGCCTCAACTTGCTAAGATAAAATGCCTTGATTCCTGATTTCTCCTTTTCAAACTTAAGAAATACAATAATAAATTTCCTGTTATGTTAGATTTGATTGAAGAAATTACTCAAATATTGTCTTATAACATACCTATTCATTCATTTATAATGTGGGGAAACCTCTTAGTGAGAACAAGCAATCTAGGCAAGTAGTTTTGTTTGTCACCAACCACCTAAATCAACATCTACATGCCATCAATATGGCAGACATCCATGGTACATGAAATTTCATAGAAACCCCTTAATCCTAATCATATATAAATGGAGTTTAAAATCGTTATGACAAAATGCCTTGATTCCTACTTGACACTATTCATAAAAAAAAAATGTAGTTTACATGTTCAGTGATAAATCCTATATTAACACTTGCAAAAATCTCCCTAGTACTACCCAGGTGCGAAGAACCCCAGAGGCCTAAGATCAGGCCAAAAGGCATAGTCGATCAATCTACTAATGAAGAATTAAATAAAAAAATAAAGACAGGAAATATTTATTAGGCATACCCTCCATCAAGTTGCGTAATTAGGGCTTCAAATGTAGCCCGTCTTCTAGGATCTTTTCTAGCATGTCGGCCCGCAATAGCATCAATCTCATCCACAAAAACAAATGAAGGAGCCTGGCAGAATATTAGTTAATTGAGACAGTGAGATTGCCAAAAAGGTTAAAAGTTTGATAGTACTATACTAACACAAAGTTTAATGTTAAAAAGCAGCTCTTGTAGGATATCACTTGAAAAAGACCATTTTGCAAGCATAAAATACACTCTACATGCAATATATAAAACATAACAATGCCTGCCTGCCAAACTACAGCAATTCCTGCATTGAAAAACTCCTTGACAATGCAACCACAGGAAAAAAGCAATCTGGATGGTCATTGCCTAAATCATGTTCAAGTGATTTCTTCCTTTGAAACCTCCCCTCCAGTTTTTTCAATCATGTGGTACAGATAGTGCTTGGTCTTTACCAAGCCCTCTACATCCCTTGAAGTTAACTATGCCTTGAAATCAAGAGCAAGAAGACGCAGGTAGTTAAAAAATATTAATTAATTAAACGTACATTTCTTTTGGCTATGGAAAATAGTTGATTAATTCTTGCTGCGCCACTTTTTTCACTGTCAGCAAATTCAGCACCAGATGCAAAAACAAATGGCAGTCCGCTTTCCTTGGCAAGTGTCCGAGCAAAAAGTGTTTTACCTGTCCCAGGTGGTCCAGAAAGAAGTAAACCCTAGCACACATAACAGCAAAGGAAATAGCTTATAGTAAAAGTTATAAGTTAAAATGGATGGCAATATTGATCACACAAAAGCATAAGAAATAAAAGACGAATTTATATCACAAAAACAAAAATATGAGTTGAAATGGATTACTCGAACAAATGGAACTTTTTTTTCGTAGTATTGCATGGGATTGTTCATATATATCATTATCTCATCCAGAAGATCCCAAACATCACCTCCTAATATCACCTCATTATACATTGATTTCACCTCCTCGGAACTTTCTACTGGCTGTAAGGAAACAGTATCTATTAGTATTTGCCAATATGAGGGAGCTGAATTCATTGGCATCTAATTGCAAGAACTAAATATTACTATAGAAGAAACAAGTAAGGTTGCTTTCATGAAACCTACCAGAATGAAGTTCTCTGTATATGCCATATCAAAAAGTTGGTTATATTTTTTGTATAGATAACGCTTAGAGGTGACATGTAACAGCATCACCGACTCTCTTATAAGGTACAAAATAATTAATCCTGGCGCTAAAGCAATCACAACTTTCAGAAAATAATGGATTTGCTTTTTCTGAAGGAGATCCACATCAGCACCCGAACTTGAGATAACCTCAAACATAAAAGGGTCCAGAGGAATATCCACCTAAAAACAAACCATCCCGAATTAATTACAGGAGAGCTAAAAATGTGTATTGAAGCAGAAATCTCTTTACCAATGAACTAATAAGACCAATTTTAGACTTACAATATATTCCAAAGGGAATCCTTCTTTCATTGTCACGTATAGTCTCTTCAAATCCTCTTCAAAGACAATTGCTGCAACCTGCTCCACATATATATGAACAAAATAGACACCTTAGCATATAACAAAAGGTGTTTAAGATTAAGATGTTTAAACAGCAGACGATCAATTTTCAGTGCCTAAGCAGAAGATTAATTTTTTTCACCAAAATGAAGAACAGCAGTTTATTAGCCTTATTAGCCTTAATATGTCAATATGTGCAATTCTACTCAGCTAAAAAGAAATTTTAAATAACATTAAAAAAAAAATAAAATAAAATAAAAAAATTTAAAGAAAAAGCTCAAAATAGTCCCACAACTATTTATATGTGGCTAATTTAATCCCAAAATATTATATTTCTCCAATATAGTGCGTCACTTACACAAAATTGATCCAAATGGTCCCTTAGAAACAATTGGAAATTGGGATAAAAAATTGATCCCAATTTAGTCCCTCGAATAGACAAGAATGACTCCAATTTAGTCCCTAAGGTGCCATTCAAGCTTAATTTTATATAGTCAATGGACTAAATTAGAGAAATATTATACTCTACGACTCGATGGACTATTTTGATTTTTTCATGACTACTACAAAATAGCATTGGCACCTTATGTAGCATTCAACCAGAATGAATACAAGATAACAATTCATAGAACTAGCCCGAAGAAGTTAGTGATGATGATAATGTTGACGATGATGATGACGACGACAAAAGAATCTTCAATATTAGGTTAGGAGATTAGGAGATGAATAAAATAATTCCAAGTAAAAAAAGGTAAAATGACAGATAAAATTTTGCTATAAACTTTGTTTAGTAGTCATAACAAAGAATGAATAAGATGCATGTTCGCAATCAAGTATTCATGTACGAGCAACCACTAGCAAATTTAAATGAATCAGATTTGGAATAAAGTGTAATATGAATGTTTAAAGATTTTTTCCAGTTAAGAACATTTTGAAAAAAAGTATTATTTTGAATAAACTGCATACTCATTCTCTTGATGCAAACAGTAAAAACAAATATATTGTTATGAAAGTATGCAATCATATAATACAAGTATAAACGATAAATATGTGAAGTTACTGAATATATAAATTAATAAAGATTATCTATAAAAATAGTATAATATCTGAATTATAGGTGGAGCAAAAGGGACTACTGTATAATATCTACATTGTAGGGGGGGGGGGGGGGAAGATATGATATATGCATAACATGTGGGACAAAATGGATTACCTAAAGAGGCAAAATGGATCTCTATGTAGCTCCGTGATGATAATGCCAGATTTATCTGGACTTCATTGAACATTTTTATAAAAGTTTAGACAAATCTTTAAAGACTAATATTGATATTATGTACATATGTCAAATGAAGGAAAAGATAAATTTCTTTTTTAAAAAAATGATTTATGTTGTTTTGCAAAAGTTTCTAAATTAATTCAATTATATTATTCTTTATAACCTGATATTTAATTTTTATGTAAATTTGCACACCGTATTAAGCTTCATTGCTCAACAGCTATTTTATATTGGTTGTTATTATAGAGAAAGAAAAGGGAAAACTTGAAGCAGAATAGGTTCAAGTTTAATTCACTCTATGTTCTTGTTTTTAGAAATGCTTGTAAGTCAACTTGGAGGTATGTAGACTGTTCAGTGTTTTTCTCATTTGGATTCTCTTAGTGACTCTGTACATATTTATGTGACGAAAGTTGGATTAATTAGATGCTTCCGTGAATTTAGTAATGTATTTGTTAGTGGTTGTTTTATTCAACTATGACATTTATGAGAAATGGTAAAAGTAAAGAATGAATGTTATATTCATTTATGTGGCACTCTATGTTATCGTTAAGAGGTATCGTGGGGTATTATAAAAGTGATATCAGAACAAAGATTTAATGTTCTGAGGATTTTATTACGGAAGCTTAAGCAAATTTAGTTGTCTAAGAGAATAAGATTGAATATGATGGAATTATCTGTTAAGATTCATCATCAACAAGACTTTCAGCATGATATCTATTTTATGTTACTAGATCAATCAAATTACGGGAAGAATAATTTTGAGATTGATGAATTAAAATAGCATGTTTACAGATGGCCACCTTCATAGACCTAGTTCCAAAAGATATTTGTAGCACAAAATATAAATGGATCATATTGTCTAATAATTACTAACTTAAGAGAGCAATTCACCTTCATAAATAGTCTACTTTTCTAATGAGAGCAAGTTATCACTACTGGAAGATCCCTTGAACTTGCATTGGTGTTTATTATATGCACTTTGTTTCCTAATGAAGTCGTTCATCAAACTTTCCTTCGATTATAGCATGCAGTACATATTTATTATATTGGATTACTTATAGTTCAGTTGCATGAGTTATTGCCAACACTAAAAAATTAAATGTCATGTTGGGTAAGTTGCATTGCCTATACCTATCAGGTATGGTTTATGCATTATACATATAAAATGTTACCAAGCAGAGTCTTAAAGCCTAATTATAATTTTCAAAAAATATTACTTATTGTATTTGTACTTGCTTTTCTTTCCATGAAAATGTTACTCTTACTTCCCACTATTGATGAATTGCTAACATATATGCACAAACTTTTGAGCCTCCTGACTTTTCTACATATATCTCTACAGTTGGAATGCCTACCTCACCGCCAGTAGCGCTAGTTTCAATCCTCTACCAGCACCAACATCAAATTTTGAAAACGTTCTATAATATAAATTTAGCATCCTCAATTTCATTTATTGGCAACATTGTCCACTGCAAGATGATTCATAGGCGATACATGATAAATTTTAGTGTTTTCTCCCCCGATATATTTGATAGCCACCTTCAATATAACTTTCTAAAAGAGACTTCATGATGCGAGCAAAAATCTCCCTGGGGAGAGGGACCCCAAGAAAATTCTTGATCACAAAAAAAAGACAACACACTTTGACTTGGTTAATTATAGGGAAGAACAAACTCTTACATTTCAAATAAGAAAAAACACACTTACAAACTTGACTCTAACATGACAAGACTCTTACAAACTTGACTCAACCAAGACACCCTAAAGAAGCTTTCCAAAAGAAGAAGGATATAGGTGGGGTGTAAACTTGCGGAGAGACGAAAGAGATTAGAAGCCGAGAAGAAGGGTGGAAAGTACTCGCAAGTCTTTCCTAGAGGAGATGAGAAGAAGGTGGACAAAGCTCGCAAGCTCCTCCAAGAAATACCCAAGGATTTCTTTTCAAAAATTCATATATCACTCTCTTTAAAACATTATAAAACCCCTCATATTTATAGGTATGAAAGGAGAATACAAACAACCACATAATTGAATTCCCACAGGAATCCAAGCAACACAAACCACGGAAACCCCCCCCCCCCCCAACTTCACAGGAAAATAGCCCAGCCAAGGCCCGAAGAGGCAGCCGCGGAAACCCAAGAGGTCAAGCACGGAACCGAGGCACCAAGGCATGGAAAAGGCCACCCAGCACGGAAAACCAGCAGCCCACCGAGGAAGCCAAGGAGCCAAGGCACGGAAATAGCCAACCCGTGAAAGCCAAGGAGCCAAGTACGAAAAACAACCAACCTAGGGATTCCATTTTTGGAATCCCAAGGGACAAACTAAATTTTAAGATATAAAAACTATAAAAAATTACATAATTAAGATAATTTATGAACTAAACCTAGATAATAATAAGCTAACTCTCTTAGTTCAATAAATGAAAATAAAAAACCAGTTCAATAAATGAACTGATCAGCTAAATGATCCAGCTCCAAAAATTTATTGAGCTAGTAACCTCAAGGGAAGTCAAAACCAAATATTTTTGATTTGATTTGACCCCCCCCTTTGCCTACATCAGACTCCCCTTCTTGAGAACTCATCTCCCGATGAGTTAGCTTTTGTTTTCTTCTGAGGAGGTGAAGACAGAGCATCCAACTCTTTAATCTTTTCTTCATATTTCTTCAGGATCTCTTCTCGTTCTTTCAGGAATTGATCTTGTAAACGCTGCTTCTTCTTCATGTACCTTTCTGTACACAAGTGCATCCATGATTGAAGTTTGTATAGTTCATACAGCAGAGGATTTGTCAATTCCGATGGAATCCATCTATCCATTGAAAAAGGATCTTCAATTTCATTTGCCTTGCTTTCTTCGATCTTTTTGTTTTTTTTCTTTTTTTTTTTTTTTGTGACTCAAAAAAAAAGACTCAACCTAAAAAAAACTTAGACTCACAAGATTCACAAAACTCACAAGACTTGACTTGACAAACCAAATTAAAAACCTAGGACTTCCTAACTTGCTCTAATACCAAAAAATGATGCGAGCAAAAATCTCCCTAGGGAGAGGGACCCCAAGAAAATTCTTAATCACAAAAAAAAAAGACAACACATTTAGCTAATTATAGGGAAGAACAAACTCTTACATTTCAAATAAGAAAAAACACACTTACAAACTTGACTCTAACAAGACAAGACACTTACAAACTTGACTCAACCAAGACACCCTAAAGAAGCTTTCCAAAAGAAGAAGGATGCATGTGGGGTGTAAACTTGCGGAGAGACGAAAGAGATTAGAAGCCGAGAAGAAGGGTGAAAAGTACTCGCAAGTCTTTCCTAGAGGAGATGAGAAAGGACGAAAGGTGGATAAAGCTCGCAAGCTCCTCCAAGAAAATCCCAAGGATTTCTTTTCAAAAATTCATATATCACTCTCTTTAAAACATTACAAAACCCCTCATATTTATAGGTATGAAAGGAGAATACAAACATCCACATAATTGAATTCCCATAGGAATCCAAGCAACACAAACCACGGAAACCCCCCCCCCAACTTCACGGGAAAACAGCCCAGCCAAGGCCCGAAGAGGCAGCCGCGGAAACCCAAGAGGCCAAGCACGGAACCGAGGCACCAAGGCACAGAAAAGGCCACCCAGCACGAAAAACCAGCAGCCCACCGAGGAAGCCAAGGAGCCAAGGCACGGAAACAGCCAACCCCGTGAAAGCCAAGGAGCCAAGCATGGAAAACAACAAACTTAGGGATTCCAATAGACATTTTGAAATCCCAAGGGACAAACTAAAATTTAAGATATAAAAACTATAAATAAAAATTACATAATAAAGATAATTAATGAACTAAAACCTAGCTAATAATGAACTAACTCTTAGTTCAATAAATGAACTAAAAACCAGCTCATAAATGAGCTAAATTCCGCTCAAAATTTATTGAGCTAGTAAGCTCAAGGGAAGTCAAAACCAAATATTTTTGGGTCCCCCTTTGCCTACATCACTTCATATCCCAGAGGAATAAATGGCTATAATCTGATAGAGACGTGTGGTTTAGACAGTAAAATTGAAGACTTTTTTCTTTACTATTTGTCGTATTTATGAGATCTTTTTTATAATACACTTTTAAATGTGTTTAATTGATTAAATTGAAATTATTTGGAGTTTATCCAATTAGTGCGTCATTTATGTAATTGTTCCAGAAATAAAACATACCCTAGAGCTTATAATTGATGATGGAACCAACATAGTATTAATTTTGCTAAAACTAGCCATTCTCTTAGAAAACTTAATTCTTTCTGCAATTCCTCTTCATTTCTCTCCCATCGTCAGCCTATCATTTCTTACTCAAAATCCCTCTTGCTTCCCCCTGCTTTCTCCAACATATCTACCTCATTCTCTCCTCACTGGCATCTTCTATTATTTTCTGCTAAGTGATCTATAAAGGTCCTGTCGCTAGCTACCATGTTCAAGCTACTATGCATCTCTTGTACAGAGCAACTGCAAACCCAGTAACCTATTTTCACTGCCAACAACAGCCAGCAGACCATTTCCTTCACCCAACGCTAACAAAAAAAAATGCATTACTGTTGCCTCGCTGCGCCATCCTTCCTGCGTTCCCAGCAAATATTTTTCCTACTATGTAACAAGTTGGCAAAAGTAAAAAAAAAATGACCCAAACCCTGTGCAAATGAAATTAGAGTACATAGTTCATTTATTCTCTTCTGGAAAACAGAAAAGCTAAAGGTTGAACGAATTCCTGCATAAGTAATGCTACATAAGTTATTAAAACTGACTTTTGAAAAGGAAGCCTACCTCAGAGGAATCAAGCTTGTCAAGAAAATAAGTGTAAGGAAGTTTTGGGCGGTACAGCCACCATCTCTTAGAAATCCATAGTGCTCTAGTACCTTCTGAATTTGATGCTTTCTCAACATCTTTACGCAAACTTTTCTCAAGCTCTTGCATATCAAAATCTACAACATATTTGGCTGTTTTAGAGTCGATCTGCTCCGCCAGTTTATCCTTTCTTAAGATCTCTTTCCACGATCTCAGCCGGCCTCTCCAAGCGGTATCACGTTCATGGCCTTCTGTTAAATTGACAGAATGGCGCAGAAGCACATACCGATTATATTTACGGCTTAAGGTTCATCAACCTCGGGAATAATTCACCACTTAAATAATAATAATAATAAAAAAAAAACCAACCTGAGAATCCCAAGTCTTCTTTTATCTCTTCTTTTTGTTCAAGGCTCAACCTGGTATCCTTGTCAATAGTACCGCTCACAACACCTCGAGAAGTTTCAGTATCATCATCCCATGCAGCTTCTCCTATATAGGAATTGTCCTGAATATAAGTTCCTCCAGGTCCTTTGGTGAATTTCTTAATTATTAAGCCTTTGGGCATGGCTTTTCGCGCCACATGCCCTTCTTGAATCTGCAGTAAAGTTTGCCAAAATACCAAAGTGGTATCATTTATCAAAATATATGGCACATAGTTGCAAACTCTATGAACAAAAATATAGCAAGTATATTCCAACAATTGTGAGTTTAACTAATGAAATTTTTAAAGAAAAATCTTAAAATAGTCCCAAGACCATTTGTATATGGCCAATTTAGTCACAGAATATCACGTTGCTTCAATTTAGTCATTCGACTTTACAAAATTGATCCAAAATAATCCCTCTTGTTGTAATTGTGATACAAATTGATCCCAATTTAGTCTCTCAGCTTTACAAAATTGACTCAATTTAGTCCCAAGGGCAATTTTGGATCAATTTTGTATAGTTGATTCACTAAACTAAAACAACGTTATACTCTGAGACTAAAATTATCATAAATGAATAGTCAAGGGGCCATTTTCAAAACAAATCCTTAATTTTTATGATGCATACTCACTGAATTTCAACAGCTCACTTGCAAGTTTGAAAAAGGCAAAACACTTAATTTTAGTAAAGATTGCCTAGCCTGATCAAACACAAATACCAAACTGTTCCCAAGCACAAACTTAGGCAAGCCAACAGCTCAGGATGAATTTCACTGACGACAACGAGCAAATGTAAAGGCTCTATTTATCTAACTGAAAAACATTAATGATAAAATTTTAGTTAATTTCAAATATTATACATAATTTAAAGATTTAATTGAACTGTCAATATCGAATTGATTAAAAATGGACTAATTGCTCAAAATAAAAAAGATAAATTTTTATTTATGTAAATAATACATTTTTGAGAGAAATTATTTGCATGGTAAATTTTATTCAAATATCATCATATAATTAACTAAAAAATTATAAATAAGTCATATTAAATAAAGAATAAAATAAACCAATGTATGAGGTTGAACCAACATAATAAGCCGGTATATAACCTTTCAAGAAGGACAAGGAAAGTGACCAGAGAGAAATATCGAAATAGTGAGCAAGGGAAGAGGAGGCAAAGGCAAGAGAATGAGGGAATGAGAGATCACGTGGGCAGGAGCATCAAGCCAACTGGAGTGTGAACAAGAGCAAATACATGAGAAGGGGGCCGAATGCGAAGAACTGAGCATGAGCAGGGAGAGTTGCAATGCTAATTGCAAGGGGCTTAAGAGCATTGCAGCTTGAGGCCAACTAGGGAAATAGAAACAAAGAATTCAGGCTTCCCTATAGACTTGAACAAGAAAAACCTAGCATATAATTTCTTCTTCCTTTCTTCGTTAAATCAATTTAGAAAAATTAGATTTAAACTCTTATGCATGAAGACGATTCATTAATGAATTTATAGGGTTGATGTTTGATTAATATATAATTTTTTAAAATAAATATTTATAATGCATTTTGTTTAAAAAAATCAGGAATTAATTATCTAAGCAAGTATGAACACATGTATTTTGGTAAGGGTTTATAATGGAAGGAGATAATTTTTTTTTTTTTTTTTTTTTTTTTTAATGGAAGGAGATAATGATTAACAAAAACATGTCATGAGTATGTAAGTGATAATATCAGCTCTTATACATTAATGAGAAGTAAAACATAAAGGTTTTTTAAGAAGAATTATGATAAAATTACACATGCATGTGCATGACTTAGGTTAAGAAGTTTGTGTAACCATGTTTTAAATACATCAGCAAATTTATATATTAGAAATTTAGAATAACAAAGTAAAATTACTCTAGAGATATCTTTAGAGCAATACCTGATGCTAAATAATTTCGCTTTAGCTGTTAAAGTGTAAGGTCACAATCAAGATGGTGGGTTGCTAAGTAGATGTCCCAGAATTTAACTACAAATCAAATCTATTAAAATGGTTGATCTCATCTATGGATTTGGTAATGTTTCCGTTCTACTAAACTACTGTATTTAATTGAGATGTTTATGCTTTATGCTTCTTTGTTAGCATAAAGCATAAGGCACGGATTATTGATACAAGATTAAATTTTAAATGGTTTATAATGATTTTGTCTCTATCTATGTTTTATGTTTTTTTTAAAACATAAGACAAGCATTATTTCTAAAGATTGTATTTCAAATAATTTAGAACTATTTATTGATCTCAAATAATCCTTATCTTGTTATAGGGGGAGGGGGGGGGGGGGGGGGGGGGGGGGGGGGGGGGGGGGGTATATCATAATGTATGATTCAATTGTTCAAGTAAAAAAATTCTATTCTATGCAATGTTTTTTGTATATTGATATTGCGTGTTGAAAGCATGCAAAAGAAAGTACAATAATGCTTATATGATGAAAGATAGAGTCATCATCATTTAGTACTAGAAGAAGATCTTAAAGTACCCGCACATTGATGACTTAACTACTCTACCACATGTAAATAGTAGATGCATGAACTGCACCCCGCTGCACTAATGGGGGATGTATCGACCAATGGTAAGCTTGTTAATGTATGTGGCAAACATTTAAATTTTCATTTAATAGTCGATTTTAGCCTCAATACTCCGAGTTCCCAAACTGAGCTTTAACAATGGAAGAAAAAAGACAAATGGGAAAATGGCAGTGGTGCAAACAGTGTTTTGAAAATAGGATCAAACCAGCCAGTTCGACCTTAAACTGGTCGAGATACTGGTACAATCAAGTTAGAAAATCAAATTCGAATTGAACTGGCATGAACCGGTTTGAACCACTAGTTCAACCGAAAAACCGTCGAACCAATCCCGGTTTTGTTGAACCGGCCAATTCAATAAATATTATCTTTTATTTTAACTAATTTTTTTATTTTTAAATATCTATGCAAGCAAATTTAATCAGGACATACAGCTGCCACATCATGCAGCTTGATTTCTTGCCTATAATTTGTGCTCTACACTATATGAAGACAACCACTTCAAATTCTCTTATGATGTGGAACTAAAAACTTATGAGAATTTTGAATGAGAGTTGAACTATAAAATTGACCTGAGCTATGAATTTGGACTAAGAATGTGAATAATTTATTAAAGTTAATAACATAAGTTTTTTATATTATAAATTTTATATTATAGGTTTTTTATATTATATTTCATATTAAAAATAATATTTCTATTTTTATGCTTATATTATTAATTTTTTTAACCTATTTAATATCCATATAGCTATATTTATAATGTACATATACTTTGTATCACATTACTGGTCAATCGAGCTTCTTGACAAGCTTTATGTTGAGTGTTAATCTAGTTTATTTATGAGCTTTAATCAAAGTAGTTATGAATTCATTTTTAAAATTTTAATTATCACGTAATTTATATTATATTTGAATAATTTTAATATTTATTATGTCATCCAGTTCAACCCCAGTTCGATCACAGTCGAACCATCAGACTATAAACCTCTCTTTCGATTTGTTGATAGGTCCGATTTTCACAACCTTCAATACAAAGAAAGAAGGAAATAGAATGGAGAAAAAATGGACTTGGGCATTCTCTTCTCTCCCACATTCAAGTTTAGATTAATTTATAAGCCATGGCCATGATGTGCCCAACATGAATACATAAGTGACCATCCTACTCAATCATCACAAAGAGCTCAGCAATTGATCTTAGATTTTTTATGTCAATATTTACATCTAACTCCCCATTGCATTGCAAAATAACCAATATTGAAGAAAAATGAAAATGAATATCACTTGATCACCTAACATTACAGTGACTTAGTCCTTTCATGCAATTTGAAATACATATCCGCACATTTATGCCATCAATCATGACTCAGAGTCAAGTTAACTTACAAGTTATACAACATACAAATGCATACATACTTATTAGCACAAGAATGAATGTACACAACTAGTAGCAGGATTGATAATTATATATCCACAACTTCTGAACCATGTGAACAACAACATGAAAGAAACAAAACTGATCATGAGCTTACTTTTTCACATTGGCTGGAGTTGGCTCTGGAATCAAAGCTTCCATGAATGCCTCAGTTAGGTCTTTTCTGCTTTGTCGATATGCATAACTAGTGAAGTTAACATAAATTCTTCGACATGAAATGGTAATAATTATAGAGTACAAAATGAAGGCACCGAGGCGCTTTGGCTCCCACTTATTTACTTCCTAGCTTATCAATGAGTGTAAATATCTGATCAGGATAGCAATTTCAAAACTGTACAACTCTCTGAAAGGCTAAATTTAATCAACATTTTAGACAAAAATCTCATTTATTAAATGCTAAAAAATAATTAGATGACAATGCAACTGTGAAAGAATCAAAGAGTCAGATGACTTCAGATCTATAGTTTGGAATGCAAATACAAACTAACATTTGTTCACTAACAAAACCCTTCTAAACAATTTATCAAAGTAATACGTTAAGCTAGATCAGAAAACCATCAGATATATCATAAAACTGTCAAGTTAAAAATTATTTCATAGAAATGAACAAAAACTAAACAAAATTTAGCATCGAATATCAAAAAAATATATCGTAAAAACTATCAAGAACCAATAGACATCACAAAATATACAAAATGGCAAGACCATGACTATGTGGTTCTCACATGGACTCGCAATAGTAATAAACATCAAATTTCCTTACCAATTATATTTTTTGAGACTATTAAAAGATGGGCTTCCTTCATTTCACTTATTTTTCATAATAACAGCTTTCAAGTAAACACTATCTAATCTAACATCTTTTCAATAAGGTGACAATTTTTTTCAAGATTATTGTAACACCTCAAAAGGTAAGTCAAATGAACTTATTCAATATTGAACATTTGTCATTGGGGTGCAAACGAGTCGAGTCGAGCTCGTGTCAGGCGCAACTCGAGCTCGACTCACGAGCCAAATCCAACCTCGAACTCGAGTCGAGCTCAAAAAGCGAGCTCGAGCTCGGCTCGTGCCACTAAAAAAGAGCTCGCGAGCTCACTTACACCCCTAATCCCACTACTTGGCAAGAATAAAATGAGGAGTTTCTTGCTGCCAGTTTTCTCTTTGATATCTATTCATCAATATAATACATTCAAGCCTAATTATTTGTTGACTTTGTAATCATAACACCTTTATAGCTCTCCCCAGGCATTCTTTGAGCCCCTAAGCTTTATACTTCATCTTCTTCTCATTTTAATCATAATGCTCTAGTCATTAACACTAAAGAAGGTTATGATAGGGTTGCTTGTGGTGGCGAGGTGGTGGACGTAGTCATGATCATAATTTCTTTCCACCTTGTCAGCATTGTCAGGGGACTAATCGTGCATATGATCGTTGTTGGGGCAAATTTATATATCATCTTGTTGATCAACAGGTTAGACTACTATTGATAATACTAGTACTCACTTTAGCACTATTTATCCCGATCAAAAAGATTATAATCATTTATTATAGTACCCTCGAATGCATATTGCCTCTCAGGTGATTTCCTCTTATGGTTCTATTAAGTTTGAATGCAAAGCTTGTGAATATGTAAAACAATATGATGTCCCTTTTCCAATATCAACATCATCTCATAGTCGGTCTCCTTTTGATTTAGCACATTCAAATGCTTGGGTCCAAGACTTGTATCAATGTAACTGGTTTTGTTACTTCGCCTCTTTTGTTGATCATCACACTAGAGTAATTTGGGTATACTTGTTAAAGTGATTATCTAAACTCTTTGAAGAATTCAAAAAATTTTCTCAAAGAATAAAAGTTTATTTTTTTCACTTATATTAAAGAATGTTGATTCTACAATGCTCTAGAATATATGCAATCTACTTTTTATTTCTATTACACATAAAACAAAATTATGCATTAGTCACCATACCCTTATATGTCCATGAGTTTTTGGTTGTGCTTGTTTCGTCCACTCTTCATCCAACGTGGGGAGAAACTTTCTCCTTGTTCTATTAAATGTTCATTTCTATGTTATTCTTAGACTCAAAAGGTTGTTGTCATTATAATCCATCTACTAATCATATTTATATCTTTATGATTGTTAACTTTCATGAAACATTCCCTTACCACCCTTTTGTCTCCTCCACTATGAAACTTCGTCCCATTATTCCAAGTCTACCTACTTATATGCCAATATGAGTTTATGCTTATCAGCCACGACAGCCTCCCTCTCATGCAGCCTTGATAGTTTCACTATCTAAGGTTGAATGTATTCCTACAACCTCTGATCACCATCTACCAATTGCTCTCCAAATAGGTATATGACAACTCACAACCTAAAAATCTTTTACCTCATGCACCCTTGTTTCATAGCTTTATCTTGTCTCGCACTAATGTTTATATTTGTAAGACATAAAAAGAAGCGCAGCACTCCAACGTCTGATCACCATCTACTAGTTTCTCTCCAACAGGTATATGACAAGTCACAACCTAATAGTCTATTACCTCATGCACCCATGTTTTGTAGCTTTGCCTTGTCTCGCTCTACTAATTATATTCCAAAGACATAACAAGAAGAGTGGCTCAAACCTAACTAAAAACATGCAATTGATATTAAAATGGGGACTCTTCTTGATCATCACACCTAGGATTTAGCCAGATGACCATGTTGTTGCCAAACCTATTTTTTTATCAGTGGATTTTCATGATCAAGTTTCACCCATATAGTATTATTATTCTTTACAAATCCCAATTGGTGGCTAAAGAATACGCATTGGTTCATGACATTAATTATTTTGAGACTTGTCGTTGGTGGCTCAACCGAACTATGTTCGCCTCCTATCCATCATCATTAACCAAGAGTGGCCTTTACACCAAAGGAATGTGAGCAATGCCTTTCTCAATGACGATCTTTCTGAAGCAATTTATATGAAGCAACATCTAAGATGTGTTGTTCAAGAAGAAAGCAAAATTTATAAGCTTCATAAAGATGTAGATGGGTTAAGCCAAAATCCTCATGTTGTTTGATAAATTTTGCAAGATCCTTGTGTTGATCTGCAAAGCAGCACAATTAATCACTCTATCTGGATTGGTCATTTGCTATCAAGAAAATGATCATTACAGTATATGTTGATGGCAATCTTTTAAGTAAAAGTGACCTTTTATTTTGAGGAAATTAATTGATGCCTTCATATGATATTTATTGCTGAAAATTTAGGAGCTTTGAAGTATTTTCTCGGCTTCGAGTTTGCACAAAACAAAGTTGGTGTCTCTCTTTCCAAAAGAAAATACATCTTAGACCTACTTCAGGAAACTTTCTTGGATGTAAATAAATTGACCCTCCTATCAATGCTTTACATGCTTCCAATGATGACAAAAGCTTCTAAAATACTCTTCGTTATCACCACATTGCAGGTAGCTTATCTATCTGATTGTCACTGGATCTAATATGATGGTGTGATAAGTTAGCATATGCCAAAAATAAGTATAAGGAAGTTCTCTCGAATATTTTAAGAAATATTAAAAGTCTCCGTGAAAAGAACTGGTGTATCATAAACAAACCAATTACAAATGAAGTCTACTTGGTGGCTGATTATGTTGCATATGTAGAAGGTCAAAAATCTACATCCAGATATTGTGTTTTTCTTTGAAAAAATCTAACTTCATTGAGAAGTTAAAAACCATAATGCCATTGTTAGATCTAATATTGAAGTTAAATACAAAGTAATGGCATATTCAACCAATGAATAATGTGGAAAAAATATCTTATTGAAGAATTTGAATTTCCTATTACTCAACCTATAGTTTATGTGTGATAATCATACAGTCGTGCATATTACGAGAAACCCTATCTTTCACAAAAGAATAAAATATATTGAAGTAGATTTTTATATCATCACTCTTCATGCCCTAATAAGAATAGGTAGCAGAAATTTTTACAAGGCCTCTGGAAACACACTTCAATCCTCCAATAATTGCAGCAAGTTTGATTCTAGATGATATATGCATTCCATCTTGAAGGGGGTGTTATCATATATATATTTTTTTTAGTTTGGAAAGATAGTAATGAGGATATCATCTTTACCATATAATAAAATCACTTAAAGAAGAATTTCCACAAAAATAATTCCACCATTTTTTTCCTATATATAATCACAATTTTTTTCTGATAAATCAATCAATGTGTTCCCAATCACCTCTCAACACATATGAACCAAAGAAAATAGCATTTATTCAAAAACTCATTAAAGAATAGACATCAATAAATGTGCCTGACTTAGTGGCAATTGCCATGTAAGATAGGGGACGTTTTCAAGTTAAAACAAAGTTACGTGAGATACAAAGACTTTTCCATGATAAAATTAAAATCTTCAGCATGTCCAAATTGTTAAGCTTTCATCATCATTATTACTAGTCTTATCTCAAGTATTTGGGATCTGAATTATGAATCATTATTTTTTATTCATTATTAGTTAGTGTTTCCAAAGGTGTGAAATCCATTCTTCGCAAATCCTTTTGAACAACCTTTATCAATGTTATCGTGAGACTACGGCATTTTCCTTCCTGGTCCCCCGGCATTAATTTGACCTATAATAGCCCACTGGTGCAACTTCTATCCTTTGATGTATAAGTTAAAACCACAAGCTTATTTTCAACTTTCTCATCTTCAATTGATGCAATTCTAACCATATGTCTAATACAATAATTTATTAATTTATCATTCTTAATTTTGTTACACATCCATTATATCATTTTGACTTACACCGCACTCAACTTGCTATCAGTTTTTCTATTTCCCAACTGGGTCCTTAACTCATATACACTGTAATCCTGTATAATTTCTGCAACATGTCTTATTGTACAACGCATCCATCAGTTATTATTTCATGAAGGTTATGAAGGTTAGATATCTCTTATCTCCCCCACTGGCAAGGCCCAAATAGCCTATGCATCAACATTGGCAGTTTCTACAGCGAACTGTTATGGTATTCTAATCACTTTGAAGAGCAGTTATTCACATTGTCATATCTATCAAGCAGTTCTTAGCACATTTCTTTAAAATCCAAGAACTTCCAGTTCGTAGCTTTTTTAAAGAGAATGCAACAAAGCTCTTTTTACTATTGTAACCTAAAACGTTCCTAGAACACCCATGTAGAGATAAACATCGTTAACATATGAACTTAGTAAGTGAAATCCTTCTCCTATCGACATTATTTTAATGAATATTCCATCAATCTCAGAAAACAACACAGTACAGTCACTTCTGCACTTTTGAAAATCATCTGCAAGTTATGACATTATGCGCCATCTTTCTGGCAAGGTATGGCCATTATCACAAAACAAATGTCTACATGCAGAGGGATATAGAGAATATTCAAAAATACAAAAAATGAATAATCATCTCTAGAGATCACCCCTACGCAACAAATCTCATCGCAACCGTAACATTCTCACGTAAACAACCACATCAAACAAGCAGAAAAAAAGCATATAAAATAATGTATCCCCATAGGAAAAACGGCACCTTCCAATTTTCCCATCGATTCCAATCCACAAAAATGCCGGCAGCATCTCCAACCTGAACCAATCGACCGCCTTCCGCCCTTCGTTCACAGCCTCAACAACTCCTCCCACCAGTTTCCCGGCATCGGAATCAAAACCCGTTTCCTTCTTCAGACTTTCCGTGAATTTGGACCAGAACCGCTCCGACCCAACCCTCGCTGACCTAGCAACCCTGTCCCACCAGAAATCTCCAGAACCATCTTCATTTCCAAAAGCGGTGGCCCTAATGGAATAAATGTTTCCTTTACTTCGGCACAGCCTCCTTCTTCTTGCGGGAACCGTGGGTAGGAAGCAAAATTGCCGGAGAGGGGGTGAGTTACAGAAGTGAGAGGGAGAATGGAGAAGTGGGTTCCGAGAGAAGTGGGCGCCAACCTCCATTGGGAACTCAGAAACAGACAATGGAGCAGCACTTCAGGGAGATCAGCGAGAGGTACAACATCAAAAGAGCAACAGGAGAGTGAGAACGGATGGACTATGCTTTGCGAGGGTTTTGGGGTTTTGGGTTTATGTTGGAGGTGTGGAGGGGAATGGAGATAAGACTATAAGAGACGGCTTTGAACCGGTTTTAGAGATTAGTTATTTAAGGGAATTTACATTTACGGATTTACATGAATACCTAGTTAAATATTTAACATTTAAAAGTTAATATTTATATTTCTAATATTAATTTTTTAAATAACATTAAAAATCATTAGCATTATTTTTAAAAAATATTTATTTTTTATATATAAATATTTTGATATAATTGAGAAACTAAAATATTGCATAACTAATATTAAAGTTTAGATGTTACATACATAAATATATAAAAATTATGTGATATGCATATAAATCCCATTAATTAATTGCAATATAGAGGAGAATCTTTTTTTAATTTATTTTAAATAATATATATTTGACATGGGAATTTTTTAATTTCAAGAACTAGAAAATAGTTTTTAAAAATTTTATCAATTAAATTAATTAACACCTATATTATAATAATTAATTGTTCCATATGACTAATAATTATAATAAAAGACAATATACAAGAAAGGGAAAATAAATTAATCAATTGTTCCTAAATATATGTATTATTTTAAATTAAAGTTTAATTATTATCACTAGCTAAAATTATAGAAAATTTGTATAAGGGTGTCCAAATAAGTTTTGAAACAATAACAAAAATATTTTAAATATGCATGTACTTCATGTTATACATCAAGTGTTGTCCATCAATCTCACAATAGTACTCATGGTAGAAAATGTATTATAAAGGTTTAAGAGTTTAGATGTATTTGCCTAATAATTTAGTTATATTGTCGACGACCAGTTTAAGCGCATAAATGGTTAAAATGTGATGCATGAAATTAATGATATGTACCGTAAAAATAGGTTCATCTTGGTATAAAACATATCACGATATCCTAACATAAATTTTTAATGAATTTATACACATGCGCACACACACACAAAAAGAAGCACTTAAAAAATTGTTCATGAGGCATATTTTGTCACGACCCAACCTAGATATTCGAATTAACAAGCCAGAAATGGATGGTTAGACTGTAATAAATTTCTTTCAAATCCATAAGCACTGAGATTTAACATCCACATAATATTGAAGAGCCATCAACAAACTTACAAATTCGAATATACACATAAACCAAATTTTACCTTCATTCATTTGATCATCTTCTACATAATTATTCTTCTTTTTCAGTCATTTCTATTTATCAGCATATTTACCTGAAATTTTATTTTAACAATTTAATTTTACATAAAAAACTCAGTAGACAATCATACTTGCAGCATAGCAGTTGTACATGCATATATAAAATAATCATATTCATTTGATTTTCTTTTGCAGTATATATATATATATATATATATATATATATATATATATATATATATATATATATATATATATATATAATCTAGCTTGAAGCAATTGTAAGGAAGGGTGAAGGTTGGAGACAAAATTGGCAATAAGAAACTCATCATTCTACTTATGTAAAGTAGTAAGGTTGGCAATTTGGTGCTCTTGAATAAATGTGTCCCTCTATTATGAAAAGAATAGTTTAAAGTTGAATATATATAAAATATATAGAATCAACTCCTTATCACAATACACTAAGAGCCATTTTATTGTAATTATCATTTTGCTTTGATCTTTCAATTTTGAGATTCAACAAATATCTAATTCATATGATTGATAATAAAAAGTTAACACTCATAGATTATTAATTTTCACAAAATAGAAATAAATGGTAAGTAACAATTTTTGCAGCTTATCATGTCCCATGATTTATAGTTAGAATAAAATTTATCATGAAACTACAATATGAAACTTTATCGAGTTCAAAACTCTTAACTAAATCATTTCAAAATATACACCGAGTAAATCTATACCACTATTATAAAATGTGCTTATATTTCTTCCAACATGAGATCCCAACCTTCATTCTATATAAGATTATTTTCTCAACTATTATTCCTATTAATTATTTTATTTATTTTCTTATATTATTATGTTTTGTTACTTAAAAGACTATATTTAATAGCTTTAATTTGCTTTATGGAATCATTAATTGTTATTTTATCCCTTAATTGTTAAATTCTTATTAGTATTTTATATCTCAACTCAACTAGGAGAAAAGCACTTTGCATACCATCTACATCAGAAATGCATTGCATCTCTCAACTACTAATTTATTCATATTTAATCCTTACCTCACTTGCTGTGAGCACGGACATGGACCGAAGGTGGAAGGGCTTTTTTTTGACGAGCTCACGAACTTAAGGCAAACTACCCATCTTCTTTCTTCTTCGAAAGCCCACACAACCAAACTTAATCTTCTCAGGTGATTGGCGACGGCATGTCTCTCTCTCTCTCTAGTGATTGTATAAGCTACGGCAGATACTGCAGATTTGAAAGTAAGAAAAATGGTTTGCTTTGAACTACAAAGGTTCTTCTTATTTCCCTAATATGCAAGTACTTCATGCAATTAAGTGGCTATTAGCATACCGTGCCATTTTAGTAACTGTGGTATAAAGTTTGAATGTGGGGTTAATTTTTAATGGAATCAGTAGATTCGGTACTTTAAATTTAATTAAATGTACCCAATGTAATTGTCTTAGGATGATTTCGATTTCTGTAATAGTTTGTTCATACATGTTATTGTTAAAATTGTTTAAAACAAATTGCTCAATCATTTGTAAAAAAATAAGCAATTGATTTTGTCTTAATATCTGTTGTTCGATGTCAAAATTTTGGCACATTCAAACATTTTTATAAATTAACATATATTCCTAAGTGCATTCTTAGGGGGAAATGAGTTAAATAAAAAAAATCGGAGGCTAGAAAAGTGAATGTGCAACTATGCATCCTAAATCTTCCCTGTCAATGGCTTTCTTTCACAGTGAATAGAATTATCTCATTGCTTTAATGGAGTGGTAGAATAGAATGAAAGCGAGATTTTAGATGGTATATTAAACATAGAAGTTTAGGTGTCGGATATGTATTTTTAATTGTTTTAGGTGTTATGTATGTAAAAATCCTTTTTTTAAAAAATACTCGTCTATGCCGGTCCCAAGCCCAGATAAAAAAGGTTGAAAATTTTTTCTTAAACTCAATAATTTGTGCTCTCACATGAAAAAAATCTTAGCTCCGCCCATGACCATTACCATGCATCATGCATCGTTCCTTGTAAACGGATCCTTACATTGATTAAATAAGTTTATGCATGCATGGAAGAAATATATTTACTTTGGTTAATAGTGAAATTAAAGGATAATTTTTGTTGATCTCCATGATTTACAATAATATGATGGTGCCAAGCTTAAATAATGAAAGGTTCTATCTTTTTGTTTTCCATGAATTAAAATAATATGATTATTCTAAGCTCAAAATAGTGTTATCATTTCACTAAATGAAGTTTTTTTTGTCTTGGCTTAATGGTTAAGTTTATGCCTCTTTTCTACTAAGGCAAACTTTACATGTTAAGTTATTAGTTTAGGTCATCCACGACATTTCTATATCAGTCCTAAAGAGAGAGCATGTTCAAAATAAAATTTTAAACTCAAATCAACTAATTATAAATCGAAAATCACATTCATATTCTGCTCATAAGCTCTAGTTATATTTCAATTCCTCTAATAATCATTGCTCTGCTCTAACAGGTACTTTAAGCTCCTCCAGATAATCCTGACAATAAAATTTTGACCCAATAAGTAAGGCTGCCACTTTCAAATAGCCAACACTATTGTCATCAATGCCCTATCGTAGTTGTTCAGCCTCGCTCTAACTATCAAAACCTAACTGAAGTAAGCTATGACTTTGTGATTTTGTATGAGCACTACCACCAATTCATACCCCAATGCGCCAGTCTCTAACACGAAAAATTGGCTAAAATCTAGTATGGCCGGGATCGATACCGTACTCATGATCTTCTTTAATATCTCAAAGGCCAAGGTAGATTCCTCTCCCCACAATAAACTTTTTTTTTTCAATTGTTTTGTCAATGGCCAGGCTATGGTGTTGCATACCCTCACAAATCTCCTGTAGTATCTAGTCAATCCTAAGAAGCCCTAATGCTCCCTTAAATTCCTAGATAGAGGCCCTCTCAACATTGCTTCAATCTTGACATAATTAGATAGAGGCCCTCTCAACATTGCTCTAATCATTCTTTTTGACCAATATGACTGGGTTAGAAAAAGGACTTATACTTGGCCTGATGATCTCTGCCTCTAACATCTCTCTGATTAACTTCTCAATCTTAAGGATCTGAACTAGAGCTTACCGATAAAAAAATATGATTGCTTTTTTGTCATGTATGGAGCCTCATATCATAGGATTTTTATCATTTTCCGAAAATATGTAAAACCAAGTAATAAACACATAGCCCAATAATTAATTAAAATATTACTTCTAAAATCAATGAAAGGTAAAAGAGAATAATATACAATAAATCATATATATATATATATATATATATATATATATATATATATATATATATATATATATATATATATATATATATATATATATATATATATATATATATGCATCAATGTCTATACTAATTATTTGTATCAATTTATTGTTCTATAGCTCATCATATTTCAATATATTATATCAACAGTAATAGTCAATAATATTAATGCCAATAATAATATTAAATAGTTTTAATTACTATAAATAATATTAGTGTCAATTATAATATCAGTTTCGTAGCAGTATCAGTATCAATATTTAGATATTGAATGAGTGTATCTTGAGGGCATCTTGCTCCAACACTTATGACTCACAATCAATTTACTCTTTATAATTATTCTTGAATCATGTGAATGAGTCCCCTGGACATCTTATAACTTCTAATCAATCTCCAGTTTTTTATGACTCCCACTCAGTAAAACATGTGGATCAGTAGGTATCACATGGAGTTAATTATCATATTGTGTATTTAATATCATTCAATACTTCATTTAAAATGCAATAAAACTTATATTAAATTATTCATAATGTTCAAATATATAACATATCAAAACTTGTAAGGGGAAAGCTTATGAAATAAGGAAATAATGCATTTTTGGCAGATTTAATAGAGATAAAATTCATATAAATCAAAATCATTAAAAATAGAAGTAAGATATTAGTCATTTACAATGAATAAAACAAAATCTTTAACTTGAATAATGACAAACAAATATGATCCAAAGACGTCTCTATATTTTTCTCATCTATTTTCTTCCCCTATTTCAATTTCTTCTTGGCCAATCAACCAAATTAGGGAGTCGGTGGGGGTGAGACAGGAATATTTATGAATGTATATGAGTACTATTCATAGCTTAGCACAACAATGCTCCCCAGATCAACGCCAAAGCGCACTAATTTAGAATTTTTTATGTTTTTCAAATATATTTATTTCACATATTTTAGTTTATTACAGTTTAAGCCTTTTAAGGTATGTGCATTATCATCAACATCATTAGTTGCTTGATCACAATTATTTTGAGAGTAGGACATGCCCTTTGAAATTCACATTGAATAAATGATTTAAATGTAAAAAAAAATATTGGACATTTATAGTAAACAACTTGCAATCAATAATAAAGTTAAATTATATTTTAATCATGTTAATGCTTATAATAAATATTATTATATGATGCTTTTTTCAAAATCATAAATATAGCCTATTTTGCACAAGTCTTATATCTTGAAATTTTTCTATAGAAATTGTATTGTATCATGGCATATATTCTAACGTAAAATATATTAGGATGACTTCAAAATCTATACACCATAAAAAAAATATTATAATTTTTTATTTAAAAATTAGGATGGGGACAAAACACTTAATTTTTTAGACATGTGATAGATTTTGAATTCATCATGATAATGTTCTATGTCAGGAAGACTTGATATATATATATATATATATATATATATATATATTTTTTTTTCCCTTTTTATTTTAATAGGGTCTATTAAAATCCTTTAATTTATAATAACTTTAATTTCTACACATGGCCATCTTAAATTTTGATAATTTTATTATTTTTATTAACATCATAAACAAATGTAACATTTAAAATAATTTTTCATTAATCTATTATTTAAGTGTAAATAATATAGTTGAAATTACTATTCTTGATCTCAAGAACGAATCTCATTTTTTCATTTTTTTTTTTAATTGAGTTTTAAGAAGGAGAACTCAAGTTATTTGAATTTCAACCTTCATGCTTCAATATTTTTAAAAGTAAAAGGCAATCATTTACGAATAATTACAATAAAACAAGCAAATCCTTATAGTTTGCTACTCCAACCTTATAGTTTAATGCAAGAAATGGTAAAAAAGTTTGAACTAAGTTATTCTCCACTAAAGGAAGATTTTATCAAAAAAAAAAAAAAAAAAATTTCATCATTGTCATCTGTGTTGTCGAAATCATATGATATTTTACAGTTGAATAAATGAAACTTAGGTTTAGGGTTATTTAAGATAGCTTTTTTCTTGCTTATAAAAATAAATTTTTAGTTTAAAAATTAAAATTTTGAACTTGAAATTTATTTTAAGAAGTAGTAAAAAAATTGTCTCAAACGAAGCCCTAGTTTTTGAGAGCTTTCTTGATGCTTTGTTTTTGAGACAACAATTATAATTTTTATTTGACTGTTACTTTTAATTTATTTTTGTGCTAAAAAGTTACTTTTTACAGTAGATTTAAAAAAAACTGATTTCTCAATTCCGGAAAATAAAGAATGGAAACGCCGCGCGACCTCTTCACTGTTTCTCCAGCTCCAGCTCGCGCTCTCGGATTCCTCCATTTCCTTCGGTTCTGCATTAGCTTATTCCTGCCGGAAGTAGACGACGAACTTGTAGAAGATCATAAATCAGGAAGAGGTATGGTTGCGCCTAACTTGCGCTTGACTTGCGCTTTCGTTGCGTTTAAGTTAACCGTTTTTGTAATTTTAGGGTTTTAGGGTTTGGTTTGGTTTCGTAATTTTTTCATTATTTGTTTAATGTAATGTACTGTTCAAAATGTTTATTTTCTGATTTTTCACGCTTCTTCTCTTCGTAAATGGATGATACGAAAGGTTTACGCTATCTTCTAACTTTTATGGTTTAGTAATAGTTGTATAACTAGCATATATGTTCAATGAGGTGTTAAATTTTTGTTTTTTTTTTTCGGAATTTGAAACTTCTTGAAGCTCAATAATTAAGAAATGTGTAAAGTTGCGCTATGGTTGCGCTATGGTTGCGCTATGGTTGCGCTATGGTTGCGCTATGGTTGCGCTATGGTTGCGCTATGGTTGCGCTATGGTTGCGCTATGGTTGCGCTATGGTTGCGCTATGGTTGCGCTATGGTTGCGCTATGGCGCTATGGTTGCGCTATGGTTGCGCTATGGTTGCGCTATGGTTTGCGCTGATTTCTTTTTTTCTTTTTATAGATGAAGACTCCGTATCAAAGGCCAGTTACATCTAGATGTTATGTTACATCTTTCCGTAAACATTGTGATGCATTTGTCGAGATCATTGATGATGAAGTGGAACAAACACTAAAGGATCTGAACATTCATCAATTTCTGAAGTTCCCGCTTTTTTCAGCAGTGCATACCACTTCTTTTTGAAATTCTTAAATTTTGGAGTCCTGCTGATGAAGGCTTCATCGTCCTGGGTCATGTTTTGAAATTCACTGCTGACGAGGTTGCTTTGCTGATAGGTAATATTTTGAATATGGAAATTTTATTGCTATATGTTTTTTTAACTTTAACGACTGATATTTTCTGACAGGGATGCCAAACAGAGGCATTGATATAAAAATGGAGGATTGATCCTCTAAATGGACCTCTGTCTACTGAAGTTAAAACAGATATTGCAATATTAGACAGATTAGCTGATAATCCAACAAAAATTAAGACCTTTATTATGTTTTTGCTATCTAACCTTTTTCTTTCCCCTAAATAGTCATAAAACCCCTAGAAGGCTCACAACTGTTGCAAATAATTTAAGTGAGTTTGCTTCAATTAATTGGGCTTCAAGCTTAAGGAACTTCATGGTTGAGGAGTTCAACACAATTTTTGAGAAGTATAAACTCCAAAGACCATTGGGTTACATCAATGGTTTTTTTCCTCTTCTACTGGTACGTTTCCACTCCTGGTTATTCTACATGTTTAATGTTTTTTAATGCTAAATTTAAAATTTTTATGTTTGGAATTATACATACAGATTTGGTTTTTGGAACATTTTCCTTTGAATAAACCAACAGATTCAGAATTAAGGCCCCGTTTTCTGAGATGGCAGGGGTATACAGAATTATACTTCACTCAAGAGAATGCAGCAAAATTATTTAAATTTTTAAAGAATACTGAGGTAATTTTTTAGCTTACATGATGCAATTTGCGCTAAGGTTGCGCTATGGTTGCGCTATGGTTGCGCTATGGTTGCGCTATGGTTGCGCTATGGTTGCGCTATGGTTGCGCTATAGTTGCGTTGCGCGCTATGGTTGCGCTATGGTTGCGCTATGGTTGCGCTATGGTTGCGCTATGGTTGCGCTATGGTTGCGCTTGGTTGCGCTATGGTTGCGCTATGGTTGCGCTATGGTTGCGCTATGGTTGCGCTATGGTTTCGCTTTAACAAATTTATATGTTTTTTGCAGATTTTTTCTTGTCTTGAAAATGTTACTAATGAAGAGGCCGAAAAATACGGGGTTGATATTATTGCCATACAGAACTCTGAAACCCGTTCAGGCCATGAACCACTTAAATTGCAGTCACCCCAAAAAATAAAAGGCTTCCGCAAGAAAAAAACTTGTCACCACCCCACCTCCATCCCCACCTCTCTCTCCCCCTCTCTCCCCTGATTCTCCACAAATTGAACCACCAGAACCTCAAACTGTGCCGCCGCCAACTCAACCGTCTACTCGTCCACCGACTCAAAAAAAAATTTCCATTAGTCAACCTTCTGCTGAACAGCCACCTATTACAAGGGCAGATTTAGAGGCTGTTCAGAATAAATGTTTTGAAATATTTGATAAAATGTTGAATAAAATTCAAGAAAATGTTGGAGCTAGGTTGGATCGGCTTGAAGATATTGTGGAGAAACTGCAGGCAGATCAAGACTCAATGAAGTACAAATTTATTGAATTTCAAATGCAGTGTGATCACAATCAAGAGAAGCCGCATATATCCAGTTCTGCCTCCAGCTTCCAATCAGTGAATAAGACGGCTTTGCATCCTTCAGCAGAAGCAACAATAAAAGTTGTTCCTCCACCTTCCCCAATGGTTAAAGAAATTCCTCCACCACCAACACAAGTTGTTCCTCCACCATCACATCACCAATGGTTAAAGAAATTCCTCCACCACCAACACAAGTTGTTCCTCCACCAATACAAGAAGTTCTTCCATCATCGGCCAAAGATGTGCCACCAACAAAAGCTAGTTCATCACAGAAAAGAAAAAGAGAACATGGTGAAAAAGAGGAGATTTCATCAAAAAAAGTAGTTCCATACGTAAAGAAGAAGACCAAAGAGGTTATATCTGTAGATAATATAATAGTTGAATCACATCCTGCATTGGAAATAATGGACTATCCAGGGAAACCTTTTCTAGCAGAACAAAAACAACAATTTATGGATGAATGCTTCAAAAAATTTAATACAAAGTAAGTTTAGTTGCATTAAGGTTGCGCTAAGGTTGCGCTATAGTTGCGCTATAGTTGCGCTATAGTTGCGCTATAGTTGCGCTATGGTTGCGCTATGGTTGCGCTATGGTTGCGCTATGGTTGCGCTATGGTTGCGCTATGGTTGCGCTATAGTTGCGCTATAGTTGCGCTATAGTTGCGCTAAGGTTGCGCTAAGGTTGCGCTAAGGTTGCGCTAACATTTGTTTTTTATTTTTTTGTAGGGAGCACAAAATATTTGTTTCTGGAAACATCGAAATAAAAATATCAGATATTGACTTTCTGCTCACAAATGATTGGTTAGGTGATAACCATGTTGATGCATTTGCTTACTTTTTACTTGAGCAGAGTAGGTTAATGTCAGAGAAATTTCAACGTTATTTGTATATTTCTCCATTGTACAGGGTAAGTATAAATAATATTTTAATATTTTTATTTCACGTTTCTTTTTCCTTATGGAACTGAATTATTGCAGGTATACAAGTCATTCAATCAGGATTATCAAATTTTTATCGAACACATTACTCCAGTTTCAATTGAAGAAAGCAAACTTATTGTTCAACCCATAATTTACCAGAAGCACTGGGTTCTTCTTGTTGGGAAACTGAAGGAGAAAGTCTGGAAACTGTATGACTCATTACCTAATCCTGAACACAAGCATATTTGTCATGAAGTTGTAAGTGCAATTTAAATTTTAAATTGAATCCTGATTACTATGTTTATATACATAATAAATGTTTAAAATGTTTTATTCGTACAGATAAAATATTTGCACGAGGACACCGTAGGCTGCTTTTCTAGCGATATAACAAAATGGAAACTCCAGACGGTTCGTGGAATTCCAACACAAACAAACAGCTACGACTGTGGAATGTTCGTTTGTAAATATATGGAAAAGGCAGTTCTACGAAAGAAAAAAACAGACTGGATTGCTCTAAAGGATTGGCAAAAGCACATGCCAAAATTTCGGGCAGAGCTAGCTTATTTTCTTTTTCTTCAAACAAGAAGTAACATGTGCATATTCTGTAAATTCTACTTTGTTATATTCTGTAACTTCTGCTCACAAAATCTGTAAATTCTACTTATTGTAAAATATTGTTCATGACTTATAAATGTACATTTTATCATGTAATTATATAGTTTTTGTTTGTTAAGTAACATGTGCATATTCTGTAAATTCTACTTTGTTATATTCTGTAACTTCTGCTCACAAAATCTGTAAATTTAATATTTTCTTTCCTTCAAAAAATGAAGTAATCATAGCGCAACCATAGCGCAACCATAGCGCAACTATAGCGCAACCATAGCGCAACCATAGCGCAACCATAGCGCAACCATAGCGCAACCTTAGCACAACTATAGCGCAACCATAGCGCAACTATAGCGCAACTATAGCGCAACTATAGCGCAACCTATATAGCGCAACCATAGCGCAACCATAGCGCAACCTTAGCTCAACCATAGCGCAACCATAGCGCAACCATAGCGCAACCATATAGCGCAACCATAGCGCAACCATAGCGCAACCATAGCGCAACCATAGCGCAACTATAGCGCAACAATAGCGCAACTATAGCGCAACTATAGCGCAACTATAGCGCAACCATAGCGCAACCATAGCGCAACCTTAGCGCAACCATAGCGCAACCATAGCGCAACCATAGCGCAACCTTAGCGCAACCATAGCGCAACCATAGCGCAACCATAGCGCAACCTTAGCGCAACCTTAGCGCAACCATAGCGCAACCTTAGCGCAACTATATAGCGATAAGTCAACATAAGTCCAAATAAATATTATTACATTTCAAATTTAAACTATGTCGCAATTTTATTACAATCAATAAATGAAATCATTCAGTCCAAATAAATATTATCATATTACATTGCATATTCATTAAATTCCAACTCCGAAGAAAGAAAATCCATCATCAACTTGGTGTATTCAGCTCCAGGTTGGCTTGATGGTATGCCGGTTATATATTCCTCACTGAAACATTCAGGCATGCTTGAAAAGTTCATCTGTGTTGAACTAGGATGTGTTGAAGAAGGTTCATCTATTGGGTTATCCCCCACCAAAGGCTTCTTCTCTGTAAGAAACTAGAGTTTTAGTCTTAGGATTTGGAATTAAATAATTAACAAGTTATTAAAAGCTTACTCTTAGGTCGTTTCTTCTTCTTTTCCCAATGGCTTTTCAGTCTTGCATTTGATATGCCTTTTGGTCTACGCTTTATAGGATCTTTCAAATTAGCAGTTCCACCCTGGGAATCCGCAACGTCCTTCTCATTTCTTTTCTTGCCACCAAGAATAAGGTATAATTTTTTTATACATGTCTTGCAATGAGGAAAGAATAAACTCCTCTGCCTCCTCATTCCCTTGAGCTTCCGTGCTCATTTGATATGCAAAACCTGCTCACCTGATTTCTGAATATGAATCCCCTACCACCTTGGAAATTATTACTTCTTTTAGAATTAAGCAAGTAACCTGAATAAAAAACTTGTCGAGCCCTTGCTGACCAACGAAGTAATAAGTACTTCTCAGGAAATTTAGCCATATCCAACTGTTTAAAAACCCTCAAACAATGAGAACACAGCAATCCCATGGTTTCATACTTCTTACAGCTGCATTGAATGTTACCTTCTGTTGCATCAAAGTGAACAACCCAAGGATGGTTTTGATTCTTTTTCTCTATGTAGTTGACTATATACTTTGAAGAATCAGTTGAGACAAAATCTATACTCATTTCTCCCACAGCCTTTATAAATTCTTCCTCAAAAATTGAATATATTCTTCTTGAGTAAAATCTAGCAGCTTGTTTTAATATTGAGCTGTTCTTTATCACGGGAACAATTTCAGATTGACTACATTTGTAATCCTCATCTTGCTCATTTCGCCGCCAATTCTTCTCAGTACCTTCTCCAAGCCAAGAAAACAGTCAGTTATTGAACTTGTTGGCTTCGAAATGCCATGACACACATTATTAGTACACTCACTACGCTGCGTTGATAAAATGCCCATGCAAAAGGAATCCTTGTTGAAAGCAGTTGACCACTTTCTCCTAATCTTATAAAGATCCTGCAACCATTCATGGTTATGAAGATTCCCTTCCTTCATCATTTCATCCCACGCTTCCTCAAACACTTCCTCAGAATCACACCACCTCATACACTTATGGAAGAGTCCTCTAACTTTATTATTGCTATTGTAGATGGAAACTTTTGATGGAACCTTTTTAAAGATGTGCCATTGGCATAATCTATGACGAGTATGAGGTAATGCAACTTCTATGGCCCTGGCCATAGCTTGGTCCTGATCAGTGAATATTGTTGTTGGATATTTATTACCCATTATTCGTACAAATGTTTTAAACAACCATGTAAAACTTTCAATTGTCTCTTCTGACTGACAAAAAAAGCAAGCCCAAACAAAATATTCTGCCAATGATTGTTAACACCAACAAATGGCGCACAAACTAAATTTATACTTGTTCAGCCTGTAACTAGTATCAAAAATCAACACATCCCCAAAACATTCATAATCAATCCTGCTTCTGCCATCAACCCAGAAAAAATTTACCAATCTATCCTCATCATCATATTGAACATCCCATGCGAACATGTGGTCCTCCACTTGTCGATCTTTAAATAATTGAATCAAAGAATTAGTGTCACCAATTTCAATCCTAGCTCTTTTCTCCTTCTGAATAAAATTATATGCATCCCTCTTAGAGAATCCGACATTCTCACATCCACCAACTTCCTCTGCAAGGTAGGCATATGCATCAACGGTTCTAATCCCTGCATCTGTCATTGATTTCAGGACTGAAGCTCTTTCCTCAATAATATTCCTACATGATCTTAAAAGGTGTCGGTCGGCTGGGCTAGCTAATTCATGGTTGTGGGATTCAATAAATCTTTTGACATGCCAGTAACCATCTTCATCTGTGACAAACCTCACCATGGCTGGACAACCGGTTCTGACAACTGGTCTAGTGAATCTCTTTCTCTTTCCTGAAGTATGATCATCACTTTTCTTGAAACCAGCTTTTGAACAAACAAAGTCCTTCGATTTTATCTTTCTAGAATTTGGCCAAAAACTGTGATGATCCTTTTCGGACACTAAATCCATTATCGTGAGCATAAGTGCAAAAACATTCATATGCTTCTGTCTCATCTTTATAAACAGCCCTGAAAGAAACAGTAAAGCACAAGTAAAGCGCAAGTAAAGCGCAACCATAGCGCAACTATAGCGCAACCATAGCGCAACCATAGCGCAACCATAGCGCAACCATAGCGCAACCATAGCGCAACCATAGCGCAACCATAGCGCAACCATAGCGCAACCATAGCGCAGCGCAACCATAGCGCAACTATAGCGCAACTATAGCGCAACTATAGCGCAACTATAGCGCAACTATAGCGCAACTATAGCGCAACCATAGAGCAACCATGGCGCAACTATATCTACAAGTTCAGTTTTTTTTATTACTTAAAATCAATAATGAAAGCTAAGAAACAACAACATTATATTTTTTTTTTTTTTTAACTTTTTCGACAAAAGAAATTTATTAAAAATCGCAAAATCAGAGATCCTAAGACTAATGAGCTGAAACCTACGTCTTCTATCTGCGGCGATAATATTAAAACTGACTGTTTACAACTTTCTAACTTACCGAAATGTTGAAACCAGAGGAATTTCCGGCTACGTTAGGTTCCGATTCCGATTCATGCACTACCCCTTGCGATTCATGCATCCTTTCCGATTCGTGCATCCTTTCCGATTCATGTACTCCCTCTTCCATTACCTCTTCGACCTCCCTCTTCGCTGAGCAGTCCATTTCTTCTCTGCAATTTTCTGGCTCATTTTTTCTTCTACAGCAGTCTTTATTTGCGTCTTTCGCGGCTTCCAAAATGAAAAAATAGGGCGGCAAATGCTTAAAAGTTCAAATGAAAGGCGTTATCGGGTCGGGTCGCTAATCTCTCAACATTTTGATGTTGTTACTGACAAGGAGATCTCAGAGTTTTAGGTGGTTGTGGTCGTTTGCTGAACATCAAGTCAACGATTATGGCTGGAGTTTTGAGAATAAATGGCTAGTTGTAGATATGTTTTCTTAATTTGAGAAAATCAAGTTAGCAACCATGGGTTGAATAGTTCAATTATTGGTGTTTGTAGCTTGGTGTAAAAGTGGCCATGTTGTTGGAGTAGGAAATAGGTGACCAATGATGGGCGAGGAAAAGTGCAGAGAAGGTTGAGTGAAAGAGGCGTCAGTGGTGTGGCTTGGATAGTATGACTGTAGCTTGTAAATTGTGATGGATGAGTGTGTGATAGTGTAGCTTTTCAGGAAAAGAGAAACATGAGAGGTGGGATGATTAGGTTTTCTCGATGGATGGAGGATGAAAGCTTGGACTTTGGCAAAGTGCTAGTGGTGGCTCTATTGTAGAGCTAAAGGTGCTTGAGGATGATGAATTCACTTATTACAAGGAAGGTTTTGGAAGGTCTCCTGATATGGAAGAAGAAATGACAGAGGTCTATCTGCTGCAAGGTTTATGCCATACTCGAAGAAATTGGAAATGGTCATCAATGATATATACAAAGAGAGAGAAAGGGATGGTTAGAGGCAGGTGGTTTTCTTACAATGATGAGTGTTGAGGCTTGGGGATCGATGAGAAGATGAAGAGGGCATCGATGATAGGAAAATTAAGCAAGGATCATGGACGAGGCCTTGAGGGGAATGGAGCGATGCTAGGGTAAGAAGAGGACTGATGCTAATAAAGGTCGAATGTTAATGGTACATATGTTAAGGAGATTGGTGGAGAGATGTTTTTGAGGCAAAGATTGAGTTCAAGCAGCTTTTGTTGAAGTTGCTATTTAGCTAAGAGATTGGTGTTGAAGATTATAAGAACGAAAAAGCAGGGGAGATTAGTTGATGGTCGGAGAAGATAAATTAGCTTGGAATGTTGAAGATGGAGATATGAAGAGGAGGTTTATGGTGATTGCTGGGATTGATGATTGGCTTTTATGGGGATGTAGTTTAATGGAGGAAGGAAGGTGATTTTTTTTGGTTGCTTTTAGGAGATGTTGAATTTTGTGAAGGTGAAGATGTGTTAGATGTTGTGTTGGGAAGGGTTTGAATTAAAAGGTTGTAGGGGCCTACTACTTGTTTGTTATGTTTTGAAAGGGATGACATGCTATTGTAAGTTAATGGGGTGAGGGATAAGGCTAATGGTTGTGATCCATTTTGGCAATGATTGTAGTTTTGTGATTGTGGAGGTTGAAGTTGATTGGATCGATTTTTGAGATTGGTTGAGATGTGCTACTATTAGGAATCAAGAGGAATGGTGTGGGAGAGAGGCTAGGGAGAGGGTGTGGTGAGAGGCGCACACTTGCGGAAGAAGAGAGGCCATAGGGTTTGTACATATGATGAGAAGGAGGTTGACAAAAGATGGATTTGCAAAAAACAATTCAACATACTCGGTAGTGGCGCATCCATGGTGGTGCGACAGATGGGAGAGGAGAGTAGCACTTGGGGTGGTGGGAGCTGCAAGCGCTTGAGGATGCAACGGTGAGTGAAGTAATGTGAACATGTGTATGAGAAATACAACGTGCATTTGAGAGGAAGTGGAGGCTGCATTGTGGTTGTGATTGGCGGATGACACGAGGAAGTTCATACATAGAAAAAATCAAGAGTAGGTTGAGAAACTTGGGGTTCGTGATGTGGGCATGAGGTTTATAGCTGTGCAAGATTTGGCTAGGGTGATAAGTGGTGTAGATTTGAGAGGCAAGTGTTATATGCGAGAGAGAAGGCTCATATACTATGTAGTCATAATTTTCGGGAGGTAAGAGAGATAGAATGAGATTGGGTGGGATGGAGATGATGGCTACTCATATTCACAAAATTCAAGCTTTATATTGGATTCATTTTCTTCTTTCATGTGGGCCAAGCACATAGCATAATCTTTTATTTCTAGCATTCAAATTTTCTTTACTCTTGGGAGCTATCCTGGGATTGTCCATTCGCGGTCAATCTAGAGATATCTCTCTAGAAATTTCTCTCAAATCTTCCCCCAAGAATGCCCAATCACATTTAAGATTATCTTCAAAAATTAATGCATGCAAGATTAATTACCATTTTCACTAATCTTAAAGCATTATCATAGATCTTCCAATAAATTCCACTATGATGCATTGTAAGTTAAACTTCTATTTGTGTAGCACGCCTCATTTTTAACATATGGAATTGACTCACAACTTTCCAAGACACCTTAACAATATGTTATGTTCACTCATTAATTATTTGTATGAAATGTCAGCCGCAAATTTTTTCCTCATATTACTTTATTGCTCAATTGTACAAATGAGGCTAATTCTCACAAGCTTTATGTTATATTTTCATGCATCTCTAAAGTTTTGTCTCGTAGAGGCCTATAGGCAAATTCTTTATTATTCTCTCAATTTGTTTTGGGCTTAGCTTTATCCTCACAGCTCCATTTTGCATTGTACTTGAGAATTGATATGTTTCTCTCGAACATCCATCTAACACCCAGACTTCCGCTCAAGAGCATAATACAACACCTTTTTTTAGGGGACCTTCACTATGACATCATACAACCATGCATGAGGTTGAGTGCAGCCAATTTCCAAGAGCCTAGAATTTTCCTACTAACTGATTCTATGTATACTCATTGCCGTTGTTTTGGTACGACGACTAATGAGATTTCATACATTTAATTTGAACTAGTTCAACTTCAAGTGTCTGTTGCATATAAATACTCTTATAATTTCATTGATGAGGCACTTTTTTAACACTTCTAGACCTTTTTATGCTCTTATTGGATATTTAGCTATTCTCTATAACTTCAAATCTTAAACCTTCTGCTATTGCTGCAAGCTAGCTTAAGAGAATTCAATTCAATTCTAGGTGTTCTGCTCCATTTAACTTTGTTCTCTCTCTGCATCTTTATTTTTCTCTCTTACGTATTGTATATACTATATTGTAACTCCCTGAATAGTTTATGTGGCTATTGTAATCTATACTTGATGCGAAACAATATGCAAAGGAGCTTGTTAAGAAATTTAAAGAAGCATTGATAACGAAATTACACGTAATAACTTATTGAAATGACAAGTCAATTTCCTTAAAGAATTCCAGTTTTCAACTAGCTTAGGCGAGGAAGTACATGTAGATTAGCTAAACTCCAAGATAACCAAAGATAGTAGTAATACTAAAAGCTTTTAATCAACAATCCACAACTTAATAAAGAGAGTTTTCACCTTGGGGAAGTGTCACTCGGCTACACTAGGCTTAGCGGAAGAAAGGTTTTAGCAAACCCGACGATGCCACGAGAACGGTAGCAACCACAACAGTCTTGATCCACGGGAAGGTTATCGGTGGCGAGGACGATGGAAATGATCGACCGTCGATGCTCCAATTGTAATTTGGTTGTCGGCGATCAATGACGCTTGCAAGGGTAGGAATCACTCTTTCCAAGTAATCTCCCATGGTGGCGTCGTCTTCAAATCCTACGTCAAAGAATGGTGACCGTAGGATATTCAAGCTTCCATCGGCGTTGAACACAAGACCCCACTCAAGCTCCGGATCCGCCATGCATGCTTGTTGTAATATCATAAATCTGCTCCAGGATCGTCCAGGACGATCTGGATCGTCCTGGGACGATCAGTTGTAAATCTGCTCCAGAATTTGCCCAGTTTTGCTCCAGGTGATTTTCTGTACATATCGTCCAGGCCGATTTGGACATCGTCCAGGCCGATCGGCACTGTAGAAAATATCGGCCTGAGAATAGTTCTGGGAACCGTCCAGGACGATCCAATTGATCTGATCGTCCTGGGATGATCTGGCGATCGGCCGGGCCGATCTGTGTATTATAAAGCTGATTTCAGTCGTTTTGAAGAGAGAGAAAAATCAAATTAAAAATAAAAATATCTTTGAGGAGAGAGAAAGTCGAGAGATTTTGTGGAAAAGTTGATTTTTGGACGACGCGGAGCCGTTTTTGTCCGAGGAGACTGTTCAGAATATTACTGTACGCAAGGTAAGGCACATTCCGCCTTTCTCAATTTTCAGAACCGTCGAGTTTGGCGGTATTTTCTGTCAGGATTTCATTTCCGTTACTGTTTTTCGTCCGTATCTTTTGATCGGTTCAGTTTTTACCGCGTAACTTTCTGTATATTGTTGACGTGCCGAGTGTGCACATTTTGGTTATTTTCCGAAGATTTTTGTCCGGGTATTTTTGATTCGGCGGAGTTTTTCGTAGACTACATTTTTCTGTGAAATTGTAAATTCTCTGTGCAGTAGAATAAAGGTTCTGGAATGTGATTATCTATATTCTGTGCGAATTTGGTAAATTTTCTTTGCAGGAAATTTTGTGTAAATTCTGTCTACTGTCGTTGTGCTGCCCGATTTTTGTCTGATTTCGGATTTGCCCGGATTTCTTCTGAATTGAAATGCTATCTGTATGTGCTATAAAAAGGGAGCTATAAGGGGTCTGAATCCTATGAGATTCAGTTGGTGTCTGGGAAATCTGAAATGAGCTCAATCTGAAATTCTGAAATCAGTTCTGTTCCGGATCCGATGAATTCTTTCTGGTGCTATAAGCACATTTGTTCTGGTGCCGTGAGCACAAAGGGAGGCATAAGGGGCCTGGATCCTATGAGATTCAGTCAGTGTCTGGGAAGGGAGGCATAAGGGGCCGAAATCCGTAGAGATTCCGTCAGTGTCAGGGCATTTAGCTATGAATGAAAATATTATCTGATATCTGATTTGATATGATTTAGATTTCTGTATCTGTTCTGTTTTCTGTATCTGTTCTGTAAGAAATTGTGATTCTACGAGCAATTCTGATTTCTGATTTCTGTACGATTCTGATTCTGTTGATTTAATCCGTTCTGATATGTTCTGTTCTGATTTGTATTCTGATGTGAGTCAATCTGTACGACTCTGATTCTGATATGTAATCTGTCCGTATCTGTTCTGATTTGTTCTGTTTCGTTCTGATATGTCTGATTTGATATCTGTACGATTCCGTCCCGATTTCTGATCTGATTTCTGTCTGATGAGTTTGGTTTTAGATTCTGAGAGTTTTGATTGGAGGTTTGTTGCTTTGCTGAGCTGTTGAGCTCACTCTTTGTTTTCTGGTGGTTTTTTAGGTTCTGGGAAAGGGAAGGAAGTCCAGGAGTAGATTTCTGAGTTCTGATCCGTATAGGTATTGTTTGTACCTTTTGATTTTTTGTACAGTCATGGCTTTTCTGTTCTGTCTTTCTTTCTGTTCAAAAGCCATGTACTGTATCTGTAGATGATTGTTTTGAGGAAAATGAAAAGATAGATGTTTTGTTCCGCTGTGATTGATGATAAATAGTAGCTCTGTGGTTGTGTGTCTGTTGAGTTTAAATATTTGGAAGATTCAGTTCAGAAACCAATTCCAAAGCTAGATCCTGGATAAGAAGGTTTCGCGTCGCGGGCCGGCTCGGGCGGGATCCGTCCCGGATCGGGTCGGGTCGTGACAAACTTTAGTGGTATCAGAGCACTGGTTTTGGAAACTGGTTGGATTGTAAGACAGAGCTATAGGAAGTGATCAGTGAGTCTGTCTGGGGGTAGTTTTGGGTCGTTTGGCTTTTTATGGTGTTGTTTTTGTGTTGTTTTTGTGATAGTTTTCCGGATTTTGGATTTTCTGTATGGATCAGCCAGACCCAGACATGACAGACGGGCATAGTGCCAGTCAGGCAGCACCAGTGGGGAGTACAGCCCCAGTGGCCGGTGCTGATACCCTTTCTCAGTTTACTACGCTTGTTGCTCAGATGATGAGCGAGACTCAGAGCAGAGCTTCTACTGTCAGATCTGAGGACATTGATAGACATCTGCAGTTATTTTTGAGGTTGAAACCTCCGAGATTTGAGGGCGCTGTTGAGCCCAGAGCAGCCGAGGAGTGGCTGAGGAGATTGGAAAAGACCTTCGACGGAATGCAGTGTCCGTCAGATAGGAAGGTTCCGTTGGCTATTTTTCTGTTGGATGGAGAGGCTGAGCACTGGTGGGAAGGCCAGCAGGCAGCCAGATTTCAGGGCAGGCTGAACTCTTTGATTACCTGGGAAGAGTTCACTGAGGTATTCCGAGACTGGTTTGTTCCCCCTTCTGCACGACAGCAGATGCAGGAGACTTTTCTGAGACTGGTTCAGGGGAGCAAGACGGTGATGCAGTATGAGGCTGAGTTTACTGCCTTAGCCCGGTATGCTCCGCAGCTGGTTAGCACTTCTGCTGAGAGGTGCTACAGATTTCTGAGAGGATTACGAGACACTTTGAGGCAGCCTCTGATACCATTCAGGATTACTGATTTCTCTGAGCTTGTATGTGCTATAAAAAGGGAGCTATAAGGGGTCTGAATCCTATGAGATTCAGTTAGTGTCTGGGAAATCTGAAATGAGCTCAATCTGAAATTCTGAAATCAGTTCTGTTCCAGATCCGATGAATTCTGTTCTGGTGCTATAAGCACATTTGTTCTGGTGTCGTGAGCACAAAGGGAGGCATAATGGGCCTGGATCCTATGAGATTCAGTCAGTGTCTGGGAAGGGAGGCATAAGGGGCCGGAATCCGTAGAGATTCCGTCAGTGTCAGGGCATTTAGCTATGAATGAAATATTATCTGATATCTGATTTGATAGGATTTGGATTTCTGTATCTGTTCTGTTTTCTGTATCTGTTCTGTAAGAAATTGTGATTCTACGAGCAATTCTGATTTCTGATTTCTGTACGATTCTGATTC
Source organism: Dendrobium officinale (assembly GCA_019514585.1). Lineage (NCBI taxonomy): Eukaryota > Viridiplantae > Streptophyta > Magnoliopsida > Asparagales > Orchidaceae > Dendrobium > Dendrobium officinale. The sequence goes on from CM033694.1 coordinate 37,902,632, forward strand.
TGTTGATTTAATCCGTTCTGATATGTTCTGTTCTGATTTGTATTCTGATGTAAGTCAATCTGTACGACTCTGATTCTGATATGTGATCTGTCCGTATCTGTTCTGATTTGTTCTGTTTCGTTCTGATATGTCTGATTTGATATCTGTACGATTCCGTCCCGATTTCTGATCTGATTTCTGTCTGATGAGTTTGGTTTTGGATTCTGAGAGTTTTGATTGGAGGTTTGTTGCTTTGCTGAGCCGTTGAGCTCACTTTTGTTTTCTGGTGGTTTTCAGGTTCGTAGATTTCTGAGTTCTGATCCGTATAGGTATTGTTTGTACCTTTTGATTTTTTGTACAGTCATGGCTTTTCTGTTCTGTATTTCTTTCTGTTCAAAAGCCATGTACTGTATCTGTAGATGATTGTTTTGAGGAAAATGAAAAGATAGATGTTTTGTTCCGCTGTGATTGATGATAAATAGTAGCTCTGTGGTTGTGTGTATGTTGAGTTTAAATATTTGGAAGATTCAGTTCAGAAACCAATTCCAAAGCCAGATCCTGGATAAGAAGGTTTTGTCGCGGTCCGGCTCGGGCGGGATCCGTCCCGGATCGGGTCGGGTCGTGACACTTGTGGTTTGGGGAATCCTTCAAGGGGTAGAGGTGAAATACGTGGCGTTGCGAGAGAGAGAACTTTGTAAAATCGAAAAGAAGAAAGGGGAAGGAGAGAGGGGACGGGATTTCCCAGAGGAAGAGGGGCGGCGGCTCAAGGAAGGGAAGATTAGGTTAGGGAGAAAAGAGAGCAAAGGAGTTTTAATCCAAAACCTGAAATTAATTTCAGGTTTTAAGTGGATTTGGAGGGAAATTCCAATTGAAATTAGTTTCAAATTTCAAAGGAATTAAAGGGGGAATTAATAGGCAATTATTGGAGGCTCCTCTATGATGGCCGGCGGCATAGAGAGGATGGGGAGGGATTTAGGGAGTTTCCAAAGATGGAGGACGGATTAGGAAAGTTTTTATGAGATCCAATTTATTTGAATTTCAAATTGGGATCATGAATAAAAACTTTCCTTAATAGGATTTCCAAATTTGGCAAGATTTTGAAGTTCAAATTTTGAATTTCAAATGGAGCCAAAATCTTCATGTCATGCTCAACCTAATTGGGAAGCTTTGTGATGATGTGAATCATCATCAAGATGGCTGGACGGTGAAATGGATGGGCGGCGGCAAGGGGAAAAGCTGGACGGGTGGGGTGCTGTGGACGGGTGGGATGAAGTAAGGAGCTAGTATTTGATGGTTTGGGAAGAAGGCTTAGGAAACAAATGTGGTGTTGAACTTGGATGGTGGTGGTGCTATGGATGCCGTCGGGTGGGGGTGAGGGAGGATGTGGAGATGATGAAAACAAAAAGAAAACCACGAGTTGAGGACTCTTCCAACGACTGGTGGGCCTTGCGATGCGCTCCCCTTGAGCTCTCTCCCTTCTCAAATTCTCATACAAGAAGAAGAAGAAGTAGAAACAAAGTAATTTTCATTCAAAATCATTATTAGCTATTACAAGAGAAAAGACTCCTATAAATAGGTCTCGCATACAAGAAAAGTAAAGACTAAATTGCCCTCAGGGCCCCAACATGACTCAACTCATCATAAGGTTATAAAAGGAATACATAAAATAAAATGCATAATAACTAAAAATATAAACTCTGAATCGTGGCCGTCGATCTGCGATGCTTCTGGCGATACACCTGGGAACAGGCTAAGATTAGGTTACTCCATGAGGAGACAAGAATAATACAATCACATATCTAGCAACTCGTTGTTCTATTTATGTTGAGTGGTCCGGAAGCTAAGAAAGAGATGGTAATGAAAAACTTAACCAATTTTTTAGGATGTTTTAGATCTTAATATGTTTTTCACGTAGTTGCATAGAGAATAATTCAGAATAGAGCACGCATACCTTAGAGATGTTGCTACATTAAAAATAGGTAGATCGATGAAAATCTCTTATTGCTTTAGTATTTTGTTACTTTTGTGGAACATAATGATAGCTGTGATATTTGTTTAAAGGCTGTTGAGCATCAATTTGAGAACAACATAATTGAAGCCTAGCCACTTGGTGTATTTGGTGGTTCTGTCTGTTCAGTTGATAGAGAATCAGGATGGTTGAATTTTTTTGCTATCGTTAAAGGAAACAAAATCACAAAACCACAAAGGATAATTGATACTATTTAATTTTGATGATGGAAGTACTAATAGTAGAAGAGAGTTTTATTCCTGGGAGCATAGTGGAGGAAGCTATAGGAGAACACAACAGAGGGAAATAAGTGAGAAGGGGAAGAACTTAGGCAATCGTAGGAAGTAACAGGTGAAAGAGGAGAATAAGTTTCTTAGGTGAATGGTTATGGAGGCATGGACATGCAGTGACTTTGCTCATCTGGATAGATGAGTCTATTATGGATCACAGTGTTGCAAATTGAAGCTTGGACATGCTAACTTGGTAAGATTAAGCGCATTCTCACGTGAGTTTTCTAGTGTAATTGCATGGATAGGGAAGCATCAGGTGAGTGATTTGAGAAGAAGGGAGGGAGTGGCTAGGGAAAAATCAATATACTTTGATACCCTGATTTAGAAAAAAAATGGTAATGTGCTATTGATTGAATAGAAGAGCCTATATATGAGCACATCGAACGAATATAAGAAAGGAAACTAATAAATAGGAGAACATGCTAAATTCTGAGAATATAGAAGTATATCTTTCTAATAATGTATTATCTTAATATAACACTTCTCAATCTTGAAATTTCTTATGATAACAGTCACAATGTTTCTTATAAGAAGTAATAGTTGATGTGCTAAGTAATGTTGTTAAAATATTTTGAGACTATTTGCAATCAACCTTATGGTTTAGATTTCCTTTCATCTTGTAGCTCTGCAAGTCAAAGGAAGCATTCTTTGGCACTTCATTCCTGCACTTTACATAGGTCCTGTTGTAAATCTAGGATATTCTTCGGATGATTTTGTCAATTTTGCATATCTAATTTGATGTGAGCTGCAGGGTTCTTATGTTTACGACATTAATGGGAAGAAATATCTTGATGCTCTTGCTGGATTGTGGTGCACTGCATTAGGTATTAAAAATATATTTTGGCTTGTTATGAGCTACTTTTCATTTTCTTTGTCATTGTAATTTGGAAGAACAATATAATTTTTTAGATATTACTTTGTGCTGAGCTTGAAATATTTTTTTTACTGCAAATATAATTTGAATATAACAGTCTAATGTAACAGTAGAACTTATAATTATTAAGTTTATGAATCATTTGCTTAATATTTTGGAGATTATCTCACCACAATTATATGATCCTCGAGATAAATTTTTTTATTTCTATCTACCTGATGTCTTGATCTTTTGTAAATAACCTAAAAATAATAATTTCCACAATTCAAATCAATTCTGGCTAAACAACACAAATTTATATCAAACAATCTTCCACTAACATTTTTATTCAAAGAGATTTATCCTAATTCAAATTATGAAGTCTATCAATTCAAAATCAAACTCAATTTGCAGGAGAAAGCACCAAAAACTGAAATTTACCTTCCTTGCTATTCTCTCCTTCCCTTTTTTTCCCATTCTTCCCCCTCGGACTGCAGTTTCAGCTCTTTGTTTCAGCCAGTGGCTGATAGGCTAAGGGAATGAGATTTATTGGGATGTCAGAGAAATAAAATCCTTGTTATACGTTTTAATATAACTTAAATCCTCTCCATTCATAAACATCGCAGCTGTCAAACTTAGGTCCGCCTTTGCTTGCCGAAAACAGTGTATTTCCCAAAAGGCTATATTGTATTAGTGCTGTGAACATTAAATTAAATTGGATGAATATTGCGATTAATTAAAAATTGAGAAATCAATTAAATTAATACATTAATTTGTAAACATTATTATAATAATTTATATTAATATAGATAATGTGTGTGTTGGCCCGGGGGGGAGCATATGCCAAAAAGGGTTTTCAAGAAGTTAAAGTTTTTGAGTATTATATCAATCTTGATTGATAATGATATACTGAAACTTACAACAAAAGTGAGCGGAAAGAGCCCAAAATAGAAAATATCAAAATTCACTTTGTTTGAGTTCAGACCCTACATCATTGTGAGAATAGAAAGCACACTTAAAAGAAGAAACTCGATTTCACCTCAAAGAGAATAAATTACAAAAAAAATCTTCTTATTCTGTCGTGACTAAAGCTGCTAATCCTTTAGAAGCCATAGACTCTGAGAGTGAAGGAGCATTAGATTCTAGAGGGTATGTGAGGAATGAAGTGGATCTTTAATATCAAATATAAACCCTAAACAAGAATCATCCTGATGTGAAACCAGGAATTATTTTCTTAGAGATTAATAAAGTTTGTATGAGCAATGATAAAACTAATTTTAAAGCTTCTCAAAATTGAAAACTCAAGAGAGATCTTAGAAGTCAACAATGCTTAGGCAATCCGTTACAACTAAATTTGCAAGTTCTTTAAATAACAGCTTAAACAAAAGTAATGAAATGATTAGTCGACTAGAATCTGGCGGTTAACAAAGCGATCGTCTCACCTTGAGGCTCAAAGGCACTCTTCTACGTCTAGGGTTGTCAGAGGAAGAAGAACCATACAAGAAACGAAATCACTCCAAGGTAGACGGCGCCAACGACCCGTAGTGATGGCGAGGGAGGCGGCGGCGGTGGAGGTGGGGAAGCGGGTGGATGTCCGTTGATGGTCCAATCGTAGTCCTGGAATTGACCGTCTATGACGTCCACGAGAGTGGGAAGGATGCGGTTCAAATAGTCTTCAACCGTGTCGTCGAAGCCAAATTCAACGTCGAAGAACAGTGAACGGGTGATGTGGATGTCTCCGTAGACGTAAAATACCAATCCACTATCAATCTCGGGATCCGCCATGCATGATGGGATTGAATGGGGAAGAAGAAATAAAGAGGCGGGGGAGCTTGCTGTGAGCTAGGGAGAGGGAAGGAGGTCTCGGCTTGGGAGGAACAGAGGGGGCGGGTGAGGCTATGGGGGAAGAGACACAAATCTGAATTTTAATTCAGATTTCCTAAATTATTGAGGGCTTAATTTCCGTTTCAATTTCAAACTTGAAATTAGCCTAGGAGGGAAAGAATTAAGGGTGTATTAAAAGAGAATTAATAGGGGAGAGAGAGAGGAGAGGGGCCGGCCATGTGTAGTGGTGAGAGGGCTTGAGAATTAAACAAGTGGGGACCACAAAGGGTTAAATAAATCTAATCAAAAATATGAATTTAATTTTAGAATTGATTATATTAAGTAACTCCCAAATTCAAATGAAAATATTAGGGAAATTGAATTTGAATTTCAAAATTGAGTTAAATTCCAATGAATGACTTCCTAAATAGAGAGAAGCTATCTTAGGAAAGAAAATTACTCCATGGAATTTGAAATTCACAGAGGATGGTGGGGGACGGCGGCACAGCTGGGAGGTTGAGAGGGTCAGCAGGTGGGCTGTCGGGCTGGACGGGTTTCCAGCCGGCTGTGGGGCCAGGTGGGACGGTGGGAGGGTGGAGTTCGGCCTGGCAGAAGGTCCAGCCGACGGTAGGCTGGTAGGGGATATCGGGTAGGGGCTAGGTGGTGGAAGTTTGAGGGAGAGAATGCAGGGGATGGGCGGGGTTTTGGGAAAAGCCTGAGGAGGGAGATGGAGGTAGGAGAATTGTGGAGGGAGGAGGATCTTCAACTAGGAGAAGAAAAGAAACTCTTCCTCTAGAGCTCACTAAGAGATCTTGGGGGAATTTCACTCAAGAACTCACTAAGAGATAACAACAACAACAACAACATCAAGCCTTTATCCCACTACGTGGGGTCGGCTACATGAATCCTTTTTCTCCATTGTGTTCTATTAAAAGTCAAATTCTCATTTAAACCTAATAAAGAAAGGTCATTCCTAATATTTTCTAACCAAGTCTTTTTAGGTCTACCCCTACCTTTCTTAACATAAGTCAAATCTAATACCTCTACTCTCCTAACCGGGTCATCGAAAGGCCGTCGTTTTATGTGACCAAACCATCTAAGGCGACTCTCTCTAATTTTATCTTCTACGGGAGCTACTCCAACCTTTTCACGTATATGCTCATTTCGTATCCTATCTCTAAGGGTAAAGCCACTCATCCACCTGAGCATTCTCATCTCTGCCACACTTAACTTAGTATTATGCTTCTCTTTTAATGGCCAACATTCGGCACCATAAAGCATTGCAGGCCTCACTACCATCTTATAAAATTTTCCTTTAAGTTTGAGGGGTACATTTCTATCACATAACAAGCCCGATGCATTCCTCCACTTCAACCATCCAACTTGAATTCTGCTGATAATATCCCCATCTATTTCACCATCACTTTGAACAATTGATCCAAGATATCTAAAACGTGTACTCTTATTAATGACTTGATCGCCCAAAGTCACAATCCCTTCAGTAGGTCTATTACTACTAAAATTACACTCCATATATTCCGTTTTAGATCTACTCAAGCGAAAACCTTTAGACTCTAAGGTTGACCTCCATAATTCAAGTTTACCTTCAACTCCCTCTCTAGTCTTATCAACAAGAAGAATATCATCAGCAAAAAGCATACACCAAGGTACATCCTCTTGCAAATGTCTAGTGAGAACATCCAAGACTAAAGCAAAAAGATATGGGCTTAAGGCTGATCCTTGATGTAACCCAACCGAAATAGGGAAATACTTGGTCAATCCACCTTGTGTTTGAACACAAGTAATAGCTCCTGCATACATATCTTTAATGATTTGAATATAAGCATTATTGACTCCTTTCTTTTCAAGAACTCTCCATAGCACTTCTCTTGGAACTTTATCATATGCTTTTTCTAAATCAATAAATATCATATGTAGATCCTCCTTATTTTCTCTATATTTCTCCATCAAACCTCTTAATAAATGTATGGCTTCCATAGTCGACCTACCAGGCATGAATCCAAATTGATTTTGAGAAACATTAGTATCACGCCGCAACCTATGCTCCATAACTCGCTCCCATAGTTTTAAAGTATGACACATTAACTTAATACCTCTATAATTCGCACAATCTTGTGCATCACCTTTATTCTTAAAAATAGGAATTAACATACTCATTCTCCACTCATCTGGCATCTTTTTAGTCTTCAAAATAGTATTAAAAAGTTTAGTAAGCCATGAAATTCCTTCATCTCCTAAGCATTTCCACACCTCTATTGGGATATCATCAGGTCCAACAGCTTTTTCCACCCTTCATTTTCTTTAAAGCCTCTCTAACTTCAGTTTTACTAATACGCCGATAAAAATAGAAATCTTTATTTTCATTTAGGGTGCTAAGGTCACTACAGTCAATCTTATTTTCACAATCTTCATTAAAAAGGTTAGCAAAATATCTCATCCATCTTTGTTGAATATCATCTTCTAAGAAAAGTATTTTTTGATCTTCATCTTTAATACACTTCACTTGAACTAAATCCTTACTACTCCTATCTCTTTGTTTGGCTAACTTATACATATATATCTTTCTCCTTCTTTAGTATCTAATCTATTATATAAATCACTAAAAGCTAATGTCTTTGCATCGCATATGGCTTTCTTAGCATCCTTACGAGCAACTTTATATATTTCCCAATTATCGGAATTTTTAAAATTAAACCAATTTTTATAACAAAGCTTCTTATTTTTTATCTTTTCTTGCACATTAGGATTCCACCACCAACTATTTTTACTATTAGGAGCTTTTCCCTTTGATACTCCAAGGACATCTTTTGCAATATTCTTAAGATCACTAGCCACTTTTTCCCACATAATATTAGCATCCTCATGCACAGACAAAATCTTACAATCTAAAATCTTATCTCCAAAAATATTTTTGTTAATATTCTTTAAATGCCCCCATCTAATCCTAGAAAATTGTTTTACTTTATTTTTTTATTTTTATGCCCCTTTATCTTAAAGTCCAAAACTAATAATCGATGTTGGGTACATAAATTTTCACTCGGAATAACTTTACAATCTTTGCAATCTAAACGATTTAATTTTTCTAATAAGAAAATAGTCAATCTGGGTTGTACTATATCCATTTTTATAAGTGATGAGATGCTCATTCCTTTTCTTAAATAAGGTATTAGCAATTGAAAAATCATAAGCTAAACAAAAATCCAATATGGTCTTGCCACCACCTTCATTCGTCGTTCCAAATCCATGGCCTCCATGAATGCTTTTAAAATCATCGACCTCTCTACCAACATGTCCATTTAAATCTCCTCCAATAAAAACTCTTTCTTCAAGAGGTATATTTTGTATTAATTCTTCTAAGTCATTCCAAAAATTTAATTTAGAACTCATATCCAAACCTACTTGAGGAGCATAAGCACTTATAATATTAACAATCTTATCATCAACAACAATCTTTAACGCTAAAATTCTATCTCCAATCCTATTAATTTTTATAACATTATCCTTTAAACTCTTATCTATAATAACACCTACACCATTTCTAGTACGACTCTTACCCGAATACCAAAGTTTAAATCCTAAACTATCAATTTCCTTAGCCTTCTCTCCAACCCATTTAGTTTCCTGAATGCACAAAATATTTAACTTCCTATGAATCATAATATCTATTAATTCCATTAATTTTCCTGTAAGAGAACCTATATTCCAAGTTCCTATCCTAATTTTAGTTTCATGGACTAGCTTCTTTGCCCACATTCGTCCTTGATGTGGGAACCCTTGCCTATTTAACACTGCACCCGGGCGCCGGTGCAGCGGCCCTTGCACACTTGTCACTGTATTCAGGCCATACAGCGCGTCGCTTCCAGGGGACGCCCTAGCATTAACACAATTTCTTAAAGGATTCATGTCATTATTGTTCGACAAGTTTTACGCTGGCTGTCGACTACCTAACGCAACCCTCCACTTTTCTCATCCAGGACTTGGGACCTGGCAACGGCAGTGTTAAGAACTCACTAAGAGATAAAAAAAATGAAATTTTCATTCGTCAAAACTACTTCAAATACAATGACTAAGCCTATATATAGGCCATTCGAAAATAAAAACCATAAAGACGACATGGCCCTTGAGCTACAATAAGCACTAACTCCCTCATAGGGGTACAAATGGAAAACATGAAATATAAATGACATGAATAAAATAAAACATCAAAAATAAAGACTAGGAATCATGGACGTCGCTCGACGACCCCTTTGATGGTAGGTGTGCCGAAATCTCCTATGGATGTCCTCATCACATCCATACATATAGCCATCAAATCTCTATAGGAGGAAATTAACGCAAACATGAATATCTAGAATCCATGGCACAGATTTTGAGATTTGGATATCTTGGCACAAATCTCAATGTCCATTGGCACAATCCCCTTTTGAATCCCTAGTTAGGTTGATGTAGGAAATATCCTGATTTGCTGATCTCGAAGCTTCAACATAGCTGTCCTATGTGATCCATAAAAGGGAATATTTGGGACTCTTCAATTAAAATGAGTTAAAATGCAAGTGGCCCTCAACTAGGCTATGAAATTGACGTGTTTACTCCACTTTGTACCTGATTTTGTAAATTAGATGTTGCCTTTCCGATCATAAATGTTGAATTCACATTTCAGTTATTTTTCAAAATTTAGGTTTCAATTCGATTTAGATAACTTTCATCGTTGTCGTACATTCCAAATATATTTTGCCTTAAAAGATTGAACCTTTTCCTGCTTTAGTTTATGATTATAGTGAGAATTTCCCTCTCTACCTGTTCTTTTAATTCATGCCATTAATTCATGCACTGACAGTATTTTTCTAGCATTCTTCCTAAGTTATGCTTGCCATTTTTGAAGGTGGAAATGAGCCTCGCCTTGTCGCAGCTGCAACCGAACAGTTAAAAAAATTGCCATTTTACCACTCATTCTGGAATAGGACTACAAAGCCGTCCTTGGTATGCACGATTCCTAAATCTCCTACTATTTTTCTTATATTATGTTATTAATGTCTTTCTTGTTTGGTTTCGATTCCTTTTCCTTTATAAGTAATACCTTGAAACTAATGTGAGCTATAGTCCTTATGCCAAATTGTACTGTTACTGTTTTTATTTCTGCTTAGAAATAGATACCATTAATGGAAATGGTAATTTTTTAATCTGATAGGAGCAATTTCTATGCGGTGGACATAATAAAAACATGCAATAAATATGCAAAATTTTTAGGATACAACGTGTTAATCCAAGACAATGAGTGATTACGCTAATGAAACTTGAAATGACAATACAAGTCAATCTGCATGAAAGGCACAATGACTTTTTACTATAAATTGATAACTTAAATAAGGATCAAGAAATTCATGGTCACGATCAAAATTAACTTGTTCGATAGAAACATAGATTATGACAAATATTACTGAACACTAATAAGTAATCACACTTTTAAGGCAATAATGAAAACATAATTGATGGAAGGAAAAAAAAAAAAGGGGCGATTTGGAATTGGCTTACAGGAATAAATTTTTTTGTAATGAATGCGTTTTCTAGGTGTCTTGGTACCCTTTTATAATAAAAAAAAACCATTGAAAATTCTTGTCCGTTGGCTGCTGAGGATTCATATTAAAGTATAACCAAGGGCCGATAAACCGTGTATAGAAATAGTTGCATATCCAAAAACAATGTATTAAATGATAGAAAAAAAAATAAAGTATTCGTAGATGAGGTGTACAAATTATAATTTCAAAAAATAGGAGAGTAACATACGAAGATCCCAAATGTCTAAATTGTGGCCACTGTGATGGCATAAATTCCTCAACAAAATAGGGTAATTAGTCATAGGCATTGCTATAATCCACCGAATAGAGGAAAGTCATAGGCAATCACAAGTAATCATCCTAACGCCCCACTATACCCCTAATAGTATTATAGAGTGTCACATAAATAAACATAATATTTTCAACCTGAACATATAATTTTTTTCATTATTTGAATATTTGTATAAAACATTAACTAATATTTACATTTACTATATACACGGAAGTATCTAATAACTTCAATTACATCGAAAAAATATTTACAGAACCACTAATTGATGTAGGCAAAGGAGAGGGGGGGGGGGGGGGGGGGATTTGCTGGCCGCCGGGTTCATCCCCCCCCCCTATTTTGGCCTTTCGGTTCCTCTGCGTGGCCGGGTTCTCCCCCCTCTGTTTGGCCTTTCGGTCCCTTTGCCTGCCCGGTTCCTTCCCCCTAGCGCTGGCTGTTCGTTGGCTGTGTCCTGCTGGCCTTTCGGGTGCTGCTCCCTTCGGCTGCCTTTTGGCCTTCTGCCTCCCCTTTGCTCATTGGATACCTTGGGCGGCTATTTGGCTCCCTCTCCTCTTCTTTATATGGCGGCACATTTGGCTTTTGGAATTCCTAATTTTTGGCGACACTTGGGCTTCTTTTCTTTAATTTATGAGGGATGTTTTGTGGGCTTTTGGGCTTCGTCTTTCCTCCTATATAAAGGATTGTTTTGGGCTATTTTAAAAAGAGAAGATGTTTTGTGAGAGAATATTTGGAATGTAAAAACCTGAGGGTTTTTAGATAGCTTGCGAGCTATGTCTCCCTTTCTCTTCTCCTCTCTTTGACTTCGTCTCGGGTTTCTTATCGACTTATTCTCGCCATGATTACCACTCCATTGTATCTTTCTTCTCAACTTATCTTATTATCAATGCATTAGGTGTTTAAGTATCTTTTAACATGTCTTTGTTATCATATCATCTATAATTTGTAGTTTTGTCGTTAAGTCGTCCTATTAGTCTTTGAAGTAGGTTAGTTTTGGAAGACTTGCAAATTTTGTATTGGTAGGCAATCTTTTTTGTCTGCATCACTAATACAATAAAAAATAGTACACCAATGAACTGTCTACATACCTCAGCTACAGACTCACAAATAAAGCTAAACAATAGAGTATAAAATGAAATAACTTTAACCTATTCTGATTCGGCCTTTTTCTTTCCTTTTCCTGTAACAACAGTCAGTATGAATAGAATTGGTGAGCTATGAGGCTCAATAAGTTATGCAGTTTATATAAAAATTAAATGTTAGATTATAAATATTAAAATAATTGAATTAACTTAGAAATATATACAAAACAACATAGATCATCTTTTCATTCATTTGAAGTCTATACAGAATATCAATATTAATCTTTAAAAATTTGATTAAACTTTAATAAAAATGTTCAATAGAGCCCAAGTAAACCTGACATTATTGATATTGAACAACATAAATGTCTCTTTTGCCTCTTAGGGGTCCTTTTTGCCGCACATGCTATGCAGGTATCATATATCTGGGGTCTAGTTTGCCCCACTTATAATGCAGTGTCATACATGGGGACCCTTTTGCCTCATCTGCAATTGTATGTTGTACATCATTTTATAGCCAAACTTTACTAAATAAATATTCTCTAAACTTCACATATTCATAGTTCATATTTGTTTTGTAGTATTGCAGATTTTCATAATAACATTATAGTTATGCTGTACATTATGATGTGATCTGCATTTTCTCTCTTGAGTTTAATCTACCTATTGTGGTCATCTGTTCTTCATTGCAAAAGCCTTCTGAATTAATGCTCCGAGTTGATCAAAGAAATTGGCTTAGCCTTTCATGCAAATTTTGAATTGTTATGCAACTTATCTTAGCTTTTAAAGTGATGCGTAAATCATCTTATATACTTCTTCATGCAGGATCTCGCAAAGGACCTCCTTGAAATTTTCACAGTTAGAAAAATGGGGAAGGCCTTTTTTACAAATAGTGGTTCAGAAGCCAATGACACTCAGGTTTGTTTTAGTAATAGTTGTGAAGTGCATTTCTTATTGCTTTGGATGATTTTTGTATTCTGAAGATTGTATGAAGCAAAACACATTCAAATGCAAGGAAAAGAAGAATGCTGTAATGATATCATTTCTAAATTTGTTTCCTATAATGGCCATATATTCCATCATGCGATACTTTTAAAGCAATTACTGTTGAAATAATTCTGAATATGTGGACAACACCATTCCATTTATATCAACTCCGCAATTTGTGGACATCAGCTTTCCATCTACAATAATGCAATAATTCGTGGATAGCAGATTTTCATTTATAAAAAATCCAACAATCCGTGGACAACAATATTTCATTCCTGCTTAGTAGTTAATTCTATATTTTAGAATTAAACGTTGGTTTCCAAAATTATATCTTTCCTTGATAATTATTTCTCTAACTTTGTATGTACAACTTCTCAACGTATTGTTTTACATAGAAAAAGGAATAAACTGCAATCACATAATCTTTCATTATCTACTCTCATTTCTTTCCATTCAGATTTTCAATATGGCATCAGAGACAATAAGGTTTTATTACCTATGAGGCCGATAGGTAATTCAATATGGAGTATCTTCTTCAAGTTGATTGGTCTTTCACCAACACTGAAAGCCCGTCTTTGTCCAGCAAATGTGATGAAAGTATATTTGGAGGATGTTTTCGGAAAGAAGATGGTGGCACTTGCTAGGAAGCAGCCAGTGATCAAGAAGTTGGCCACTCCAATACTAGAAATCAACCTCAAAAGAAAAAATAAGATTGCAAAAATCATTATAAAATATTGGACTTAAAAATCCAAAGAGAACCAGCAAGAAAGACAAATCACGACAGTTCTGTCATTCCTTTTATAAGCATCTAGAAACAAATCGAGGACAACCAACTATTCTTTCAGCAAAAAATTATTCTTGATCATCATTGAAATAAATTTGCTTGCTAGCTTATAAAGATAAATTCTCAATATTTTCATTGCAAATAAGATGAAAACTATAACTTGTGTGATAGACTCATTAGCGTTAGATCATGTACATACAAAAATATCTTCCATAATTACAATCCATGCTACAAGAATTTTAATATTCAAATTGCAGATGGGTCACTATCAAATGTGGTAAGAGTAGATTCTATCATTCTCTTGGAAGATCTGATAGTTGACTGTGCTTCTAGCGCCTAATCAAAGAATCTAGTCGAGATAAAAATTATGTTGCTAATTTCTCATCTAATCTTTGCCACCTTTTGAACTTGAACTTGGGGAGAATGATTGGCGTTATATGTGTTTATGACTCTACCTTCTAAAGAATGATTTATTAATGTTGACCCACATACCAAAAATGAGCGTAAAGAGGAAACATTTGACGACTTAAATAACAGTCAGCAGGTGCGACGTGTCACTTGAATGATCAAACAGCCTCCGATCGCCAAACAGATTGCGTCGTTATGATCAGAGAGTCGAATTCACCTACTAGGGAGCTCCTCGTGATCAAATTGAGAGAATGTGGTTGAAATCGGCGTCCGACACCTGAAATGGACACACGACGCTACCCAAACGACGTCTGATCGCAAAACGGACTTCGTCGTTGCATTCGGAATGTTCGAATCACCTAAAATCAATGGCAATTTCTCTCAATGAAAATCGCGCGAAGAAATCGGCGCACATCCAGAGGAAAAATGCATGGATTTTGAAGCAACTGCACACAAATCGAAGTAGAACTGAATGCCCTCTCCCTCACTGGGCTTCCTCTATACACGAAACGAGGACTTCATGCTGAATTTTTTTCAAAGCCGCCCAACTTTGTTTCAAATTGAAGAGATCACATGGTTGGACTGGAGGACAACAAAACAAGTTGAAAATTGGATGCAATCATAGCCGTTGATTAATTTTCAACTGCTGCTTGGAGTCTGATTTAGACTCAAATTGCATCAATTTGTTGACATTTGAGTTTGAATTGAACTCAATTTGGATCAATTTGAGTCGATTGGAGTTCAGTTTAGTTCGATCGAGCTAATTTTATGAAATTAAACTTAAATCAAGGCCAATTTGAGTCAATTTGGGTTCAACAAGGTTCAATTGAGTTGATTGAGCTGAATCGGGCCTACTTGGGCCCAATTAGACTCGATCCGAGTCGGGTTGACATGAAAATTTTGTGAACACATGACTAATACAATTTCATCTACAACAACCCAACAATCTATGAAGGTCAGATTTCTATCTACAATAATCCATCAATCAGTGATCTATCTACAATTATCCAATAATCTCTATGGCAACAACATTCAATTTTTCTTGTGTAAAGATTGTTTAGCTGTTTCTCGACTTATTTATGTGCAGCCTGTCAACTTGTTTTTTACTCAGACAAATGAATAAAATTCAATCATTTGTTCTCTTATTTTTTACTCTGCTTTCTTCCCATTCTAATTTTCAAGAATTACCTTTTGGTAGATGTTGAATTCAAAAGAGCAAGAATGATTCCTATGTTCTGCCAATAATAGTACTTTTCATTTTTGGCTTCTGCTTCTTCTATTTCTTCTTTTTAACCACGTGTAGATATAGGTATGAGAAGCCAACTTGAGACGTAAATTGCTTTAATCTCAGAAAAAAGTTGTTAAATTTTACTCTCAAAATCCTCAGGTACATCATAACATGCTCTTTATTAGAAGAATCAATTGGAACCGATGAAAAAGCTAATAATTTGTCAAATATTTAACTTTATGATCTAGATTCCTTTTTATTCACAAATTGAACAGTCTAGAGTGGTAACTATCAAAATTATTGTTCTCTTATTGAACTATTAATCTGGTATGTGACTCCTGGATATTGGTACAGATTATGTGGGTCATTCACATCTAGATGCTTTATGCTTGTTCTTAAATGCCTTTAGGAACTTCATTGGCATCATAGCATATCATTTTGGTCATTTTCAGTGACAGCTGTAAATTTCTGATTTTCTTAAAATTCTATCCATGCAGGTGAAATTGGTTTGGTATTATAACAATGCATTAGGAAGACCGAATAAGAAAAAATTCATAGCAAGATCAAAATCGTAGGTGATATAAAAGGAGGAATCAGATCTTTCTTTTTTGTATTATTTGCACTTGCATTATTTATTTGATTTGGTTTTCTTCAATGATGGTGCTTAAACTCTTCTATTTCATGTATTTTATATACAGATACCATGGATCAACATTAATAGCAGCAAGTTTGTCCGGGTAAAACATTAAACTTCATATTTCTTCTCGGATTTTAATCAAATTTGATTCACACTTTTTAGGGGGAGTGAACTTGGGTATTTGCACACAGGGTTCCTAAGTTTTGCTAAGCAAATTTTGTATGGGTCGAATCTATTGTGCATTTATTTATTAATCAGATCATTTTCAGCCTTCCAGCTCTACATCAGAAATTTGATCTTCCTGCTGCTTTTGTACTGCATACTGACTGCCCGCATTATTGGCGTTTCCATCTACCAGGTAACCATCATTTTATGCATGTTTATCCTTTTTTGACTTTTGAAGTTTAAAAAGAGCTTCTACTTGAGCTGCAGGTGAAACCGAGGAGGAGTTCTCAACCAGGCTGGCCAATAATCTGGAGGAACTTATTCTTAAGGAGGGTCCGGAAACGGTAAATTTCCATTGGTTCCTGAGCCAGAAGTAAACGATTTATTGAAGAATCCAACTTCGTACACTGTTTGTACTTTTTCTCAGATTGCTGCCTTCATAGCAGAGCCAGTCATGGGTGCTGGAGGTGTCATCCCTCCACCAAAAACTTACTTTGAGAAGGTGAAGGACCTTAAAATTTTTTTGTATGATCCGAACTAGTAGCTGTGCTTGTTTGTTTGTGTAACTTGCAACATTGACACTATTAAAGAATCTCTGTAGAAGCTATATGAGGAAAACATGTTGATGGTTTTGGTGTACAACCGATTGAGTCAATGTGGTGCATCTGGTTTGCAAATTCTGTTGGAAGTTTACATTTGTTACTCCTTTTTAACACAAGTGGCATTGAAGTTGAAAAAAAAAACTTTTTCACTTTTCATGGGGAATTTGAACCCCTCATCTCAACTTAAGTTGGGAGAAATCTTAACCAACTACCATGAGCTATGTGCTCACTTCCAACTTTCTTGCATCAACTATGATTTTGTCTATATGGCTACATACTGATTTCTCAGCTCTTTTCCTCTAGAACATTCATATGTCCTTGTGGGCTCCGAAAACTCGGCCCCGGCCTCCACCCGCACGTGTTTGTGCTTTTTCTTCTGGCGAGGGAGTTTTAACATAATTAAGTTCCGGGGTAAATTTTGGAAGGCAGATGGGTTTGTAGATAAGACAGTACTCAGAGATTTCGCCCTCATTTTCCGAGGACTTTATGATCTGAGTTCTGGTTTCCTGTAGGCGCAAGCTCCTATAGTTAATTACCCCTCCTGATAACGAGAGAGAACTTTCGATTAAGGCTAGTCGTCAACCAAATACGTAGGAATATGTACATCTGGCATATAGTAGCAGCATGGGTTTGGATTTGGATATTTGTAGATTTGATATTTAAAAGTAGAAATTTAACCATCTTGCACTTAAAGCGGATGGTGGGGGAATGGATGATAGACCCGATCAAGATCCCATGGTTCCGTCGTCTCGTGCCATCGTGGTCCCTGGTCTACTTAGTCAGAGGAGGTAGTCGACCCAACCTGATAGAAGGATCCTTGTCGGCAGCCATGGGTTGCTTCGTCCAAGGGGACTTTGTAGACCTGGTGTGAATATTTGTCTAAGGGGACAAATTTGAATCCACCTTAGCTAACAGAGGGCTTTGTGCCCTATCGATCATATCCTATTGATTCATATCTCAAGGATTTGATGCCAATAAGGATCGTATCGGCTTTGGATATAACCGGTATTTCGTGGTGCCATTTGGCGGCAAAATCACTCAGTTCAAAAGGTTCCGAATCATGACCGTTTATCCTGCGGTGCCATTTGGCGGCAAAATCGCCGGTCAGAGGACATGTACCACGTCCGTACTGGCAAGAGATTGTTTGAGAATTGATTCTAGTGATATTTTCGACTAGGCTTTTAGCTCAATGTGAGCTGAAGTAGTTTTTAACTTGTCCACCCTGACAAACTGTTGTGGAGGGTGGATTGATTTTGCCTTAAGTGATTTGATGATTGATTTTAAATTTAAATATCTTAGAGCCTGATGATTTTTGGATTTTTGTGGAATTTGGATTTTGTAGAAGGTTTAGGGCATTTTGAAATATCTGAGAGATTAACCCCTTCGATTGAGATTCACATTCAACACGGCGATCATCGAGGTGTTTGGGGGCATTTTTATTTGTAGTTTGAACCTTGTCAACTATGTCTGGATGTCGACAGAGGATCGGGTTTCATAGGCTTTATGCCTTTGTGAGTGAATTATATTGATTTTAGGCTTTGAAGGCTTAATATGAATGTACTAAAATAAATATATCGGTCGCCATAACCGTATATTTATTTGATGGTTCGAACCCTGTCGACTCCTATTGATCCATATAGAAGGATCTGGTTCGAACTTGGATTCACTTATTGACCCACGTAGCATCCCTAGACATCACGTGTGTACTAATAACATGCTCGTCGGGGCCAATGCGGGTGTTTTTAGAATTTCATTGATTTGACATACCTCTTTGTGTACCTATGTGTATACAAGCTACGGTGCACGTGCAGGGGCATTTATTTCAGACTTTGTTGACGCCTTCTGTCTGCTTGTACAAAGGTTGCAGATCTGGTGGCGGGGCGTAGCAACTTCTGGATTAAGTTGTTTGATGCTTTGCACAGGTAGATTGTCGTGCATGTAAAACCCGCAAATGCTATTTTAGGCTTCGCACGCTTTTTAAAGCGTCGCGAGGAGGTTTAAGTAAAATTTTCAAGTTTAATGGAATTCAACGGAAATAATTTTAGAAAATCCTACGCGAAATTCTAATCATTTTGATATAAATAACCCATACATGATTTTGACTATTTTAGGAATTAAAATTTAACAAAGTTTCGTAATGACAACTTCACCCCTCATTTGTATTAAGGCCAAATCCATTTAAGTGAGGGTAGTATGGTAATTAGCAAACCCAAATTCTTTTATTAGGCATAACCGACCCCTCCTCCCTTCTCATTTTCAAGCAAACGAGCGGACTGAACGGGACAGGCGGACGGACAGCCGGACGGCGGCTTCCGCGAGGGCGCTCCGGCAACATTTTTCCAGTGAGAAAGTTACGTCAAAACGAAGAGGACGACGAAAGGATTACTCCGGTGGTGATCATTAAGGTGTGAAGTGAAAGACTTTGTCGAAGTAACGTACCGTATTTGCTTTGAGGTAGGTGTTCAGAACCCAGTTAAATTTATAAGTGCTTTAAAATTTTTATGCTTAGAATGCAATTTTATGTAATTATTTTCTTGTCAAATATTTTATTTACTGTCAAATATTTTGATATTCATGCTTTAAAGTACCCTACAGTTTCATGCTTACATTTCATTCATTCTTGAAAAGAAATTAAGGTATATGAATAAATGAAATAAATATGAAAGGAAATTGAAAGGAAATGAAAAGATTTAAATGGAATAAAATTTTCATGTTGCATGTTGATCCAGATGTAATGGACCAAAATGGTAATGGTAAAGGGGCTTACAAAAGCCAAATGGTAATGGGGCTTGTAAAATTTAAATGGTAAAGGAAATGGCCAAAAAAATTTGACCGCGTACCTGATCAGTACGAAAAAGGGGGGTACTTCCGGGACGGGTGATACATTTAGCATAATCATTTTGCACTTTGCATTGCATGTGAAAAATATTAAAGAAAAGAATGAAAGGATAGCAATGTTTATGGAAAAGAAAAATGACCATTTTATGTTATGACTTGTTTAATTAAATGAATTAGTTTCTAATTGTAAATGTTTTTAATTTATGCATCTTATGAAATTAACTGTGCTATGAATTACCTGCTGAGCGTTGGCTCATTCCTCGTTTTAGAAATATTTTTTCAGGAGAGAAGTAATGGCTGCACACGACGACCTTATACTTATTGTCATAGGGGACCTTAGGAGGAAGAAAGGTTCCTTTTTGTGTTTTCAGTTTGAGTCTTTGTATTGATTTCAGTGTAGTTCGTGAGTTTGAGGTTTATGTAATTGTGAAAGTTTATGTTATGATGATGAATTTGAAAGTTTTATTGATTATGAGACAGTTGATCACTTTATAACATTTGAGTTTGAAGTTTATTAGTGGCTCTTTCATGTATTTTGGGATGATATTTATGTTCTAACCTTAAGTTTTAAATGAAAATATGTTATGTATTATGCTCTTCCGTACGATCATCTGTTCCCGCCCCGATATAATCTGGCTAGCCGGGCCAGGGTCGTGACAAGAGTGGTATCAGAGCAAGGGTTTAATACTGATTAATGAAAGAGCCTATAGGATGATTGATTGAGTCTTAGAATGTGTATGAAGTGTAATTTTATGATTATTTGTGACTTATGATTGATGTGTTTTACCTCAGGAGTATGGATCCTGAGTAGAATGCCACTGATGGCATTAATATGGAAGGGAGGGAGCTACCAGAGGTAGAAGAACCTCGAAGAAACGACACTATGGAGTCATTCGCGCAGATGATGGAAGCGATGACTCAGATGATTAGGACTTCCCAAAATCAGGCCAGTGGCAGTGGAGGTGGAGGT
Organism: Dendrobium officinale; assembly: GCA_019514585.1. Taxonomy (NCBI): domain Eukaryota; kingdom Viridiplantae; phylum Streptophyta; class Magnoliopsida; order Asparagales; family Orchidaceae; genus Dendrobium; species Dendrobium officinale. The sequence goes on from CM033694.1 coordinate 37,923,152, forward strand.
CGGCCTATGGATAAGAACCTGAAGCTGTTTCAGGATATGAAGCCTCCACTGTTTTCAGGTGGCGGACCTATAGAAGCAGAAGACTGGCTGATGCGGATTGAGAAGATCCTGGAGGGCATGTCTTGCCCTGAGGAAAGGAGGGTGACATTTGCTGCTTATGCATTTGATGGCGAGGTTGAGAGGTGGTGGAGGAGTCAGTTAGAACAAACATTTGGAGGAAGACCAAGCAGCCAAGTCTACTGGGAGGAGTTTGTGAAGGTATTCAGAGACTGGTATGTACCTAAGTCAGCCAGGAGACAGATGCAGGACAAATTCAACAGATTGGTTCAGGGAGACCGATCTGTTTCTCAGTACGAGGCAGAGTTCACGATGTTATCCAGGTATGCCCCACACCTGATACCTGATGCTGAAGAGAAGTGCAACCGATTCCTGAATGGATTGAAAGATGTGATTAGACAGCCTCTCATTCCTTTTGGAATTGAGGATTACCCTACTTTGGTGGAAAGAGCCAGAAGGATTGAGATGGATATGCTGGCAACTCAAAAGAGGAGGGATTTTCAGAAAAGGAAGATGGAAGGCAGATCAAAGCCTTCCCAGATGACTCAGTCTTCTCAGTCAGGAGCTTCTACTTGGAAGAAGCCCAAATCCAGTGGTTCTGATAGCAGTGCTTCAACTGCTACATTGTGCAGTAAATGTGAGCGAGTGTATAAGGGAGAGTGCCTCTCAGGCACTAATACTTGTTACTGGTGCCATCAGCTTGGGCACATGGCGAAGTCTTGTCCTCTTTTGGGTCAACGATCTAATACAGATGTGAGGTCAGGCAATAATGCTCAGAGGACAGCTGGTAGACCAAGAGCTGTGGAGTCTACAGCTTTTGTTCCTTCTCAAGGTCAGACTCGTCAGAATGTTCAGCCACGAGTCTATGGACTGTCACAGCAAGAAGCTAAAGGGTCTCCTGATGTGGTTACAGGTGCGTAGTTTAATTAATTGCAATGAAATTTTTTTTTTAATGAAATTGAAATTGAAATGAATAATGAATGAAAATGAAATGAACAAATAATGAATGACATGTTTTGTGAATGAATGTTGCACTTGTTTATGGTTAGGGACACTCCTTATGTGCGATAGACCCGTTAGAATCCTGTTTGATACTGGAGCGTCACACTCCTTTATTTCAGTCGAGTTTGTTAGATCTGCTAAATTGCTTCCTACCTTTATGTTGAAGTCTCTATCAGTTTTGATGCCTAATGGGAATCATATGGAAGCTAATCAGAAATGTCAAGTAAATTTGAAGATTTGTGATAAGAGTTTAGAAGCAGATCTGATTGTATTGCCTCTGTTTGAGTTTGATGCAATCTTAGGCATGGATTGGTTATCTTGCCATTTTGTGACTATAGATTGTAACAAGAAGGAGGTTAAGTTTTGTATGCCAGGAGAGGAGAAGTTCAAATTTCAAGGGGATAAAGGAGTAACTGCAGTGATTGTGTCGTCCTTGAAGGCCTTTCAGATGTTAAAGAAAGGTTGTGAAGGCTTCTTGGCTTATGTTAAGTAGGAGAAGAAGGAAGAAAGAGAGCTGAAGAATATTCCAATTGTTCAGGAATTCCCAGAAGTATTTTCAGATGATCTACTTGGTTTACCTCCTAGTAGAGAAATAGATTTCTCTATTGAGCTAGTGGCAGGAGCTGAACCTGTTGCTAAAGCTCCTTACAGAATGACGATTAAGGAGCTTAAGGAATTGAAGGAGCAACTGCAAGAGTTGCTTGAGAAGGGTTTCATCCAACCTAGTACCTCTCCTTGGGGTGCTCCTGTACTATTTATGAAGAAGAAGGATGGAAGCCTGAGACTTTGTATAGATTACAGAGAACTGAACAAGTTGACAGTGAAGAACAAGTTTCCTCTCCCCAGGATAGATGATTTGTTTGATCAGTTGGAAGGTGCCTCAGTGTTTTCTTAGATTGATTTGAGGTCAGGGTATCACCAGATCAGGATTAGAGAGGAGGACATTGCAAAGACTGCTTTCAGTACCAAATATAGGCATTATGAGTTTACAGTGATGCCTTTTGGCTTAACAAATGCCCCTGCAGTATTTATGGATTTCATGAATAGAATCTTTAAGCCTTCTTTAGATCTATTTGTGATTGTATTCATAGATGACATACTTGTGTATCCCCAGAGATGAAAGGATGCATGCAAATCATTTAAGGTCAGTATTGTATACCTTAAAATATAATGACTTGTATGCTAAGTTCTCTAAGTGTGAATTTTGGCTGAAGAGTGAACTTCTTGGGGCATGTGATCTCTGATGGGAAGATATCTGTAGATCAGCATAAGGTGCAAGCAATAGCAGACTGGCCAAGACCTGCTACAGTGACTGAGGTTAGGAGCTTTTTGGGATTGGCAGGCTACTACAGGAGATTTGTTGAGGGATTTTCACATATAACAATACCACTATCCAGATTGACTCAAAAAGCAGTGAAGTTTTAATGGACAGCTCAGTGTGAGGAAGCTTTTCAGAGGTTGAAGCAGTGTTTGATAACTGCTCCAGTGCTGACTATTCCTTCAGGGACAGATGGATTTCAGCTTTACAGTGATGCCTCACATAAAGGGTTGGGTTGTGTTCTGATGCAGAATGGGAGAGTCATTGCCTATGCTTCTAGGCAATTGAAGAAGAATCATTAGAGGAATTACCTAACCCACGATCTGGAGTTAGTAGCGGTAGTTTTTGCCTTGAAGATTTGGAGGCATTACTTGTACGGAGTTCGGTGTGAAGTTTTTACTGACCACCAGAGTTTGAAGTATATCTTCACTCAGAAGGAATTGAATCTAAGGCAGAGGAGATGGCTAGAACTCATAAAGGATTATGAGTTGGATATTCAATATCATCCGGGCAAAGCAAATGTGGTTGCTGATGCTTTGAGCAGCAGAAAGAATTCAGGTAGTGCAAACTGGATGATTACACAGCAGCAGGAGTTGATAAGAGATTTGGAGAAGTTGGAGATTTCAGTGGTTCAACCCCAGTGATGCAGAAATTATAAGGTTGAATCAGACTACAATTACGTCAACCTTTCTAGAAAGGGTACGAGAAGCTTTGCCACTTGATGCAGATTTTAAGAAGATACTAGATATGGTTAGTGTATGTCACATTGAAGATTTTGAGCTTGATGGTGATGGGATTGCTTCGATATAAGGGCAGATTGTGCATTCCAGATGTGGATGATTTGAGGAAAGAAGTTCTTCAAGAAGCTCACTACTCCAGTTACACCATTCACTCAGGCAGTAATAAGATGTATCAGGATTTGAAGCAGGTGTTTTGGTGGCCAGGAATGAAGAGAAGTGTAGCAGATACAATATCCAAATGTATTTCATGTCAAATGGTTAAAACTGAGCTCCAGAAGCCAGGAGGATTTTTACAGCCCTTACCCATACCAGAGTGGAAATTGGAAGACATTGCTATGGATTTTGTGGTTGGTTTACCCAGATCCAGAAGAGGAAGTGATACTTTATGGGTGATTATTGATAGGTTGACTAAATCTGCACATTTTATACCTATCAAACAGTTTGATCCTGTTGAGAAATTAGCAAGTTTATATGTTGATCAGATTGTCAGATTACATGGAGTACCTAAGACTATAGTGTCAGATCGTGATGGGAGATTCACTTCCAGATTTTCCAGATTTTAGAAGAATGTTCAGGAAGCTTTGGGCACTAGGCTTACCTTTAGTACAGCTTTTCATCCTCAGACAGATGGGCAGTCAGAAAGAACCATCTAGACCTTAGAAGATTTGCTCAGATTATGTGTTCTGGATTTTAATGGTAAGTGGGAGGCATATGTACCCTTGATTGAATTTTCCTACAACAATAGCTTCCAAGCAAGTATTGGTATGACTCCATACGAGGTTTTGTATGGGAGAAGGTGTAGGACACCTTTTAAATTGGGCTGAGACAGGAGAGAGGAAAATAATTGGTGCTGATTTAGTTTATAATGCTACAGAAAAGATTAGATTGATCAGAGATAGATTGAGGGCAGTGCAGGACAGACAGAAAAAATATTATGATGCCAAGCACCGATCAGTTGAGTTTGATGTTGGAGAGTTTGTATTTCTCAAAGTCAGTCCAATGAAGGGAGTGAAGAGGTTTGGTAAAGTAGGAAAGCTGAGTCCAAGATTTGTAGGTCCTTTTGAGATTTCAGAAAGGATTGTAAATGGTGGCCTACAGGTTGATTCTACTAGCACACATGAGTGGAGTACATAATGTGTTTCATATTTTCTCCTTAAGGAAATATATTTCAGATGAGGCTCAGAGGATTAATACTGATGTGGTAGACATTCTACCTGACTTGACTTTTGTTAACGAACCAGAGAAGATTCTTGACTTTGAGGTTAAGCAGTTGAGGAGCTGAGCGATTCCTTTTGTTAAGGTGCTTTGGAAGCACAGTTCTGAGAAGGATGCCACTTGGGAGGAGGAATCAGGGATGAGGGAGACCTACCCTCACATATTTGACTAAGGTATGTTTTCCTAAGCTTGTCTTAAATTTCGAGGACGAAATTTTTATAAGGGAGGAGAATTGTAAAACCTGCAAATGCTATTTTAGGCTTCGCACGCTTTTTAAAGTGTCGCGACAAGGTTTAAGTAAAATTTTCAAGGTTAACGGAATTTAACGGAAATAATTTTAGAAAATCCTACGCGAAATTCTGATCATTTTGATATAAATAACCCATACCTGATTTTGCCTATTTTAGGAATTAAAATTTAACAAAGTTTCGTAATGACAACTTTACCCCTCATTTGTATTAAGGCCAAATCCATTTAAGTGAGGGTAGTATGGTAATTAGCAAACCTAAATTCTTTTATTAGGCATAACCGACCCTCCTCCCTTCTCATTTTCACGCAAACAAGCGGACCGAACGGGAGAGGAGGACGGACGGGCGGACGGCGGCTTCCGCGAGGGCGCTCCGGCGACGTTTTTCCGGCGAGAAAGTTACGTCAAAACGAAGAGGACGACGAAAGGATTACTCCGGTGGTGATCATTAAGGTGTGAAGTGAAAGACTTTGTCGAAGTGACGTACCGTATTTGCTTTGAGGTAGGTGTTCAGAACCCAGTTAAATTTATAAGTGCTTTAAAATTTTTATGCTTAGAATCCAATTTTATGTAATTATTTTCTTGTCAAATATTTTATTTACTGTCAAATGTTTTGATATTCATGCTTTAAAGTACCCTACAGTTTCATGCTTACATTTCATGCATTCTTGAAAAGAAATTAAAGTATATGAATAAATGAAATAAATATGAAAGGAAATTGAAAGGAAATGAAAAGATTTAAATGGAATAAAATTTTCATGTTGCATGTTGATCCGGAAATACCAAAATGGCAATTGTAAAGGGCTTACAAAAGCCAAATGATAAAGGAAATGGCCAAAAAAATTTGACAGCGTACCCGATCAGTACGAAAAAAGGGTATTTCCGGGACGGGTGATACATTTAGCATAATCATTTTGCACTTTGCATTGCATATGGAAAAGATTAAAGAAAAAATGAAAGGATAGCAATGTTTATGGAAAAGAAAAATGACATTTTATGTTATGACTTGTTTAATTAAATGAATTAGTTTCTAATTGTAAATGTTTTTAATTTATGCATATTATGAAATTAACTGTGCTATGAATTACCTGCTGAGCGTTGACTCATTCCTCGTTTTGGAAATATTTTTCAGGAGAGAAGTATGGCTGCACGACGACCTTATACTTATCGTCGTAGGGGACCTCAGGAGGAAGAAAGGTTACTTTTTGTGTTTTCATTTTGAGTCTTTGTATTTGTTTCAGTGTAGTTCGTAAGTTTGAGGTTTATGTAATTGTGAAAGTTTATGTTATGATGATGAATTTGAAAGTTTTATTGGTTATGAGACAGTTGATCACTTTATAACATTTGAGTTTGAAGTTTATTAGTGGCTCTTTCATGTATTTTGGGATGATATTTATGTTCTAACCTTAAGTTTTAAATGAAAATATGTTATGTATTATGCTCTTCCGTACGATCGTCTGTTACCGCCCCGATATAATCGGGCTAGCCGGGCCAGGTCATGACAGTGCACTACTTGCATGATTTGTGTAGGTAAATTGTAGTGCACTAACTAATCTCCTGCTTTTGGCTCGTAGGAGCCTGCCCTTGTTGAAGGTCTTCTTTATTTGTTTGAGGGTAGCATTCTGAGGACATGACGGGTCCCTTACGACAGTTCGTAGTATTTGCATTCATCGTAGTTATTTGACATTTTGTTTGTGGTCAATACATTGGGTATATGACGAGTCTTCCTCAGTAGATCGTAAGTGCTCACATTCGTTGTACTCATATAACATTTTGTGCGTATATGACACTTTGCATATATGACGGGTCTCCTACAACTCTGCAAATATTTGCACTTATTGATTGTTATATCTTGTATGTTTGAGTTCGTCACATGTCACTTATTAAATTCTTCAGCTCGTATGCGACACTCTTTTCAGTGATTTTGTGTGATGTGCATATTTTGATTATGAGTCGTACAACCCGTGACACATAAGAGTGCGCTATTTTGTCTCTTTTTGAAGACATATGTTCACGAGATGTACGAGCTGTCTAACTTTACTAGCTGACACGCATACTATTTAGAACACCTGTAACTTGCAATGTGACGGGCATTTTTTTTATCTTATCACAAAGGGTTCAACCAAAAAAATTATCGAGGATGTGCGGGGCTTCCTACGTGTTTACAATGAACACAAAAGCATTTTGTAGGAAAGGTAGTTATTTTTACTTTTGCTTTTGCTTTTACCCCCCCCCCCCCCCTCCTTTTAACATAACTACCAGCCGTATCCGGGTGTATTTACGCTCGTATTTCACTTACTGGTGAATACTCTGATAGGAATCCAAGGCTAAAGCCTCGAACAGCATCTTAGGATTCTAAGCAGGTGGGGCTCACATGTGTACCTTCTCTGTCTTGTAGCAAGGGGATCCTAGGATGGTGGAGCCCACATGTGTACCTTCCCTGTCTTGTAGCAAGGGATCCTAGGCTGGTGGGGCCCACGAATAATTCAAGTTCAATGTTATAAATAGGAGGGGGTTTCAATTCATTTCTTCCCATCCCATTTCTGTAAGGAGCTTTGGTATGTACAAAGGCACTAGGAGGAAGAGGTTTGATTCTTACCTATTGACGAACAACTAATTCCCTTGAAGACTCACTATATGTTGCATTTCACATTGATTTGTATTTTTTTATATTTTTTTTCCAGTGTCGGGAGCCTAGGGTGTCGTGTGTTTTATTTTTTTGTTGACTTAGAATTTTAGGTGGATTTTAGATTTTTTTTCTAAGTCAGGGGTTCTTGTTAAAAAATTCGGCAGCACTCCAGCGTCGTCCCCGCGTAGAGGGCTGCATCGGAGTGTGTAAGGTCTTCCCGTCTGCCAAGAAAGGCAGTCATGGTAGGCGTCAAATGACACCGCGGCCGCAGCCTCGTTCCCCGCTCGCTATCAAAAGCGGTTATGGGGTCTTTAAGGACATGTCTAAAGCACAACATTTTCCCCGCCTAAAAGCAGTGATGTGTACTTAAACAATTCTTTTACAAATAACAAATTTCCCTGCTCGCTAAAAAAAGCAGTCACTGGTACTTATATTTCATGTATACATATTTTCCCGCTCGCTGATAAGAGCGGTCATGGGTACTTAAATTTCCTCGCTCGCTAACAAAAAGCGGTCACGAGTACTTATTTCATGCATAGAAATGTAAAATGCTAGTGTCGGGCTTTTTACTTTGGTTGTGCAGTAATCGAGGAGACGACGGCAAATAACGACGACGGTGGGAAACCTTGGCTTGGAGGGAGGAGGGAGGCCGGCGGCTTGGAGTCGTGTGAGGGAGAGGGAGTTCGGCTCCTAGGCGTGAGTTTAGCGTGAAAATGAGAGGGGGGGGGGGTTGGTTGGGAGAGTATGAGGGATAGTAGGGTTTAAGTGAGGGGCATTTTGGGTATTTATTTGGATTTTTATTTAAAGAAAATTCATTTTCTTATTTAAAAGAAACTCTTTCTCTCCCTCTCTTTCTAAATTTTTTTAATTATATTGCACAAAATAAAAATAAAATTTTAATATTTCATTGAGTTGGTCGCCGCATCGCCACTCGCACACATCGTCGCCTCGATTTGAGCTCCGAAAATTTAATTTTTTCGCCGATCGACAAACCCCATCAATATGGATGTCGATCTTAGCTGCTTCCGGTTCCCCAGACGCATCGGCGCTGTCCGTTTCACAAACAGAGGTCAACCCGACGATTATGGATTTTCGGTCGACACGCATCGGGTGAGTTTTTGCGCGATTTCGAGCTCTTTCGCTTTTGAAGCCCACCTTGCGCGGTCGACTCGATCCCGACACTAGTATTAGGGTCAACAGTCCTTTACATAGACATGCTTGATGAAAGAGGAAATAATAAATAACATGCGTCTTGTTCTTTTAGTTATTAGTACCTTTATCATCTTTTTACTTTTAACTGGTATCTTCTTTTATTTATTTATTCTTTAAAATGCGGTACTGGTCATGATAGATATTCTGTAATTATTGTAGAACTACTGGTATCTTCTTTTATTTATTTTTTCTTTAAAATGAGGTACTTGTCATGATAGATATTCTGTAATTATTGTAGAACTACAGTGAAGAATCTAGAAGGTTAAAAAGGGAGACTTTGATTATATTTTCATGCATATTATTATTTTTATGAATTTATTGAATATATAATCATTTTTTATTGATTCATATGTTGAAAACCTAACTTTTTTGTGCTACCAGTCTAACTAAACTATTTCCTTGTATGTTTGTTTATATAGATATAACGGTTTTGACAGGATTATCTCTGCTCTTGCACATTCCGTGCATGGTGCTCCCTCCTGCTTGGATCTTCCATATGTGAAGCTCCACGTCTGTATTTTCTCCACTTCCAATGACGATAGTTCATCTCTACTTGGGCATGTGCTCGCATGTGTTGCGCCTCTTGCACCTTTTGATTTGCATTCTAGCTCCATGTGTTAGCTTAACGCTTTGTCTCATGGATCTTTTTGGTGCTAATGCCTCATGCCATTTGTGTCCTGTTCTTCCTGCATTAGATTGGGGTATTTGGCCTTAGCTCCTCCGGTGACTTCGGCTGACCTCTTCCAGTTATTTGCTTTTCACTCTTACACTAGTCTTTTGCTCTTCCTCTCGTAGTCCTTCATCAAAATTTACCTATTTTCAAAGGTATGAAATTGTGAATACCTCAATGTATTTTCATGATTACTAATAAAATTAACATAATTCATTTTCAGTTATCAATACATTCACAAGACATTAGGACTCTACCAAAAATATTTATAATCATTGAAATTATCACTACTTTATATAACTTACCTTCTTGACGAGTTGCTTCTTCCAATCCTTTACTTCTTATTCTTCTTCTATTATAAGTCAACTCAAACCTCCCTTCTGCATATATTCCAATAATTCCTACATACAATTGGTAACAATTGATATACTTGCTTTAGAAATCATTATTGTCTTTTTAGAAAGTTAAACCATAACTAAGAATATACCAAAATACTTACCTTCCTTCTTTTCCTTCGATTCTCTATTATTCTTCCTTTAGTGAAATACTTCTTCCTCCAAACTAATCTTTTAATCTTTCTTCTCCAAGTTAATCTCTAAATTTTCCCTCACTGTTTCCACAATTAGTTTGCAACGTTCATCAATTTACAATTCATCATATAGTTCTATATTAATCACATTCAAATTTTTAATAATTGTTTTCAAATATCTTTTAATTCCTGCATCCAAATTCTCCTGCATTGCATAACTTGCTTCTCCCTACTCTTTCGGAATCCACTGCACTGTGCCAACTTTTATACAGTGGTCGAATGCTGCGAACTTCCCAGTCACTGTGCCAACTTCTGTACAGTGCCGAATTGATCTACAATGCCAGCAGGCACTGTGCCGCCCCCAGTAACAGGGATTCTGGATACCGAAACCTTTAGCAGTGCATTGTCCCAAACTTTCCTTCTGATGGCTTGTTTGCATGAATGGAAATTCCAGACAATTGCACTGTACATTGCTTCTGTTACTGTGCCGAATTCTCCATAGGCTCTGTTATGAATTCTGAATAAAGATAAGGATAAAGGAGTGGACCCCACAATGCCCTAACTGCTCTCTCAATAACCCAAAGGAAGCATCTATTCTGGAATTTCTAGATATCACAAGGATTAAGGTAATATCTCACAGCATGAAAATGACGATGGAGTTGAAGCTCTCATTTCTCATCAATGATTTCCCAAATCTCTTTATAGCTGAGCTCATCTCCTCCTTATTACGGGCTATTATATATTTAGCCTTGTCCATTGCATTGTAAATGAAGTCCATAGCTAGCTTTTTTAGTGCATTAATCATCCTCAGAACTTGAACCAGCAGCCTTGTTATTATTATTGTATTTGTAATACTCACAAATTTTTTTTCATTCAAAATAATCTTCCACTTATTTTCCCACAGGTTTCTTTACCCAAACACAATTAACCATTATATGGAAGTGAACATAACCTCCAAATGTTGCCTTGCTTCCAACAAGCTTTGTAGAGTCACATTGGATGTTGCAAATCGAGTTATGGTTAGCCATAAGAGTCACTTCTTGATTATTTACTCATCAAGGCCAAAATCCATTAACAATTGTGGATGAATTAGCTTTTGGTTGCTTTGGTTAAGGCATTTTTGTTGGGAGGAAAGTCACCAAGTTTTTTTTTTTAAAATCAAATATATATATATATATATATATATATAGTCTACAAAATGTGTCTAATATAGATGTTTTCTCTCCTCCATTTTATTCTCATATGTCCTATGCATTTGCATTATCTGTAGCAACATGTAACACCTAATGCTCTCTAATCTCCTCTATGATTACTTCAAGAAGTTCACCATTGTACTATGCATTCTTGACCCGATCAGATGATTCAATAGATTTTAAGAAAAATAGTGACATGGAGATTATTAATCAAAATATTAACCAATTTTTTATATTAGACTAGTCATTAGATATGATCATTATTCCAATTTAACTCCAAGTCATCCTAATATTCTCATGAGTTTTTAGCATTGTTCAACTCATCCTTCAATACCCAAGTTCTCAAATCATATATAAATGATAGTTTTAGTGCTCAACCTTAAGCCTATGAAATAAATTACATTAAAATAAGTGGAGGTTACCACATTAAATGGAATGACATTCTTATAAAAATATTTTCCAATATCCATTCAAACATTCTCATAAAAATATTTTCCAATATCCATACATCTTATGAGCTACTCTTTCTCCGTCATCCTCTGAATTTATCATATATTGATCCATGCGTCCTTTTGTATCTCTACTTGACATTGATAACAAAGATTATGAGAAAGCTTTGCCCCTATCCACTTTCATTTTAAAACATAACATCTATAATCTATTATGTTATCAAGTTGTCAGTATCAAATGCTTTGACATTGTTTACTTATTCATATATGCTCTTATCTTCTCTTTCACCTCATTAGGCACTTTGGCACACCATGTAACATTGTCGTGTGAGCTAGAACTGCACTCCATCTTTGTATCACCTTTAACTTCCTTCTCATAATATTTGCACTTTAGATAAACATATATTTTGTCATTCCCTCTAATGTTAGCTTTTACGCTGTCTCCCTGTTGGTCATTTTGATGTGTCGTTGCGCTTTAATCCTTACTTCTTGTTGTTCTAAAGAAACCCTAACAAAATTTAATTTTAAAAAAAAGTTTAACAAGCAAATAATCACAAAAGAAGAAACCCTAAAAAATTTTTGGTTTAGGGGAAATGAATTCTAAGTTTGTTGGCAAGAAAACGTGCCCCTTAACCCTTGTTGAAGAATAAATCTTGGCAAGGAGGAGCCAGTCGACTACTACGAAGGAAGCGATAAGCTGCAATGAGGATTGGGGGTTAGCTGGAACATGTGAGCCGAGAGAGAAGGTTGGGGATGTGCAGCTTGTGCTTTGCATGGAAGGTTGAGATCGAGAGATAGGGGCAAGATTAGATTAATAAGATTTTTTTTTAATACCTAACCCCTATGCCAATGCCTTACATAAGTAGTCTTGAGGCACACGCTGCAAGGTGAAAGTCCCAAAAAGCACTGATGCACGCCTCCGAATATGCAATTTTAAACAATGCTTTTAGTTAATATTTTGTTTGAAATATTGACTAATTAGGTTTAAGATAGAATTGGATTTGAATTTATGATCTTGTCATGGAAAAACTATTTCTATAAATAGGGCATCCATTGCTCTTATTGCATGTGTTCAAAATTATATATATATATATATAATGTGCTCAAAATTATATCCTTCTCTTAACCTTTCTGCGTTCCTCTTCTTTTGAATTGTTCTTCTAATGCCCTACTTCTTTGTTCTTGATCCTCATCTACATCACTAAGCTAACATGGTTTTGAACATGTACCTGGTTTCACTGTAATGGCCTTCAAATGAATGGAGATTTTTTCAACGTGAGAACAACCTTTGTACACTGAGAATATTCTTGATTTTGGGAACGTCTACCAATTACAGGTGTTGTTTGATTGAAAATATGTTATGCCGGTCCAGCTTGGACCGGCTCTACCTGGACCGGCCCAGCCGGTCCAGTTCTACAAACGGCGGACACAGAGGAGCCGCGCGGAAGAGAGAGGGAGCCAGGGAGTGGGGTCCACTTGCAATTCAAACATGGGTTAAGTGTTTTTGGAGGGAGAAGGAAGGGTAGAGTAGTCCTTTTGCTTTTAATTTGAATTAGATTGTATTAATAGGGAGTTATGAGGGGATTAGGGATCATCTTGTTTTTGAAAAGAGTTTGGTGTTCTAGGGTTTCTTGCTTGGGCTCTTGGCGTTGCCGGAGATCGTTGGAGAGTTATTCTTCCTCTCGAATTGAAGAACATTGTATCTTGCTTTGGTTTTGTTGGTCTACTAGTGGAATACAATCATTTCTATTGTTTTCCAAGAATTTCTCCCTACTTTTCTACTGTTTTTGGCTGTTTGTTTTTGGCTGTTTTTCTGCTGTGGACAGCAGTTTTCATCTTGGATCTATTTGTTTTTGGTGAGAGACACTTGGAAATCCAAGGGGTTCCTATCAAAATATTAAAGGTGTGGATTAGGGTGACGGGAGACGTATTTTTCAGACATTCCTGATTTTTATTATACATGACAATGATTTTTTTTTTCTTGTGTGGTATCCATGGAAACCTTTCACTAGCCTAGTAAACTGAAAGATTGCATTTGCACTGTCTTGAAAGGAAATAATGCCCAAAACCCCTGAAAATTGTCTTTGAAGGTCAACAAAATAGAAAAATAATCCTGTATATCTTAACTTAAAAGTGATATTTTGATGATACCTTCTTAATCTTATTTTCTTTCTCGGTGCATTTTAAAAAAATTACCAAAATGTTACGTCAATGCTTGAAGCCTGATTAAAAATTTGTCAAATAATTCAAATTGCCCACCATCAACATCTTTTCATGTTCAGCTAGGTTTTAGACTCTTGAAAATGCCAGTCTAATATGTTTTAATTATCTGCAGATTCAAGCTGTTGTAAAAAAGTACGACATTCTCTTCATTGCTGACGAGGTAGACTTATATTGAACCTTGGAAGTCAGTATGATTTCATAGAAATTTATTATGAAATGATTGATTTTATATTGTAGGTTATTACTGCTTTTGGAAGGCTAGGGACCATGTTTGGGTGTGAGAAATATGATATTCAACCAGACCTTGTGTCCATGGCTAAAGTAAGTTAAAGAAAAAAGGCAATTCTATTAAACCGCCAATATCATCTAGATCTGCATTGATTTGAGCTAAACTGTTTCTATAGGCCCTTTCGTCTGCTTACATGCCCATTGGAGCAATCCTTGTCAGCCCAGAAATTTCGGAGGTTGTACATTCTCAGAGCAGCAAACTTGGTGAGTTAATATCTTCTCCAGTATTCTTTGTGATGCAAACTGACATTCTGGGCTGATTTATTCTTAGTCGATGCTTCTTTCATTGTTCTTTGTGTTTTAGAGTTATTTATTTAAGTTTTATATGATTATTATGATGCAGGACTACAATGCTTTAAATGAATGCGTTAAGAACTTGCACGATTTTGAAAAGAACAAGAACAATTATGACTATTAGCTAGTTAAAATGTAAGAGCGGTCACATCGTTTAGGCCAAGTTACATAATAAGCGCTTGAATTATCAAAACAATAGCGAAATTCAACAACATACAAATGAAGTAGTTTTCAAAAAAATCCCTAATCTAACAATAAGATAGTAACATAGAAAGTGCACTCAATCCTACGTTTACTAAGTTTAAGCAGAATGCGAAACACGGCTCCTTGAGACTTATCACCGCTAACAAGATTAGGGGATTAGGAAAGTAAATGAAAAGGGGAAGAAGTTCACCCTTGGGAAGGTTCGGCTATGATTTGCCACTGGGCGTCGGCAAGTTGCTCGTCGATGGCCTCTGATAACGTGAAAATAATGCGGTCCACGTACTCTTCGATGGAACTATCAACTTCCAGATTGAAATCGAAGAAGGTGGAGTGGAGGATATTAACGTATCCTTGCTCGTCGTAAGCAAATCCATAGTCAAGCTCCAAATCGGCCATTCATTGGCTTTAGAAGGATGATGTGTAGCCGAAGATCAATGTCAATCCTTTGAAGCTCCGTTAGAGAGAAAGAAGTTTCTCTCAAAATTGAAGTGGAGAGGTGGGGGTGGTCGGCCAATGAAGGAGGTAGGGGAATTAAACTTGTTTCTGATTTTTGAGGAGGGAAGCATGTCAAACATATCCTTAATTAATCCTTGATTGAGAATAATTAAAGGAGAAAATAAGAGGGAGGGGGCGGAGGGAAGAGAGGGGGAAGGGGAGTTAATTTGTTTCCAAAGAAGAGGGAGGATCTTTGGAAAGAAATTAAATAGGTAGGGACATGGGGGATTTCGGCCAAGGAGGTGGGGAAGGAGTTTGAATTATTTCTAAGAGAGGGAGGTGGGCTTTAGGAAAGAATTTCTAATTCAATCCTATAGGGGGACTGATGGAATTAATGGGCTAGGAGATGATTGTGGGGAGTGATTTGGGTTGCTAATTTGGGATTTAGAGATTAGGAAAGTTTTAATTAAATCCCAATTAATTTGAAATTCAAATAAGATTTAATTTATGATCTTTTCTAAAATAGATTCTCTAAATTAGGAAAGAATTTCAAATTCAAATAATTTTGAATTTTTAATTTAAACCTTCCTAAATTAAGAGTGGTTGCTTATGGAAAGTATTTAAGAGGGATTTGAATTTGTAGAGGGAAGATGGGAGAGGTGGGAGGGGCCGGCGGCTAGGTTGGAGGCTTATGGGGATTTTGGTGGAGGGGTGGTGGTGGTGTGGTGAAGCCGGCGGGTAGGTGGGGAGATTAGGTGGCCGGCGGCTAGGGATTGGGCGAGACCTTAGGCCAGTGACTAGATGTAGAAGAACCACGAACCCGGCCGTCTCCAAGCTTGGTGGGTGATCCAAATTCCCTCTCCAAGGGACATCGCTCCAATCTCTCTCAAGCCTCATGAGAACTTAAGCATGGGGAAATTTTTTATCATTCAATCATTAACATGAAAAGAGAACAAGAGGGATATATTTAGCCTCATACAAATGACTCAAGAAAATAAAAAGACGATGATGCCCTCTGAGCTTACATACGACCTCCCTTAAGTAATTGGTAAAAGCAGAAACACTAATAAAACAAATACAACATAAAATAATAAAGAAAATACATAATATGACTCAAAAGTACATCGACTCAATCGTGGCCGTAGATCGACGGCCATGTCTTTGATAGACTTTCCAAGCTCCAATGTCCCCATTAGATTATCCCTACATAAAATAGATTGTGTTCTCTAATTCTTGTGTTGGTTCTATGACTTTCTTAATTTCTTGGTATGGTTTGGCTCCCTATGCTGGTTGTTAGGCTGATTCATTTCTATTGTCTGGATGTTTTGATTGGATGTTGGATTGTGCTTTATTCCTTGTTGGATACTCTTGTCCTTTAATTGAGGCTTGCGGTCTTAAAGAGTCTGGTTTAGATGTTCCTTTATGTGGCTTTGTTATTCCTGTTACTGTAGATGGCAGGATCTGCATACAGTAATACATTTTGGTGCTGTGGTGCTATAGGAAGCCTGATATTTTTATGATTTTCCGTTAGCGGTTGTTACGAGATAAGGAACTTTAGTTTTTGCTAGTTTTCAGAAAATTGGGACTTGGAGTGTTGATCTTCATATACACTCCACTATAAAATCCAATTAAGTGCGACGAAATCTGCGGACAATGGACACGGCGTTGCTCAAAACACATCACATATAAAAAATTATATGTAACAGTTAAAGTAAACTCCAATAGTTAAATTTGAGGATATTTTGGGTATTATGGTGTATGTGAGATTATGCTATTTTTATAGATTTTTTGTTATTTATCATGTTAAAATAAATGCAAAAATTATAATAAAAATTAACCAAATAATTTTTATATTTAATTTAATATGATAAATGACAAATCCAAAATGTCCTCATATGTAGCTATTGAGGTTAATTTTAATTATTACTTTTGGACTTCGGACCAAATTGAGATATTTTCTAATAGTCAGGAGACTAAATTTGGGGCATTATAGAAGTCTGTGAATAAATTGAGTATTTATTAATAGTTGGAGGACTATTTTGATATTTTATTCTTTTTTAATAATATTACTAGCTAAAGAATTAAAGTTCACATGAATGTATTTTCGGAAACATTTAAAGAGGAGAAACATTCATTAACCAACAATTTTTAGCAAAAAGCCCTCCAAAATATTTGATGTACAAATTATCCCTTGGACCAAAAGGATCCCCTTTTTATCAGCATTGCTTTACCACAAAACTTCTAATCCTGCTAATTTTATTGATTACCCAATAAAATTTTCCTAATCCTGTTAAGGAAAATTTTATTGATGACCCAATTTAACAACTTAAAATGAAAAATAAAATGAAAAATAAGAGAGGAATAGAAGATAAATTAGAATTTGTTAAAACTATCCTTCTTTTGTAAGAAATGTAACCTTTTTTGTGAAATTTTCTTAACCGGAAATCAAATTTTCTTTTGAAATGCTTTAGAGCCAAGAGAAAGACCCAAATATTTTTAAGGAAGTCTTTCAATAGAACATGCTAAAAGATTAGCAATAGAAAGACCTTTCTTTATTTTGACTATTGCCAGGTTAAATTAAAAAGATTTAGAGAAGTTTATTTTATTACCAGAAACATCTTGAAATAGAATCATAATGCTCCTGGGAGCAGAGGAATTTTAAAAAGGAGCTTGTTTAATACGACATAAAGCAAAAGAAGTGTGATTATTAAATAATTTAAAAAGGAGCAAAAAGTCAAATAATTTGGTGTTTTTTTATAGAAAATGCAAAATAATTAAGAAAATGTCAAATTATATGACGATCTCTAATTAATTAAGAAAACGCCAAATGATTTTAAGTTTTCTTAAGAAAGCATAAAAACAATTACGTGACTTATTTAACAAATAAATAACGTTTTATATTTTATTAGCATGTGGCATCCATTCATTTTGTAAGTGTCCAATTTTTTATTTGAGATGCTCAAGCTCGCATCCTAGGAGAGTAACTCAGTTTGAAAATATAAATATTTAAATTAAAAAATACTTATTTTTAATATTAATGAAATTGAAAATTATATAAAAAATATTAATTATCCTATTGATTTATTATAGTAACTATTAAATGTACATTAAATATTAATTATTTTAAAATTATCATATTGATTATTATAACAACTATTAAATATAAATTTTAAAATTTTATATACATTTCTATTACAAATATTTAATAAATTTTAACATGTATTATATAAATGTTATATCTAACTAAATTATTAAAATATTAAACTTAGATTATAAATTTTAATTAAATATTATATCATAAAATATTTCATATACTGCCTATTTAAATAGTTAAATATTTAGTATTTAATACATAATATAGTTTTTTTTTAATATTTAAGTATTTAGTATTTCTACTAAATTTTTATATTCGTGATTAAAAAAAGAGTGAATACTTCACAAGTTTCAAACCTGGATTGTTTTTTTTTTTGGAATCGCTTACCTTCCACCATATCAAGTGCAAGAAGAACCTGTTTGGTTTTTAAATGATTTTATAATTATTAGTAACTTATTATAATTTTTTATCTCTCCTTAAGAAAACGTCAATTGATTTGGTGTTTTCTTAATTAATTAGCATTTTCTATGGAATACGCCAAATTATTTTGAGTTTTCTTAATTATTTAGCATTTCCTATAGAAAATGCAAAATAATTTGACTTTTTGTTCATTTTTAAATTATTTAATCATCACGCTTCTTTTATTTAATTACGCATTAAATATGCTCCTTTTTAAAATTCCTCTCCTAGGAGCCAAAATATTGTAACGGACAATTCCACAAAAATAGAATAACAGTTTAGTCCCCAAATTGAATGCTATTAA
The DNA here is from genome assembly GCA_019514585.1 of Dendrobium officinale. Lineage (NCBI taxonomy): Eukaryota > Viridiplantae > Streptophyta > Magnoliopsida > Asparagales > Orchidaceae > Dendrobium > Dendrobium officinale. The sequence goes on from CM033694.1 coordinate 37,941,714, forward strand.
TGACGATTTTGATATTATTATATTTGCTACCTTCAATCCAACCATCTTTTGCAGCTGCATTGAGTATTCCACGAGGAACATGATCAATAATAATGAAAGGAAGATGAGACAGAGGATCAACTTGCCTCAAAACTTGAAATGTTTGAACTATTTGTTTGGTTTCCCATCATCAAGTATTTGAGAGCCAGCATTCGCCGAGGGCCTGGAACTGTAATTTTTGCGAGATTTCAACAATTTGGGTCTTCCACTTGGGAAATTTTGAGGACTACAAATATAGGCAGATATGAAGAGCGAAAATAACAGTTGATTAGTGATTACTTAATAACTTTCTTATTTTTCTCACAAACTCCTGTATAGTAGTTGGATCCAATATTTTAGCGTACTGCAAGTATTGATTGATATTTCTTGTTGGAAGAATTCTTCTTGTTCTACTGTGAAGTCTGAATCTTTTATTTGTGATTTCTTGTCCTTTCTTTGTCTCTCTCTTTCTCTCTCTCCCTTTAGATATTGTGATTGATTTGCTAGCTTGGTCATATCTCCTACAATATGGATGTTTTTATTGCATTGTGTCTGGATTGAAGTTTGGTTTATAACTTTAAATGAATTTAAATTTCTTGCAAAAATGTCTGCTTGGACTATCATAAAACTATTATTTTAGGACGAGTGTCATGCATTTCTTGATTTTGATGGACCGGACTGGCCGGTCCAGCCCACAGCAACACCGGCCCAAAAAGGGCCGGTTCTCGCGTACTGCAGGCGGAGAACCCGCCTGCCTTGGCGGTCGGCCGAAAGGGAGAGAGGAGGCGGGTGGGCCCAAGGGGCCCACCAAATTGAAGAGGGAGGATGATGTGTTTGCCCTAGGGGTAATTAGGGGTTTATGGGGGATTTTTGTGGGAGTTAAAAGGGAGTTAGGGTTTGTTTTGGAGGCATGTTGTTTTGGTGGCTGTTTTCAGTTTCTTCTAATCTAGGGCTTGGGAGAAAGCTTCTCTTCTCGAATTGAGAGCATTGTATCCATGAAAACTTGTAAGTCTTTTGATATTTAAGTAACCGAAGTGTTTGTGAGTGTTTTCATCCAAGAAATCCTCCATTTTTCCACTGTTTTTGGGCTGTTTTTCCTGGATTCCGAATTTTGCAACTCAAGTTACATCAGATTTTCATCAAAACAAGAATTTTTTCCTGAATTAAAAGGTTCGTTGATTGCAAATTTAATTTTATGCAACTTATCCTATATATGTATTAAAAAACCCTAGACCCTAAGATATCTTTCACGAGTCTAATTAATTTTTTTGTTTGCTTGGATACAACTGATTTATGTGTAAATCTCAGGTTCATTTTCGCATGGTTTCACTTATTCCGGGCATCCAGTATCATGTGCTGTTGCAATTGAAGCTCTCAAGATTTACAGGTGCACGGGTTTGGAAATATGTTGGTTCATATATTCTAGCAATGATTGTTCCTTATTCGTGCATCTTGGTAATATCTTAATAACTCTTATGATTTCCTAATATATCCGTTGTTTCAGGGAAAGAAATATTGCTGAACACGTGCAAGCTATATCCCCAAAGTTTCAGGAAGGCATCAAAGCTTTCTCAGATAGCCCCATTATCGGGGAGGTACTTCACTTTTATTGATCTACCGTTCTGTTGCATTCTACCATCTATGGGCATTTTTTCTACTAGGCATCGGCTTTTTTTTTTGAAAGTAGGTATCGGATTACTCAAGGTGACATAAGTGCTAATGGTAAGATGATTTTTTTAACAAAATTTGTAACAATAGATTGATAAAAGACTATATTGACGGATGATTAGAGTATTATCTATTGACGAAAATATATTTAAAAATAGAAATATGTTCAAGGCCTATATATCAAAAGATAGAAGATTTATTAATAAGACGAGTAGATTAAATCAATACTGAAGGATTTAGAAGAAAAAAGTAAACCAATAGTAACATTGATAGAATTTCTTGAGAAAGATTTATGCACACTAGGTTTAATACTTGATACCAGACTTAGCTGGAATAATTAGAAAATGAGGCCTCATAAAGTTGGATCCAAATAGTTGAGATAAAGTTAATGATGAAGCTGGTGACTTTTAGGAGTTTAAACACTAAGATGCAAATACTGAACTAATAAATCTAAGATTTGAAGTTTCCCTTGCGCCAGCTTTCTTGGAAGCTGGTGGGTTCAACTTTCTTCTACCTAATATACAAAATATTATTGTTTCAGATAAGAGGCACAGGCTTGATTCTTGGGACTGAATTTACGGACAATAAATCTCCAAATGATGCTTTCCCCTCTGAATGGGGTAAGTACTAAAAAGAAGAGAGAACTAACGTTCATACTTTGTGCTTTATATGCTCATCATGATTTCTTCTAGGCGTTGGATCCATATTTGGAGCCGAATGTCAGAAGCGTGGATTGCTAATCCGCGTTGCTGGAGATAGCATTATGATGTCACCTCCACTTATCTTTACTGAGAAAGAAGTTGATGAGGTATTCTCGAACATTTTTGAGTTTAACGAAGGCATCCAAGGCATTCATTATTTGAAACTTTTTTTTTTAATGTTAATTTGTCCTTGCAGAACGGGTTAAGGGGTTTTTTTTATTGCCACTTTGGTGCCTGTAAGAAATAAATTATCTGATAATATTAACTGTCACTAACTACTGATGCTTTAGTATTTACTTTTTTTTCAGTTGATAGGCCTTTATGGTGAAGCCTTGAAAAGTACAGAGAAGAGGGTGTTGGAGTTGAAATCCCAAGCAAAGTAAGTATGAGTTGCAAGCATTCTGGAGCTCATTAACTCAAACATGATTTATCTTCTAATTAAGAAGAATTGCATGCATTGTTGAACCGCAACAGTTAATCCATAATTTTTCTTGTTCTGCTTATGAAATACATGCATTTAACAATCAAATTGTTTGTTTTTTAATTTAAATTTTTTTTTATGTAATATTAATTGTCTTTAATGTTTTCAGAGTTGGTCCTTCACTATCACATTTATCGTAGCTTTTTCTTCCCACTAATGTTTTATGAAGTATATCATAATAGAATGTTGGAAGAGCATACAATCTATCCTAGACCAAACGTAATGCAGGAGACTGTCTAATTTGGAGTCTGAAGGGCTTGGTATTTTACTATATACATTGAGAGGTGTCATTTTGGATTTATAGGTGGGGGTTCAAATTTGATTAAAAGATGACCCAATATGAATATAATCTATCTAAATCTGACCTGTTTAGTAAATCGATAAAAAAATTCAATTAAAAAAATAATAAAAAAAATTCAATTAAAAAAATAATAAAAAAATTCAATTGACTTGAACTAACCTGAACTCATTTAGACATGGTATGAAATATATTTGTGTTGAGTTAAGGTTAATTGAACTTGAAATAGATATGATAACTTGATTTGTGTATGACAATTAAAAATAATAATAATAATAATAATTTCATGAGTTTGAATAAAAAATAAATATTAAAGTTATTATTTTCTGATTAACTTGAATTTGACCCATCAGCAACTATGCCTAACGATTTTTTCTTCGTTTTTTTTTTAGTCGCCTCAACCTGAATTCAATCTGAATATTAAATAAGTTGATCCAAATCTAATTTTTTTTGTATTTAGTTAGAGTCTACTTTTTGTCTTCCCTTGCTGGCATTAGGGGCAGATAATCTTTATATATATATATATATATATATATATATATATATATATATATATTTATTTATATTTTTGAAGAATTGGGGGCAGAGCCCAGTTTCATTTATTATAATGAGTAATTACAAGTAATGGGGAGCCAAAGCAATTCTAAAGATATGCCAATACATGAGCTGTAACAAAAAGACAATGCTCAAAGAAAAGAGCAATAGAAGACAGGGAACACAAATAACTAGCAAAACTAAAACGATATGCAAATCATGTCCAAAAAACAAAAACCTAAACTAAAAAGATGGCTCATAATGAACCAAAATACATCTAGTGAAGAGAATCAGTCAATGAAATGCAATTCCCATGCTGCAAGAGCGACCATCCAAGGGGAAGTACCCTTGGTTGCCATACCACAATCCAAAAGGGACGACTGGTTATAGACTCACATTCATCACAACCCTGAAAAGAGCCCAGTTGCATTCCAGAAAATAGCCGAAAATGTCTAGAAGAAGAGCAATGTCGTGAACAAATATTGAATTAGGATCCAGTGTGTTAGTAGCAGTAGGAGAGAACCCCAGAAGAACAACTTCCTAATGCAACAAATTTAGGAACTCCAAATTCTTCCACTTAGAAATTTTCATACAGTGAGCTTTCTTTATCTTATGAAGCATGGTAATGTGGCTGTCAATATTAAGACTAAATCTTCTCACATTCCTTTCTCTTCAAAGATAATAAAAGTTTTTCAATGCCATAGAAACATATTGCGAGTTTGAAATGTATTCGAAATTTGCAGCAGGGTTGGCCTCAAGAGGAAGCCATTCATCTAAGTGAACAACAAGATATGATAGTAAAAGAGAAATCACATTTGAAAAGCAAGCGAGCAGTTTTTAGGCATCGTATAGCAAAGACTACATAAACTATCTACTTGAATGTTCCTCCTGATAAGTCATCAGTTTTCAATTCACTAACAACTACCAACCAAGTATAGCAAGAGAATCTTAAAGAGTATTTTTAATGTCAAATGGATTTCAACCGAATAACCTGCTAGCTTATAATAGTTGTTAATATAGGAGGAGAAAGTAGGGCGTTCCTGTCCACACCATTTGAAGCAACCATGGGCCATTAGGGGGATAGGGATGGAAGAGATAGCATCACATATGTGAGGGGGTAGTTGAGGGCAAGGTTTAAAATTGCGTAAATAAGTCTCGAAGCATTTTTCGTCCATGAGGCGAGGTGTAAGCCTCACGGACGAAGAATTGCGTAAATGAGAATTTAAGGGTTTTAGCAGGTAAATAATAGTAAGATTCAATCATACAATAAAAACATGTAAATGACAAGTGAAATTAGTGGAAAGTAAAAAAATAGATGCAATAAAATCATGTATAACAACAAAATATAAGTTTATATGTGCTTGTCCTCTATCCTCTCCTGGATTAGTCATATACTGATCTATAGGACCTCGTGCACTTCTATCATGTATAATGGAGGAAGAGCCCTTTCTACTCGCTCCCGAAGTAAGCACTATATTAGACCCTTTCATCAAATTGCTCATGTTGTAAATATTTGGCCGTGGTACTCTTTTTCATATAAGCTGTAATTTCCTCTTTCACCTTATCCGAAATATTCACATAAAGTGCTACATTCTTATGTGAGCCGGATAAGTGTTCCTTCATGCGAGTTACTCCTCCCTTCACCACCTTATCACAAAAATTATATTTTAAATACACATATGTCTTCTCGCCGCCTCCTACATCAACTTGCACACTGTATTTCCAAGAAGGGTCACGCCGCAATGATGTATTTGTATTTTTCTTTCCCCTAACCATGTTTCCTAAAGCACAAATGCAAAATAAAACACAAAAATATAAAATAATAAGCATAAATATGAAATAATATTGTCCAAGAGACAAGAATTCACATTTAAAGTCTTCACCCCTTCCTCCTCTCCTATAGAGTCCAATTTCTCCCAATCAAAGCATGCACTCATGAAGAAGCAGACTAACACTAACAACTATTACTAAAGATGATGAATACAACAATATGCCTGGCTGCCGAGAGTCTAAGGGGGCGCTGCCCCTGGCGGGGTTCAACTTGCTTATTTTTAAAGTTCATAAGTCCTTTGTATGGAAAGATGCATAGCGGTACCGAGCATATGTACCTAGCGATACCGATAACTATGACTCTAGCTTCCTATAAATTGAAAAATCAAACCCTAAACTTATAAAAAAAACCCTAAGAACACTTGAAGAAGTGATGTTGAGGGGCGACCGGAAACAAAGGACTCACCGGCCAGAGGCGGCGCCGGCGGGAGAGGCGGCGGAAACGTGCGGGAGAGCCGGATCGATCGTCTGCGTGCTTCCTACGCGGCTTCGGTTGACGTCTTCGGTCGGGTAAGTGGGTCTTCGGTCGGGTAAGTGGGTATAAGGAAGAATTTAAGAGGTTTTTTAAGTAAGCGGGCCCCCATTTAGAGGCGTACGCCTCAAAGTAAATTGCGCAATAACGCTAGTGGGGCTCGCCTCACTCCACATGAGGCGTACGCCTCATGATGCCTGAGAATTACCTAGGCTTTGAGGCTATTTTGGAGCAAATTGCACAAATGCGCGCCTCAGATTGCGCAATTTTAAACTATGGTTGAGGGGTAAGGTTCCTGGAGTTGTTTAGAATAATGGAGTTAACAGTGGCGTTAGGCAGGAAGAGATGTGCAAATTAGCCTGATCAGTAAGATTCATGAGGAAAGCTCCATTATACCAGTGATCCCAAAGAAGTGAAAGAGTGCTTGAAGGGGATATACAAAAGGAGAAATTCTCCTTCACCTTATTAGCAACACCAGCAAGGGATTTATAGAAGGCAGAGGCCTTAGTGATAGGGATCCCAGGGAGAGCAGTATTTGGATTTACAACAGCAAGCAAGAAGGCTATTAGCAGTGAGCAGTCGTGCAAAGAGAGAGCGAGTATAGACATTGTAAAGGGATTGAATGCCAGAAATGCCCAACCCTCAATTTTTTTGGGAGGCAGGTTTTTTTTCATGACAACAACAACAATAACATCAAGCCTTTGTCCCATTACGTGGGGTCGGCGTCATGAATCCTTTTTCTTTATTGTGTCTTGTTAAAAGTCAAATTCTCATTTAAATCTAATAAAGAAAGATCATTTCTAATATTTTTTAACCAAGTCTTTTTAGGTGAATCTTTACCTTTCTTAACATAAGTCAAATTTAATACCTCAACTTTTCTAACCGGATCATCAGAAGGCCTAAAAAGAAAATTTGTATAGCTTTTATTAATAAACATATAGCAGGTCTTATGTATGATGGGTCCTTTGATCTAGTAAACAATCGTATACCAAAATTTGAATATGATATACAAAAGATAGTAATTTGGCCTTCCAGCAATTTTGTGATTTTTTACATGAGGGGTTGAAAATTAGAGAAATAATATTTTTATGGATATCAAAATAGTAAGATAGGTCATTTTGTTTCCAAGAAGTAATATATAGGACATTACAAATGTTAGAGGCATAAGGTGTATTGGGGGAGAAAGTGATAAAGCTTTTATCATTATTGACATAGAGGCCATATAGAGAGCCAAATGGAGTCAAAATATTGGAAAGATAAGCAGCAGTCAGTCTGAATATTTGCCTCACCAAAAACTAGAACATGGGATTTGACTAGTTGGTTTCCTTCCTTTTGGTAGATTTGACTCTAATTGATTTGGGAACTTGGGTATTAGGTGGGTTAAGCATAGTGGGATCATGCTTGAGAGACTCACTTTCAGAATGAAGAATGTTGAATTTGTTTTGTGTGGAGAGGTTTAGGTGGTCAGATGGTTATATGAGGGACCAGTTGGGGGGGGTTGGTGGAGCAACGATTTCAACTGTGGATGGAACAATAGAGGGGGTCGAGTTGGTAGAAGGTGAAGAAGCTTTAATGGAGTTATTAAGGGGTGAAGGTCTCATGGCAGCTTGCTGGGAAGGGGGTTTTTGGCTAGAGCTTCTGCCCATGGTTTCAATCTTAGCCTCTTTGGAGACGGAGGGGTTGGGACAGAGAGATGAAGGGTGGACAAGAGAGCTTCATGTTTGGCAAGGCACTGGTTTCCAATCAAAATGGACCTAAAGTAACATTTTTTTCCCTGAAATGGAGATAGGGGTCTCATCTAGCAAAGAAGACTAGTTGTTCACCTAGACACAAACTCTGGCAAAGATGAGCCGGGTTTTTTCCTCCGTGAGGGAATCAACATTGAGTCGGCAACCAATGAAACTAGTATTTTACTTTTTTTTTTTGAGACGAGGAAACATTGTTCATAGGCCAGTTAAAATCTCGGTTGATCTAGCGGGCAACCCACACCAATTTACCCGAACCAACAATTATACTAGTAAATTTTTATTTCCTTTATGGAGTCCAGCACAGAAGCGGCAATCATGAATTTTGATCCATATGGGGTGGATGAAAATTCCTGACGCTTTGGGCTAAAATGAGGATATCATTTATGATGGATGAACGGTTTCCAAGGATAATTCATGTCCCCTGGGTCCAGGACAAATCAGGCACTAAGTAAAGAAAAGAAGTTAATGGTACTTTTTGGGTCCAAGTTTTGCGGATATCAGAAAGAAGGTCTTCATAGTTTTTTGTAGTAAGCTCGTGATATCTATATAAAAAATTCTATTGATCACTAGCGAACTCCCAAGTTATCACACCATTCAAATGAAGCTATGGCGTATGTTAACAAAAACTATTAAGCATAACGTTGATAATTAAATCCATTTCACAAGCTTTAAGCAATTTGTAACGGGTAATATATTGGATATTATGATCATTAGCAGTATGAAATGTGTTATACTCACATAATAAATTTTAATGATTTGAAATACATCATGATTAAAAGTTTTGATGTTCTGAGCTTTTTTTAAAAAAAATTATTATTCGGTCTCTATTTATTTCTAGGGGTTGTGTACATATTGTAATTTTTTTTTTATTTAAAAAAATTATTGATGCGCTGTCAGGTTCTATGTCCTAGATGAAAAAAGTAGAGGGTTACGTTAGATAGTCTGCAACCAACGAAAAATTTGCCGAATAATCATGATATATATATTCTTAAATAGGTGTAAATCGACCCCAAGAAGCGCGATAAAGGTCTGTTGTTTTTTTTTTTTTGTTAAATAGGTAAACACAATTAAAAATTAACAATTTAATGTATCATGTATGGATTTCTTTATTCATTTCCAAGGGGTTTGTTTATGTTGTAAATATTTGTATTTTTATTTGAAAAATTAAGTGCTGAAGTACGCATATAATAAAAAATGTTTATAAATTTGTTTACATAATAATAACTATTTTTATCAACCTCGTGCTGCTATTTTACATATTGTTCACTATTCACTTCGGTCTCTAATTTTTTATGAATATCTTGCATAGTATACTTGATGCGCTTGTGCTATTAATATTGAACATTTCATGACCTCTCAGGCGAGATCTCCATTTAGCTTGATTTAATCCATGCTAAACAACTCTTATAGAAGTATTGTACTAGCCATTCTTAAGTAATACCACATTATACCTTTTACTCAACAAATTGTAGTATCATACCATTGAAGTCAACTTCCAAGGTCATTATGTTTAGTTCCCTTTTACCCAAACTCCACTATGACAATAAGTTGATGTCAACGTCGCTAATAGATAATGGTGGTCAGAAGACGGTTGTCAAGTGACAGCGGTGAGACGATGACAATTGGGTCATATTAATTAGGCTATGGAGGTCGGGTAACATTAGCTTGGCTATGATAATTGAGTGATGATGTTCAATGAATAACAGTTGTGAGAAGACAATGGGCCGATGATGGTCGAGCAATGTTGTTCGGTGATGGCAGTTATTGGTGGTGATCGTTGGCATTGATTGTCAACCAAGTATATATATAATTTATGATTCTCTTCATATGAAGAATTACTGTCAATTTTTACTTTTTTGGAGTTTCATTTATGTAATTATAGCCAAAATTCTAAAATACTCCATCTGATGGCTTATGTTGATTCTCTTGATCATAAATAATGCTATAGGTATTTAAATTTCTTGATGACATGATAATTGAGTAATTTTTTAGACTCATTCTATTTCTCTTAGCAAGATGCTCATTTTACCAATAACCATGCAAGAATTGGAGATTGTTTAATCGCTTAAATAGCATTATGAAGTTCCCAAATGCACTTCAAGTATTTGATTTGGGCTCATTTGAAATCGAATCAAAATATTTTTTATGTCTTTGAGTTTGCCTCATTGAAATTTCAGTTTCCTATAAATTTGCTAAAATTAAATTGAGATGATTCTAAATTTAATTTATGAAGCTTTAATTCAAAGATTACAACAAGACTCATGTTTCCCTAAAATTTAACATGATGCAGCAAAAATAACATTTAATTTTATAGTTTTTTATCAACTATTATTTTATTTTATTCATTTTCCTTTCACTTTTAGCTTAAAAACACCTTAGGAATCTCATACTTAACTACAAAATAAACTTAAAAATCAAAAGTTCCAAACAATCAATATTAATCATAAAAAAATCAAACTCTTATTCCCCAATGATTTGCACCGACCAACTCCTTACATCCTCACTATGACCATCATTGCCATCATTATATCCTGCCTTCTTTCGAAATATAAACATCACTGGCACTTGGTTGAGAAGCCAAAGAAAGTCAAGCACCATCCCATCAATGAATAGCTGAACGTTCCCTACAAATTTCCCCATTATCTCCTCCTCGTACATCGTCACTGCATCCATGAACAACCTGATCATCCTTGTTCCTCCCTCCTGTTCAATACTTATCACAACTCTATGTGCGTCACCATTTGGCTTAAAACGGATTGGCCCAGCGGAGTACGAGTCATTGCTCTTTGTGGCCTCAATCACCTGATGTCTCGACCACTCCGGCAGATCCGAATACGATTCCAAATCTGATTCGGTAGACAGATCGACTGGAGGCTCCATTGCTGGTTCTGAAGGAGACTCTAAAGAATAATCCAAAGTTGCAAAACGCGATGATCTTGCACTGGCGCTTGAGTTTCCGCAACAAAATTTGGCAAATTTCTTCATTGTGGCTTAAAGAGTGTAAACTTTTTATATTTACTTAGCTTCTTTTCATACATGTTAGATATCAATATATAGATTGTAACTTGCTTAAGAAGCATTTATTTAAATTTAAGGTTTAATTGAAGCATATATCGTGCATTAAAAGAAGAAAAATATGCAAATCATTTAATGGTCTGAATCTCCTCTTCTTGGTTCCTAACAAAGGAAACTCATTGATGCTGAAGAGGAACTTAGGAACAAAAGGATTTATAAATGGGAAAGAACAGAGAATGGAAATAGAATTGGCTTTGATAAAAGATAATAAAGAAGATATCTTTCCAAAAAGACTGAAGTTCAGAAATCCTACCAATGCACTGAATTATTCTATCTCACCAAAAACATTCCTGTTGAAGCCCCTCTTGACTTCCATAATAGCCTCAAGAGGAAATGGATGAAGATGGAAAAGAAATACTTCTATATAAAACTATAAGCCCCCCCTTAAATATATTGATAAATTTATTTAAATTTTCAATTACATTTAACCAATTAACAATAATAACATCTAGCATTTATTTTACTGTGTGGGATTAACTACATGAATCATTTTTCTCTATTGTATCTTATAATTAAGAGTAAAATTCTCGTTTAAATCTAATAAAAAAACACTATCATTGTCAACTCTCAAACTTTATATGAAAAAAAAATAGATGATTGTATTAGATAATTTATAGTGAGTGTGAAACTAGTTAAATAATCATGATATTTAACTAAACAATAAAATCTACAAAATTAATAACTTATTTATACAAATTGTGCAAATATATACTTAAAATAATAAAATATTGAATTAACTCTCCACAAATAATAAAATTTGATGTTATTATTTTTTAAAATCGTAGCTTCTTCATTTGCAGATATAGCCTTGTCATTGGAAAAATTGATGTAAAATAGAGACATATATATATATATATATATATATATATATATATATATATATATATATATATATTGAATAAATATGTCTAACAGTTTATTTCAGATCAAAATATCTCCTCTATTGATTTTGAAATGCTTTTTTAAAATCAATCACAAACAATATTGGCTCGAGAATAAGGTTTAAACAAAGTTTAAACTACATTGAAATAAATTCGACCATGGTTTGAACCGTGTTTGAACCCTGATGTTCCATTATTCAAATATGATTCAAACATGATTTGAATTGGGCTCAAACATGAATCCAATATGGATCAAACAAGGTTTACATGAGTAGATACAATGAAGTGCGTTCCACTAGCTTTAACACAATAGACCACAAAGTTTATACAATACAGTGTAATTACGACAACTATAAGACAATAGATTGTTAAGGAAAATACAGTAAAGCATAATCCAATAGCTATATCACAACAAAGATTTGTAATGAAAGAACATAATTTTAAAATAGAGATAAATAATCTACATCAGACCAATCAAAGAATAAATACATAAAAAATAAAGGAAAATAAATTGTCTTGAAGGTGATCGAAACATGACAGTACTATATATAACTTGAATATGGCCCTCTCAATCACATCGGTTGCACCTACATTACATGATTACATCAAATCTTCCTCCCCTTTGAGGCCTTATATTGTTCATTCCATGACCACCCGGCCTTCAACTTCATCAATGAGGGTAGCACAATAAATTTATGTATTCCATCTTGAATCTCCCACGTGTCATCATTTCGACTTAATATATTTTCAACATATGTGTTATCATAAATTTATTTATTCCATCTTGAATCTTCAAATTTCATTAAATCAAAGGCAAGAAGAAATGTTTTGAGAATATCTCATATATCACTATATCATCAGTTAGCTTCTTATAGTGTAGTGGTTCATCTAAATTGGATACTAGTTAAGTCTAGTTCTTGTTGCTATATATAGGGTAATTTTACATTTTAGTAATTGATCTATTTTCTTATATTTCATAAGGCAATCTCAACTAATCATAACATAATGAGCACCTAATTATACATATGATCAATCATTATATGCATGATCATAAAGAGAGTAAGATACCTCAAAATATATCGAGGTACTCAAACAACGGTATCGCATAATTCACATATACAAGCTAGCTAGCTAATATAACTCATGATTTTTTGGTTGATAGTTAAAGCTCTTAACCAATAGATTAAGATGAGCTACCTATTTTAATCTCCTTCAATCGATAACTGTTGATCTCTATAGCTTCCGTGCCATTTTTAAAGGTTATAAGATGTCCAACTTAAGATCTGTTTGGGACGGCTGTAGTATTTTATAAAATTGGTTGTGAAGTTGATGTAGGAAAAATAACATAGTTATTCTAGTTACAAAAAAATAACTTTTCATCCCATAAAATTTTTAGTGAGAAAGTAGTAGTTAAATGAAACTTTGATTGTTGTCTAAAAATCAAAGCAGTTAGATAGCTGCAACAAATGAACCTTAACCAAATAATGCAATCTTGAAATTTAAAAAATTTATTTATTTTATTATTTATTTCAAATGAACAATAAAACCTTAATCAAATTAAAATTCTTATTGCAACAAATAAAATAATACTAAAATAATTTTTTTTAGCGTATGATAAAATTAGATTCCATTTTTATTTTAGCGAAGTTTTCAGACAACTAATTATGTCAATTACCACAAAGCAACTTTTAGACTCCAAAGATCCGCAACGTATAGCTCCTCCCATTACTCTTGGTGCCACTCAGGCTCGCCATCATTACTGCACTCACTGCCACCGTAGTCGCCGCCGCCGCCGCTGCTTTCTCCGTCACCATTGCCGCTGCAATCACGGCTGTCATCGCTAGCGCTGACTGTCGTACGGAATGAAAACCACACCGACAACCTAATGGCTTTGGCAAACGCGATTCCGAAGGAGTTTCCAACCGTGGTTCCTGATGATGCTCCAAAGATGGCTCCAATGGCGGCTCTGAATATGGCATCCAGCGTTGCTCCTCAGTCCTCCACATTGACGTTGGAGCAACGACGACAAATATTGGTTAACCGTTTCATTGTGATTCCAAGAAAGAGCCTATTTCTTCTTGATACGACATCACAAAATTATCTTAATCGGACACGAATCTCGATGCAAAATCAAATTGGAAACTTCCGAAATTAATTTCGGGAGTATATGAACTCCGATTTCAGCGAGCTTACAGTCAAATTGAGCGTCTCGGAAATACGAACCCAACGACACCAAGATCAACCCAATCCGAGCCCAAATGAGTCCGAATCATGGGTTCAAAGCACTGTTGGAAGATTCAAACCGCAATTTGAGTTACCAAACGGTCTCCGATTTTGACGAGCTTATACTCGAATCGAACGGATCGACGAGACGAATCCAACTAGCCCAAGATCATCGAATCCCGACATCATTAAGGCCCTCAAATATCCAACGAATGGTGCATGATCAAAGGATTCGATATCGGCCGTCCATTCAAACCACTCCCAATTCGCCCTTGATCTCACGCCTATTTACGAGCCATGCCACTCCAGAAAAACTATAAATAGAGCCCTCATTCTACACCAAAGGGACGGAAGTGAAGAGAGAGAAGAAGAAGAGAAGGAGAAGGAGAAAGGGGAATAGGAGATTTCTCACCTCCTCGACCACCGCCGCCGGAGCTTTTCCTGCCGCCTGAAGACGCCAGAACTCTGCCGGATTTTCGGGAAACGCCAGGAATTCGCAGGATTTCTTAAATTTCGTGGAAGAAACAAATTGCACTTGGATTATCCCAACTTGTGGGACGAAATCCGCCATCTGTAATCTACAAAAACACTAGTGGAATTTTGCAACTGTGCAAGGCCCCGTGGTTTTTTCCCTTTTTGGGTTTTCCACGTAAAAACTCCTGGTGTTTACATTTTCTTTTATGTTTGTGTGCGGAATACTCGTACAACGCTAGGACGCAAATTTACAAACTCTACCGCCACGAATACTCCTGGACGCAACACTTCTGTTTATTTATTTATTTTTTTTTTTTGGAAGAAGCTTTGGTATCATTTTATATAATCAGCTAAAATATACCATCAAATTGCAAAAAATATGCAAAGCATTTAATGTTCTCTGAAGGTCCTCATCTTCATTTTTAACAAAAGAAAGACATTGCTACATGCGTTGGATCGCCTCATGAGGAAATGAATAAATAAATAAAAAGATTTAATTTTGAGAAAAAATGACAAATGGATTTATAAGTTAGCAATCCAACACTGCAGGCACACAAAATTAAGCCGTTCTTGTTAAAGCTCTCAATAAATGGCATGACCCATCAGCTTGATCAGAGTCAGACTCGAAAAATTTAGATTATGAGTTAATTGTTTAATAAATAGGTCGAGTTTTGGTTGAGTTTTTCGACCCGTTTAATAAAGGGTCGAGTTTGGCATGACCAGCGAATTCATTTTTGATCCGAAAATAACCAATTTAATGTATGTATTCTTTTTTGTTTTTTGTTTTTTTTGGGAATAATCTTCTTATTTTTTTTATCAAATATCTTAAAATTTATTGTTAATAGATTATTATTGTTGCGGGCTAGAATATACGCGGCGATTGAGAATGTAAGCGGAAAGAGAGAGAGAGGCAGATGAGGCTGATGAAGGAGAAATAGATGGTTTATTATTATCTGTTCTAAGTTTACATATACAATGACATATATATAAGTAACTAATACATGAAAGACAATTCTGGAATGCTGACGTGGCAACAGTCGTGATGGTGACTTAACATTCCCCATCAAATTGATCATTCGACAAAGTTCCAGAAATCGATTTATTGGAAGAGTCTTTGTGAGAATATCAGCTAGCTGATCCGATGAGCCAATGTGAGCGATGCTGATGGTGTCGTTTTGTTTGATATAATGATAGTCATGGTCGGGCGTGAATAAAATGTGTAGTCTATATGTTATCTATTGGTTGGGTTGATCAGAGGCCAGATCGGAAGCGAGCCGCCGAATCCATATGACATCTGATGTCGCAGCCGAGAGTGCTCTGTATTCAGCTTCGGTAGAGGATCTGGCCACGGTTTGTTTCTTCTTGACAGACCAGGAAATCAGGTTTGGTCCTAGAAATGAACAAAAACCTGAGATTGAATTACGATCGGTTGGATTCGCAGCCTAGTCTGCATCTGTGTAGCACCTGAGTTGAAGCGGACCGTGTCGAACTGCAAGGCCGAACTCAACCGTTCCTTTGAATGTACCGCATCAGACGTTTGAGTACTTGATAATCGCTATTGCGGGGATGAGCATCTGCTGGCATATTGCATTTGTAGTGAAAGCAATATCCGGTCTAGTAATAGATAAATATTGAAGAGAGCCGGCGATTTTGCGAAACAGCTGGGGATTGGAGAAAGGTTGATTGTCTGGATTTGATTGCACCCGAGGTGAAGCGGGGGACGGTGATGGCTTGCAGTCCTCAAATCCTGCAAGGGAAAGAAGATTTTGTGCGTAGTGTGATTGAGAAAGAAAATAGCCGAATTTAGTTTTGATCACCTGTATCCCGAGATACAAAGATATGTCGCCGAGTTGTTTGAGACTGAACTTCGAGCGGAGGCTGTGGAGAATTTCATTCAATTTGACCGTGTTATTGCCGGTGATGAGAATATCATCGACGTAAATGAGAACGAAGAGTTTCGTATTATTGTTTTGAAAGCATAGGAGAGATGGGTCTGCTGTGCTGAATCGAAATCCGATTGTTTGCAAGAAGCTGGTGAGCTTGTGGAACCATTGCTGTGGGGATTGTTTTAAGCCGTAGATGGATTTTTCCGCAGTTGGTACACATGCTTCGGGTGTAGCTTGTCCTCGAAACCTTTGGGTTGTCGCATATACACCTCATCTTGAAGATCGCCGTGAAGGAACGAGTTTGAAATGTCCAGCTGTTTGATGGACCAGTTATTGGTTAGAGCAATGGTAATGAGCATTCGGATCGTTACCATTTTGGCGACGGGACTGAATGTCTAGGTAAAATTGACCCTGAATTCTTGTGAGCAGCCTTGTGCTACGAGGCGAGCTTTGTATTGGATTACTTGACCGTCGGGATTAAGCTTCGTCTTGTACGTCCATTTGCTACCGAGAGAATGGGCTTGTCTGGCGGAGCTGGAACCAAGTGTCAAGGTGTCCTGTTTTTGCAAGGCCAGGAATTCGGAGGTCATAGCCTCACGCCAGTGTGCATGCTTGACAGTCATATTGTAGGAGGTGGGGGTGGTTTGCACTGAGTCATGAGCGGACAGTGTGAATATTTGCTTTGGCTTTGTTATCCCGGAGCGTAGACGAGTTTGCATCGGATGTCGAATGGGTGCGAAGACAATAGAAGAGTCCTGGAGATGGGTATTGTTTGTTATCAGACTGGCTGATTCGATATTTGTTGCGGCCGAGGAGTCGGTGGAATGAGGGATCTGCTGAAGTTGATTGGAAGATGCAGTATCTTTGATAGAACTGATGTGTGGAGTCAAGGTGGAAGTAGGTACCAACAGAAGAGGAGAATTGTTCTGAAACGTGGTGTCTTTGTTGGATGGGGAGACGGTAGCAGTAGTAGCATATGGAAATGTGTTCTCATGGAATACTACGTGCCGCAAAATGTAGAGCTTTTTGTGAGTTATGTCGAAACACCGATAGCCTTTATGTTGAGTGGAGTACCCAGGAAATATGCAGGGGAGAGAATGCGGATCTAATTTGGTACGAGCGTATGGTTTGGTCCAAGGGAAGCATAGACACCCAAACGTTCGCAAGTGACTGTAAGATTCCGGGTTACCATGTAGTAATGTGTATGGGATTTGATCATCAATGGCGGCCGTGGGAAGTCTGTTTATAAGGTAATTTGTCGTAAACACGGCGTCAGCCCAAAAAGAATGTGGCAGTTGGGAGGCGTGAAAGCAGAGTTCTGGTCACTTCAAGTAGGTGCCAATGTTTTTCTCTCTGCGGATCCGTTTTGTTCGGGTGTGTGCGAACAGCTGATTTGATGCGTTATTCCCTGTTGGGCCAAATAGTTTCGGAACACATTGCTGAGGAATTCACCTCCTCCGTCAGTTCGTAGATTTTGAATTCTAGTATTAAAATTAGTTCTGATAAGAGCACAAAAAATTTGAAATTTGGTAAACACTTCATCTTTGGTGACAAGAGGATATAACCAGGTAAATTTCGTGTAATCATCTACAAAAAATGACGTAAAATCTAAAACCATTTAGCGAAGTAGACGGAGCCGGTCCCCATACGTCCGAGTGGACAAGTTGGAATGGTTTATTACAATTTGAACTACTACGAATAAACGGTTGTTTGTGACTTTTAGAGACACTACAAGAAATACAAACAGAATTAAGATGAAGAAAGATCAGGGATCTGGGAGGCGAGCTTGCGGATCTTGCGGATGCTTGGATGACCGAGACGATCGTGCCAGGAGATCTTGGGCACCTGAACCGTGTGAAGCGCGGCGGCTTTATGTTTGGTAGGGACCTTGATGCGGTAGAGACCATTGCGAATTGGGCCCCTGAGAAGAACTTGATTGTCCTGAAGAATCTTAATAACAAATTCGTTAGCGGTAAAGGAAATTGAAATGTTATTGTCGGATGTTAATCGTGATACGGATAAAAGATTGTAAGAAATTGACGGAACGTGAAGTATATTTTTTAGATTAAGCTTACTGTTGGACTCGGGTAAGGGTAGAAGGCCTTGGCCCGAGTTCTGTATGGATAGATTACTTCCGTTGGCGACCGAAATCGTATCAAAGCCGTTGTAGGGTATGGATTGTTGAAGATTGCTGTTGTCGGAGGTTAGATGGGACGATGCTCCCGAATCAAGAATCCAGTTGTTGGTTGCGGTGTGCTGTTGTTGAGCAGTGAGAGCCCTTTGATTCGATGGGGGGGGGGGGGGCATAGGTTAAATTGCACCTATGCCAGCAGTTTAGTGCAGAGTGACCCGTCTTGCCACAGATCTGGCATTGAAGCTCCTGGTTTGAACTTCTGGCGGGCGTTTAAACATCGGAAGAAGAGGAGCGATCCGTGGAAGATTGACGAAAATTGTTCTGTTTGCCGTGGAACTTGTTCGGTTTGCCGCTGTAATTAGAGGAACGATTTGTAAAGAGCGTCGTGGAGTATGATGCACGACTTTCTTGCGTTGTTGGTGTTGTATGTTGATCTCTTCGCTAATTAGCAGAGAGTATAGATCATCAAGCTGGATAGGCTGAAGAGAGGTCCTGATGGCCATTTTGAAGGGATTGTAAACCGCAGGCAGTCCATTGAGGATACACAGAACAATGTCCTCGGTGTCGACGGCGGAGCCTGCAGCAGCTATGTTGTCCACGATTTTCTTGATTTGATCAAGGTACTGGGATATGGTCCGATCTTGTAGCTGTATTTGATGTAGCTCGTTTTTGAGCTGAATGACCCTAGATCGATTCGTGGACTGAAGTCTGCGCTCGAGAGCGGTCCAAACGTCGTGAGCGGTGCGAAGCGTAATGACATAAGGCAAGATGGTGGGTGAGATTGTGGATAGCAAAGCGGACACAAGATTACGATCAATGAGCGTCCAGCGATTCCGATCTGTTTCTTCGGAATCCGGCGGACAAGAAACCTGTCCGGTGAGATGTTCGCCATACCCGTTTGCGGAGAAATGCTGGAGTAATTGGAGCCTCCAAATTGAGTAGTTTTCTGATGTGAGGGAGGTGGGAACAATATTCTTGATATTGGATATCAAGAATTTTAGATGAGGAGGAATTAAAAACTCTGTGTCGCGGTTGATGATTGCAGAGGAGGTCCGGCGAGATCCGGCGGAGTCTTCTTCCGCCATGGACAAGAGACGCGGTAGAGCTTTAGAGCTCTGATACCATGAGAATGTAAGCAGAAAGAGAGAGAGAGGCAAATGAGGCTGATGAAGGAGAAATAGATGGTTTATTATTATCTGTTCTAAGTATTACATATACAATGACATATATATATAAGTAACTAATACATGAAAGACAATTCTGGAATGCTGACGTGGCAACAGTCGTGATGGTGACTTAACAGCGATAGAGTTGTAATTCTACATCTTAGCGTTGCACGGATATCCATCTCACAACGCAAAAGATTTTTTACATGGAAAACCCTGGAAAGGGGAAAAACCACGGGGCCAATGCCTAGTTGGAAAAGATTTTATTAGATTTTTTTTAATCTGATCACCCTCAAGGACGAGTCAGCTCACTGTACTCAACTCAAATTCTAGTGAAATATTTTTCAATTGGGCTAGGCCCCGTGATTTTTTCCCTTTTCAGGGTTTTCCACGTAAAAAATCTTTTGTTCTCTGTGTGTGAGATGGATATTCGGGCAACACTAAGACGTAAAATTAATTATAATTCTATCACCGCGTATATTCTAGCCTGCAACAATTATTATTTTGTAAATCAAAACGGTTTAACAACTCAGATTCATGTTAGATTTTTTACCAATTTATTAAACAGGTTCGTTCAGGCATGGATCAAACACAAACTCGATCTGTCAACCCGTTTTGACATCCCCGCCCAAAACCTCACTTTCACTAATTTGAAAATAAGCATGGACATTGAATGGAAAAAGAAGAAGTTTAAGGTTCAAATATTTAATAAGATTAGAATTAGGATTGAACTAGCTAATATAATAAATATTTAAACTATTTTAAAATTTTAATATAACTTAACTAATATAATTATGACACAACAATAATATTTTCCTCAATTCAATATGCATCAAAACGCTTTATCATTAAATATTTGAATATATAATATTTTTTGAAACATAATATTTTGATTATTTTCATTATGTTCTCCATTTAATTAGCCATAAAAAAATATCTAGAGCACTATCACTAGATTGGAATAATAATGATAATCAAAATTAAAAAACCTTCAAATTTATTTATATTAATGACTTTGTTTTGATGAGCTGCGTTAAACCAAATATTACAAGCAGCTAAAACTCATAATAAAAAAGCTCCTCTTAGGCCCCAATGATCTGCAACCAATAAAACTTATCAGGATCTTCCCACTGCGCTCCACGGAACTCCGGATCCCAGCTATCGCCACACACGCTGCCTTCAGCAACACTGCTTGCATCATCATAATCATCCCCGCCACCGCCGCCGCGGCCGCCGCCGCCGCCGCTGCTTTGGCCACGATTGTTGGTATTCAACCTTGTACGAAACGTAAATTTCATGAACAATCCGATGGTATTCCAGCTAAAATTAACGTTCAATCCATCAATGAATAGCCAAGTGTCTCCTCTAATATTCCACTTAGTATCCACACTGTAACATTGGCTTCCATCTATCACCAACGCCATTGTTGTCTTATCTTGCTTGTCGAAGCTTATCGCAATTGCATGGAAGCCACCATTGGGTGTAATGCGAGCCTTTTTGATGTTGAACGTATCGTCGTGCTTCAGGCAACGCAATATCTTAAAATTTGGCAGACCCAGCAAATGTGAAGGGAGTTTCCAACTGGCCGGATCCGAAGGAGGCTCCGGTGGCTGTACTGGCTGCGGCTCCTGATCCTCCTCCTCCTCCTTAGTTTCTTTTTCTTGAATAGGCGGCTTCTCGTCATTGCTGGTGCCAGAAGAACCGCACCAGAGATTGGAGAATCTCTTCATTGTGGTTCAAAGAAGAAGAAAAAAAACTAAATCTTTATGCTGTAAGAAATACTGAGAGGCCAATTTATAGTATTACAGCATCATTGAGGATGAAGGTTTTTATGGAATTGGTTAAAAACCAGGCCCTGAAGAATTTAAGGCTGGGCCAAAATTACAACATATATGCAGATTAATTGAACTGCAAGCATTTAATATTCTGAAACTTGTGTACGTGATCTTTCATGGCTAATGAGGCAAAGCGCATTGCTGATGGAAAGAAAATTGAGGGAATAGAAGAATTTTTAAGCGATAAGGATATTTGAATTATGGAAAGCCAGTTGGATTTGATAAACCAAAGATGGAAAAGAAGTGGTGCGAGCATAAGAACATACTATCGGCCTTTTTCTGGAAAACGAACGTTATGAATATATTTACGTTGAAAGCATTCCAAATAACATTTCTGTTAAATACCTTCCAAATTAGCTCATGACCATTTTATCTATTTCTTTAAGCCTTTTTTTTTTTTAAATAATCTTAATCACAAATTAATACACATATGGATATATGTATAGGCCATGAACTCAAGATCTTGTGGTTAATTGGAGCCAAACATAGAACCACTAGACTAAGGGTTCGTTTGGGACGGCTTTTTTATTGCTTTCTAAAAGGGAGTTTTAGTACAAATTTTTTTATTTTTGTACTAAAACTCCGTTTTAGAAAGCAATAAAAAAGCCGTCCCAAACAAAGCCTAAGGCTTAATTCGTTTGGGACGACTTTTTTATTGTTTTTTAAAGCAACTTTTTCGTACAAAATTTAAATTTTTTGTACTAGAAAGCTGCTTTAAGAAACAATAACAAAGCCGTCCTAAACAAAGCCTAAGATAAGTTGGTTGGGAGCTTTGATTATCAACCAAGAGATTTCGGGTTGGAGTCTTGCGTATGTGATGTGTGTCTGAATTTGTCCTAATTGGCCTAAATGTTCTAAAATAATAATAATAATTTTGTATAAGGCATGCATAAAATTATATTTATTACTGATCTAGAGCTAAGTCTGACCTCAAATTTTTATGTTAAAAGGGGCAAAATATTTGGAAGAGTTAAAAGGATAAATAGATTTTAATAAAAAAAATATAACCACCACCATTTGGGTGACCACCATGGCACCCTAGCTATTTTTTATGAATATGATTTTATTAGTAGGCATTAAAGGAAACAATTAAAATTCATATTGTCAATGTATAATTTCCTTGGTTATATTTTCTAGATTAGGAAGGCATTTTAAAATTTGAATGGTGTTAATATCATTTTGAATAGGAGTACGTTTATGTCATCATTGTACACTTTCATAAATAAAATAAAAAAACAAATCATCCCGGTTAGGGGATAACCCGGTCGACCTAGCATGCAACCCACACCAATTTACACGGGCCAACACTTAAGGCTTGCACGAAGCGCCGAGGGGATTCAAACTCTGTACCTCGCCTATGGCCAGCCAGTTCTCCACCACCAAGCCACCCCGCGGTGGGTTGTACACTTTCATTATTACACTATATATTTCTTTGAACAGGCATTAACGCTTTTCCATTCCTTCATATATATATATATATATATGTATATATATGACGAACAATTTTTTGTCTCTTCACATCAAATTTTGTTGTATCCAATAATCCATAACAATCACCGAACATTCCCACCTGATCTCCTCTCTCTGTCCCAACCAATCGCCAACTATTTGATAAAATTTCTACCATTACCTCTTCTAATACGGCCTTGATCAAACTTATACTACGTCACCTGGTGCACAACGGTACGCATCACCTATACATAGAAAAAAAGTGATGGCTCGTCCTAATTTATCTCTGAATGGCGTCTGATGACCACACAGAATAATCTCACATTCCATTATTGTTGCCAAATTCACTAGATTACCATACAGAGTGACACTTCAAATATCACATCGCTCATTGCTGTTTTTAATAGCCCTTTTCATCTTGCATCATTCATTATTGAAAATACTCAGTTGTACTTGAAACTATTTAGAAGGAAGAATAAAGAGTACATATTAGTGATGATGAACTACCAAAAAAATATAGAAGGAATTTAATGATTATGAGTGATTTTGACTTCCTAGTCCTACTTCACTTTATTTTATAGCAAATCAAAATAGGGAGAAAAATATATTTCTTGAAATGCAAACAATAAAAATAAATTAAAATAAAAAAAATCAAATAAATTAATAAGTAGTTAATATTAAATTAATGTTTAATTAATACATTAAATAACTATTTATCAAATAATAAATAGATATATTCTCATGAAGTCATCAACATTTATAATTTGTCTATCTATAAGCAAAACTTCAAATATTTTATTCAATTAAAAAATGATTAATGTTGATGGAAAATAATTTTGTGAGATATGCTTATGAAAATTTTAATAAGATTATGTCTCAAAACTATTGTATTTTTTTAGATAAATATAATATAAATTAAACTAAATTATTATATATTATATTAATATCATAATAAATTTAATAATATTTCGATTAAAATTTAATAAAATTATTATTTTTAAGCTTTTGAGTGGAGGTTCTTCGCCGATAGCCCTACCCGCCTCTTCAGCTGAAAAAGATAGCCCTTTCCGCCGTTTAAAGCCTATCGTCTTCCTCCGCGACGCCGTCGCCGTCGCCGTCGGGTTCATAGGTAGAATCCCTCCCCACTTCTCTCAACACAGAATATGTTTTCTTCCTTGCAATATTGTTTTATTTCACTTCAATCTGCATAGTTTTCGTTCTGTCCATCTCATCCCGTTTGCACCTCTCGGCGTTTTTTTATCGTTCTCATGAGAAATGGAGAAGAAGAGGAGGGTGGAGTAGACGGAGAGGATTTCAGGAAGCAATTACAGGTTTGATAAGTGCATAGATATAGAGGAAAATTGGGCGGGGCATAAGAAAATGAAACGGGGGAGACGGATTTGGGGGTGGGAATGAGTTGGTAAGCTCCAACAACCCTCATCAGTTGGATGATGCACGGGACAAACCCTTCTTTTGAAATAGACATCTCTAAAACCGCCCAAATAAAAAAGTGCATGTTCTAAGCTGCGTAGATTATCCTTATAATATGAAATTCTGAAAATGATTTTTGGTACATTGTGGCTGGAATCCTATCATTTTTCTATTTTCTGATAAAATAAATGTATGTGTTGATATGTGTGATTCCTTAGCTAACGGTATGCATTGCTTTCTATTCTTTTGCAACTTTTTCAGGTTATCGGTGCCAATAAAACTACTAGTGCTGGATACCCTTTTTTTTCATATCTCTTGATATCTTGGAGATGTTCAAAAATATTTTGAGCAATAAACTACTGAAGCAGAGTGTTGTTTATGACTATAAGAAACTTTCTTCTTTATATTGTTGCAGAACTTGCTTACATGATGGAAAGGTAAGATGATACAATGTCTCTTGGTTATTTCACTATCATGTACTTAAATTTTTTATGTTTAATTGGTTCTCTCTTGATGTACGTCTAGCTTGTATTGATCGGGCATGTTTCTTTCAGTTTGTTTGTTTAACAAGTTTTATTTATGATTACTCTTTATAAAGTTTATTATGCCTCATTTTATGTGGTTGATTAAATTTGCTACTCATCATTTTTGGTGGATGATGATTAAGTTTATGATTGATATGAAGGGAACTTAGGTGAGACTTGAGAGGGGGATTATTAAGGCACTTGAGACTATTGGATTTAGTCACACATTATATAGTTATAGAGAAAATGATTAAAATAGTCCTTTGATTCTTTATAAAAGATCAAAATAGTCCTCAACTATATTAAATGACCATTTTGGTATTTCAGATCTTTAAAGAGGAACCAAAATAGTCCCACAATGGGATCATTTTGGTCTTTCATAAAGAGTTAATAGACCATTTTAGTCATTTTCTATATAGTTATAAAAATATGTTAGTTTATTGTATCACACCCCACACTGCCCCCTTTCAAACAATGCAGGATACAAATGAGAAAAATCATATATTATATTTACAAAGCAACTTAACACCAAAAAAAATATTTTATAACAATAGTTTACAATTTTTACATACCTTTGCTCAAGACTCGTCTCATAATAAAAAAGTAAAATAAAATATAGATTTTAAATTAACCTATGTCTAGTCAACTTCTATATATTTATCTTTACCATTTCTTGTAACAACAGCCAAAATAAAAATTTGATGAGCTATGAGGCTCAGAAAGATATTCAATTATAAATACAATATATCAAGTATATAAAACATAATATTTACCTATCTATCAACAAGTGGAAGTAAGAACTGCATGTACTCATTTAAAAGAAAAATATGCATAGTATAGAATCATTTAATAGATAAAAATAATATTGCATATAAGAATTATATTAATCTGAACCAACCATTTGAGTATCTCATAATGTTAATGCACTCTATATGATGTACATTTGTGCTCCACCAGGCCACCACTTGAGGCCCTGTACTCCACTAAGCCACCACTTGAGGCATGCTCCACCAAGACACCACCTAAGGCCCAAACTTCTGTCAGACCATCGCTTAACGTCGTTGCTCTACCGGACCACCATCTGAGGCCAGAACTTCCATCGGACCACCACTGGAAGCCCTCACCTCCGTCGGACCACCACCTGATGTTGTGGCTCCGCCGGACTACCACCTGAGGCCCGAACTTCCACCGAACCACAGCTTGAGGCCCTGTGCTTCACCAGGCCACCACCTAAGGCTTGGACTTCCGCCGAACCACCACTTGAGGCCCTGTGCTCCACCAGGACACCACCTGAGGACCGAACTTCTGCTGGGCCACCACCTGACGCCCAGAGTTCTACCAGAGTATCTCCTTACTATAACAGTCTTTCTGACCCCGGTCTCCTGCTGACTACGGTCCTTCTAACCTCTGTCGCCTACTATGGTCATTTTGACCTCCATCAACAGACAACAATCTGTCTGACCCCGATCTCCTGCCGACTACGGTCCTTCTAACCTCCGTCACCTAATATGGTCCTTCCAACCTCCATCAACAGATAACAATTTTTCTGACCCCGGTCACCTGCCGACTACGGTCCTTCCGACCTTCGTCGCCTACTATGGTCCTTCCGACCTCCATCAATAGACAACAGTCTTTCTGACCCCGGTCTCTTGCCGACTACGATCCTTCTGACCTCCGTCGTCTACTATGGTCCTTCCGACCTCCATCACCAGACAACGATCTTTCCGACCTCTATCCTATCGACTATGGTCGTGCCGACCAAAGAAACGCATCTATTGTAACTCCACCATGTAATGCACTCTATATGATGTACATTTGTGACATCAAGCCAAGGCCTTCTCCTAAGGAAGGGCCGCTCATATGCTTCAATCATAAACTATAGGCTCTTGAGATCGTACTTCCTATATCGCCTGTAGGCTTCATATCATAACTTATAGGCTTCTAAAGTCACACTGCCTCTATCATCATAGGCTTCATTTCTAGCCCGTAAGCTTCATATCATACCAAGGCCACACTGCCTCTATTGGGTCGCACTGCCATTAGGGTCACATTGCTCCATTCACCTGCCACGTAATATGACAAATTCTCAGGTTTTTCTAATCATTATGTTTTTCCTTCCAAGTTGTGTGATGCTTGTCTATATATAGAAACATGCATATGCAGACAATTTAATATAGCGGTCAAGCGCATTCGCAAATAGGCAGGTATGATTGTATGAATCTTATGTTATGACTCATCGTATAATAGATTATAGAATTATACATAAAAGCATCATATAACAAAATAACTTATTTATATGTAAAATGGTTGCATGTCTACTCACTAAAATGTATATCTTACCTTATCAACATACATACTCACCAATTCAGACACCTCGTCCCCGCCTGCATCTGTAAGGTACCTTCATCAACTTGAATTATTAATTGAAATTCCTCACTTCTATTATTAGACTCATACAGTTAATTTGATTCCCAAACAACATACCTTCCAAATTTTTTACATTGCATACATGTCTATCGATACCCTTTCACATTGCACTTCGACGTCCTAGTCATCCACTAAGCAATGTTAACTAGAATCATTACATACACAAATCCTACAAATTACCTAGAGGCATTAATTTCTTACCTTCAAGCACCAACTAACTTCCTTACCTCTTTTCGCTTTCTCTTCTCTTCCTTCCCTGATTTCCTCTTCCTACTTCCTTAATTTCTTCTCCCTACTTTCCTGGCTTCCAAAATCCACCCTTAACAAATAGCTTATTCATTCCCCATTTTAATCGACCAACCCAATACCTACACTAAACCGAGCCCACCATCCGAGTACCTTAACTCATTCGACCAACTCCATGACCAGCTGCAGCTTTTTCTTTGGCCTCGAACAGCTGCAGCTTTCGATTTGGTCTCCCCTAATCCGCTGCAACATAAAATCGAAGTCTTCCATCCTTAGCATGGCTTAGTTTAGGCAAAATCAGAATTAAAGGACTTTTATCGAATTGCTCTTCCACCAAAACATTGCATGTAAGCCATCTGTCCCACTATCTACCCTTAGCTACTGTAAAAAATCATATTTGAACAATAAAATCATTTTATAACTCAAGTAAAAATACAAAAGAGATTTAATTTCCAATCTTCAAATCCTTTGCAAATTGACCTATAGTTCTATATATTGAATTGCTCCAATCAATGAGTACTACACAATGACATTCTTATTGATGACTTTTGGGAAAGTTGAGATTTTGGGGTATAATTTAAGTAAAAAAAAAATTGTATTTTTATATGAAAATTTTGGTTATTATATATTGATTGGCTCTCTTTCCTTGTCTTAATCTTTTGAGTTGAAAAGGTGTATGGCCACTCATATATTGATCCCAACTTTGGTCTCCTATGGGTTCACCTTTGGCAACTGTAAATAGGCGAGTCGATGATTTAACTGGGATCAAGTGGTACATGCATATTTTTGGCTCCCATGGTTCAACTACTTCATATTTGGGCGATGAACCCATTTTTAACCCAAAACGTTACACCTGTGGGTAAAGTCAACCACTTCATATTTCAACACCAATATCTTTTTTCAGCTATCCGATTTTGTTAAACCCAATAAGTTGTCTTAACAATCTCCCTCTTATAACATCATCAACCATCGTGTATCAAGAGCTAACTCAACCCTGGAGAGCTACTATAGAGTCACCATTCTTGACCCTCACTTGACCATAGTGGAATCCCTCAATGGCTCATAGGACACAAACTACATGACTCGTCAATTGTCAAATCAACAACTTTGATATTACTTAGAACAACCTGAAATCTACCCATCAAGATGTTACATGCTTTGACCTCACAAGCCTAATGATTTTATTAAAAAATGCCCCAACAAGGGCACACTTAACATTGGAGTTCGTAACAAAACTCTAACAATAACATCAAAATATGCCTTAATATATGTGTTTTTTTCTAATATACTTAACTAATCTCTCAATATTTTCTATAAAATCAAGTGAGTTGTCAATATTATACAGTTTTTTACTTCGTCAAAAAGAATCGTGTTTTAATCTATATATAATTTCAACTTATAAGCCAAATGATTATTTTTTTATCGCAAAGACTTCAAGTTGAGTCATGTACACTATCACTTCAGGATCACCATTGAAAATAATGTACATAAATTTAATATAATAAGTTATATAAGTCATGATAACCTTTAATTAATTATTTTTTTTAATCTACAAAGAAAATTTAATTATAATTTATATTTTCCTCTTGAGTGAAACTATATTCTCTTCGTAGATCTAAATAGACTTGGTTAGAAAATATTAGAATGACTTTTCTTTCTTTATTAGCAGTGGCGGAGCCAAAAATTTAATTCAGAGGGGGGGGGGGGGGGGGGCTAAATTAAAACAGTTTTGTTTATCGTATCATCTTGAATGTTAGAATTGGGCACCCATGAGTCTTTGGTGATTCTCATTAATTTTTAATTCTTAACTTTTTAATCAAAGAGGCTGAACTGCTAGCCATTCAGAAATGCTAGTTAATAAAAACAATTATTTTGGTTTCTTAAGAAACCGAAATATGAAAATCTGGTTTCTTAAGAAACCGGAATTTCTTAATTTGGTTTCTTAAGAAACCGGTTTTTCATATTCCGTTTTCTTTTCAAATCACAAATTAAAATAGTTTTGTTTATCGTGACATCTTGAATGTTAGAATACATTAAAATAGTTGCCCATGAGTCTTTGGTGATTCTCATTAATTTATAATTCTTAATTTTTAATCAAAGAGGCTGAACTGCTAGTCATTCAGAAATGCTAGTTAATAAAAACAATTATTTTGGTTTCTTAAGAAACCGGAATTTCTTAATTTGGTTTCTTAAGAAACCGGTTTTTCATATTTCGTTTTCTTTTCAAATCACAAAATAAAATAAGAAAAAATTTATAAAAACCAGAGAAGTGAATAAAAAATTTTAGAATTTACAGAAACCGGATAAGTAAAATCCGATTTCCGGTCAAAGTAGAAAATGGATTATGAATGTTCAGTTTCAGTTTCCCCCCCCCCCCCCCCCCCCCCCCCCCCCCCCCCCCCCCCCCCCCCCCCCCCCCCCCCCCCCCCCCCCCCCCCCCCCCCCCCCCCCCCCCTCACCCCCCCCCCCCCCCCCCCCCCCCCCCCGTTCATGTTTATGTTTATTAGATTTAAATGAGAATTTGACTCTTAATAGGACACAATGGAGAAGAAGGATTCATGCAGCTGACCCCGCATAATGGGATAAAGGCTTGATGTTGATATTGTTGTTGTTGAGTGAAACTATAGCAATAAGTTTAGCTTTATATCATTTAATATTACCCTATTTGCCTTCTTTTGGGCCTCATAGGCTCATTTACAGCCAATGGCTTTAGATCCTCTTGGTGGTTTAACAATGTCTTAAAGTTAATTCTAATTATTTGTAGATGCAATTTCATCAAACATGGCATCATGCCAAAGTATAGATTTATCCCATACATGAGTTGCAAAAACTGACTTAGGACCATTATTTGCTCAAACATCAAAATCAGACTATTGAAGATAGACAATGTAATATGAAGTCATTGTTTATTCTCTATATCTTGGTGATCTTCTCAATTCTACTACTTCTGTATTTGTACTTTTTTATTGTAGGTTCGATGTGAACTTACTTTTTTTATGTTGGTGATTCTTGATTTGATTGTTCATCAAAGTGATTCTAGTCAATCTCCTGAAAATACAACCAATTAAACATTTTTATTCAGCTTATTATCTTGTTCCCTAATATACTCAAATTTCATTTCGTAAGAGAAACTAGTACTCCTACTGAGCTCATAATCCTCAATAAACTAGCATTCCTCGCTTCAATAATTTTTGTTGTGCTACGAGTACAATTAAATCCTATCATTTATAATTTAATGCATTGCCAAGAAAGCAACTACCAACTATTTTGGAATGCAATTTCTTTATTTATGGGTTATTAACCCACACCTCAACAAAATAATCACATATGTATAAATGATTTAATCTAGGCTTTCAGTGTTCCCCAACTTAATGAGTATTAGGGATAGTTTAGTATGAAATCCTGTTAAAAGCATTCCGAAGAGATGAAATAAGATTAAGAGTTACTAATCACATTCCTTGCCTTATTCATTAGTATGTGATTTCTTCTTTTAGCACCATTTTCTTAGTGTTCCCGACATTGTATATTGAGAAAATATACTTATTCTTGAAGAAATACTCTCCATATATCTCCTCACTTATATCATATCTAGTGTTTCTTAGTATCCCCGACATTGTATATTGAGAAAATATACTTATTCTTGAAGAAATACTCTCCATATATCTCCTCACTTATATTATATATTCATATCTAGTGATCTTTATTTTCTCGTCCTTTTATTTTTCCACCTCGTCTTTATAAACTTTAAATGCATCTAGTGCTTCATCCTTTTAAATATAAGATATAGATGCATATGTAGAAAAGGTCCACAAACATTAGTGTATGATTTCCAAAACGTCAAAAGTCTTTTTGGTCGCTTTGGCAGTATCGTTAGTTTGCTTATCCTTTATGTATCATCTAAAAGGTATCAAAATCGGTAAAATCAAGATATTTCAAAATCCCATTATTAATCAGTCTCTTTATTCTCACTAAAGAGATGTGTCTTAATCTTATATTCCATGAACTTGAAAAGATCTCCTTATTGATATTCCTCTTAATATGAATTTTATCACCATGATGTATAGAAGAAAGGTTGCATTCATATAAGAAACTAAGGTTTTATTTGCGACGGATTTCTTATTGCTTCTTAAAGCAGCTTTTTAATACAAAAATTAATTTTTTTGCATTAAAAGCTGCTTTAAGAAGCAGTAAGAAAGCCCTCCCAAACGAAGCCTAAATCTAATTGAGTAAATTTTAAAAAGCAGCATGTTTATTGTGTAATTAAGCAAAAAAAGCTTATTTAATAAATAATTTAAAAAAGAGCAACAACGCCATTTCATTTGGCGTATTGCTCATGAGAAGAGAGAGAAAGAGCAGAGTGGAGAGAGAGAGATGAGGGAAGAGAGAGAGGCACGTTGAGGGAAGAGAGAGAGGCAGGTTGAGAAAAAAATTGTTAAATTTGGACAAATTTTATAACTTAATTTAATTAGAATTTTATAACTTATAAATACTATTTGTAACTTAATTTAAAATTATAATTTATAATTTTTATTTAATTATGTTATAGTTTAAAATAACTTTATCTAATTTAATAACGTTATAATAAAATAACTTCTAATTTTATTTAAATATATTTTTTAAACTTAAATAAAGTTATACAATTTATACATTAATAACTTTATAACATTATTTATAAAGTTATTAAATTTAATAAACTTATAAATGTAATTAAATTTAATTTATTTACGTTACAATTTTATTAAATTTAATTTATTTATGCTATAATTTTAATAATATTATCTAAATTTAATTAAAATACTGGATTAAATTAAATTAAAATTTATAACTGGATTAAATTTGATAACTTATAACTTTATTTATATAATTTTATTAAATTTAATAACTTTATAAATTATGTTATAAAGTTATTAATTTATAAATTTTATAACTTTATTTAAATTTAACAAAATTATTTAAATAAAGTTAGAAGTTATTTTATTATAACATTATTAAATCAGATAAAGTTATTTTAAACTATAACATAATTATATTAAAGTTATAAATTATAATTTTAAATTAAGTTACAAATAATATTTATAAGTTATAAAGATAAATTAAGTTATAAAATTCTAATTAAATTAAATTATAAAATTATCTAAAATTTAACAACACTTTCCTCAACCAGCCTCACTCTCTCTCTTCCCTCATCTCTCTCTCCACTGTGCTCTTTCTCTCTCTTCTCATGAGCAATACGCCAAATGAAATGGCGTTGTTGCTCTTTTTTAAATTATTTATTAAATTTGCTTTTTTTGCTTAATTATATAATAAACATGCTGCTTTTTAAAATTTGCCCAATCTAATTTATATAAACCATACACTAAAAGCTGCTTTAAGAAGCAGTAAGAAAGTCATCCCAAACGAAGCTAAATCTAATTTATATAAACCATCCGTCAGGAAGCCAACACCAATAACAATTTTCCTCTAAGAATGTTATCTCAGTGATTTAAAAATAAAATTAAAACCTGCATTTATTATTATAGAAAGAGAAATCAAATTCCTAGAGAAACTTGGAGCATCTACAGGCGATTACAAATCCATAACTTAGTACTAATCTAAAGTTCTCTATATCATACACACTTGATTGGCATCCGATTTCCTAAATAGATATCTCATTCACCACCCTTTAGGTTTCTTAGACTAAGAAATATATGCATAGTACTGGCAGTAAGAATTATAAAAACGCAATCAATCTACAGTGTTATTCGTAACTTCAATGGAGAATTATTCTTTACGCACAAAAAGATATAAGCTACCTTTCTCTTAGAGTCACATTTCTTATATTTTATGCATCTTTCATGTCTCTTTTTTCTTGCAAAATATCATCATCTATCTATATTAAGTTTCATCTTTTTTGCAGTTTTCTTTCTTTTAAAAATATCATTGCCCTTCTATAGTTATTGTGAGTTTCAATAGTAACTATTTTTTGTCTTATTTAATGATTGTTTTGTTTGAATTTTTCTTTCTCTCGAACACACGAAATTAGATGTCCTTACCTAATTATTTTTCCTTTTTCGTGTTAGAAGCTTATAATAAATCTTGAAAGGGCTAAATTTTACTGGATAGA
This sequence comes from Dendrobium officinale, assembly GCA_019514585.1. Taxonomy (NCBI): domain Eukaryota; kingdom Viridiplantae; phylum Streptophyta; class Magnoliopsida; order Asparagales; family Orchidaceae; genus Dendrobium; species Dendrobium officinale. Next base: position 37,975,318 of record CM033694.1, read on the forward strand.
GAATTCAAACTAAAATTGACTAGAAAGGTGTTTAAAACGTCAACTTCGAAGAGCCTAAGCTGTAATATTATTATGCACAGCCTTAGAATTACCAAATCTCATTCCATCCAGGCACTTGCCAAATTTTTATCAGAACTCTTAAAAATTTATCTTCATAAAATATTTTACATTAAGGAATGCACTTATGTTGCATTAGGCGCTCAAGACATTATGATCAGTGAGCTTAAGCAATTAAATTGACCCCATTTCTTATTTGTCAATAAATATTGTGGTATAGTAGATTACATATAAACTACATCAACAATAACAACAACAACATCAAGCCTTTGTCCCACTACGTGGGGACGGCTACATGAATCCTTTTTCGCCATTGTGTCCTTATTAAAAGTCAAATTCTCATTTAAATTTAATAAAGAAAGATCGTTTCTAATATTTTCTAACCAAGTCTTTTTAGATCTACCTCTATCTTTCTTAACATAAGTCAAATCTAATAACTCAACTTTTCCTGATAGGGTCATCAAAAGGCCTCTTTTTAATGTTACCAAAACCATCTAAGGAGACTCTCTCTAATCTTATCTTCCACTAGAGCAACTCCAACCTTTTCATGTATATGCTCATTTCGTATCTTATCTCTAAGGGTAAAGCCACTCATCCACCTAAGCATCTTCATCTATGCAACACTTAACTTAGTATTATGCTTCTCTTTTAATGGTCAACATTCGACACCATAAAGCATTGCAGGTCTCACCACCATCTTATAGAATTTCCCATAAGTTTGAGGGGGACTTTTCTATCGCACAACAAGTCTGATGCATTCCTCCACTTCAACCAACCAACTTGAATTCTGCTGATAATATCCGCATCTATTTCACCAAATATATAAACCAAATCAGCTAAATATATTTTTTAAATAAAAATAAAAATAAAAAACAAAAGTGATCCCAAACAAGTCCTTAGAGTTTTAAAACTCATCATAACCAAATCTTAATGAGAAATTTCTCACCTAATTCATTTCGATTGTTTTATTAGGTCCTCTCCTCTCCTAGAAGCTTCTTTGGTGTAGAAGATTTTGTGGATGATGACAACAGCAGACCATACACTTACCAGAAGCAAAAAAAACCAAAGAACCTTCATAAGCATGTTTCATTCAAGCAGAGAACCATTGCTTATATGGAACCATTCACTCTGGATGTCTTCATCTCCAAGCGATTTGTCTCTGCTTCACTCACCCACAGAGTTACCTGCAAGCAGGTTGCAGTTGCTGGGACCAACTCCAAAGACATTAAGGCAGTTCTCAAGTCCAGATCTGACGTTCCTGCTTGCTTAGCCGTTGGGAGGATCTTAGCTGACAGAGCAAGAGAAGCTGATGTGTATACTGCGAGTTACACGCCCAGAGAACGGGACAGGTTTGAGGGGAAGATAAGAGCCGTTGTTCAGTCTCTAATAGATAATGGCATAGACGTTAAAGTTTATTTAGATCGATGATGTAATTGCATCAGGCTCTGAAGTTCTTTTTTTTTTTTTTTTTTGAACTGTTTTCAGACTGATCTTGAAGAACTTGGCTTCTTCAGATTGATTTATATGGCTGTTTTTTATTTAATTTTAAATGTCTTATGTTTTGAATATGATGGGAAACATGATGTTAGAATTAAGCTATCTTGGACTCGTTGGATTCATCTCGTCGAGCCGATCGATCTGACTATAAGCATGCTATATTTTGATATAATTTGACCATGCAATTAATGATATGAAACTTCTAGGATTAGACTGATATTTGTGTTGTGCCGGTCTCGCTAAGCCACTCAATTTGGCTATAAGTTTCCTGAATTTGAGATTTGGATGATCCCGAATTTAATTTTGAAAGTTTTTAATTTAAATATACCTCGAGATTCACGCTCGATAAAAAAAAAAAAATAGTGACTTACCAAGTATAGATGTCAATTCATAGAGCATTTAAAATTCATTTTTCTTCATGCTAGTCTTGCTAGATGGGCTTAAATGAACCTATTGTACTATTTCATTCACATTTATTTATTATTTTCTCATTGAATTTTTGCCAAATTGAAATGAATGAACCTTTAAAATGCTATTTATTTATTGAATTGAGTTTAAATTATAATGAGTTTTAATCAAATTTAATTCCTTGTATATTTAATATTAATACTTTAAAGTTTAAACATTTGATATTGTGATTTGAAATATTTGATTTTGTAGATTTAAATTAAAATTGAGAAAATACATTTGTATTATTTGATAAAATTTTAATATTAATAAGTGAATATTTTAATATTTATATCTAATTATTTATTTGATATTTACATTGCATTTATATCATTAATGATAAACATAAATTTAAAAAGGCAAAATATATAAATAATTCATACAAGAGCATATAATAAATCATCAATAAATAATCAATACATCATTGAATGAGTATTTTATAAAACTTTTATTAAATTATATGTAAATATATTCATAAATATAAAATATAAATATATTAGTGCTTAAATTTATTTAATTATCTGATAAATTGTATTTATTTTTAATAAATTTATTTAAATGAACAAATGTAGTAGCGCAAAACTCATTTTTCTTACCTTTCACTTGCTTCCATGCTGCTTGTGACCTAGCCCGTTGCTTCTGCAACTGCAAGTACGCCATGCCACTATTATTCGCTCTCCAGATCTTCTTCTTCTTCTTCGTGTTTTTCTCATCTATTCGTCTCCACATAGATCAGAGACATGAAAGCCAAGGTCAAGGGTCGATATGAAGCCCATCGAGGCGCTGCCTCGGCCGCATTATCCATAACGTCTGACGATCTCAAGCTCACCGGTATCCTAACCGACGCCACCTTCTCCAATGCCCCCGCGCTCACCGGACTCGCCCTCTCCATCCAGAAACCTGGCTCCTTCTCCATCGTTTTTGATGTGCCCAAAAAGGTCCATTCTTCCCTTTTATTAAAAGTTCATATCTTTGATATTGGGTTCTTTGGTTGACAGAAATTTATATGCATGATTCATAGTTATAGTTGTAAAAGATACAAAAGAAAATGAAAGAAGAAGAGAAATGGAAGAACAAAAAGTCAAAAACACCCACAAACTTTTTCTTCTATTAATTTATCATACTCGCATTACAACTATTTTATTTAAATGAAACATCACTTCACACACGCCCTCTCACTTACAATTAACTGCATTTAATTAAAGAAAATAATCACATCCACATAAATGAAAAGTCACATCCATACAAATAATACGGTTAAAGATTTTGAATTTATTAACAAATTCCTCATTTAAACTCAAAACCACTTCCATCCTTCATGCCAATCGTCATTTTGCATTTCTCGAACAATATTGTGGGTAATGGCTTTGTGAGTATATCCGCTACTTGATCATGACTTGCAACATGAATCATTCTTATACTTCCTTCCTTCACATGTTCACGGATGAAATGAAATTTGACATCGATATGCTTGCTTCTTTCATGATGTACCAGATTCTTTGCTAACTCAATTGTAGATTTGTTATGTACACGAATCTCGGTAGCCTCTGTTTGTTGGATATTCAATTAATAGAGCAAATTCCTTAGTCAAACTGTCAAACTGCATGACACACACACAATGCTGCCAACACATATTCTGCCTCACATGTCGAAAGTGTCACTATTGGTTGTTCCTTTGATAGCCATGTGAATGTCGTATCTCCCATAAAAAATACGTACTCTGATGTACTCTTTTGATCGTTTATGTCTCCGCACCAATCACTGTCGGAGTAACCCACAATTTATATCGAACTGTCTTCGAGTAAAATAATCCGAGTAATTCTGTTCCTCGGATATATCGAAGAATTCTCTTTAATGTCTTCCAATGCGTGTAGGTCAGCTCTTCCATGAACTGACTTACCACTCCAACACTATAAGAAATATCTAGAAGAGTGCTTGTGAGATATAACGCAAACTTCCCACCAAACTTTGATATTTTGTTGCGTCGACTCGATCTCCACCATCAAACCTTGAGTGTTTGGCACCTAATTCCATTGGCGTTGTTATTGGATTATAATTTTTCATCTTGTTCTTCTTTAAGATGTCTTTTGAGTATGCTTTTTGTGACACAAAAATTTCTAATTTTCTTTGTCTAACTTCTAGACCAAGAAAATACTTCATTAAGCCCAAATATGTCATCTCACCTCTAAATTTTTCAACCATCGTGCCATTATTCCCCATGAAAAGAAGATCATCAACATAAAAAGCTACAAATAACAAGTTACCTCCTCTCTTCTTCACATATAGTGCATGCTCATATGGGCATTAAGTGAACCCATTTTTCTTGAAATAAATGTCGATACGAGTATTCCAAGCTCGAGGTGCTTGTTTTAACCCATGAAGTGTCTTTCTTAACTTCAATACTTTTTGTTCCTCTCCAATCTCCTTGTAACCAGGTGGTTGTTCAAGATAAATTTCTTCTTCTATCACTCCATTAAAAAATGCTGACTTCACATCCATCTGATATATTTGACTATTCAAACTGTGTCGCATAGGAGATAAGAAGTCGAATTGTCTCCATTCTTGTAAACGGGGCAAAGACCTCATCATAGTCTATCCCCGCCTTTTGTATGTAGCCCTTTGCCACAAGTCTGGCCTTGTATCGATCTATCTCACCTTGAGCATTCATCTTTTTCTTGAACACCCACTTTACTCCAATAGGTTGACTTCCTTTCGATAATTTTGCAAGTTCCCATGTCTTGTTTCGTTCGACGGACTTGATCTCCTCATCCATAGCTACTTTCCACTTTTCATTCTTCACTGCTTCTTCAAAACTTATATTCTCTCCATCAGCAAGAAGACAAATAAGGTGTGCTTTGCTTGTAGAATCATACAACTCTTGTAGGCTTTGCATTTTTTATTGTCTTGGTTCTTACTCATCATCGTATGTTTGAGGATTTCTAGGTACCTGAGAATATGTAGGAAAATTTGTTAATGAAATACTTGGTGAGTTGGTGATTCTCCACTTTCCATTTGTTCTTCTGATGAATTGTTCCAATTCCATTTGCTTGCTTCATTCAACCGAACATCTCGACTTACCACCACCTTCTTGTTTATTGGGTGAAGTAGTTTATAACCCTTAGTTTGCTCATCATACCCAATAAACATATACTTCTTGCTTTTATCTTCTAGCTTTGTTCTTTGTTGATCCGGCATGTGTGCATAGGCTACACTACCGAATATTTTAAGATGCAAGACTGTCGGTTTTTTACCACTCCATGCCTCTTGCGGAGTTTTATCTTCTAACTTCATATGTGGGCATCTATTTTGTATGTAAATTGAACATTGCACTGCTTCCGCCCAAAATTCCATAGGCATTTTTTTACTCTTCAACATTGATCGAACCATATCAAGAATGGTCCGATTCTTTCTCTTGGCCACACCATTTTGTTGGGGTGAATGTGGTGTGATTAGGAATCTTCTTACTCCTTGTTGCTCATAGTAACTTGTAAACTTCGCTGAGTTGTATTCACCTCCTCTATCAGTTACAATGCTCTAATAAACTTTCTGGTTGTCTTCTCCACCATGGCTTTGGATTTCTTAAACACATTGAAAGTCTCGGATTTTTCCTTCAAAAAATAAACCCAAGTTTTTCTGGAATAATCGTCGATAAAAGTAATAAAATACATTTTACCATTGAAAGATTCATGAGTGATTGACCCACAAATGTTAGTGTGTACCAATTCAAGAATACTTGATGCTTGAAATTCTTCCTTTTTCTGAAATGAATTTCTTGCATGTTTCCAAAATATACAATCTTCACAAAGCTTGTCGGTGTAATCTACTTCTGGTAGTCCATGCACCATTTTCTTCTTCAATAATTTTTGTAGGCCTCCATAGTACAAATGACCAAATTACAAATGTCATAGAGATGCCTTGTCTTCTACATCAACTTGCAAGCATTTTTCTCGTACATAAACCAGATTGATCTTGTACATTCTATTCTTCGCCATATTAATTTGTGTAACTAACCGCCCCTTCTTATATTTCAATTGTAGAACTTGATCTTTCATGAACACTGAGTATCCTTTCTCCATAAGTTGCCCCATACTAAGTATGTTGCTTTTAAGATCAAGTACGTAATATACATTTTCAATTAGGTCTTTTGCGCCATCTTTTTGCATGTAAGAATTTGTACCTTGACCTTTTACTTGAATATTTGACTCATCACCAAATGAAACATGCCCATCCTCAACGACCCGCATTTTTTTGAACAAATGTCTATGCCCACACATGTGGTTACTAGCACCAGTGTCGAGATACCAACTCGTCTCGTCACTAATGTTCTTTTCATTATGAGCTATCATGAGAAGCCCATCTTTCACCTCTTCTTCTGTTACAAGATTTGTATTCTCCTCAACCTTCTTTTCACCATAGCAATCTCTTGCATAGGGCCCAAATTTGCCACAATTGTAACATTTTTCAGAGTGCAGTCTTTTGCGTAGTGACCATACTTGCCACATTTATAACATTCAACATTTGAATGATTTTGTCGTCCGCCTCTTCCATGACCTCGTCCTCGACCTCACCAATTTTGTTGATTTGACTGCTCCTCTTCAAATTGTTTTCCATTTCCACGACCTCTTCCACCACGTTCATTTCCACGACCTCTTCTTCCTCGTCCTCTTCCACGAAAAATTTGAGAATATAGTACCTTATCATGTTTAATTGTTGCCTTTGATTGAAGAACTTCTTTGAGCGTCTCCTCCTTTCATTGCTCATGTGCCTCAAGAGAGCCAGCAAGCTCTTCAACATTTAGTGTGCCGAGATCCTTTGATTCTTCAATCGCGTATACAACATTCTCAAAAATATTGGTTAATGAGCGCAATATCTTCTCCACTACTCGGGCATCGGTTAACATCTCACCATTTCGCTTGAGTTGATTTACTACGGCCTGCACACGAGTGATGTAATCAGATACACCTTCTGACTCTTTCATCTTCATCGATTCCAATTTATCTCTCAAAGTTTGGAGGCGTACTTGCTTGACACGATCGACACCTTTGAACACTTTCTCTGAAGTGTTCCATGCTTCTTTTGAAGTTGTTGCGCCGGCAATCTTCTCAAAGCCTAACTCATTTATTGCTTGATATAGCAAGTAAAGAGCCGCTTTATCCTTCGCTCACGTCTCTTTCAACACCTTAATTGCTTAGCCGTCATGCCCACCGTATCCGTCATTTCAACGAAGCCGTTCTCAACGACTTCTCATGCATCTTTTGCGCCCAACAATGCCCGCATTTGAATACTCCATTTGTCATAATTTGTCTTCGTGAGTCGTGGTAGTGGTATTTGTCCCATCGGAAAACTTCCAGAATTAGCCATGGTGCTCTGATACCAAATTGTAAAAGAAACAAAAGAAAATGAAAGAAGAAGAGAAATGGAAGAACATAAACACCCACAAACTTTTTCTTCTATTAATTTCTCATACTCACATTACAACTATTTTATTTAAATGAAACATCACTTCACACATACTCTTTCACTTTCAAATGAAACATCACTTCACACACACCCTTTCACCTACAATTAACTGCATTTAATTAAAAATAATAATCACATCCACACAAATGAAAAGCCACATCCATACAAATAATACGGTTAAAGATTTTGAAATTATTAACAATAGTGAGAGAATGTTTCTTCTAAGATTATCAAATAATAAGAAATATTCATTTTGATTGCGCTTTCTTTTTTTCCTATATTTATAATGTGAAAAAAAATTCTTTATTTAAAAATGGCAAGATATATCTATAAATCTATCCCATTTATATTTATAGATATGTACTATAAATTAAGCTATAGTAAAAGAGAAAACTTTTCCTTTTTCAATACCTAACAAAAAAAAGCTAAATTTTAAAATGAGTTTTTCTATTTTTTTCTTTAAATGATTTTTTAATAGATTGAAAAAAAAATTAAAATTAGAAGCTAAAGTCATAACTTGTAATCAGGCCAAATTTAAAGTAGTTTAATTTTTAGTTGGAAAGAGGAGCTTGAAATTTTAGATGCTATGTTCTTATTTTTTATTATTTAAACTTTTGCTAGCTTAGAAAATACTTTTAGCAGTCTTGTACGGAATTCTCTCTTGAAAGCTATTCAAGTCTTATAAATTAAAATTTAATTTTGAGCTAACTCAAGTTGATTATGAGTCAAGTCAGCCCGACTCGAGCAAATGTAGATTTTGAGTCAAGCAAGAATCAGATTTTTTTAATTCTAGATCATTCTAAAACTTGCTTGAACTCGATTTTATATTACCCTTAATCATGTCTGCACTATTTCAATAATATATCTAATATGATCTGTATGATATGTACCCTGTTGATTAATCCATTCTACTTTTAACATGAAAAATCAAATTGAAAAGAAATTTTCACTCTTGATGCTTTCTTAATTATCCCATGCATTTCATGGAATTGTTTTATTGTCTTTTTATGTAATGTCATGTTATTGGCTAGAAGTTGCTTTTTTACATTTATATTTTAAAAAATATTTTAATAGATGATGATTTATTTTATTTTATTTTGATGATATTTAGATGTCCGTTAAATCAGCAAACATTTATGTCTAGATATTTGATGACTAAAATGAATGATAACACAAAAATATTGATTGCTATTTTACTAAATAATATTACATTGAGGTTGTTTGGTCTAAATGTTATGGAGAAAATAATGTTATATATTTTGATTAATGTTATTCATATATTGTTGTTATCTATCAAATGAAGTATGTTGGTTTAATATTATCTTAAACAATCTAATATCAACTAAAATAAATTAGTAAGGATTATGATCTTTCTTTTTATAATTATTTTTTAGCCATTAAATAATTTTTCATATTGATGTCATCAAGATAGCATTGTAATATCATTTATGAAACTATTATGTAGAAATTATATTGGATCATAAGCTGACATCTTTTGATATTATTACCAAATAGTCTTAATGTAAGGGCTCATTTGGTTGCTTGAAGTTAGAATGTATGCTTTGAAAAATACTGATTTTACTAGATCTTTTCATTTGGTCCGTGTACATAGAAATTGATGTTGATTATGAATTGCACAAAAACTTTCAAAATCTCTCAAATATGATGATTTCATTTTTCTAATTGCAAGGAATCAAATGAGCCCAATGAAAAATTTAAATAAACAATTATATTCAACTGGTAAAATTATTATCGGATTTATATTGTTATCTTGATAACACTTCAATCTACTTAATATTGAACCATACAACCCCATTAGATGATATAATCCTCTTCTCATTGTAGGATATCAACTTCCAATTTATGAATGAGGTGGCCTTGATGGGTCAAGCAGTGAGGTTGACATACACTCGCACTCATGCTCTAGATGGCAATGGCCAGATGGCACTTGTAGGGTCAACAAACATCAATATTGCAAATAAGGTTGGGTTGGGTTATGAGTTTTGTACAGGGGTGATTAAGGTGAGGTATGCCTACACTCATGGAGATTTAGAGAAGAAGATAGTGGTTGAGCCTTGTTTAGATTTGTCAAAAAATGCATGGGAGTTTGCAGTGACGAGATGGTTTGAGGGGAGGGGTTCTCTTATGGCTGTGTACCATGCTGGATCAAAGGATCTTGGGATTGAGTGGCGCAAGAAATCAAAGGTTAATGGATCTTTTAAGGTAAATTATTACTTTTTTTATAAAAAACTAGAGAATGATATATTTTGGAAGATCGCATGCTTTAATTTGCATTCAATTGTTTTCTTTCTTGTGCGTGCTTTTTACTGTATGAAATATTGAGATAGAACAAGATTAACATGCCCTGGATTGGCATAAAATGCTGAGAGAAAACACTACTTTTTTTTAGGAATGACATTCTTTTAATAGCTGTTGCGAGCAAGATGCTATTTGTGGATATATTTGGGTTAAATTACTTAATGGTTGTGATTAAGCTGTATATGAGAGTTATTTTAGAGTCTCCATTAAATAGTTTCCTAATATAAATCTGTTAGACCGGTCCACTGGACCGGACCAGCCGGTCCAGACGGGACCGGCTTAAGGGTGAAACAGCGGAATTTTTTCGCCTAGGAGGAGGCCGCGCGAGCTGCTAGCCTTGCGGGAGCGTTTTAGGAAGGAATTTTGAGGAAGATTAGGAGGGAAATTGAATGTAGGGATTGTTTAGGGAATTCCTTTTGATTTGTATGCATTAAATATTTTGTTTTCCTAGAGTTAGGGCATCTTGAATTTGGCTGAAATTTGAGATCTCTTAAATTTAGGTTCTCTTGGGGCTCTAGCGGCGTCTAGAGATTTGGGAGAGATCGATCCTCCTCTCGAATTGAGGATCAAGTGTATCTTGCTATTTTTCGTGTTCCTTTCATAAAAAAAATACAAATTATCTACTGTTTTTGTGGTTTTATGTGGATTTTGTGAAGGATTCTCGTTGTTTTTTCGAAGACTGATAGGAAATACTTGAGATCTACAAGTGTTTCCTATCAAAGTCGTGCTTCTTAAATAAAAGTTTTAAGAGTTGAGAAAGTTTTAAATTTTCTCTTTGCTTTTACATGTTTCGAAAGTCAAACAATTTAGTAAAATAGATCACACAACAGAGTTGATTCAAATGAAGCATGAATTTCTTTCAACTTTTTTTTTCATGTTTGATCATTGAAGCTACTATCCAATTAGCTCAAAATCACCAAATTTGGTTCAATCGTGTACGTCTTGTCATGGACAATATAAACACCCTAGCTCAGGTTTACTGTGTCATCTTACTCACTAGGGTTAGGTATACTTTATTGAGGTTGGGTTGATTGTGGTGTTGAGGTAGTGTGAAGAGGACTCTCAAATTCAATTTTATCAATAACCCATGGTCCCATTCACCCTTGGTAATAGCAATGGCCCAATCCATCGTTGTTCTTGTTAAATGAAAAAAAAGAGAGAATATTATACACCCTTGTTATTGCAAAATGATTGGAATTGTTGATTTTGTTTTTAGGTGATATGCATGTTGCATTTTAGGAGTCTGACCTTCTGTTTTGATGATAACAAATATTATTGGGTGTCTATTTAGTTTTACCTGTTATTTATATTGCATATATTTTATATGTATTACTAACATTTTAGGTTCAACATATACTAAGGATCAATAGAGAATCAGAGCTCAAGAACATGTTGCTTAGGTTAGATTTGTTTGAAAGAATTTGTAATTTTATTTTTCTTGAGTTAATGTATGTAAAAACTAAAAAGATGTGTTAGCTTAGCAACCGTGCACACACACAAGAACAATGAAATTAAATATTGTAATTTTTCTGAAGATCTTATTGGAAGATCTAGATCATACTGTAAATTTGTACAATCAGAAATTAATTAAAATGTTTAAATTAAGTGAAATAAAATTGAAATTAAAATAAATTAATCGTATTGTACATCTCAAATCGTATAGGATGATCAGTTATAAACTAATAATCAGAAGTCCCCCCCCCCCCCCCCCCCCCGCCATTTAAAATTAGGCAATATTTTGAATTTTGTTAATTTGCATATTCGTACTGTACGAGCTAAATCGTATTGTACGATGTTTTAAAATCTTGCTTAATTTAGTTCCTGTGATTAATCAATTAAATCTGGGATAATTATAATTTAAGATTATATGGTACGAATTTGATCATATTGAACAATCAATAGAGACGATTTTTTTGTCATCCTGGAGTTCATCCTGTACAATCTACGATTCGATTGAACTAATCGTACTGAATAATCATAAGTTTGTAGTGGATGATCAATAAAAGTTCTTGAATTGATCATACATACCACCATTCATCGTACAATACTAACTGTGCATAGTTGAACTAATCGTATTGTATAATTTGCCCGAGCTCTTTATAAGGAAGGGTAAATCTCCATTCATCTTCACACCTTACTATTCCTTGCTCTTACTTCTTTCAAATGGCCGGTGGCAAGCGTTACCGAGCTCTAGTAAGAAGTTCTTCTTGTTATCCTTTAGACGACCGGTTCCTATCTGTAGAGGATAAATTGGCTTATCACAGGTATAGGGTAGCTCAAATTACCCCTTCTAGAATCCTAAACCATGAAATTCTCAATTATCAGGTACTTAATTCATTTTGTTGGCACTACTTTACAATTCTTGCTTACCCTAGCCTTCCATTTCAATTCTGAATTGTTATTTTAAATTTTCTCAAGTCTAAAAATTAATGCTGAAAAAACAATAATGCAATCTTAGGTCTGTAGGCGTCCAGTATAAATTAGTAATCAAGACCTTGATGAAATCTTACATCTTTCTATCACAGGTATAGCACTGCTTAGTGTTAGCTCTAGGGGAGACTATGACTGGACCTAAATAAATCTTTCCATTGGAAATGCACCTATCAGTCATCACCTACCTCTAGTGAACACTCCTACCCAGAATGCATGCATCATCCAGCAAGATCAACATATTCTTAGAACTTTTATTTTACCTTAAGGCTGGAGATAGGATAAACATCACCCTTTTGTTGTTTATAGTTACTTTATTATGTCTGACACAAAATTCAATGCAACGGATATGATTATCTGTTATATTGACAATCTGACATCTATTAGAAATATTGGAGTCCGACGTAGGCAAAATCTAGCTCTATGACACATTATTGCTTATGTCTTCGATACAAAATATCAGCTCATGTACCCAACGACCTCTTCCCTTCATACTACACGGATAATTCCTTCCACCTGTTCTTAGGTGACAGACGCCACGAGGCCTAGCATGCAAAGGAGGAGCATGATCTCGAGAGGAGCCCTACCAGTCCCAGAGGTACCAAAACCAACACCAGCACCTACATATCAACCATCGTTTAATGATACTATGATAAAGCAATTTGACTGCTTAGAGATGTGCTTGGAAACACACATCCAGGAGTCTATCGCTCACTGGGACCAACTATAGCAATAGCACGAGGCTGATCGTGCTTTGATCAGCGACCAATTTGCCTCGCTTCACCGCTACTTTTAGCCAACACTACCTGATCAAGGTCCTTCCTATGAATAGTGTTGTTCTGTGATTTGTATTCTCTTCCTTGTTATGTGTTTGGCTTTGTAGTATTGTTTTGTATTAGTGTCGGTCAATATATCTCCTTTTTTGTGATGTCAAAAGGAGGAGTATGATGTTGTTGGGTGTACCGATTATTTTCATTAGTGCAGTTTGTTTACTTAGTTTTCTTTCTTTTAGTTGTGCTTGAGTTATAGTTTGTCTTTAGTTCATTAAAAAGTAAATAAAAAAGAGAGAACATAGTAAGAGGGAGAGCTTAGGAGGAAATTAAAATTAACTTGCAATTCAACCAAAAATATTTGTCATCATAAAAAAGATGAAGATTGTTGTATTCCGAGAGTCCAACCTCATGTTTTAAAGATAACAAATATTATTGGTTGTCTATTTAATTTCACATGTTCTTTATATTGCATATAGTTTTGTGTGTACTACTAACATTTCAAATTTGGCATATATCATGGATCAACAATGAATAAGAGTTCAAGACCGGGTTGCATATGTTAGATTTATTTAAAAGAGTCTGTAATTTTATTTTCTTGAGTTAATGTGCGTAAAAAGGTGTATGTTATCTTAGCAATCTTGCACACACACATGGAGAGTCAAATTAAATATTTTAATTTTTCTGAAGATATTAGATGCATCACAAATTTCTTTTCAGTATTTGTTATCTATTTTAATTTTTAAATAAATCTTCAATTTTCATGATCTTATTTATGTTTCATTCATTCATAGTCACTGGTTTTTTTTAAACTTTGCTTTATTTCTTTTTATTTTTAAAAATAAATTAGTTACTGAATTAGATTAGACAACAAAGGTTCTTCAAGCTACTTCTTTTATGAGCTATGAACAATATTAAATTTCTTATAAAACTTTGCTCTTCCTGATACAACTTCATGTATGGTTTAGTTCTGTGTATTGGATTAGTTTGTTTAGAGCTAAGCATTTGGGAGATATTTGAACCCACAAGTGTTTGGATAGAAACTGAATAATCATTAGAAAACTGAGATCTACAAGTGTTTTCTTTCATACTAAAAAAAGTAAAAAATTATTTTAAAAAACAATAAAAAAATTGCCCCAAACAAGACCAAAATATTTATCGTCCGGACAAGCACAACAGCTGAGTTAAGTAGTTCTGGACAAACAAAAGGTTATTGGAACCCAATGTAATGAAGCTGAATACTTAAATCTTAGGGGGATTTACATAAATACAACTTAATTCTTATACATTAATATGTCTAATGCCTAATTTTTTTATACTTATTTACATAATACTCTATATATATTCAAATGTGTTGTGTCTCAGTCTTCTCGCTGATCATTTGACTCTTATTGTTGAAACCCTTCAGGTTTCTGCATCTTTCAACATGGAGAAACAGCATGAATTTCCAAAGCTAACGGTCGAGAGTTCTTGGAATTATTATATATGACGTTGCTGATGAAGATGAAGATTATAGTTTCAGAGCCTGTAGTCTTGTGTTCTTGTTTTGTAGTTGAAATTATTTAAGTCATATGTGTTAAACAAAAACAAAACAAAAAAACTTTTATGCTCATACTCAGCAAATATTCTACTTCATTATAATATAACAATTTAGGTTTTGTTTGAAACGGCTTTCTTAGTGCTTCTTAAAGCAATTTTTTAATAATTTTTTTACTAAAAAATAATTTTAAGAAGCATTAAAAAAATCATCTCAAACGAAACTTGTAACAATACTATATATGCTCTAAATTCTCTCTGCAAGCCATTATTATTTTCTTTAATTCAATGTATCATGATTCGGTGACTCTGAATAGAACAATTTCCATACATTTTTTCAGAACAAATGCAGTTGATTCACCCATGCGTTCTTTATTAGTTTCTTTTACTTTTGTGGTATGAAAAAACTGGATATCAATAATGGTTGGGGCATTGGTGTTGACTGTATGCATCATCCGGATTTTGTTGGGGTCATCAAGTAGACCATCTTATTGGCATGGGCATTGATGTTCATTGCGTGCACCGTCTTTGTTGTTGATAGAGGATATCATTATTATTAGTGATGGTGGGTGCCAACCTTATCGACGTCGTCATTAGTTTTGACAATGTGCATCGTCCTCAGCAATGCGTGCAACGTCCTCACTGGCATAGAAATCTCATCTGTTTTTGACGTTTGTAGTTTGTAAATGGCGAGAAATTATTCTGTGCGGAGTCCGGAAGGGAAGAACTGTCCGGATTAATGTGTATTTTGTAAGTATTTAATGCGTAAATATGCAGTAAATATTCACAAAATACGCAGCAAATACTCATAAAAATAGTCATAAATACTTATAAAATACTCACAAGATAATTAGTAATACTTACAAAATACACAATATATCCGGATGGATCACCTGTCAGGACTTCGCACATAATAATTTCTCGTAAATGGTAAACATGAGTTTGTGAGGGGTTAGAATGATTAGAGTTATCAATTTTATTTATTACTATATCAATATTAGACCATGTACTTAATATTTATAGTATGAATTTATAATATTTACTAGTGTAATATATTCGCATTATTGAAGATATTTTTTATTCTATTTTATTTATTGCTCTTTTTTTTGTTTTTATATAAGAGTGTTTGTATTAGCAATATTATTTGAATTCTAACAATTCTACATATTCCCACAAGGATTTTTTTATATGGAGATAGTAGCACTGATCTTAAACAAATTTTGGCATTGGTCCTCGACAAGTAGTTGTAAGCAAACAAAGGTGAAAGATGTTTATTGTCACAATCAGACCCATATAGACAGGCAGCGGGCTCACACCCTTTGATCTGCATTAAAGAAGTCAAACAATTAAAAAAAGAATAATTTGCATAAAGTCCTTTCAATTTATTTTTTAGACCATTACTATATTTTTGTGGTCGAGATTATGATCTTACCCAATGAGTAAAAGTTCAGTTATGAATTGTATAAAGTTTGCAATTCACTTTAACATTTCTTGCATTTTTTGGAAGCTATATGATAGATGGTTACCGACATGATTATCTTTTTTATAAGAAAAATATTGGAGAAAGTTGCTTAACCAAAATTGTATTTAAGATTGCAACCAAGGTTGCCCCCAATCCAAATCCATTTTCTATGAAATTGATACATAAATGGATGTTGGTTGAGAGATGATAGAATAACACATATTTGATGTTGCAGTGATGTTGCTCTCAATATTAAATTACTTATTTTGGACATGATAATAGATCAAGATAAAGGGATTACCTCGCTTCAATCATACCTAGGATGTTGACTTGAATGACTTTTCAAAATTGTAGCAAAGGTTGCCCTTTGCCGATAATCATTTCTCATATACGATATCAAATTGTTACGTCCTAGAATTTTCGCATCAATAGAGATATAAAGAGCTCAACTTTCTAGTTCTAAACGAAGATCCAACACACATATAGATAAAGATATATGTGTACAAAAGTTATAAATGAAACCATAATTTTTATCTAGAAAACTCTAAAAAGGAGAAAAATCATATGACCTTATCTAGTTGAAATGAATCAAATAGTGTTGTTGTTAATTACAAATGATGCTCTTCTTTGGGGGAAGGTGTTGGCTCAATGCGACAAATATACATCATATAGACTTTACATGGTTTGGGCTGGACGAATCCAATGTCTTGAGTGTTGTTTGTGATGCCCCATAATAATCAAATTATATAATATATATATATATATATATATATATATATATATATATATATATATATATATATATATATATATATATATATATATATATATATATATATATATATATATATAGATATACAATATAATATATTTATTAGATAACAAAAATGGATCAAAATTTTTATTAATAAAAATAACATTGAAAATAAAACTATCGATCAATATATATATCTATATATTTATTTTTTTAAAATCATGTACAATACTTAAGGATCTATATAATAATATCATAATTACTATGTCTTGAGTATAAAAGAATACCTAAAATATAGAAAGAAATAAATTAACAATAAAACTAAAGAATTCTGATCTGATCAATCTCATACATCTGATCCTCTGTCATGATCTGAATCATTTAAACAATATATAATGAGCTAAAAACCCGAGTAGATCATCCAATCCTACAAACTAAATGAAAGCACTGTATAAAAATAATATGCATGTCGTTAATTAATTCATAATAGTAGCAATCATATAATTATGAATTGATAATTATGAATTGATGTAGAAATAATAAAATACACATGCAATTGTAGTAAAATATGTAGACATTAAACCATTATGGTACAAAAGCCAGTAAAATAATACGGTGGGGAAACCAGTAAATCAATATAGGTGTCGAATCAATAAATAAGTAGTTATTCAGTGCTATCAATCAATAAATAAATCATATAAAGTTGTAAAATCAAATCATTAGTAAAAACTATAAAAATCATATCAATGCAGTAAAACCCTATAACAATCTATATACGTAAGATTGTAGTTAAGAAACTGACAATTAGAACTAGTAAAGTCGCACCTTTAACAAGATTCTTCTTATTCAAATTTCTTAAGAAAGCATGTAATAACCAGGACACTTTAAAGTGTGATAGGATTTGAAGAAGTTGAACTGATGGTTTATGCGGTCATCAAATCCACTATTTCGCAATCGAAGCAATGGTTGGGAGAAGACTGTTTTCGTAGCCACGGCCATTGCCTTCATATTTCCCCTCGAAATTCGTCATATATGATCTCTCTCTTGTCCGCTCTCTCTCTCTCCCTCTCGCTCTCTCCCTACTTTATATCTCATCAATATGATAAGAATTTGCCCTAACTTGATTATAAAGTAATCAAAGCAGATGTGCCACCGTAATTAGTGCTGCTTCTCCATATTAGAGAGAGAAAAATCTTAATTTATAATGGAGTAGGATTAATGTCAATCATATTGATGAGAAATAAAATAGGGAGAGATTCATTAGTTGAATAATAAGACTCCTAGTAATATATATATATATATATATATATATATATATATATATCATGTATCTATTCTCTCTCTCGCTCTCTGATGTGGAAAAACAGCTCTAATTATCGAAGTTTTAATTGGTTCGGTCGACCGAATGAGAGAAACATTCGGTCGCAGGCAAAAATCGCGCGGTACCGAGATGTATCAACTGACTCGGTTGATACATCTCAATAACGTGCGATTTTTATCTGCGACATCTAGGTACTGTGCGATTTTTGTCTGCAACGGAATGTCTAAGATTGTAGTTAAGAAACTGACAAGTAGAACTAGTAAAGTCGCACCTTTAACAAGATTCTTCTTATTCAAATTTCTTAAGAAAGCATGTAATAACCAGGACACTTTAAAGTGTGATAGGATTTGAAGAAGTTGAACTGATGGTTTATGCGGTCATCAAATCCACTATTTCGCAATCGAAGCAATGGTTGGGAGAAGACTGTTTTCGTAGCCACGGCCATTGCCTTCATATTTCCCCTCGAAATTCGTCATATATGATCTCTCTCTTGTCCGCTCTCTCTCTCTCCCTCTCGCTCTCTCCCTACTTTATATCTCATCAATATGATAAGAATTTGCCCTAACTTGATTATAAAGTAATCAAAGCAGATGTGCCACCGTAATTAGTGCTGCTTCTCCATATTAGAGAGAGAAAAATCTTAATTTATAATGGAGTAGGATTAATGTCAATCATATTGATGAGAAATAAAATAGGGAGAGATTCATTAGTTGAATAATAAGACTCCTAGTAATATATATATATATATATATATATATATATATATATATATATATATATATATATATATATATATATATATATATATATATATATATATATATATATATATATATATATATATATATATATATATATATATATATATCATGTATCTATTCTCTCTCTCGCTCTCTGATGTGGAAAAACAGCTCTAATTATCGAAGTTTTAATTGGTTCGGTCGACCGAATGAGAGAAACATTCGGTCGCAGGCAAAAATCGCGCGGTACCGAGATGTATCAACCGACTCGGTTGATACATCTCAAATAACGTGCGATTTTTATCTGCGACATCTAGGTACTGTGCGATTTTTGTCTGCAACGGAATGTCTAAGATTGTAGTTAAGAAACTGACAAGTAGAACTAGTAAAGTCGCACCTTTAACAAGATTCTTCTTATTCAAATTTCTTAAGAAAGCATGTAATAACCAGGACACTTTAAAGTGTGATAGGATTTGAAGAAGTTGAACTGATGGTTTATGCGGTCATCAAATCCACTATTTCGCAATCGAAGCAATGGTTGGGAGAAGACTGTTTTCGTAGCCACGGCCATTGCCTTCATATTTCCCCTCGAAATTCGTCATATATGATCTCTCTCTTGTCCGCTCTCTCTCTCTCCCTCTCGCTCTCTCCCTACTTTATATCTCATCAATATGATAAGAATTTGCCCTAACTTGATTATAAAGTAATCAAAGCAGATGTGCCACCGTAATTAGTGCTGCTTCTCTCCATATTAGAGAGAGAAAAATCTTAATTTATAAATGGAGTAGGATTAATGTCAATCATATTGATGAGAAATAAAATAGGGAGAGATTCATTAGTTGAATAATAAGACTCCTAGTAATATATATATATATATATATATATTATATATATATATATATATATATATATATATATATATATATATATATATATCATGTATCTATTCTCTCTCTCGCTCTCTGATGTGGAAAAACAGCTCTAATTATCGAAGTTTTAATTGGTTCGGTCGACCGAATGAGAGAAACATTCGGTCGCAGGTAAAAATCGCGCGGTACCGAGATGTATCAACCGACTCAATAACGTGCGATTTTTATCTGCGACATCTAGGTACCGTGCCATTTTTGTCTGCAACGAATCATTCGGTTCGGTCGGAGGACATAATAATTGTTCCTAATTATCGCGGCACATTGCTTTGTTTACTTTATAATCGAGTTAGGGCAAATTCCCGTGAAATAAACTAGAGAGAGCGCGAGCGAGCGAGAGGGAGAGAGCGGCGAGGGCGAGAGAGAGATCATATATGGCGGATTTCGAGGGGCGATATGAAGGAAATGGCGCTGGCTACCAGGACTACGGTGTCTCCTCCCCGCCACTGCGAAGCAGTGGCTTTGACGACCGCGTAAACCATCAGGTCAATTTCTTCGAACCCTATCTCACTTTAAAGCGCCCTGATTATAACGTGCTTTCTTAAGATAATTGAATAAGAAGAAGCTTGTTAAATTTGAGATTTTAAGGGCTCTATTTGTAAGTTTCTTAACTACAATCTTATGTAGATCTGTAGATCGTCTCTTGTAGTCTGTTGTTTAGGGCTTTTCGTATGCTGTGCGTGGGAGTTGAGGAAGGAAAACCAAGTATTTTGGAGGTTGAACAAATAACAAAAGAAAGTGTTCCCATCTTTAATGTAGATGGAGGGTGTGGTACACCGCACACATTACATAATAAAAGTGATAAAGGAAGGGATGATGATATTATTTCAAAGGATAATAACATATAATATATGCAAATAATTTCTATAGAACTGACCAAAAAATCTCGTAAGTGGTAGTTATAAAACTCCATTTATTGCATTCAAGCAATATCTTACATATTTTCGACCTAACATGATATTTTAATATAATTTACTTCATATTTATAAACATTAAAATCAATGTTTTAAAAGCAGGACCGGACTAGCCAGTTCAGTTGAATTTGAACCGATTTGTTAGTCGATCTGGTTCATTCCCAAAATCAATTTCGTAATGAATCGGTCAAAACTGGTTTGAGCCGCCGGTTTGATTGGTTAACCGTCAAACCTATGCTAGTTTTTCAAAACTAGCTTGCTTATTTTATATGAAATAATTAATTTTAGGAATAAGTTAGTATATAATTAAATTAATTAATTTAATATAAAGTATTTAACTTAATAAATTAATTTAAATTATTATTTTAAAATACATATTAAATTTAAAAAAAATTTCTTATTAAATAAACAATAACTATGCTTTGTCACATGACTTAATCACTCAATGTGACTTAATTACTCACGTGAACCCTAAAAATAATATAAATAACACCAAGATATACAACCTAGGTGATGTGGGACTAAAAAATAAAGATGAAGTCCTCATGTTCACTACACATTAGGAGTGTCAAAAAGGGTGTTCGGGTCGGGTTGAACCCGGATTTGACCTTGGTCCAATACATCTGTCCTGAATCGGACCTGGTTTTGCAAACTAGTTGAAACTTTAGACACGAACCTGACCTGCGAGCGTCGATGCTGAGAGCGTGCGGGACTGTAAGCGAGGGCTGGACTGTGTGTTGATCGCGTGCTAGAGAGTTGAGCACGACTAGCAAGGGCGAGGTCGTGTCGCCAAGAGCTCGCTAGTGCGCCTGCGAGGGTGCGTGCGACGTGCGCGACTAGCAAGGTTGCGTGGGTGCGTGCTGCCTACGTGTGGACGACTCGCGGTGGCGAGGCCGGGGACTGGTCAAATTCGGGTTAGCAAGTTGACCCGGACCTGACCTGATTTTACAAACGGGTCAAAAATGGGAACATGAACCCGACCCATTTGTTAAACGGGTCGACCCGAATTCAAAATTTTCATATAGGGTTCGGGTCAGGTTATCGAGTTGGGTCAATAATTGATACCCATACTGCATTTATACTATATATTTTTGCTCATATTTATTAATTTAAATTTTATAATGTGAATAATATTAAAATTTTTGTTGATAATATTTAAGTTTTTTATCTAATTAATAAATTAATTAATTATTTATTTATATAATATAAAAAAGAATTTTATTAAATTTTGAATAATAAATGATATAACATGAATTTATAGATGAAATTTTTTGATGTAATTTTTGTATATATTTTTATAGGTATAAATTGTATCTAAACTTATAACATAAATTAAAAATTATTCATATTAAATTTATAAACTTATATGTAAAGTAATTTTATAATAAAAAATAATTAAATTTAAAGATAAATATGTTTAATTTCAAATTATAGGATATGTTATTTATGTATGAATGTTATTTGTTTTTAGCCCCAAATGTACATTATTTCATAATTATTATATCGTTGTTATGCTATTTAGATGACATTTAAATGATTTTTATATTTATTACGCCATTTAGTTCCACCTCAGTTGAGCCATCAAACCGCGAACCTCTCATTCTTCCAGTTCATTGTCTGATCTGATTTTCACAACCTTGATTAAAATAAACATTATTACATAATTTCATGGAGTAAAAATGAGGGTTAAAAACCTGTATGGTTTGATTGAATAATTAATTACAACCTTATTCAATTTAAGAGATTCATGATTCTAAGATATCTGAAACCTTGTTTCGTACATTGGAGCATTAATGGCAAATGGAGTGGAAGCTCATCCGTACCTATTTCCTTGTTAAGAAGTATCCATCTCGCTTTGGGAAGAGAGTGCAAGTATCTTCCTTGTTTGCTCCATTTGTATTGAATATATTCATGACATATTCTTTATATAGAAAGACAATACTTCTTTCCTTATTTATATAATGACATTGAAGTTTAAAATTTTCTCAAATTTAAATGATATTTATGATGATTGTAATAAATTTCTTTCATGATGATGTTGGCAACATAATAATTTTCAAAATAGGAAATTTCTTGAAAATTTTGATGATTGTATTATGTCTATAAATGTCTTACTGTTAAATCGTGTATTTTTTTCTTGTGTGACCTAGGCAATATAGGTTTTAAAGGTAATTTTGACAGTTCATACATGTCGACACAATCTATTTTGAAAAACATGCGACAATTGAGTGATTTTCATTGTAGTTGTACGTTTTGAACAAGAATCATACGACATTTGCTGTTTTCAGTGTTTTTGATCAAATCAAGTCATGAAATTGGTGAGGAGGTCCATAATCATGGTTAGAAGATTGGAATCTAGTAGGGTACAACACAAATTGGAATTGTAAACTTTTATGGAAAATTGAAATGCATGTGATTAGAATCAACGAAAGTGTAGAGCATATATATTGCATAGAATGGAGTCACCTTTACAAAGAAGAAAAGAGGTTGCAATTCCAATGATACATATAAGCCAAATATATTGACAGAGGATCATAATGTTTTTGAGATTACAAGTTTGGGATTTGGGGGGAAACTAAGAATAAGAGGAGAGAAAAAAGGGGAATTTGAATATGAGAGAGGAGGGAGAGAATAAGTTGGGGTGATGATGCAAAATATCATTTACTCAAATCTAACTCATCCATATCTCATGAATTGATTTTATACAAATAAGGAGTTATGATTATTATATTATATGTAAGTTATAATAAAAATAAAAATTACATGTTGGCAAATAGATAAGACATAATATAAAAGTATAAGAATTAAAGGAAATAATAAATAGATTCTAAATTAGTTCTAATTTTTATTTAACTCTGGATGACGATGAGCTTGAAAGTTTGTCTTGGAGATATGTATTGTATCACTATTATTATGTCCCAATATTTTATGGATGGTTTGAGAATTATCACTCTTCATTTGTTCCAACAGAGTGGCGCATGAGGTTTTAAATGCTTAAACTATTTTGCACAAATACTTTTGCACAACTTCTAAGTTTCCTTTGATATACTCTTGTTTTTTAATCCTTATAACATTATTTATATTTTCCATATCTTATTTGTGCCTTTTTTGCCCTTCATTATATATGCACAAAACACCAAGCCAACCTTCCACTATATTTCCATCAGTACAAGCTATTCCCATTATTCCTCTAATATAGTCATTTCTCAATTTATCACTTATAGTTCTTCTATTTATCTACCTTAACATTCTCATTTATGCGATGTTCAACTTGTTTATCAATGATTTATATACTACCCAATAATTAGATTCATATGGAATATTTGACTAAATTGCAAATTTATCTCTTCACTACTCTATTAAGTTTTTCTACTCATAAACAATCAATTTTAGGCTTGCTTCCAACTTCTACGAAAACCTTTTTAATTTACCTAGTTACCTTATCCTACGTCAAATTTGGTTGCATTATAGTTCAAAGAAAAATCCCTTAAAATTCTGTCTTGAAAGATTAACAATTTCTAACCTCTCAAGTTCCTTCATCATGTATTAGGTTAATTTTATTATTTTGTTTATTTTATTAATAGTTTTATTATATTCAATTAAGAAGCATACACACTAACTACATTTATAATATATTTATCAATTACTAACTTATTAGCAATCATAATATAACTATTCCTATTCATCTCAATAATTATTTTTCTGATCTCCAACACGTTTTATTCAAAACCCATTCCTATTGTTAACCATTCCGAGGTATAATAGCTTACATTCTTCCCCTATATCCTTGGGATTTAATTTTTCCTTTTTAGTTTATTGCAAATTTTTTATATGCATATTTCTTCTACTGTCTACTATTTTTTTTGTCTTTCTAGTTTGAAGTCTTTAGATTCCATGAATAAATCATATACTAATTTTAGATCTCATCAAAAATTTTCCGTCTTTCTTTTTTTCACCTTGATTGGTTTTAAGTTATAGTGAGTTACTTGTGTCGACATCCTAGAAAACTCTTGCTTTCTTTTTTTCAGAATTTTATTAATTTATGGCATGTCACTTTTGAGTCAAATCATAGAAAAGCTTTGCCCATTTTTCCTTGACAATTGGGTTGGGTTCTGGAGCATTACTTCTAACAAAATTATATTTGAATTCACTATTTGTTAATAATGCAAAAAAAAAAAAAAGAAAAAAAAATCAAAAAATATGTTTTATTCAGGAAGTGGAAATGATTAATTTTAACTTCATTAATATGTCTAAAATTTGATTAATTGTTAACGTTGCCTTTCAATTTATATCAAATGATCTTATTTTAAATAATAGTTGGATTCTTGATATTTTTAGATTATCTGACCTCTTCTAAATATCATGGATGCTGCCTATCACTACACTTGCTATTAGATGATGGATTATTTAGC
This sequence comes from Dendrobium officinale, assembly GCA_019514585.1. NCBI lineage: Eukaryota > Viridiplantae > Streptophyta > Magnoliopsida > Asparagales > Orchidaceae > Dendrobium > Dendrobium officinale. The sequence continues at coordinate 38,000,363 of CM033694.1, forward strand.
ACTTTATGAATCATGGAATTTCTTCATTAGAGTTATGTTTATTATTGCTGTAGAATAGTGAATGCGGCATTTTTTCATAGATTTATTTTGTTGCATTTGTTTCTCACTAGGATATGTTTGCGTTATTGCAGCATGATTCACAAGATCATGAAAGAGGTTCTTCTAAGAGTAGAGACAGGGAAAGGGAGAAGGAGAGGGAGCGACATAGGGACAGGGATCGAGATCGGGGCAGGGATCGGGATAGGGATAGGGAACAAGAGCGTGATCGTCACCTCAGGGATAGAGATAGGGATAGAAGTGAAAGGAGGGAGCATGGCCATGAAAGATCGGATGATCGTGATCGCCATCGTGTTCGAGACAGGGACTATGACAGGTATGTAAGTTTATTTTGTATATGGGCTAATTTATATTATTACATCAGCTATTTCAGGCGTGCAAGTTTGATTATCCTGCTGATCCATGTAGATGTCCTTTACTTTTGGAGAACATGGATTGGATTATTAAAAATTTGATAGTGAAATGTTACACCATTATTCTTACCGCTAGCTCAATTTTCTTGTATGGCAATAGTGTTTTTGATATTGATGTAGAAATAAGGACTCTTATGTGGCTCCAACCAGTGAACTTTTGCAACAAAATGGGGTGATAATTGTGAACCATTGAATGCCACCAACTTTATTCACAATTTTTACCTTGTTTGTGATTTTGAAAATGTTCTGTTATGAATAAGTTTGTGAAAATGCGTTTGACTTAATGAAAGTGTTCATTTGCTTCCTTAGTTGTTTCCTTAAAATTGACCACCCGGCTTGCCTGCATTTTTTATGTTTTATTACCATATGATTGATATGTTGTAGTTAGTTTGAGTATGTGCAGGATTAGTAAAATCTTTTGTAGCTTCAGTTCGTTCTTTCTTGTAGAGATGTTCTAAAATGTTGAGGACTTGACATTTTGAATGGAGATAGATTTATTTAAGGAATTCATTAGCTTGACCAAATTTTCTTGTTCTTCTTATCCTTACTCTTCGTTATTTATGCAATTTATATAACCTCTCTTATTCTTCCATTTTTTTTAATCAGAGTGATCCTAGTTACTTTCTTCTTATTTATACTGGGATGTTTTATTTGTCTTATTATAGGTTATTTGGTTATAGTATTTTGAGCGTACTAATTTAGAAATGTTGAAGTTTGTACTACTTTAGAAATGTTGAATTTTAAAATATTTGATTGTTTGGTTAAAACCCAAAAGTAATTTTTTGGGGAATTTAAAACTCCTCCAATACACCATTTTGGCTTATTTCAAAATTGCCCAAATTGGGCAAATTCAGAATACAACTAACTCATGTGATTTTGGGCAAATTCAGAATACAACTAACTCATGTGAAGCCTTGTTTGAGTGCTGATCTCATCCTTGAAGTCTTTGACACCGACGCCAAAGCTTTTCTCCAATGCCATTGATGTGACGACCGTAGGTGTTGTTGCATCTCATTCCCAAGGCTTCTTGCTTTCATACTATGGTCGTCTCTGCTGGTGTCAATGCTTCTCACATTTTTTATGTCGCCAACCCCTTCGAACTCGTCCCCAATTCCATGACTCCTGCCGACTTCATCCACCATTATTGCTTCACTCTACGACCCTTATTTGCTTATTCTCATGTCCTAACAAAAAATAATACGATGGAATTAAAATTTTGATTGGCTTAACAATCATCTGAACATAACAAGGTGATATCCTAAATTTATTTCACAAGTAATCAAACAATCTTAAAGCATTTCAAATGCATTTACTTTGCATTAAAAATATATGTGAAGGCTAAGGGTGTGTTTGGTTTGCTGAAAAGGATTGAATTGTAAAATAAAATACAATATAAAAGGAATGCAATATATTTAAGATATTTGTTGTTGTTTAGATGAGTAAAGTAAGTGCAAGTGATTGCTTTTTTGTTGGACTTGAAATAAAATTAATGCATTGTAAACTCCAACAATAGTAGTGGGTATTGGTCGGTCGGTAGGTAGAGGCGGCCGGTGGCAGATGGTGAAGGTGGTGGGCAGTTGTGGTACGTGCTTGACAGATTGTGGCGGTGGAGTTAGCTTACAACAAATAAGGAATTTTGCTAAAAATGGGTGAGTTTAGAATGTATAAAAAATGAACAGCAAAGTGAAATAGGAATTCACAAAAACTTCACTCTATATTTCTTTTTCATCAAACCAAATTGCAAAATTTTCAAATCTCTTGCATTTGGAATACTTTGCATTCTTTTTAAGCAAACCAAGTTACCCCTAAATACTAGCAACCAAAGAACCCCTTAGCCTTTTCTTTTGTCTTCAAACTAAGTATGTTGGACACTGATCAATCTTGAGGGAGAGGACTGGAATAGCTCAAATTTTTTTTAAGTCAATCAATGCTTATAGTCTATCACTAGGGTCCTCATGATATTAGGAGTGTAGGGTAACAAGCAAATATACAACTAAAAAAATCAGAAAATAAATTATAATTTAATTACAAATAAAAAAAATCATAAGACAAGAATTATATCTTAATGAAGTAAATCCAAATATTACTTAAATATTGATCTCTAAATAAAGCATAAAATATTTAATCAATCATGCTTTTGACTTTGAATAAAGATTCAGATCACATGGTCATCATTAACTCTTATGCTCTAGAGAGTTGTAAAGATTACTCATTTAAAAGGTTGGGAAAGATTTGTTGGAACTTGTCATGAGTCTCTGGGAGTTTGTTCTAGGTTGAATTTTTAGAAGGTTAATTAGATTGTTAGTAAGACACTACATAGAGATTTAACCTTATTTTGCGAGGATTTTTTGATTGAGTCTATGTTTTTCATAGACATTTAATTACCCCTCCTGTTTATGATAGATAACATTCGATTAATGCTAGTCGATGGGCGTTAAGTGTTTAACATATAGTAGCAATAATTTTGATTTAGTATTGAGAAAATGCATCGCCTTCAGCTTAAAGCGGATGGTGGCGGTAAGATGAACATGATAAAGATCTCAATATTCCATCATTTTGAGTTGTCATGGACCTTGATGTATTTAATCAGTAGAGGTGGTTAACCAAATTTGATTGAAGGATTTTTGTTGACACTCATGAATTGTTTTGATAAAAGAAATATTGTTGACTTAGGGTGAATGTATAAAGTTAGGAAGAGATAGAGAGGAGAGAAGCAAAGAGAATTAGAGAGAAATAGAAGAGGTGAGAGCTGTCGAGAGAGAGAAAGGGAGAAATATATGAAAAGGAGAGTGAACGAGGGAAAGAGTAAAGAAAGAGAGAGAGTGTGTGAGACAAAGATTGAGTTAGAGGGGGATAGAGGGAGTTAAAGGAAATGTGAGAGAGAGAGCAAATAACATCAGGAGTGCCAGTGGCACTAGGGTGGAGCTGTCGGTGGATGCGTGAGTAGGAATAGCTGGGGACATGCGAGTGCATGCTTGAGCAAGCGCAACTAGGATAGGGGCATCTCAAGTGAGTGATCACGTTTGTGGGAGAAGGCCGTTGCGTGCAGGCTTTGCAACTGGTGAGGAGTTGGTTTGTGAGTGAACTTGTGAGGGAGAATGGGAGTGATCAGAGCATAGTAGTCAATGGCGTAAAATAGCGTGCAATGCGACGCACCCATGGCGCGGCGCAATTTTTTAAAAAAGCATGCGCTATTTGCGCGCAATAGCCCATGGCGCAAAATTGCGCGCTATTTTATTTAATTTTTAAATATAATTAAAAGGTTTGTTACATTTTATAATATCCTAAACCCTAGCCCTCACGGTTCGTGTGTCACGAATGAAGGAATTGACAAAGGAACGAACGAATTGCGGCCCTCACGCACGCGAAGGAACAAACAAAGTGCTCTGATTTCACCTCCCTCTAATTCCACAGCCTCTCCTTCCTCTACTAGTGCCCAACGCACGCGAAGGAATGGACGATTTACGGCCCTCACATACGCGAAGGATCGAACAAAGTGCTTTGATTCCGCCACCATTTCTTTCCTCTAATTTTGATGCGGCGCCGCCCTATCCTTCCTTTGTTGGTGCCCAACGCATGTGAAGGAACGAATGATTTGCGGTAGACACGTGAGCCCTTCGTCTGCCATTTGATTTTTTTTTTGCATTTTATTTCTATTTTTCCTTGGAATCTTCTACGCTATTATTTTATAACTAAATCATCTTTTCTAGCTAGTAATTGGAGGCATGTATTAGGTCCTCATTGCTATTTAGATCATATATGTGAACTGAAATATTGTTTAATTTTTACAGTGTTATTTCCTTTGAAAATAATTTGTCTATATAGCATTCAGGAATCAGGATTCATATTTTATAGCAAGGTGATCTTTAAGTTGAAACATACTCTTTTAGAGCTAGGTTTTATGTGAGTATCCTTCCTTATTTGGTGAAATAATAGTGTTCAGGATTCATGATTCATAGCATTCAAGAATCAGGATTCAAATTTTAAGGTGATCTTTAAGTTGAAAAATTATGCTTTAGATAATTCAATGTCTAAAAAGGCATAACATTGTTTTTTATTTGCTTAAGTATTGTAAATTAATTTGGCATTCATCATTTATATTTTTTAATTAATATCAACTATATTTTGATTTTTTTTGCCTATAGGTCATCATAAAATATCAGATTCAATACAATCTTTTAAAAAAAGATCCAACACGGAAATATGAAGTATTGACTAATGAAGCCGATAATAATACTGTGACATGTATTTTTTACAGCAAAATAATAGAAGGAAGAGTTACACACCACAAACAATACCTTGTTGGAGGTTTTAGAAATGCTAGACCTTGCTCTAATTGCCTCGAGCATGTTAAGGTTGTGATTAAGGCATCCATGTTGAAGAAGGATTAGAAATAACATGTTAATGACATCTTAAATGCCAACTTTGATGGACATGACTTTGATGTCATGGCATATGATGATATTCTAGATGCTGGTCCATCCAAAATGTTAAGAACAAGTAAATCCAATGCTTCTAGTCAGAGTTTATCATCAACATCAATCCTCAAATCATCAAGACTATCATCAACATCAATCCTCAAATCATCAAGACCTAAAGGACCATTAGATACTTATCTTATACACCAAATCCTGAAGATGAAGTGAAGCGGAGAAAGGTTAATTTAGCAAAGATGGATGCCGCTAAAAAGGAAATGAGGGAAAGGGCTATTCAAGTTTTCTATAGATGCATGTATGATGTTGGTATTCCATTTAATTAGGCCTATCAATTTCGGGTCACGGGTCGGGTTTGGGTCGAACCCGGAATTGACCCGGCACTATTCGGGTTCGGGTCAACCCGACCCGTTTTCACAAACGGGTCATTTTTCCGGACCCGCACCCGACCCGCTTCGGGTTCGGGTCAACCCGACCCGACCCGCTTCGGTTTGGTTTTTCAATTTCCCGCGCGGTGCAGAGGCGATGCAGCGGTGGCGGTGCAGCGGTGGCTGTGCAACGGCGGCGGTGCAGCGGCGGCGGCAGAGGTGCAGCGGCCCGATGCAAGCTGCGACGCCGACGCGGGCGAACGAAGCGCCGGAGCGCTCACCGTCACGCGAGTGACGCGACCGCGCGGCGCAACGCGATGTCGCGCGTGGGGGCCTGACCGCGTGGGGCTCGATGCGGGCAGTCGGGCACTCGGGCTGTCGGGCAGTGGCCACTGGCCAGTGGGGCAGGCGGGCAGCCGTGTACGCGTGGCCGCGTGGGGTAGAGCAGGGCAGCCGGTCGGGCAGATTCGGGCAGAGCGGGCAGATTCAATTTCCGGGTCATTCCGGGTCATTTTCGGGTTGCCGGGTCAACCCGAACCCGACCCGGTTTTGCAAACGGGTCGATTTTCCGGACCCGAACCCGACCCGCTTTGGGTTCGGGTCAACCCAAACCCGAAATTTTCGGGTCGGGTCCAATATTGACAGGTCTACATTTAATGCTGTGAGATATGAAAGTTTCCCTACTATGGTCGAGGTACTTGGATAGTTTAGACATGGAATGTAACCTCCTAGTTATCATGAGGTACGACCGTACGAGTGTTTGAAGAAAGAGGTTGGACATACACATGAACTATCACGACGTCAAGAAGATTGTGCACGATATGGTTGTTCTGTAATGGCGGATGGATGAACATCAAGGAATGAGAAAAGTTTAATAAATATTCTTAGGAAAAACCAAGCCTCATGCTAATACATGGAGTCTCCCTTCTTGGGAGTAGTTGTCTACCTCCGTGAGAACTCAAAAGAGCACAATTCAACAAGCACGCACTCATGAAACTTGAATTTTATTCACTATTTGTTTTAGAATGATTTTTTTTTCATGCCTCGGGAGTCCTATTATAGGCTTCAAAGGGCACCAAAAAAAAAAAAAAAACTCTTAAAAAACTATAGAATCTACTCAGAACAGTATGTTGCAGTGCATTCATAAAAAAATATTATTTTTTTAATAAATTACACTAGCAAAATAGGAAAATTTTTAACGTCGATAAAGTTTCTGGTGCATATAATAACCCCACTCCCTCCCCATTAAGTAGCTTATTTACACCTGTGAACAAGCACACGCCCAAGTGAGGGAATTGAAATTGTATTTCACTATTTGATGTTAAATGACTTGTTTACATGTTTATGATTCTTATTTACAGGCATCAAAAGACCTGAAATAAAAAGAAAATACTCAAGATTTGTAGAAATTCACTCAAAACAAACAGGTTTCAACACGTCCAATAAGGATTCAAAACTTTTTCGTAAATTTTTCTAGCAAAAGAGAAACATTTCCTAATGCAATAAGCAACAGAGGATTCGTTGCGTATAAGCAGTGTTGGATTGTAGCAGTGATGGTTGGATGCATAAGGGAGTTACAATGAATTAGTGTGGAAAGTTGCATGAGGCGGCAACTGTGGCATAGAGGATAGGTAGTAGTGGTGCACATCATAGCGGGAAGAAGAAAGTTGAGAGACTGCATGATACAATAGTGAGAAACACATATAAATGTAAAAAATAACATGTGGAAAGTAGCTGGAACAACAATAACATAGTGTAATTGTAATAGTATGTAGTGGAAATAGATTTAGCAATTGACATTATGGTAATGATTCCAAACTTCACTAGTGCTGATCTAACATCAATGGACAGAGTTGAAACCCTATATTAGTCAGTTAAACTTATCAAATTATTTATAATAATAATAATATATATATAAAATATATATATATATATATATATATATATATATATATATATATATATATATATATATATATATATATATATATATATATATATATACTTTTTGTTTCATATAAGAGTTGACATCATAGGGATGTTGTACACAAAATAACTAAATGAAAACAAGCAAATTAATACAATTCATATGAATAATTACGTTCGATGTGGGTACACTTATAGATTTCCATAACCTATACATTTATCCCATTTATTAACAATCAAGGTAACTCGCCAAAATTTCATGCAGCCTCTGCTAACCAAGGAATCAAAATGTCCAGATTTAACAAAGAACGTCCCCAAGTTAATAAAAGTAACATAAGAGAACCAGTCTTCCTTCTAATGTCATTTTAACATTTTAGCCATTTCACTTCTTCTAACTCCTAGATCAGAAACATAGAAAAATGCAAAGCTTTGCAATGATTTTGTCTTCCTCTACATATTTAAGGATTTAAATAATTAATCTTAAGCCCCTCATGACAACATTACAATTTATACATTCTTTTTTTATTTGTCCTTGTGAGGATGATGAGAATAATAATCAAAATACCTCCTAAGAGATAAATTTTTTCCCTTCTTTCTTCAAAGTAGTAGTCCTGGCAATGAACTTCTTGTTGGAGATCTTTTTATCAACAATTAGTTGAGCTAGAATTTCTAAACTATATTAAAAAAGAAATTACACACAAATGTTATTTGCCCTTTAACCTTGATTATTAGTCACTAAATTTTGGTTTAAAATCTTACTACTTTAGCTTAGAATAAATAGCACCTTTTAAAAATTTCAGAGAAGACCTGCAGTTTAACTTTCAAATTTTTTAGGGAATTGATCCTCCTATTCTGACAGTTCAACTGTTATCCTACAAGGAGATTTTGAAATTAGAAGCTTTGCTTGATCAAGGTGCTGTGAATTGGAAGCTCTTGCTATGGTTCTTACAATAGTTAAAAATTGAATATTTTTTAGTAGGACTATTTGTTTTTTGGTTGTTGGATACCAAAATCAAATTAATTAAATTGTTTCTATGCGAAAATATAATCATGCCTTAGTTTAACTGAGTTTACCAGATCCCACACTCCCTTCTTAGCCATATGCTATCCCTTTTAGTAGTAGATTTGTGATTTTTCCATTTGATGGATTTGCGTAATGTAATGCAACAAAACTGGTTTTCTTGTTAAAAAATGAAGTAGCACATTTTAGTTATCAGAATTTTTAGTTCCTAAGAACTTTTGTATTCTTTGGCAACAATTCTATCCGATGTGTATAAGCTGATATTGCATTCTAGATCATCAGCTATTCCAGTTGCGAGGACATGCATTATGTTATTCTTATTCCTTTCAGCTTTGGTTTCTTATAACATTCATGCCACATAATGAATATCCCTTCCCCCTGCCCGCTCCCCCTCAACACACACACACAAAGGAAGACTTTTATAAATTAGAGATAGAATTCAAGGAATTCCTTGAAAACAAATTATTCAGTTGTGTCATTCAACAATCATAAATTAAATAGAAGTCTTGGATTTTTGAATTAAGGGAGATCAATTGTAGATTCATGGATACAGTTTGAGTCAATGGGATAATTTCTTTCAAAATTTTCCTCCGAGAACTCTTATGTTACATACTTGAAGCAAGTTCTTCAGTACATTTTAAAGATGTTAGTTATTAGAAATACTGCAGCTTCCGGATTGTATAACATATTGGAACTCATAGATGAAATATTTTCTGCTGACATGTATTGTCGTTGTTACTTTTTTCAGTTTGAGGGTTGCCTGAATTTTCTTATGTGCATTTTGATCTCTTTTAACCAAATGATTTTCTTTTGAAAATTAATGGTGAGCTTTGTTGCATATTTTTTGCACGTTGATTTGTATAAAGATGATTGTTATTATTCATCTTGAAAAATTCATTCCAGGCATAGGGACTATGATAGAGACAGAGAGGGTCGCCGTCGACAAAGATCTCGGTCTCGGTCAAAGGGTCGAGTTGATCATAGATCAGGATCTCGTTCTCGCTCAAGATCAAAAAGGTATATGACTTAATTTTTTTTTGTTGATTATAGTTTCTGCACATTATTCATTCTTAATAAAAAGAGTGCTTAAGTGGGTAGCTTCTAAATAAGCTTGTTCATACTATTTGTTTTGTAGCTATGACTTTATTATATATATAACGAATAGCTTTTTATTACTTTTCTGCTTATGAATTTTTTCCTTCAGGGGCCCAATTTTTTTTGCTTTCTATTTCATAAAATTATGGCTTTTGAGCTGCGTATAAACAAGTGTATTTATATGTGCTTAAATTCAACAGTGAATAGTATAATCTTTATTTGACTTTCGAAAGAAAGCATATCATGGTCTTTGCATCTAAGTGATGGTGGCATCAGTCATGAAGTTGTCTCAATAATTGAAGAAATAATTTGGCACGGACTATGTATCACTACTCTGTAAATTATCGGAATACACAGTTGTATGCTCTCTTTGTACTCCAAACAGATGGAGAAAGATAGTGAGTACACGGCCATGTACTTTGGTTATCAGCATGTAGAGTTATATATGTAGTCTAAACCTAATAATTTTTACAATAATTGTGTTTAAGACTGTATAAATCAATTCTTCCTAGAGTCTTTTTATTCATGTGCATTTTGGGCTTGCCATTTGTGGTGTTTGAATTCCTGGGAATTGGTTATAAAAATCACAAATGAACTTTAGGGAAACTTCCATTCTGATTGATCTAAACCACTGTTCTCAAACTTATCACTGAATTCATATATTTTGAATTTATAGAGTTGTTATGATTTAAAACATGAATGCTGTTTTAATTTCTGAAGCTTTTGTGGAGTTCTTTATAAATTTTCTTTTTTGGTGTTTTTTTCTTATGCAGTAAGCGTCTTAGCGGCTTTGACATGGCGCCTTCTGGTCCTGTCATGTTACCTGGTGCAGCTATGCCAGGTAAATATGCCATCTGTTTATGCCATGTTTTCCTTTTGTAAATGCATGCTTTAAGTTGGCAGCTGTCTAGGAAATTCGTTTCAAACTCCTTTATCTTGCACTGGTTTATAGTATTTATTAATACCTTAGTTTAGTGTTTCTTTGTACTAAACTTTAGTTCTTAGTAATTTGATTGAATGTTTTTTTTTTTCTTATTGTCCTTTGATTTTAAATTCTGTAACTGAGCAGAAATTTTGTTCTTCTGTTTTTGTGGTTTTTGTTTGTTTTGTATATAAATGTTTTCGTAAGAAGGCAATGTTGGGCTACTGTCCCACTGTGCTGCCAATGGGCGTGAGCCAGCTACTGTTGCTTTTATGTACAAGGAGGAATCAGTACACCGGTTTGATGGATCTTGATAATATTCAACTGGCAGCTATTTCATTTGGTAGTCTTTATGAGTACATTCTCTAGTACTTAACTAACATTTTATTCTCTAATGAGCTCTTGCTAGAAGATGCAAATTTTTGTTATCACCAATGGGCATGGAAACCTCATGCTGCTTCCATCTTTTTACTGTTTGTGGCTGGGTAATATGATTTATCTGTTGTGGCATTAATTGGTTATATAGGCCAGATACCTGGGGCACCAGCAGCTGTTCCTGGGATGTTCCAGAACATGTTTCCATTAACACCCGGGCAGGTTGTTACTCTCATCAACCAAATCATCCACAATTCAATTATTTTAAATAAAACCATTTGATCTAGTTTTTCCATATGTAATGCATGATTTTGTTCGTGCAGTTTCCTCTTCCAGTAATGCCAGTTCAAGCTATGACACAGCAGGTATGATCTCCATTTCTATAATTCTTCATTATGCTGTCTTTAGCGAGCATAACTTTGAAATTTTTAGGCAACTCGACATGCTCGGCGAGTGTATGTTGGAGGCCTTTCCCCGGCTGCCAATGAGCAGGTTTGCATCCTTTAAAACTGCCCAAATTCTTTTTCACATGTCTTGTATGATATAGCAGTTGGAGCATGGTCATATTCTTGATATGTGCTGTTGACATTAATGTTGTTAAAATTGCACTATAGTATGCTTTATTGAATTGAAGGTTGTCAATGTACACAGAGCATGCTTCTTTGCCATAATGTGATGGTCAAAACAGAATTATTATTTGAAACAGGCAGTTTACAGCTTTTTTTTTTTAGAGACTTACCATTTGTTAAATTTTCATGATTCGCTTGTTTTATAGCATTTCTGGTTGACATGGTTTGATTTATTATTACTTTAATTTTCAGAAACGCATGTGATTTTTAATCTTTTGTTTTTTCATTAATTTTTATGAGCTTATTTGATATAGACTTGTAAGAATCAAATATTTTTTCTCAAAAAGATCATTTATAAATGTAGATTTTTTTTGGTCCTTTTATTTTGAAACTAGCTTTTAATTTAAACCATGTCTGAATGCTTTCCTTACATATTCTCATATAGGTGTGGTGTTTTTCATTTTTAAGCCGGACTTTCACATTTTTTTTTGTTGCAACTTGTGCATCATTATTATGCATACCTTGATTGTTGTATTATCATTCTACTTAATTTTTGTTAGTGCCAACATTCATATTAATACGCTCTCAATTTGGTTTTAGTAAAATAGGTCTTGTAACGCTTCTGCTTCAAATACGCGTTATGTATGAAATTATTAATATGTTACAGTTCAATTGAGTTATTGCACTTGAAGAAATCAAATCCCGTTTCTCTTAGCTTTGCTTGTAGAACATTGACCCTTTATTCATTTTTATAAAAGATCTTGTGATGCTATTCATGATATTGGACGGCTTAGGGTCTGGGTTTAATGTGTTATTTGATATGTTATGTTTAAATAAAAGCCTAGAGCTTGTTAAAAAGCAATTTAAGGCAATAATTTAAGCCTCTACTAGAATTTAACTAATATAATAAGAATCAAGAAAGCTGCACACCGTTGATTTTTCACACTGGCATAAAATCACATTATTAGAAATCTGATTAAACACAATCTTATTTTCAAACCGACAGCGAAAAAATATAAAAAGAAGAAAGAAGAGAAGACAAGAAAGAAGGCAACGAATTCATTAGAAAAGCATATAAGAAAAAAATCTATCATAGAATTCATTTATTTTCTCTTAGTTTCTCATTTGAACCGGGATTTAAATCCAGTTTGCATATCCTACAAGAAAATTTATTCAACAATCAGTCAATTATAATTCCAGAATCAACTAAGAAATTACTTCCGCAGACCTAGGCATGATAAATTCATAGTCGGAGCTTAAATATCATAGTAACATCAATAACAAAATGGTTATTGCCTTTTGCTAGTGTTACGAGGAGCTGAAGATCCTCCAAAATCTCGATAATGAAGGATGCCAATAAGCAATGAGTTGAAGACCAATGCCAATTATAATCCTTATAACATTATAACACCATCCATCTGCATCAATTTTGCCCAGCTTTATAAGATTTTACTTTGAGAAATATTCAGCATTTTGTAAGATTTGGATTGTTATTGGATTTTCTATACAAATATCTATGAATCATCACTTGTGGTTTGCCTTTTCCTTTAAAAGATAGCTTTAGCATCCACCATCCATAGTTGACATGTTTTCATCAACAACAATTTCAGGAATAACATTAGCTTGAATGTTTGGGAAGTGTGCAGATAATGTGAAACTTAAAGGAGAAAGTGGAAAGAGAAGAATCCAAAAGGCATTGGTGTTGACGATTCATGATATAATGCCATCTGGCCCATAGGCCCCATACCTTTTAAATCGATGTATATAAGAATTTTTAACTTTTGTAACTTTTAAACCTTCATCTCAAGGAACTGGATAATCTCACATAACCTTGTTTTTGTAGCAGTTAATATCTCAAGGAATTTTAGAGGATCATTTTTTAATATATACATATCATAATTTTATTGTTTTCTTTGAATTTCACTTACTTTTTGTTAATATTTTCAATGAATTTATAATTTGTATAACTAAAATGTTTCTAACTAATATTTTCATGCAAATCATGCATTTAAATAATGAAATATGTGCATTTAGGATCAATGAAAAAATAGTTTTGTGCTTTCTACTGAATATGCTGTAGTTAATTCCAAGGGGAGAAAAAAATGAAGGAATCATAAAATTAATATTTATTAGATTTTTTCAAGTCTTATTTTGATGACAGGCAAACCATAAATATATGTTTGTATTAATTAAGGAGTAATCATAGGGATGCACAACCTCTTTAAAACAATAATTAAAATAATAAAAATCATAGGGTTGTCTTTTATGAATCTTCATTTTCCATCATTTATGAATCTTCATGAGGTGATAAATATTTGAGATTAGTTGTTGAGTCTAGCTAAGATTGGCTTGAGCTCGGTCTATTGCCTTACCCTTCACTCATAAGCATATTAAAGAAAGTTGTGAAATAAATTAATTGGCTGTTGCAAAATGAACGAGGATTATATTTGCATGTGATAGATCAGTTGTTTTACTCTTGTTGGCCCTGTTTAGTTTGGATGAATTTGCTAATGCTTTAATACGGTTCTATTGGGTGTAATATTTATGAAACAAAATTGGATCATGGTTTCATGTTCTTTTTGATGTCGTGCTTTTGCCTTTTGGATATGCCATTTTTCTTTAATGTGATTGTGTTAAAATTCCATGTATTATAATTTTATCCCTAGGAAATTGGGGAAGCAACTATGTGCAGAGAGTTGCATATGCGAGCAGATAGTTTGTCAAACTTGGCCTTCCCTCACTAAGCCCATCCTCACAATTCTGGTTTAGAGATACTAAATCTACAACGTGCTAACTTTTTTTTTAATTTGATTAATTTATTTATTTTTTATACAACATGCTAACTTGTTGTCAGTTTGTATGGCGGGTTGCTAACGTTTTATTTGGGCATGTGTGCCCAAAAAAAAAAAAACTAAATACCAATCGACCAATGGACCAATCGAAGCTCTTGAAATTTTGTATCCAGTGGAGCAAATGTGGAAATGGAGATCTGGGGCCACAGTTGTCTTCCTGCATTTCACATTTCCACTTTATACCTGTTGGAGATCTTGAAGCTTTTCTGGGAGGTTCAATTTCACAACATGTTATCATTAAATTGCATATTTTGAGTTCTGAATCAGTGGGTTTCTGATTAAACGAGGTGCAAATTGTATGTTATGGCTGTTGATTTATGGTGATACTGTCTTTTTTGTACATATTTAGCTTGTGGAAAAAATATCAAGCACCATTGAAGCAGCCAACTTTCTCAGGTTTTGTTTCAGGAGGAGAGTAGAGAAAGTGGAGTTTTGGGCCCACAGTACTTATTCTTTCCACGTTTGTTCTAAACATTTTTTTTTTTCAGCAGTAGATCTTGAATTGAATGGCTTTCTTGTTGTTGTTCAGTTCTTGAAATGGCTTATAAGCACTGTTGTTGAATTTGATGGTACGAAAAATCCATGGGGTTCTTGGGAAGTTCAGTGTATTGATTGTTTTGGAACTTTGCGATTCATATGCAACCAACCAGAGTCTATTGTGATCATCTTCCGTTGCTGTACCTATTTTCTAGCATGCTTACCTACCTTAGTATGGTTCTTATGTTGCTGCTTGTTTCCTTTTTAATTACTTGATTACTTTTAGAGGAACATGCTGGTAGTGCTAAGTGCTAGCTGCTCAATTTTACCATTTGTTGCTTTTTTTGTTCATTCTTTTCAGCTTGCGAGGAAAATCCTATGGCATTTGTTTAGCTTCCTTCTCTTTGTTCCTTAATAATATTGAACTTTCAGTATTTTACTGGCGTTTTTATTCTCCGCATACAAGCTATTTTTTTTGCTTTAGATAATTAGAATAGAATAACACAACACTATCAGGGCTTCATGGTGATGAATGCGTAGAATGATTCATATGCTGTGGTCAGGAGCTTAAATTAAGGCTATTGATAACTCTAGCAATGATCTGCTTGTCAACTGTACCTTTGAAATTTTGTCATTAAAAAAAAATGTCTGTTTACAGTCGGTTGCAACATTTTTTAGCCAAGTTATGGCAGCCATTGGGGGGAACACTGCTGGTCCAGGTGAGAGTTTACTTGTCATATTCCTTGATCAGTTATCTTTTCATTGCAAATGAATGCTCATTTATTTGTACCATTTTGAAGGTGATGCTGTTGTTAACGTATATATAAACCATGAGAAGAAGTTTGCTTTTGTGGAAATGAGGTCTGTAGAAGAAGCAAGCAATGCAATGGCCTTAGATGGCATTATTTTTGAGGTTAGGATTTATCCAGCTGAATCTACTCAAATCATGCGTTTTCTTCACTTTAGCTATTAAGCATTTCCTCGGCCATATATTACTAAGATCCTCATGTGGATCCAGGGGGCACCGGTGAAGGTTAGAAGGCCAAGTGACTACAACCCTTCTCTTGCTGCAGCTCTTGGTCCAAGCCAGCCCAACCCCAACCTTAATCTTGCTGCTGTTGGTCTTATGCCTGGTTCTGCTGGAGGCCTTGAAGGGCCTGATCGTATTTTTGTTGGCGGCCTTCCTTACTATTTTACTGAAGCGCAGGTGCGGGAGTTGCTGGAGTCGTTTGGTCCTCTACGTGGTTTTGATCTTGTCAAGGACAGGGAAACTGGAAACTCAAAAGGCTACGCTTTCTGTGTTTACCAAGATCTCTCTGTTACTGACATTGCATGTGCAGCACTTAATGGCATCAAGATGGGAGATAAAACCCTTACAGTTAGGCGTGCAAACCAAGGTGCAGTACAGCCTAGACCAGAGCAGGAAAGTGTATTGCTGCAGGCACAACAGCAGGTAGCTTTGCAGGTAATTTGAAAATCACTTTGTTATTCTCCATTAATTGAATGAATTTTTTTTTAAATAAAAGTCACTTAAAAAGATCTCATGTAGAAAGATTCCATTTTTAAAACCTTTTTATGGCTTGCTGCTAACTAGTTTATAGCCCATGTTCTCCATTTTCTTCTTTTTAGGCTGATGAGTTTTTTGTTAGACCGGTCCAGCCGGTCCAGGCGGGACCGGTTCACGGGCGGAATCGCAAAACAGGCGGAGATTCCGCTAGAACGAGCGGCCCGACCGCTCATATAGAGCATTTTAGGAAGGATTTTTGGGGGGTTTCAGAGAGAAATTTGAATGTAGGGACTGTTTAGGGAATTCCTTTTGATTGGTATGCATTAAATAATAGATTTTCCTAGGGTTTGATCATCTTGAATTTGGGCTGAAATTTGAGATCTCTTAGATTTAGGTTTTCTTTGGGCTCTAGCGGCGTCTAGAGATTTGGGAGAGAACGATCCTCCTCTCGAATTGAGGATCAATTGTATCTTGCTATTTTATTCATCGACTAGTGGAATACAAGCTTTTCTTTGAGTTTTCTCTCAGATTTCTCTGTGGTTTTGCTGTTTTTCTGCTGTAAACAGCAGATTTCTGCTGTGGACAGCAGTTTCCATCGGATCAACTTCAGTTTTGGTGAGAAACACTTGGGAACTCAAGTGTTCCCTATCAAATTTGTATCAGAGCGTCGTTTTTGGGATCTTAGGCGGCTGAAATCCTGATTTTTCAGCGAGCTTTTGGCTTTCGAAAGTGATTTTCTTGAAGATCCATTGGGGAAGAAAGATGGCCGGAAAGAAGGTTGACGTCTTGGAAGGCGAAGTCGACCAATTGATAGCCGATTTGGAGGAAAGATTCTTCAACCTTCAAAATCAAATCACCTCCAACAATGAAAGGTTGGAGGGGAAGTTCACCGCAATGGAGGAAATGTTGAAGAAATTACTTGAGATGAAAACCAATCCGGCGACATCGGAAGTAAGAGAGACCGCCGACGGCCATGGCATGGGAGGAAATCCGAACCCCTCGCGGAGGAGGAGAAATTCGGAGGTGGAGATCCTAGAGGAAGAGAACGACATGCCTCCTCTAGAGCCTCTTTCGAGGGAAGAGATGAGTATGGGATATGACAGAAGGGAGGGTGATTTTGGTGGGAGGAGAGAGGGATCTCATCGCTGAGGTGTTGAATTCGAAAGAATTCAGCATCGAGGGGGGGATTTTGAAGGAAGAAGGGAGGAATGTCATCGTCGAGGTGCTGAATTTGAAGGTATTCAGCGTCGATGTGATGAGGTTGAAGGGAGGAGAGGTGAGTATGAAGAGGGGTTAGAGTATATTCGTCGGAGGGACGATCAGGACTATTGGGGAACGCTTCCTCTGAGGGGAATGGGAGGCTATGGAGGATACCGGGGAGATCCCAAGGTGAGGAAATTGAAGATGCCCGTTTTTGAGGGGGAAGACGGTCATGGCTGGATCTACAAGGTGGAGCGTTACTTTGCGGTCAATGGGTTGACAGAGGATGAGAAGCTGACGGCGTCAGGATTGTGTCTGGAAGGAAAGGCTTTGGCATGGTATCAGTGGCGTGACAGGAGGGATCAGGAACTGGAGGGAATTCAAAAACTGCATAATAGAATGTTTCCAAACCGACCGGGGAGGAGATTTCTATGAGCAGTTTTTTGCTCTAGTGCAGGAGGGATCAGTAGAAGACTACCGTGATCGGTTCGAGCACCTAGCTAGTAGGGTGGAGCGATTATCAGATAGCGTATTGGAGGGGAACTTCATGAAGGGGTTGAAGGCAGAGATCCGAGCGGCAGTTAAAGTTCTGATGCCTAGTGACTTGGAGGAGGCAATGAATTTGGCACAGCTGGTAGAAAATAAGAATAATCTGGAGAAGGGAGCTAGGAGCAGCAGCTCAGGAGGCTCTTACAAGACTACGACCACTCTTTTAGCATCAAAGGGGCCTACACCAGTCAACAATAATGAGATGACCAAGGAGAAGCCAGTAGGAGGAGGGAGTGGGGATAACTTTAAGAAGCTTACTGAGACAGAATTACAGGAGAAGAGGGCAAAAGGGCTTTGTTTTAGATGTGACGAGAGGTATACGCCGGGGCACAGGTGTAAGGACCGAACTCTTCAAGTTCTTACTGTTTGTGATGAAGAAGGAATGGAGGGTGTCGTCTTTCCACCTTGCGGACAAGGTGGATCTTTGGGAGGGGAGTATTGTTAGACCGGTCCACTGGACCGGTCCAGCCGGTCCAGGCGGGACCGGTTCACGGGCGGAATCGCAAAACAGGCAGAGATTCCGCCAGAACGAGCGCCCCGACCGCTCATATAGAGCGTTTTAGGAAGGATTTTTGGGGGGTTTCAGAGAGAAATTTGAATGTAGGGACTGTTTAGGGAATTCCTTTTGATTGGTATGCATTAAATAGTAGATTTTCCTAGGGTTTGATCATCTTGAATTTGGGCTGAAATTTGAGATCTCTTAGATTTAGGTTTTCTTTGGGCTTTAGCGGCGTCTAGAGATTTGGGAGAGAACGATCCTCCTCTCGAATTGAGGATCAATTGTATCTTGCTATTTTATTCATCGACTAGTGGAATACAAGCTTTTCTTTGAGTTTTCTCTCAGATTTCTCTGTGGTTTTGCTGTTTGTCTGCTGTAAACAACAGATTTCTGCTGTATTTCTGCTGTGGACAGCAGTTTCCATCGGATCAACTTCAGTTTTGGTGAGGAACACTTGGGAACTCAAGTGTTTCCTATCATTTTTTTATTTTGATTTTTAATTAAATGTAGAAATGTGGTTTGGAGCTAGGGTAGCTTCTCGCTTCTCGTTGTTAACTATGATATATTTTAAGCTATTAAATTTTTGTTGTTTGACAATTTTTTCATCATGTACTAATAATACCTGCAGGATTGCAACTCTGGTCAAAAGCATGGCTCAGCTATTAGATTCTTTCATTAGAAAGAAAAAAGAAAAAAACATATCTGAAAACAGGCCAGCCCATTATCATTTGCATGAAGCAATTTCTGACTTTTTTCCCGCTTTTGTAAACTTAGCTGATTCATATCTATTGTGAAGATTAAAATTTAAAAGATGAAATTGAGAACCGAGTCAATTTCCCTTTGTGAGGTGAGGCATAGACCTCAAGGCAGGTGGAGGCATAGAGTCGCAAGCCAAAAAAAAAAAAAATCATAACATTAAAAATAGTTCATAAATATGACAACTTAGTCATCATAAGCAATAAAATCACATAATAAGAAAAAAATCTGTATTAAATGTTAATCTTAAGTGAAAGTGTAAAATAAGATTAAAGGTAAAAAATCACTTAAAATGTAGTTATGTCATGAGGATTATGATCTACAGTGGCATCTTCCTCACGTTTAGCATATTCAGAAGAATCATCATATATAACAAATTTATCGTCCTCTGGTTCAGCCACACAATAAAAAAATAAAATAAAGAAACAAACTTAGAAAAATAAAAATAAAAATTGAAAACTAAAATGAAAAAATGAAAAGGAGAATCAGTAAAAAAAGCAAGAAAATGAATAAAATTAAAACATACATAAAAAAATTAAGGAAAAAAAAAACATTAAAGATATTAGTTAAAAAATCAGTGAAAATAAATAAAAAATCAAAAAATAAAAAAAATCAAAAGAAAATTAAAAAATATAAACGATCTTTTTTCGAAATGAAATTAAAAGAAAAAAAAATCATAGGAACAACTGCTCGCTCTCTCTTGACTCACAACCACTTGCTTTATCTTAAACCCCTATGTTGCTGCTCTACTAACTTAAAAAAGAAAAAAAAAGTATATTATAACTTTATAAGCTATATTACCTATTAAGTAATTTATAAATATATTATAATATAATAAAACAAAATAATTTTCTTATACTTAATAATTTGAGGCACCTGTCTCAAAAACTTCGAGGGGTAAGCTTTAGTCAAAAAAGGTGTAAGCCTTAAAGAAAAGAGGTGTAAGCCTTGAGGTATTTTTTTGTGCACCTCACTGGCGTATGTCGAGGCCTCGACTGCCTTTAGTAGATAGTATATGCTGATGGAAGTTAGGACTTGCAATGTCTTCGTTAATGACATTCAGGATGATATTTTGAACTTGTTAAGTCTAGTACTTTTTTTTATTAAGTGTACACGAGAAAATCTCTTTGTCACAAATTTAAATAAATTAGGGGTTGATTGGTGTGGACAGTTTCTTAGAAGTAGAAATGGTGTTGGATTTTTGGTCGTTTTGCTCAAGATCGTTTCATAAATGTTTGGATTATTCCATCCTTGAGTTTCTAGAGATGTAGCATAAGCTTTAGAGAATTAAAGCTAGAGTGAATATAGTCTTTATCTTTCCTTGAGTGAGATCACCAAAAGATATGATAGCGTGAAGTAAGGTTTATTTTCAACAACGATGACATCAACTGATATGTAAAATTTCCTAGGAGGATTATAACTTTTGTAACATTTTTGAATAGTAGAGTATTCAAGAAACACACTTAGTAGTTGTGATGTCTTATTTTCCTCTATTTTGGCTAGGAATATGAGCAAAAGAGGCACACCCGATAATATAGATATAGGATCATTAGAGGTTCTTTAATTTTGGAAGCTTGTGAGAATAATTTGGTTTTCAAGCATTTTGGAGTGAGTATAGCTTTCTCACAATAGGATATATGAATATTGTTTTTGAATAACAATCCCAAGTTTATTTACATGGTATGACTCGGGTTAAAAATTTCTTGAAGTAAAATCTGGCATTATCATATCTAATGTCTTAAATTTTTAGCCTAATTGGATTTTGAACCATAGAATAAAATGCAGAATAATGTTTCTAAAATCATATATTTATTTTATCAAGAATAGCCAGCCATATGACTCTTCTATAATCATCAATAAAGGAAATGAACCAATGAGCTACTGAATCATTTGAAATAGTTGGCAATCCCACAACATCACTATGGATTAACTGAAGAGGATGAGAGCTCCTTTTATTACTAATGGAAAAGGAAAACTGATCCTGCTTTGCAATTTCACAAGTGTCAATGAAATCCATGATATTTAATCATTTGAGGAGAGAGAGAAGCATTATATTTAGATTTAAAAGACGGTTAGCCATGGCAAAAGTGGTGAATTCAATGATGTTTTTATTTGAAGAGTTAAGAAAGGATAAGGCATATTCCTCAAGACTCTGTTTGAAGTGCTCGAGTGTTCAAAATAGCAGAGCCAATCCCTTTAGTAAGACCAATTTTAATCTCCAAATCTATGTCCTTAAATGCACAGTAAGGATGGAAAATTACACAACATTTTAGGTTATCAGTAAGCTTTTGAATTGAAATGAGATTTGTTGACAAATTAAGAACACCTAACTCTTTTTTTCAGGTTAGAAAATAGGTGACATATATTTCCTAGCCTTGCAACCTACCAAGAAGCTGTTTGCAACATTAGCTTTTTACTACGAGGGCTGAAGTATAAGCATTGAAATATGGAGGGTGTGTCGTGGGATATGTGTAAACCCTTTTGTCAATTACCCAAGATTTAATCAAACACTTTTTGAGGTTTGTTTCCTGAGAGGAAATGGAGATTTACTTTAGAGGTATGTCAACCTGCTAACCCAATTTGACTCGAGTCCGGTGTCCAATGCTCTCATCCGCTCCCGTGCAATGGCCTCGCCTTGATTTGAACTCGCGCACTTGCTCCCGCGTAGTGGCCTCATCCCGATCAGAACTTGCACACCCCCTCCCGCGCAGGCGAGCGCACCCGCAGTCACTCTGTGCACTCGCGTATGACACACTTGCCCTTGCTCGTAGTCGTACTCACGCACTCGCGCGGGGTCTAGCGTACTTACCTCACCTGTAGTTGCGCACATTCTCGCCTCACCCTGGTCGGGTCGGGTTAACCGATAACCCGGCGAGTCGGGTATGGGTTCAGTTTTTGAACCTGTTTTTGTAATCGGATCAAGTCCATGTTAGATCAATCAGGGGCATGTTAGTTTCGGGTTGGACTCGAACCTGACCCGAAAACCTATTTTGACACCCCTATAGCAAAAGACTATCAGTTGGAAGGAAAAAAGAGGTTTGAAGGACTGGGATGTTGAGTTCTGTTGCAATAATTGCGACTGGAATCAGAGAAGGAACAACAATGATGAAGGATTTAGTCCAAGGCTGCTTTTGCATGTATAGTGTATTTGAGGTTGAAAGCTACGGATACGGTTGTCGGTTGAAGCCAATGATGAAATGTTTTGGTGATTTGATACCGTGCAGAGGACACAAGAACATGAATATTTTTTCTTTATTCTTTGAAGTATTTGAAAAAAGACAATCTATAGTTTGATATAAGATGAAAGTAAGGAAATTAGCCTGCAACAAAATAGAAAAGTTCATACAAATGAACTTTGCACTTTGAATATATATTGTTAGATTTGAATTTCATAGTATCTTAATTTGCTTTCCACTCCCAAACAAGTTCTGGATTTCCCAAAAAAATAAAAAAATAATAAAAAAAAAAGTTCTGGATTTCCCACCTTGGCATGGATCCATAGGATCCTTATTATCTTAAGCTTGAAATGATCATATGGGATCCTGATTTCTTTCTTTGGCATGAATTTATTGTTCCATACTTGAGATGTTTATTATTGTGCAGTCTCTCCGAAACTTAGTCTTTTCATTTCTAGAAATTACTATAGGAAACAGCTTACTAATTTAAATTTCAGTCCGGCCATCTCTCCCTTGGAGCCCCACCCCAATTTTCTTGCTGTGCAACTTTATTCTTTTATCTTTTCTTTGCATGGACTTTTATGCCAATATACTTGGCTGTATGGAGAAAAATGTAAAAATGATGTCAGTAGTGGAGTTCCCCTTGTCCAGTTTGATTCAATCTTGCAACTGTTATAGTGATCTCTTTGAGATATATCAATTATTTTCTTATAGGCAATTGAAAAATTGAAATGAGGCTTAAGTTTGAGCTCTAGATATACCTCCGGGGAGGTTTATTTCAGTTGAATTTTTGTTTAATGTACTCTTGGTAGCAAAATATGTTCTCAATGATGACTGATAATTTGATGTTCAGTCACGGACCATATTGGAATGTTGTGACATTCTCTTGTAAATGGAGCGGAAGCGTCCAAAATATGAGCAATCGGGGCAACTCCTGATGTTTACAGAACATGTTCTTTTGTGGGCACTGGGCAGTGGTTCTTGTGAATCTGGATTGGAAATGTACTAATGAGCGTGAAATTATTTTCTTCTTTAATTCAAGGAAGATCGAGGGCTTGCTTGGTTTGGCATAAAAGTGTCGTAATACTAAAGTCCAGTTAAAATAAATTTCATTTTTATGTTGGCTGTAAATGTGGTTAGAAGGAAAGTTGCGATGCAATAGAACTTCCTGATTCTGCTTTATGACATTCTTTCTTACAGGAGGATTCAGTTTGTAGCATTTTGGAGCTTAATTTCAGAAAATGGTTTAAAGAAAACTTTTGTTCTTTCTTGCAGAAGTTGGTCTTCCAAGCGGGATCCGTTCCAACTAAGGTGATATGTTTAACACAGGTAGTTACTGAGGATGAGTTGAAGGATGATGAAGAATATGAAGATATAGTGGAAGACATGAGGGGAGAAGGCGGAAAATATGGTTTGAATCCTGGCTTTAATGTCTAATACTTCTATTTTAATATCTATTTTGCTTCAGATTTTTTTATGATTTTTCAAAAATATCTTCTCTTCTTTGGCATTTTCTTTGCAAATTCTTCTGCTATTTGACAATCAAGCCTTGCATCCTGAAGATGCTATAGTTCTCCTCTTTTTCCTATCACTATCCCAAATAGTCCATTTTCTATGTGCATGTTCTATCTTTATCTCACGAGTAACTTACATTGTTTTCTTAGGTGCTTTGGTGAATGTTGTCATCCCTCGTCCGAGTCCTAATGGTGAGACAAATCCTGGAGTTGGAAAGGTTTGTGCATGCACAAGGAACTTTGCTTCTCTGTAATCTAAGGCCTCGTTTGGGACGGTTTTCTAACTACTTCGTAAAACAACTTTTCAGTATGAAAATTAAAATTTTGAACTAAAAAATTGTTTCAAGAAGCAGTAATAAAGCCGCCCCAAATAAAACCTAAATCCAAATGCAAGTGCTTTCAAATGATGATTACTATATTCAAATGCTTTCTTTTAAGATTTAATTTATTGTTCATATTACTTTATTTCTTTGAAATATCTTTCCTGATTCTTATTTTTCAAGGTCCTCTGTTATACTTTGTATTATGTGTTCTCAAGTTGG
Organism: Dendrobium officinale; assembly: GCA_019514585.1. Classification (NCBI taxonomy): domain Eukaryota; kingdom Viridiplantae; phylum Streptophyta; class Magnoliopsida; order Asparagales; family Orchidaceae; genus Dendrobium; species Dendrobium officinale. Next base: position 38,024,614 of record CM033694.1, read on the forward strand.
ATTTGGTATTTCTTACATACAAACCTAATTCATTTTCTTTTGCCTAGGTATTTTTGGAATATGTGGATCCAGATGGAGCCATGAAAGCAAGACAGGGACTTCATGGAAGGAAATTTGGTGGAAATCAAGTAGTTGCCATCTTTTATCCAGAGAACAAATTTGCGCTAAGAGAATATGATGGCTAGTGACATTGGCAAGTTTTTTTTGCACTAAGTGATGGTTTTTCCTTAATACTCTTTGAAAGTTATGATGATTAGAGCTTTTTAGCTTGATAAATATGTAAAATTTGAGCTGTTCTGGTCATATGATTGTCATCTCAGCAAAGTCAATGGGAATTTTATCTATTGGAGTGAGAATTTACTGTAAGATTTCAACTTGCTTGTTTTTAATAGAATTTGCATAATTGTATCAGTACCTTTTTGTATAAGATTTATGGCTTAGCTGTTATTGAATTTTATGCTGAAAACTATCATGCAAAAATGGATTCAGATTATCTAATGATATTGATAATTGTAGGGTAAAGTTTATCGATATCAGCCATTCAATTCATGTTTGATTGCTGAAATTGATTCTTCTTAATTTTTTTAAAATTATTATGACTTTAATAAAATTAAATCTTCTGAAGTGAATGACAGTTGGAATTTGAGAATTTCACCCTCTTTATCATGATAAGTGGATGGGATCTATTTTTTTTCTAAGGGTTAAACTGAAAATCTTACTTTAGTTTATTCATTTTTTTTTTATTTCTATTTTTCATTAAGTTTAGTGTTGCAGAGATGAGGATATTTAAGTGGATGAGTGGCTTTACTCTTAGAGACATGATATATGAAATGAGAAAATACGTGAAGAAGGTTGGAGTAGATCCATTGGAAGATAAGATTAGAGAGAGTCGCTTTAGATGGATTGATCACATAAAATGGAGGTCTTTTGATGGCCCGGTTAGGAAAGTAGATGTATTAGATTTATTTTATATTGAGAAGGGTAGAGCTAGACCTAAAAAGGTTTAATTAGAAAATATTAGAAATAATTTTTTTTAATAGATTTAAATAAGAATTTAACTTTTCAGAATTTAACTCAATAATGATTATATCTATTTGTCAAAACATTGATTTATTGATTCTGTTAGATATATGAAGTAGATATAAACAACAAGATATATTTTATTTATGGATCAAAGAATGAATCTATCATTTCGCTTTAACCTAGCTCAGTTGGTTGATTTTTTTTTTTTTAGACATTTCGGTCAAATGAGACAGACTTACGCATTGGATATACAAAACTTAAATCAAAGACCTCTTAATTGGTGAACTAAGCTTCCAACCAACATATCAAGATGAGTTGTATAGCTCAGCTGATCAATCATGTTATATTAAGGTCGGTTTGACATCAGCAAATGCTTCTCGACCTAAATAGGTATAATTTAGTCCATCACTTGACCATTAATGATAAGAATATTAGGAAATATTTAATTATAATTTTGGTTAAGAATTAGAACTCTGCTATCCCCAAAAAAATATAAATATACTTTGAGTCACATGGAGCTATAAGATTTTTTCAGATATACTTTATTTTTACTCATTTGAGTCACATGCAACTTTTTCAAAGATATTTAAGAAAATAAAAAAAAACCTATTTAAAGAGTATCTGAATCCTAAAAACATTATATAAACAAGTGATTTTCAACTCAATACTATTTATTCACCTTGTTCTCAAATAGGACTACAACAGCAAATTTTTATTTCACTACGTGAGATTGGCTAAATGAATTCTTTTTTTTTATTGTGTCATATTAAGAGTCAAATTCTCATTTAGATCTAATTTTTCTAATATTCTGTAACATAAGCCAAATCAAATACAACTATTCTCCTAACCAGGTCATCAAAAAGTTAACGTTTTATATGAACAAATCATTTAAGGTGAGTCTCTCTAATCTTATCTGCCCTTGGAGCTACTCCAACATTTTCACGTATATGCTCATTTTGCATTATGTACACAAGTAAGACTAATTTAAAAAAAAAATTACGCGTATAGACACACAAAATCATATACTTCATATTTTAAGTACATATAAATATAATCAAAGCGACTATTTAGCCGAATATGAATCAAACATATTCATATTTGTGTTCAGTTCATTAAATAAACGAGCTTGAAAAATTAAGCCAAAAACCAATTAATTAATTATCAAGCCTAATATGACCAACATTACAAACTTTTCAACCTCCTAATTCAAAACCCTACCAAAGAACTCTAAAATAACTGATTAATTAATTAGTTTTTGAGCATCTCGAGACAAATTTGGATTAGGTTAGGTGGCTATTATCAAAACCAATATAAAATAATTTGGTGTTAGAAACGAAGAGGTTTCGCATGCAATTAGGTCAGTTTTGAAGATTGGGGAACATAGTTAAATACTTAACGGGATTTGGACGGCACCTTTTGTTTAATCTCTTGTGATCTCAGAGATTATTAGCAGAGAAAACTAAAGAAAAAAACTATGGAAGGAGAGTTGGCGATTGCGCATGACATGTGAAGAAAGATCAGCATGCGCATCTCCACCTTTTTTTTTTTTTAAATTCTAGCTTTTTTTCTGCGGTGAGAAAAGCAGAGCCATACATCATCTTGAATATCGTCTATCTAATACATACAAAATTCATCTGTATATCTTAATCATTTGATTCTGTTACACAGATTACAACATGCAAATAATAGTAGCAATGATGCTCTGATTATTTTATGTTTTGATAGTGAATATTTGATTCCTCTTCAGGCTTTAGATGAATGCCGAAGTTTTGGTTTTATATTGTTTAATTAGTTAGCATTTCAATGGGTAATTGTTTTATTTGATATGTTATGTTTGTGTGGTGGTGATTTTATTTCTCTTTGGTTGTTTATTGCTTTTTTGGTGCTCTCAAAGATAGCGTTTTGATACGCTTTAAATGCTAGTTTTGTTTGGAATTTATTTTTGCCGCAATCGGATTATACTATTGACTCTTATTTCAATTATGTCGGTCAAGCTTGCCAGAGGTTGCAGGAAGCCTTGCCCCCCCAAAAATTTTTTTTTTCATACAATCAAACATTGTTGCGGTGTTGTGTAATTGAGCATTGTGGCGCTTCAATATCTGATTGGAGATAATGAGCAAATGATTGCGACGCTGCAGGGTGACTCAGAGGCAGAGAGTGGAGCGTTTAGACTCTCCAAACCTTGCCGTCCCGACACTGTGAGTCGGGATGGACAATTTTCGTTCTCGTTTTTCATGTTTAACTTGAAGAGTTGCGTCTCTTTCTCTATTCTGTGTTAGAACAGTGTAAAAAAGTAAAGTGAGACAAGGAGAGAGTGAATTTCTTGGTGTAATGTGGCTCCATGGTTTTTTTTTTTTTTTTTCTGATTTTGATTATTTCCATGTTAAATCTCGGTGTTCATTTCCATTTTTCTCTTTTCTTCTTTGTTTCATTACGTGATTTACTTCCCAACATTAAATTGATCCTGCATTGAAGTAAAAGATGAATTCGAGAAGTTTTAATTGAGAACAATAAACCCTAAACATATGAAAAATGAAGATGAAACATCTGTCTTAGGAGGAATATGTGAAGAATTTGAAGGCAAATGATTCTCAGACAAGCATAAATAAGGAGAAACACTGGTAAAAAAAAAAAAAAACTCCCACTTTCCATCTCTATTAGAAACAAAAATAAGGTGCATCACCCGCAGGATCATCTGGTTACTTAAAATAAGGTTCTTTTAAATCTTGAAAGTCATTATATGAAGAGTTATAATTCGGAAGATCAAAATTTTCATTTTGCTAGGCACTCTATCATAGGCTTATAGCCTTATGAGCTTATTTTTTATGAGGGCCTTCAACAAATGTCGATAAATTTTACTCGTCTCTCTTCTTCATCTCAAAGAAAGGATATCTCTCTTGACAGTGGGAGAGCCAAAAAATTTTGTCGGGGGCACAAATAAATTTTTTTAAATATTTTCTCAAGTTTTTTTATTTGTGCCCTTACAAGTCCCCCCTTAAATCTGGGCACATAGGCCCCCCTTAACTCAGCCCATATTTGCCACCAATACAATTCTCTTTCTAACTCAGATAAAGATTCCAACAAATAGAGACAAATATGAGCAAAAGAATTTCTTAGTTCAATTGGATTTAGTTTGCTACTTGAATTGCTGAGCAAAAAGCTGATAGCCTTGTCATGCATAATAATTATGATTGAATTGAAGCTCTTTTAATGAAATGGAGCTTCAACAGCAAGGCAAGCAATCAATATTTCATTATAAAGAAACCAAACTCATCACGACATTCTAAATTAATATAATAAAAAGTCATGCACGACTTCCATTACTTTTCCTCAGAAACTTACCCCACTCAATTATCATGCTGACATTACCTGTAACTGAAGACCTCGTCGTCCGGATTTCAATCACGTGAAGATATCTTGATTTTCTCTCTTTTGTATACAGGATATGTACAAGAGAGAGAGAAAATACAGATATCTTCACGTGATTGAAATCTGGACGAAAAATTACATACATATTCCGCATGTAATAATCTCTCCTCAACTATAAAGAGCCTTGTACCCTTAGTGGGAAGAAGTATTGATAATATTCAACAAAAAAAAGTTTGGTTTAAGATAGTAAAATTTAAGTTTGATCATAATAGATTTTATAATTATTTTCAGATGAGCATAATTAGGAGTAATCAATCAAAACATATATTGCAGAAGTTTCAGAAAAAAAAAATCATTATTTCATGTGAACTGAACATCATTAATTTTTTGTGAATGGTCAGTGTCATACCTTTGTGAATTAAGATGTTGATTTCTTAACATAATTTTTCCTGAAAACCTTATCCACTCAATGAATGCAAAGTTTTTTTACAGCAATGTAAATTTGAACTGGTAAGATAATATACTAAAGTTAAAAAAAAAAAAATCAAAGAAAAGTGAAGTTTGAAGCTTCCTTCTTAGTATCATAAAGGGAAAAGTAAAACCTACAGGCCAGCAGTTGGAAGCTTACAAACGTTTCTTTGATTTCTAGAAGGTTCAACTCTTTTGAGTTTCCCACTTATAAATGCACCATTTGCTGAGTTCTCCATAGTTTTCTAAGAAAATAAGGTGATGGAATATTCTTATCTTATGAGCTCTGGCTTTACTGATAACACTCCTCAAGGTTTGTTAAGTCCTGATCAAAAGTGTCAAGCTATAATCTTTGCAATATCTAATTTTTTTCGCCTGTTTTGTATAATGAGAATTGAAATAGGCGGGAAGAGACTAAGGAGATGGCAAAAGAAGGCAGTTGTGGCGGCGGCGGCCAAGGCAAAGAAGAGGAAGTTAAGTGATGAGCAAGTTAAGTTATTGGAGTTCAGTTTTATGAGGGAAAGGAAGCTGGAGTGTAGGAGAAAGGAGTCACTGGCAGTTGAGCTTGGGCTTGATCCGAAGCAGGTTGCAGTGTGGTTTCAAAACCGGCGAGCAAGGTGGAAAAGCAGGAAAATGGAAGAGGAGTATCTGAGGCTCAAGTCTGAGAATGAGGAGGCTGTTGTTGAAAAATGCCAGCTTGAGAAAGAGGTTCTCTTCTAAGAAATTTTACTATTGTTGAGATGCATTGGAAAAATAATAATATGTATGGAAAATAAAATAAAATTTAAGTTTTAAATACAGTGATAGTGAGCTTCATTGTTGGAAAATAGCACTACAGGAAAATGTTTCCACCGGTAACAATGGAAATCTGCTGGAAATTTCAATTTTCAGGCGAATTTCCGGCGAAAATCCATTTGACGGTAAATCTCGTGTTGGAAAATCTAAACCGGCAATTTTTTTTCACCGAAAATGTTTCCGACAGATTTTCCAGTAAAAAAAATGAAGTTTATACGTCGGATTTTCCAGCGCAAATTTAGAAAATAGCTACTTTCTGTCATCAACTTTCTTCTTATGTGACTTTTTTAACTACAAATGAATTAGGTGCTGAAGCTGAAGGAGAGGCTGTCAAAGACTGAAGAGGAAATAAGCAGGCTATCCATTGGGATAAGTGGAGATCAAAAGGATGTTAGAGCATTGGAGAGTTCAAGCTCTTCCCTGTCAACGGTCAACCATGAAGTAGTAGCTGAAGACATTAATGCAGTAGACTGGCAAGAATACTTTATTGATTTTATGTACAGTAACTATTGGATTGGATGGGGAGATGATTTCCTTGGAATGTGATTAACAGATTCCACTTTTTAGGTTGGCCAATTAATTTGTATTAGTTTATGAGTTATGATTATTAGTGTGATAATTACGACTAAGGCTTCGTTTGGGACGACTTTTTTATTGCTTTCTAAAACGGAGTTTTAGAACAAAAATAAAAAATTTTGTACTAAAACTCCGTTATAGAAAGCAGTAAAAAAGCCGTCCCAAACGAAGCCTAAGGCTTCGTTTGGGACGATATTTTTATTGATTCATAAAGCAGCTATCTAGTATAAAAATTTTAATTTTTGTACTAGGAATTAAGTTGTTTTAGGAAGTAGAAAGAAAACTGTCCCAAACGAATCCTAAGTGTCTTAGGCTTCGTTTGGATGGCTTTCGTGCTGCTTCTTAAAGTGATTTTTTATGTAAAAAATTAAATTTTTTTACTAAAAATCTACTTTAAAAAGCAATAAAAACCGTCCCAAACAAGCCTTTAGAGGAGGAGAAAGTTGTTCAAGATGACAGTAGTAAAATGATGGATTAGTGTGTAGAAAAAGATTAGTTGGTTCTTCCAGATGTGGTCCAGTTATATATTTCTACTGCTTGTTGTTGACCTCGTTTTTGTCTTGATTTTCCCTCGAGCATGTTCGAGCGAGTTGATCGAGTCTCGTCGAGCTCGATTCAACTCAAATCGACACTAATTTGAGTTTGATTTATTTTTTATCTTATTTTATTGAATTAATTTTTGTCGAGTCGAGGCGAGCTTGAGTTGACCCAGATAGAACCAAATCCGGCTCAGTCTGAACCTGATTTCTTCCTTTGAGTGTAGCTAAATCCTAATCAAAACATGATTAATCTTCTAAATCAATTTGAATCACACCGTTAAAATTTTTTTTTTTGATCGGACGGCTCCGATCTACCCTCTCCCTTGGCGCCCTAATTGAGACAAAAGCCTCCATCCGCTCCCACTCACTGGGGGTTCGCAAAAAAACAAGAGAGGCGGAAATTCCCCTCTGGCTTTCTCTCCTCCGTTCGCACAAGGCCAGACGAAACCCCCTCCCGCTGGGCCGCTCTCCTTGGTTCTCACGAAGACAAGAGCCGAGAGGCTCTCTCTCCCGGCCGGCCCTACTCGAAGGATCTGCTCCCGTCACTCTTAGCCGACGACCTCCCTCGTCCCTCTTATTTTTCTCTTGCTCACGGAGGCCAGCCAAGGCCGAAGCCCATCTGACCCCTTCGCTAGAGCCGAGCCCCAAGCAGAACTCCTACTCCGAGCCGACATCTCCCTATCCCACGCGACTGCAGCCGACCCCCGCTCGACGTCTGGAGTCGAATCCAAGCCCAGGTCGCGACCTCCTCTTGCCCTAACCGAAGCTTTCTCCCCCTTCAAGCAGGTATATATATCTCTCTTCTTCTCATTCCTTCTCCTTCTCCACTTCCTTCGTCTTCACCATTTCCTTCTTTCCCTTCTTCTTCTACCTTCTCCTTTCTTTCTTTCACACTCATTTTTGGATGTAAGCAATGAAACATGTTTTAGATTCCCTAAGAAAAATCTGAGAAAATTTATGGTATTGAGTTGAATACTATCATACAAATGCTTTGGGTTTTGAGTATCACATTATGAAAGCAAGTTTCTTGATCTTAGTGATGAAATTTTCTTTATCTGGAATTCGTATGCGAGCCCTATTTGTATGTTATGATCTCTATGAATAGTTACATTCATTTACTCTATGTGTTAATCAATATTGGACCAGTTAATACTTTGAGAAGGTGGTAGCAAGTGGAATATTGATATTGGCCACCTTCATTCCTGAAACAGAGAATGATATGTTGCCTTAGCCATTTCTTTTAAAGCAGAAGAATAATCTGATAGATGTGACACTTGGTAAGAATGGTAGTCATTCAATAAATTAATTCATTCCGTGTTTAAAAGAAATCTTTCAGATCTTAAATGCTTGTTTGTCGGTCGGTTCGATTTAATGATTATAACGCTCGTGACGATTCAATGAAAAGAGTTCTGGTTATATTGGGAGATTATGTATATGCTTATGCTTGGATACTGCATTCACATTCAATATCAAGGGTTTGTGGATTTGTTTGGGTTGTGGTTTTATTGCTTAAATCAATGAGCTTTCCTATTATTGTTGGTTAAAAAAAAGAGTTGCTATGCTTCTATGATTATTAGACATGGATTGCGTTGAGCAACTTGATTCAAAACGCAATGATTGTGTTTTAGTAAACATGTTTAGAAGGTTGTGGCTTAATCACGATCTCTTTCATGCTAAAGTTTCGAGTGAAATGGGGAGAGATTACACTGTTCGTGATTAACTAAGTATGTGGATGAGAATAGTTATGAATTTAGTTACTTAATGGAATATGTGTGGAATTGAAGGTCATTCCTTCATGATTTTGTTTCTTTTATTCAATGATTGTAGATGGATCTCGTTTTTTTTTTTTTTTTCTCTAAAAGAAAAGAAGTAAGAATGATGGAGGACTTTCTTCTTAAATTCATGTTGCATTAGATGTCTTTGTGTATTGTGTTACGAAAGATAACGAGGTGGAGGATATTTGGAATAACTCATTTCCTTTGGTGAGTATCTTACTATTTGAAATGTGTATATCATGGTTTTTAATCTCTTGAGCTATGTTTGGTAGAAGAAGGATATATATTATGATGTTGAGTTCAAATCCTTGGCAAGTAATAAGTTTTCATTTGAAGATTAAAGGTGGGATTTACGAATATCATCGTAGATATCTAGTATGCTTCATGTTTCGATTTGGGGAAATATATGGTCTGAATGCAAAATTGTTGGTTTTATGTTGAAGGTTTTATAGGTTATTTAGAGAAATACATGGATGTTGGGGGAAGCATTGGTTCACTCTATGTTAAAACAAAAAAATTGGATATGAACTTGTAAGCCTGCTAATCATGATTCATGATCTTGCATATGTATAAACATATAGAGCATTACATTGAGCCTTAATTCCAAATTTTTACATGAATAGTATTTGACGATCATGTAGAGTTTCATCAACGAGTGCTTTTGGGATTGTTAGGTTAATATGCATGTGGGAGTTTGTTTGAAATAAAGTTTACTTTATAAAGGTGATTGTTTAAGCCATGACATCCTTTGATTTCTTTTACATTATTGTTGCTTATGAGAAGGCTATGTTTCGGAATTGCTATACAATGGCATAAATGCAATATTGCTGAAATTTCCTTTTATAATTATGGAGAACAAGCCTAAAGTTCTTTGTAAACAATGTGTTGAAATTCATTTTGTTGCCAAGTAGTCATTCGTTAATGACAAAGCATGTATATGAGCAGATGGTTTCTTATGTTCAAGACTTTCATTATAGCATGTTTCCTGGATTGAGTACCGATCACATTTCATTGCCTTTAAGAGTTGGAGGCTTCTTTCTCTACTTGATTAAATGGTGTCAATCCTGAAAAGGATTTTTCTTTTGGTTGTTGGAGAGAAATTTGAAAGCTTCTATTAAATTTGTCATATGCATTAGTAGCTTACTGTGATAAAATAAGTATAAGATGCTTTGCAATATTTCATGTGGAAATTAGAAAAGAGAAGTTGCACTACCACTCTTATGTGTGATATGAAATACTTCTCTCAGATTATTGTTAGGAGATGAGATATCTTTCATGTCTTCTTAAATCTGCATTCCTTTCTTTATTTTCTCTCTACTTGCTTAAACTTTACATGAAGGTCAAAACAGCATACGCAGTAGAGGTATTATAAACGGCTTTGTGTTGAGGTATTCGTAATTTTCTTTACAAAATATTTTAAGAGGGTTGCATGCTTTATACGAAAGTTTTATGAATTTGTTTAATGTGAGAATTTTGTGAATTTCTTTATGATTGAGAAGTTTTAGGAATTTTTTTTTTGTATTTAAAGATTTTATGAATGACTCTATGTTATGAAAGCTTTATGATGAATTTTGCGAATTGTATTTTGCGAATTATTTTATGTTGAGAAGTTGGATGATTTGAGTTTCGTGAACGCTTTACAATGAGAGATTTTATAAAACTTTCTTGTTGTAATGCTTCATGGATTCCTACCCCACGCCAAATTTGAGAAAACACTTGATGGTTTTGTTTGTGTCACAAGAGTTTTGGGCAGATGATTTGTGTATGTTTTTCCATATCATTTAGTTTGGAAGTCTCATAAGCGAATTTTTGGGATTTGGAACTTTGTGGTCAATTTTGGATTGAAAGACTCTTTGATGTCTTTGTTTTAGGATGAGTGATCTTGTTTATGTGGGTGATCTTTCTTATTTGAATTAGCTTTCTTTTACTAATGCTTGCTTCTAAAATTGAGATTTGGATGAATGTAGTAGATATAAAGAGATGTTGTTTTAGTTCTAGTTTTGGGAACTTGAGTTTCCCTTGTTGCTTTGCGCTTGATAGAGAATAGTTTGTGTACTCGAGTCGGGTCCGTATCAAGTGCTTTATTTGGGTTATGGGGACAACAAAGGGCATTGTAAATATTGCTTTAGGGTACACTTGACTTCACAGAAGTGTGCTCAATAACAACAATGCCTACATTCCTTTTATTTCTGATTCTCATTCTTTTTCATTCTACTACTCTCCTACTTATTGTCTTATTTCACTTATAGATCACTAAACCTATTAATACACGTACGAAAGTCCTAAAGGTTAGAAAACAAAACTCATTTTAATCCTACAACCTTAGTGACACCTAAGGACAAAAATTAAGAACTGAGTCTTAGAAAACATAGACTTAGGATGCATGCTCCTTATAGGATAGAAACATCAAAATATAGAAAACTTAGTGACACATTTTCCTAGGTTTAGTATTCCTTAACTCACATGTACATGTTCTATAAATACAATTATTAAATTTCCTGTTAGCTGTATTTAATTTTCTGTTAGTTATACTTTTGTTATTTACCTGCATTTCTTTTCTGAATGGCATCTACGCTCATATATCTCTTTCTCTTTTGTCTTATTTTGCGAGGTACACCGGGTCTTACACGATCAAGAATCAATGGACAATTTGCTTGCTTGGAATTATTAAGTGGCTGCGCCACGCTCAGGTATGATTTTTGCAACCTAAACTCCTAATTATATATCGAAACTGTTACACATCACACACATTTTGTTTGATAGGTATTCTAGCATGTTTAGGTAGCCAGCCTTAGGTTAGTTCACTGACGAAGCTTTGACCCTATAGGTCAAAGCTTGCCCCCTTCTGTGAGCCCTAGAGACCATTAGGGTCATTTAGGCCTGTAGAGTAGGCCACCTATTATGCCGGTTGGCATCGTTGTTTTCCCACACGAAGTGGGCATCGTGGTTTTTCTGTTAGGATTTTGGCCTTCTGGTTTTGGGTACGATACCCTCCCTTTTTTTTTTTTTTTCTTTTTTCTGTGAGCCTTAGAGACCATTAGGGTCATTTAGGCCTGTAGAGTAGGCCACCTACTTATGCCATTGGGCATCGCTGTTTTCCTACACGAAGTGGGCATGACTATGATGATTTTCTGTGCGGGTACCTTGCCTGGAGGGTACCCTTAGGGTGTGTTTATTTATTTTTTCTGTACTCTGAATGTCATGCATGCATTGGTTTTTACACACTTTACCTCACATTATGCTTCACTTACATACATGCATCACATCAATAGAGTTAGGGATATTTCGTATCTGTTTCATGCATCATACATGGCGCTAGGTACCTTCTTTTGCATATTGTAGAGTCACTAATTAAGATCTTCTGAACTACGAATCCTTGATTTTCTAAGATAGAACCTTCCTATCCTGTATACATATAGGACGTTTGATTGTGTTTAGGATGTTAGCTGGCAGCTCACTCCAGGCAAGCATAAGCCCAGGTTGTACACCCCTCAGTGTGTTTTTTTTTACTTCTGGTGTGTTTTGAGTCTGTCGTTTTCTCTTAGGGTAGTAATCCAACCTTTGATCTTCTAAACTCAAAATTTTAATCATATCTTTATCCATTCAAAAATGTCTAATCATCACTAAGGGTAAATAGAAGAGACTATTTGGAGTAGAATTTAGGAACTTTATCTGTGCACCAAATCAAGAAGTGAATAATCCAACATCCTTAATCGAGAGTTTTCTTAGATCGAGGTCTAAGATGTAATTAACTACGGGGGCTTGCGCCCGTAGGAAACCGATCCCCACAATCAAATAAACCCTATTAGATGCTGATGTATCGAATAGGGGAAATCTCGTGAACTTTTGGGTTATACATATTATTATCCATCGAGGTTGGTAGGTGAAAGCCGCTATCCTCCATGGCTAATCGTATCTATAACTCCATCTGCTCTTCCATCGGCCTGCTTGTGTCGATTGTAAAGGCCTACGACCATTTTGTCCTACGGGATAGTGTGATCGTACCCTTTGCATTCGAACCACACGAGCGGAATCCTTTCGGAGACCCACAGATTTCTGGCGACCACGGTGGGACAGGTTTCTCTCTCCATCTTTGGATGTTGTATTATTCACTTCTGTAGGTAATCCTAGTTTGGTGCCTAGTTTGAGTTCATCTTTTCTACTCCACTATCTTCTCTTAATCCTTAATGAAGGTTAGATCATTTTAATTTATAAAGATTTAATTAAAATTTTGAGTTTATTAGATCTGTGTTTTTAATTCTCAAATTCAAATCCAGATCAGTCTATTTCAAGCCAATATTATTCAAATAAAAAAATTTCGATGTCTATCAATTCCTAATTGGAATTATTTTCAGCTTAATCTTGATCCATATCATTTCAAATGAATATATATATTCTATCTTTGATTACATGATTCATATATTTGACATAAACTTTAGTTCTGATCATCTCTCTTGTTTGAGCTCTTTTAGACTAGGTCTTGATTCATATCAGTCCAAATAGAAACTTAAATGCTATTTTCAATGGAAGGGTCCTTAAATTTGATATATATAAATTTTTCAAAAGAAAATTTAATTTGAGAAAATTTTGAGAGTTTTAAATATAATACAGACCTTTGAAGAGAATTTTTCTTAGAGAGTAGGTGACTTATTTCTCTTAATGAAAATTTACCTCTATTTTATTTAAAAAATATGAAGTAAGTGTTGGTTGACCCATCTAAACACTTAAAGAAGAATATTCATGATGATCCATAAAAAAGAGTATGTTCTCTCCCTCGATCCCTTGTGTGGGATGACCTTATTTTTGAACTAAAATCTTTGACAAATTGGAATTGGGCTTAGAAATGAAAATTTTCTCTATTAGCTTGCAAATTTTCTATCTCATAGGTATTCTTTGCATACATATGAATCTACTTAATAATTTTCTCAATCAAGTGGTTCATTTTATCATAGGATCGAGTTTGTTTTGTGAATTTTTCTTCCTTATATAAGAGAGTGAGTTTTTCTTCTCTTATGTTTGAAAGATAATTCTACAACTGAGAAATCTTCTTTTAGAGATTGAGAAAGGAAGCCAATTACAAAAAAAAAGAAAGGCGCAATGTTCGCCAAAATTGTTGAAAAGGTCACAAAGTGACCCAAAAAAATGAAAGATGCACAAAGTGTATCAAAATGAAAAGATGCGCAAAGTGCGCCAAAAGAAAGAGAGGCGCAATGTTCGCCAAAGTTTTTAAAATGGGCACAAAGTGGACCCAAAATGAATAAGTAAATGGCTCCCCTTCTTGGAAATCTCTAAATCTCAGAAAACTCATATGTCCTTTGATGTTCTTGATACTTGAGTTTGAAAATGATGACTTTAGATTCATTATTATGCAGTAATATTCTATTAGATATGAAGGTATTTTCATGCAAGAAGATTGAGAAAATTTAATTTTCTCTTTCTGATTTAGATCTTTTTGGATTAGATTTCAATTCAAAAAAATACATATAAGGGAGAGAGCCCAGTTTGGCTTGTAGCTTAAACTGGGTTAGTAAAAATTTAAATCCCTAACCTTTTTGGGTTTAGATGGAGTCAACCAATTTCTTATTGAAATTTTAAAATTTGGTTCCTTATGTCATTTTGATTGAGCCAAAATAATCAAGAGGTAAATATCTTATTTTGAGAAATAATACTCTTACTCTTTGATAAAAATTCCCCTCTTTGAAAAATTATGTGTGAATCAAATTTATCTCAAATTAATTGGTGGGTATTTGATTTCTCTTAGTGGCTCCACTATTGAGTATATTTAAATACTCACCTTACTTTTTTTGAAAATTTATATATGAAAATTTTCGGACCCCAACATTTGATTATAAATCATTTTCATGGACTGATGTGATTCTTCCCTTGACTGCACTCTTATTTTCTTTTGGAATCTTGGTTGTTTTGCGTGCTTGTTTGAGAGCTACTCACTCATTCAAGCTTGTTGTTTCTGTTCACTTGTTTGGGAGCTACTTTCCCATTCAAGTTGTTGGTTTTGGTCACCTGTTTGGGAGCCACTCTCCCATTCAGATCGTTGTTTTGTTCACTTGTTTGGGAGCCACTCTCCCATTCAAGTTGTGGTTTTTGTTCACTTGTTTGGGAACCACTTTCCCATTCAAGTTGTTGTCTCTGTTCACACTTGATTGGGAACTATCGTCCCATTCAAGTTGTTAGTGTTTCTCACTTGTTCTGGAAGTCACTCTTCCATTCAAGTTCTTATTTCACTTCTTAGTTGAGTTCATTCCTTTAGATCTTTCTGTGATTGTTCTGTTGTGTTATTTCTCATATTGGTGTCATATTATCTTTTCCTTGATTTTTCATGTGGTTATTCATCTTCATTACTTGTCGTTCTTCCTCCACGGACAGACCCGTAGGAGAGATTTTTATTTGATTTCTGGTGGATTTCTTTGTTCAAGAGATCCTTTTCACCACTTCACTCTTTTTCCGCTCTTCGTTCCGCCGTTTCGAATATGGTCAGGCGAACATTGAGTAATCCTCATTCACCGTTTCGAATATGGTCAGGTGGATGTTGGATCCTTTTTCTCTCTTTTGCCTTGCTGTTGCGAATGTGGTCGGGCAGGCATTAGACTTTTTGGGAAGCTCTTTATTCACTGTTTCGATCTGGTCAGGTGGATATTGAGCTGTTCTCATTCGCCGTTGCGAATATGGTCAGGCGAATGTTGAACCCCCTTTCTCTTTCCCCCTTTGTCTCGCTGTTTCGATTTGGTCAAGCGAACATTGGGTTGTCCTCATTCACTGTTTCGATCTGGTCAGGTGAATGTTGGACTGTCTTTTGTCCCACCGTTGCGATTTTGGTCAGGTGGACATTAGACTTTCGGGAGGGCTCATTATTCGCTGTTGCGAATATGGTCAGGTGGATTTTGAGCCATTCTCATTCGCTGTTTCGATCTGGTCAGGCGAATGTGAACTCCCCTTTCTTGTTGAGAGAGCCCGACAGAGTCCCTGGGAGGCATTCCTCACTACACTTTCCTCTTTTGTCCCACCGTTGCGATTTTGGTCAGGTGGACATTAGACTTTCGGGAGGGCTCATTATTCGCTGTTGCGAATATGGTCAGGTGGATTTTGAGCCATTCTCATTTGCTGTTGCGATCTGGTCAGGCGAATGTGAACTCCCCTTTCTTGTTGAGAGAGCCCGACAGAGTCCCTGGGAGGCATTCCTCACTACCTTGTCCTCTTCCTATCACCTCGGCATATGCGTCGGGTGATTGTTGAGTGTACTTTCCTCTTTTGTCCCACCGTTGCGATTTTGGTCAGGTGGACATTAGACTTTCGGGAGGGCTCATTATTCGCTGTTGCGAATATGGTCAGGTGGATTTTGAGCCATTCTCATTCGCTGTTACGATCTGGTCAGGCGAATGTGAACTCCCCTTTCTGGTTGAGAGAGCCCGACAGAGTCCCTGGGAGGCATTCCTCACTACACTTTCCTCTTTTGTCCCACCGTTGCGATTTTGGTCAGGTGGACATTAGACTTTTCTTTGACCCTTTGTTTTACCGTTTCGATCTGGTCAGGTAAACATTGGGTCATCCTCATCTGCCGTTTCGAATATGGTCAGGTGGATGTTGGATCGCTTTTTCCTTCTGTTCTGCTGTTTCGATCTGGTCAGGCAGACAGTCGTTTCTTTTTTCTACTCTTGTTCACTGTTTCGATCTGGTCAGGTGAGCACTGAGTTTTCCCCATTCACTGTTTCGATCTGGTCAGGTGAATGTGGGACGTTTCTCTTTTTCCTTCTATTCTGCTGTTTCGATCTGGTCAGGCAGACAGTCGTTTACTTTTCTCTACTCTTGTTCACTGTTTCGATATGGTCAAGTGAGTATTGAGTTTTCTCCATTCACTGTTTCGATCTGGTCAGGTGGATGCGGGAGCTTTCTTTCTTCCTCTGTGCTGCTGTTGCGATGTGGTCAGGCAGATAGATGATTTCCTTATCTTTGATTATTCTTTATTACCTCCCTATGATTGTTACTCTTTGCTATTTGCTATAATTTTCAAGTGATGGTTGAATCTGCTTCTCCTCACATCATCTTAGACATGTGTTCTAGGTGATTGTTGAATCTTCCTTGACTTCTTATGATTTTGTTTCAGTTTCGCTCATATGGGCATAGAATCCCTATCCCTTCTATTTTGCTGTTTTGATTAGGCAGATAGTTGAGCTGCCTTGTTTGACTCTTTCTCGCTATCCTGATTTAGTTAGGTGAGCATTGAGTCTTATTCGTTCGTTGTTTCGATTTGATCAGGTGGATGTTGGGTTTCTTTCTTTCTTCTGTCCCACCATGCCTGCATGATTGTATGATTGTCACATTATTGAGTTATTGATTGAGTGTATGTCATTGTGTGATTATTTGATGTTGAAATAGTCATGGCATTTTAGATTGCTCATTTGCATAATTGAGTGATTTTTGCTTACTTGAGTTTGTTGTATGATCATGTAGCCATTGCATTGCTAGATGATAATTGCATTGTTGTGTGATTATAATAAAGATTGTTTGATTATTATGTAGATGCATGATCATTGCATAGTCATATGATTGTTAATGACTATTACATGATCATTTGCTTATTATTGTGTGGTTTGGTATGATTAGATGTGTATCGTATATTTATCGTATGATTGTGTGGTTATTATGTGATAGCATGATTATAATATAGCTTACTTATTGCAATGTGATTAAGTGATTATAACATTAATGCATGATAATTGCTTGATTATATGGTGATATGTGAATGTATGACTATTGAGTGATTTGATAATGATTGTACGAATGAATAATCATCCTATTATCATATAATTGCATGAGCATTGTGTGATTGTATGTTCATAACATGGTGGGACACTTTGCATGCATGCTTGTTGTATGATTGTATGCTTCTTGATTCCCTTTAGCTAGTCGTATGATTGCATTTTCCTAGCGAGTCTTTATATTTTGGTCGTAGGATTACATCTTCCTAGCGAGTCTTTCTATTTGATCATAGGATTGCATTTTCCTAGCGAGTCTCTTTGGTTTATCGTAGGATTGCATCTTCTCGGTGAATCTTGTTCGTGGTTGTACCTCCTAGAGATAAGGAGGTCAACGCCAACACGCACGGTTCACTTGTTGTTCACCGCACCTGTTGGGGTGGAGTTTGTTGACCTCGTTTTTGTCTTGATTTTCCCTCGAGCATGTTCGAGCGAGTTGATCGAGTCTCGTCGAGCTCGATTCAACTCAAATCGACACTAATTTGAGTTTGATTTATTTTTTATCTTATTTTATTGAATTAATTTTTGTCGAGTCGAGGCGAGCTTGAGTTGACCCAGATAGAACCAAATCCGGCTCAGTCTGAACCTGATTTTTTCCTTTGAGTGTAGCTAAATCCTAATCAAAACATGATTAATCTTCTAAATCAATTTGAATCACACCGTTAAAATTTTTTTTTTGATCGGACGGCTCCGATCTACCCTCTCCCTTGGCGCCCTAATTGAGACAAAAGCCTCCATCCGCTCCCACTCACTGGGGGTTCGCAAAAAAACAAGAGAGGCGGAAATTCCCCTCTGGCTTTCTCTCCTCCGTTCGCACAAGGCCAGACGAAACCCCCTCCCGCTGGGCCGCTCTCCTTGGTTCTCACGAAGACAAGAGCCGAGAGGCTCTCTTTCCCGGCCGGCCCTACTCGAAGGATCTGCTCCCGTCACTCTTAGCCGACGACCTCCCTCGTCCCTCTTATTTTTCTCTTGCTCACGGAGGCCAGCCAAGGCCGAAGCCCATCTGACCCCTTCGCTAGAGCCGAGCCCCAAGCAGAACTCCTACTCCGAGCCGACATCTCCCTATCCCACGCGACTGCAGCCGACCCCTGCTCGACGTCTGGAGTCGAATCCAAGCCCAGGTCGCGACCTCCTCTTGCCCTAACCGAAGCTTTCTCCCCCTTCAAGCAGGTATATATATCTCTCTTCTTCTCATTCCTTCTCCTTCTCCACTTCCTTCGTCTTCACCATTTCCTTCTTTCCCTTCTTCTTCTACCTTCTCCTTTCTTTCTTTCACACTCATTTTTGGATGTAAGCAATGAAACATGTTCTAGATTCCCTAAGAAAAATCTGAGAAAATTTATGGTATTGAGTTGAATACTATCATACAAATGCTTTGGGTTTTGAGTATCACATTATGAAAGCAAGTTTCTTGATCTTAGTGATGAAATTTTCTTTATCTGGAATTCGTATGCGAGCCCTATTTGTATGTTATGATCTCTATGAATAGTTACATTCATTTACTCTATGTGTTAATCAATATTGGACCAGTTAATACTTTGAGAAGGTGGTAGCAAGTGGAATATTGATATTGGCCACCTTCATTCCTGAAACAGAGAATGATATGTTGCCTTAGCCATTTCTTTTAAAGCAGAAGAATAATCTGATAGATGCGACACTTGGTAAGAATGGTAGTCATTCAATAAATTAATTCATTCCGTGTTTAAAAAGAAATCTTTCAGATCTTAAATGCTTGTTTGTCGGTCGGTTCGATTTAATGATTATAACGCTCGTGACGATTCAATGAAAAGAGTTCTGGTTATATTGGGAGATTATGTATATGCTTATGCTTGGATACTGCATTCACATTCAATATCAAGGGTTTGTGGATTTGTTTGGGTTGTGGTTTTATTGCTTAAATCAATGAGCTTTCCTATTATTGTTGGTTAAAAAAAAAAGAGTTGCTATGCTTCTATGATTATTAGACATGGATTGCGTTGAGCAACTTGATTCAAAACGCAATGATTGTGTTTTAGTAAACATGTTTAGAAGGTTGTGGCTTAATCACGATCTCTTTCATGCTAAAGTTTCGAGTGAAATGGGGAGAGATTACACTGTTCGTGATTAACTAAGTATGTGGATGAGAATAGTTATGAATTTAGTTACTTAATGGAATATGTGTGGAATTGAAGGTCATTCCTTCATGATTTTGTTTCTTTTATTCAATGATTGTAGATGGATCTCGTTTTTTTTTTTTTTTTTTTTTTTTTTTTTCTCTAAAAGAAAAGAAGTAAGAATGATGGAGGACTTTCTTCTTAAATTCATGTTGCATTAGATGTCTTTGTGTATTGTGTTACGAAAGATAACGAGGTGGAGGATATTTGGAATAACTCATTTCCTTTGGTGAGTATCTTACTATTTGAAATGTGTATATCATGGTTTTTAATCTCTTGAGCTATGTTTGGTAGAAGAAGGATATATATTATGATGTTGAGAGTTCAAATCCCTTGCAAGTAATAAGTTTTCATTTGAAGATTAAAGGTGGGATTTTACGAATATCATCGTAGATATCTAGTATGCTTCATGTTTCGATTTGGGGAAATATATGGTCTGAATGCAAAATTGTTGGTTTTATGTTGAAGGTTTTATAGGTTATTTAGAGAAATACATGGATGTTGGGGGAAGCATTGGTTCACTCTATGTTAAAACAAAAAAATTGGATATGAACTTGTAAGCCTGCTAATCATGATTCATGATCTTGCATATGTATAAACATATAGAGCATTACATTGAGCCTTAATTCCAAATTTTTACATGAATAGTATTTGACGATCATGTAGAGTTTCATCAACGAGTGCTTTTGGGATTGTTAGGTTAATATGCATGTGGGAGTTTGTTTGAAATAAAGTTTACTTTATAAAGGTGATTGTTTAAGCCATGACATCCTTTGATTTCTTTTACATTATTGTTGCTTATGAGAAGGCTATGTTTCGGAATTGCTATACAATGGCATAAATGCAATATTGCTGAAATTTCCTTTTATAATTATGGAGAACAAGCCTAAAGTTCTTTGTAAACAATGTGTTGAAATTCATTTTGTTGCCAAGTAGTCATTCGTTAATGACAAAGCATGTATATGAGCAGATGGTTTCTTATGTTCAAGACTTTCATTATAGCATGTTTCCTGGATTGAGTACCGATCACATTTCATTGCCTTTAAGAGTTGGAGGCTTCTTTCTCTACTTGATTAAATGGTGTCAATCCTGAAAAGGATTTTTCTTTTGGTTGTTGGAGAGAAATTTGAAAGCTTCTATTAAATTTGTCATATGCATTAGTAGCTTACTGTGATAAAATAAGTATAAGATGCTTTGCAATATTTCATGTGGAAATTAGAAAAGAGAAGTTGCACTACCACTCTTATGTGTGATATGAAATACTTCTCTCAGATTATTGTTAGGAGATGAGATATCTTTCATGTCTTCTTAAATCTGCATTCCTTTCTTTATTTTCTCTCTACTTGCTTAAACTTTACATGAAGGTCAAAACAGCATACGCAGTAGAGGTATTATAAACGGCTTTGTGTTGAGGTATTCGCAATTTTCTTTACAAAATATTTTAAGAGGGTTGCATGCTTTATACGAAAGTTTTATGAATTTGTTTAATGTGAGAATTTTGTGAATTTCTTTATGATTGAGAAGTTTTAGGAATTTTTTTTTTGTATTTAAAGATTTTATGAATGACTCTATGTTATGAAAGCTTTATGATGAATTTTGCGAATTGTATTTTGCGAATTATTTTATGTTGAGAAGTTGGATGATTTGAGTTTCGTGAACGCTTTACAATGAGAGATTTTTATAAAACTTTCTTGTTGTAATGCTTCATGGATTCCTACCCCACGCCAAATTTGAGAAAACACTTGATGGTTTTGTTTGTGTCACAAGAGTTTTGGGCAGATGATTTGTGTATGTTTTTCCATATCATTTAGTTTGGAAGTCTCATAAGCGAATTTTTGGGATTTGGAACTTTGTGGTCAATTTTGGATTGAAAGACTCTTTGATGTCTTTGTTTTAGGATGAGTGATCTTGTTTATGTGGGTGATCTTTCTTATTTGAATTAGCTTTCTTTTACTAATGCTTGCTTCTAAAATTGAGATTTGGATGAATGTAGTAGATATAAAGAGATGTTGTTTTAGTTCTAGTTTTGGGAACTTGAGTTTCCCTTGTTGCTTTGCGCTTGATAGAGAATAGTTTGTGTACTCGAGTCGGGTCCGTATCAAGTGCTTTATTTGGGTTATGGGGACAACAAAGGGCATTGTAAATATTGCTTTAGGGTACACTTGACTTCACAGAAGTGTGCTCAATAACAACAATGCCTACATTCCTTTTATTTCTGATTCTCATTCTTTTTCATTCTACTACTCTCCTACTTATTGTCTTATTTCACTTATAGATCACTAAACCTATTAATACACGTACGAAAGTCCTAAAGGTTAGAAAACAAAACTCATTTTAATCCTACAACCTTAGTGACACCTAAGGACAAAAATTAAGAACTGAGTCTTAGAAAACATAGACTTAGGATGCATGCTCCTTATAGGATAGAAACATCAAAATATAGAAAACTTAGTGACACATTTTCCTAGGTTTAGTGTTCCTTAACTCACATGTACATGTTCTATAAATACAATTATTAAATTTCCTGTTAGCTGTATTTAATTTTCTGTTAGTTATACTTTTGTTATTTACCTGCATTTCTTTTCTGAATGGCATCTACGCTCATATATCTCTTTCTCTTTTGTCTTATTTTGCGCGAGGTACACCGGTCTTACACGATCAAGAATCAATGGACAATTTGCTTGCTTGGAATTATTAAGTGGCTGCGCCACGCTCAGGTATGATTTTTGCAACCTAAACTCCTAATTATATATCGAAACTGTTACACATCACACACATTTTGTTGATAGGTATTCTAGCATGTTTAGGTAGCCAGCCTTAGGTTAGTTCACTGACGAAGCTTTGACCCTATAGGTCAAAGCTTGCCCCCTTCTGTGAGCCCTAGAGACCATTAGGGTCATTTAGGCCTGTAGAGTAGGCCACCTATTATGCCGGTTGGCATCGTTGTTTTCCCACACGAAGTGGGCATCGTGGTTTTTCTGTTAGGATTTTGGCCTTCTGGTTTTGGGTACGATACCCTCCCTTTTTTTTCTTTTTTTCTGTGAGCCTTAGAGACCATTAGGGTCATTTAGGCCTGTAGAGTAGGCCACCTACTTATGCCATTGGGCATCGCTGTTTTCCTACACGAAGTGGGCATGACTATGATGATTTTCTGTGCGGGTACCTTGCCTGGAGGGTACCCTTAGGGTGTGTTTATTTATTTCTTTTTTTTTGTACTCTGAATGTCATGCATACATTGGTTTTTACACACTTTACCTCACATTATGCTTCACTTACATACATGCATCACATCAATAGAGTTAGGGATATTTCGTATCTGTTTCATGCATCATACATGGCGCTAGGTACCTTCTTTTTGCATATTGTAGAGTCACTAATTAAGATCTTCTGAACTACGAATCCTTGATTTTCTAAGATAGAACCTTCCTATCCTGTATACATATAGGACGTTTGATTGTGTTTAGGATGTTAGCTGGCAGCTCACTCCAGGCAAGCATAAGCCCAGGTTGTACACCCCCTCAGTGTGTTTTTTTTTACTTCTGGTGTGTTTTGAGTCTGTCGTTTTCTCTTAGGGTAGTAATCCAACCTTTGATCTTCTAAACTCAAAATTTTAATCATATCTTTATCCATTCAAAAATGTCTAATCATCACTAAGGGTAAATAGAAGAGACTATTTGGAGTAGAATTTAGGAACTTTATCTGTGCACCAAATCAAGAAGTGAATAATCCAACATCCTTAATCGAGAGTTTTCTTAGATCGAGGTCTAAGATGTAATTAACTACGGGGGCTTGCGCCCGTAGGAAACCGATCCCCACAATCAAATAAACCCTATTAGATGCTGATGTATCGAATAGGGGAAATCTCGTGAACTTTTGGGTTATACATATTATTATCCATCGAGGTTGGTAGGTGAAAGCCGCTATCCTCCATGGCTAATCGTATCTATAACTCCATCTGCTCTTCCATCGGCCTGCTTGTGTCGATTGTAAAGGCCTACGACCATTTTGTCCTACGGGATAGTGTGATCGTACCCTTTGCATTCGAACCACACGAGCGGAATCCTTTCGGAGACCCACACTTGTATTGCTGATTTGTGTCTATAAAAGTTGATTTTGAGTAGTTAGAAATTTTTCTAAGGCTTTATATTTCCTCTTGTAACTGATGCGGTAAAGATAAATTATATATATATATATATATATATATATATATATATATATATATATATATATATATATATATATATATATATATATATATATATATATATATATATATATATATATATATATATATATATATATATAATGATTATAATGATCTCATTTTCAAGATTTTTTTCAACGCATATAAAATTTGATTAAATACTTGAGAGCAAAAATGATTTGAAAGAGATGTTACGTACACACATGCAATAATAAAAAAAGAAGGTAAATTCAAGGTAAATAAGTCAAGGAAAGATATTTGGTGCATCTATTATACTTCTAAAATTATCCTCTGAACTTATGAGATAAACATGATAAGGTCAAATATGTTTGAGATTTAGAGCCATGCATCATAATACACTTGCTCGCTCTCTAAATTTCGAGCCAAATACCATCGATAACTCATAGCTTATTGAATATATAATTAAGGAGAATCTAGTTGGATCTAGATTATAGTATAGTATATTGTGATTGATTTACCTTATAAAAAGGTTTGTCGGTATTTTGAGTAAGCTATTACCAAGCTATCTAAGGAACTTTTATTACATCTAGTGAACGTACGCTCGTCTACATTCGGTTTTAGATCAAAACAGCGCAATACCGAGTTTTTTTAAAAAACTCGGTATAACTCGGTACTTGGTACTCGGTATTGCGCTTTTTTTGCCTAGATCCGAACGTAGAGGAGCGTACGTTCACTGGATAAAATAAAAGTTCCTATCTAAGAGGGTCCCCTTAAGCATCCTTTCGGAAATTATAATTAACTTGTAAAATAATCGAGGCATGATAGTTAATCTACAACTTGACGCTTCCAAATCCTTTAGATATATTTATTTCTTTTGAGTGTTTGTATTTTAGACTCCGAAGGTGCAAACCATGGCATCTAGTGCTAAGTATTGATGTAACATTTTATAATATGATATGTGCAGATACTTTTCTCATGACTCTGACCCAAGGTGCAAATACTTATATTTATCCTATGACATTTATGATAGTTGACTCAAAAATAATAGTTCTTGGATGTATTTCATGATTATTTTATGAGTCAATAAGCTTGATACAATAATTGGTATTTTTCATGAAGCTTGTGCTCATCACATTTTAAAGAATATTATGATTTTGTTTTTAATTAACACTTGTCTAAAGGAATATCATTTGATTTCTTAAGCTTACATAATGGTTGAATTCTATCATCATTTTGAACAAATCAGGATGAATAATTCAGCCAATACTACATACTAAGATAAAGTTAATTTTGAGATGCGAAATTGTTTTTTCTTTTTTTTTTTGTTTTTATTTTTTGAAAACCAAAACAGTTTAATGACGCTGATATTTATATGAATTACTTTGTACAAGTAATGATTCATTTGGGATGGATGCAACTTTTTATAAAGATTGTTGTAAAGTTATTATAGAAAAATCAAATTTTTTTGAAACTAGCACAAAAAAATTATAGTTGTGCTTTGAAAAGTAAAGCAATAAGAAAGCTGTCCCAAATAAAGCCTAAGTTGTATATTGAGTTTGTGCAGCTCTAATATTTTGCAACTCTCTGATGTGATGTATATTGAGGCTTAGTTTGAGATAATTGTCTTACTTTTTTTAAAAAATTTCTTGAGAGTAAATAGTAATGAAAAAACACTGGCCTAAATCAATTACAAAAGAAGACTAAGGCTTCGTTTGGGACGGTTTTTTTATTGCTTTCTAAAACGGAGTTTTAATACAAAAATAAAAAATTTTGTACTAAAACTCTGTTTTAGAAAGCAGTAAAAAAGCCGTCCCAAACGAAGCCTAAGTCTTCTAATGCTGATAATATGGTTTACTTGTAATACAAGTACTAAGAACTTTAGCATTTTTTGGAGAATCGTGTTGCTTGATAGTGTAATACTTGCAATACATTTAATGTGGTTTGGGCTTTGTTTGAGATAACTTGTTTATTATTTTCTAAAACAGCTTTCTAGTAAAAAAATTTGTACTAAAAAGTTACTTTAAAAAATAGTGAGAAAATTACCCCAAATGAAGTCTTAATTGCATTTAGTAATATAGTTTCAATACTAGTGTAACAATGAAATGAAAACACAGGTACTTGAAAAGCAAACAACCCCATAGGAGTTTCAAAATCCATTCTTATTAAGACTTTGATTGGGACAGCTTTTTTATTGCTTTATAAAGCAATTTTCTAGTACAAAAATTTTTAGTTGAAAAAAAATTTGTACTAAAAAATTGTTTTAAGAAGCAGTAAGAAAGTCATCCCAAATGAAGCCTAAATTTTGGTTATGATACATGTTCTAATTTTTCTAAAAATTTGAGTTAGAATATGTAATTGAGCATGCAGGAATAGACACATATGTGGCATATAATAAGCAAGTCATTTATGTGTTCAATTGAAAGAAAAAAAATGCAAGACATGAATAGTAAATTTTAATTATAAAATATATTACATAAATAAGTTAAGTAAAATTGCATAATCTTTCTTATTTTAGAATACATTATTTAAATAACTTAATATTCATTTAACTCTAATATTATTTTCTTTTTTCTTTCTTTGCATGAATTTTTTATTATGTTTACTTTTATATTTTATCAATATTAATTTTTTTCAATTTCAAACAAAAAATTAATAATATCATAAAATCATCTTCAATTGAATTTAAGATATTTAAGACATTTAAATTCATTTCTTATTTTATGATAAATTAAAATAATTTTCTTTTAATTTGAGTTTGTTCATATATGTTTTTTTAATTTTTATGATTATTATATAACATTTTCAATTTTAAGATATAATTAATATTATAATATTGTGTCAAATGAAAACTAAGGGCTTGTTTGGGGTAGCTGAAGATTTTTATAAAGTGGATATAAAGTTGTTGTGGTGACAGTAACTTTTTTTAAAGCCATTGCATAAAGTAATTTTCTAGTACAAAAATTTATTAAAACCAATGAAAAACAGTGAAGAAACAAAAATTATGGTTGCAAGAAAAGCAAGTATTTTAATATGCAACCCTAACTTAATTTAATTTGAGTGAGATTTCTTATTCTCAAATGGCCTTTATTTTTAAAACTAACACTCAAATATCAACATTCACAATAAAGTCAAAACTTTATTTTTCATTTTTGTCAAACTCCAAACAATTTGGTACTCATAAATGCATGAGTTTTATGATTATTAAAAAAAAAACATCGGTGTCAGTTATGTAAATATATAATTTTTTAGGGTTATCTATGTAATTCATCTTTAAATTTGTTTTTAAAATAGTATAATTAGTTATCTAAAATATATTAATGTAAAACAAATCTAATCACAAAAAATCATCCCAAATTCCAATTATATCCTGATCGAAATTTTGCTCATTCTTAGGGGTGTCAAAATGGGCCCGCCGTTTGGGTTCAAGTCGAACTCAGATTTAAATGGACTGACCGACTGACCCTAACCCAACATGATTTTGCAGGTGTGTCAGGATTGACAAACCGAATCCGACCCGCGCGGATTAGTGGGTTGACCCGACCGCTATTTTTGAATTCCAATTTAATTTAAACGACTGGGCGGCCAGACCAAGGTGGTCTAGGTTGAAGGCAAGTTAGGGGCCTAGGATAGGCTGGTTAGGCGAGGCAGCGGGCAGCCAGTGCTAGGCTAAAGGCACGTTAGGAGAGGCGACGGGCGGTCAGGCCAAGGCAGTGGTGTGGTGCTTCGTGCAGTATTGCGGGTGTGACAGATTGGGTTGTGGTTGGTGAGGGCAAGGCGGCTTGTCGGGCTGGGCGTCTGATGTGCGGACCCCATATTGGGCGAGATGAAACCGTGGCGAGACAAGACATGTGCGGCTGTGCCGAATTGGGCGAGACAGATGCCCAGGCCAAGTTCAAGTTAATTTAAGGCTGCCAGATCAACCCTAACATGATCCGATTTTAAAATTGAGTCTCATTTCTGAATCCGAACCGACTCATCCGACAAAAGAATGGACCGAAATCAAAAAATTTTCAGATATTCGGATCAGATTCCGGATCATGTCATACCCGCTCTCCCAAGTCCGATATCCCTCGCGGTTAAATAGCCCCTCATAAAAAATCTTCCACTCCGTAATATTCTCTTAAGTCCTTTTTCTTTATTCCCTTGCTTGGATTTTTGTTTTTTTAATACGTAATCGCCAATGCCGGCGCTCCTGGAGGAGAGTAGTGGGGTGTGGACTCCATCGATTCGCGATGAGGCACAGGAGAAGTCTTCTGTCTAGGGTTTCTTCACCGTATTCATCTGCAAAAATGAAGTAAGATAGCTCATTGCTTTGGAGTGGATTTGATTTGATTTGATGCGCGGGTGTAAGGCTGATCGATTTCGTTTTTTCATGTCTTCTTGATTGCGTATATGGCAAATATCCATTTATGATTTTATCGTTGTTGACCAAATGCTTTAATGCTTGACATTTCAAGTTTTGGGACCTCTAATAGTGCGATTGCATTCTAATGATGTTTACTATGGTCGCTATGGATGCAAATTATATGATAGTATTTGATCTTTGGTCCAAAACTAACGATGCCACTGATTCTCTTAACTATTTTGTTTAAACGGATTTGCTTGCCCTATAGTGCTAATCCATCAAAATCATAATCTTCCCTCTACTGTATTGGTTTGATTAATCTCACCCCATCTCATACCAAACTGAATACCTTATGCACAACAAACAAGTATTGGATTAAATCTGATTTATTTCTGTAAGATTTCATAATTCTGAGGATTTCATTGATGTTAGCCTTTATTGCATTGGTTAGGGACTCTCTTGCACCCTTGTAGGTTTCGTACATTTTCAGCCACACGTTTTTTTTATCTTTTTCTGTTTTCAGCTGATTGAAGAAACAAGAAAGAGAACAAGTGAGTTTTTTTTTTTTTTAACTTGGTGTAGTAACTTTCGTTTTTCTTTTCTTGTTTTGTAAATACAAATAAGTTGTCAGTTAGTGCTAAAGTTACTAATACATGATTTTATCCTTGTTTCATAATTAACTTCTCTAGAATGACATTTTTTTGTCAAGCTTTATGGCTTTCCTCATAAAGCTCAACTAACATCTTTTTTCGTATTGTCATACTTTTCGTCATTAATGTGTCTTGTTTTTCTATCATAAATTTGTTTCAGGCAAGGCCCGTGCTGCCGAGCATTATATCCATGTACTGTTTTGTGCTGCATCAACTTCTTGTTGTATAATAAGTTATTGAGATTAACTAAAGCATGAAAATAGTCTGTATACCTCTTTGTTGCGTCCTGAAAAATTCGCGGCGGTAGAGAAATATAAAGATTAATGCCTTAGCTTTGTACGAAGATCCAGAACACAAGCAGATGAAAGAGATGAGGGTGTAGCGTTCATAAGAGACACTAGAGTTTTTACGTGGAAACTCCTAAAAAAGGGGGAAAAACCACGGGGCCTAGCCCAGTTTGAATGAATCCACTAGCGCTTGCAATTGATTACAAATGAGGCCCATCCTTAGGAGGAAAGTCTTGGCTCGAAGTAAAAAATATACATCATATAAAATGCATTACGTGGTGGAAGTTGGAAGAATCAATGTTTGATATGTTTGTTTGAGGTGGCAAAACCATAGTCGACGAGCGATGTAGATCGGAAGAACCATATTCGGCGGGTGATGGAGGTCGGAAGGATCGTAGTCTGTGAGCGACATAGGTCAGAAGGACAGTTGTATTGTGACGGAGGTTGGGAGGATCGTAGTCACCAGGCGAAGAAGGTCGAGGGGACCATAGTTAGCAAGCGACAAAGGTCCGGACGACCATAGTCGGCGAGGAATGTAGTCGGCAGAAGACGAAGGGCCGAAGGACCATAGTCTGCAAATGATGGAGATCGGAAGGACCGTAATTGGATGACAGTAGTTGGGAGCACTGTAGTTGGCGGACTAGCGAAAGTCCTACAGTGTTCGGCAGACTGGCAGAATTCTGATGGTGGACGTTGAACTATGAAAGTCCGACGATGGTCGGCGGGCGGACGTCCGGCGGTAGTCGGTGAACTGATAGAAGTCCGACAGCGGTCGGAGGACGGGTGGAAGTCCGGTGGCGATCGACGAACTGGTGGAAGTTTGGCGGCGGTCGACGGACTGGCAGAAGTCTGTCGGTGGTTGGCGAATTGGCGGAAATCCGGCGGCGGTAGACGGACTGGCAGAAGTCCGTCGGTGGTCAACGGTTGGGATGAAGTCCAGCTGCGGTCGGCGAACTGGTGGAAGTCCGGCGGTGGTCGGTAGGAACTCGGCGATGGTCGGCAAGAATTCTGGTGGTGGTCGGCAGGAACCCCGATGGTGGTCGGTAGGTACTCCGGTGGTGGCCGACAGGAACCCCGATGGTGGTCGGCAGGTACTCCGGTGGTGGACGACATGAACCCCAACGGTGGTCGGCAGGTACTCCGGTGGTGGCCGGCAGGAACCCCGGTGGTGGTCGGTAGGTACTCCGGTGGTAAGAGAGCTCCCAAATTCCTCCCTTTCTTCTCTTCTTCTCCCTCTTCCCCCTCATGAGAAGAGTGGGGGCTATTTATAGTTTTTTGAGAGTGGCATGACTTGTAAATATATGGAGGATCAAGGGCAGAATGGGAGTGTTTGAATGGACGGCCGATATTGATCCCCTTGATCATGGACCGTTTATTGGTCAATTAGATGCCTTAACGATTTCAGAATTAAATGATCTTGGGCTCGTTGGATTCGTCTCGTCGAGCCGCTCGATTCGAATATAAGCATGCCATATTTGGAAACCGTTTGGTAATCTAAATTGTAGTTTGAACCCTTCAATAGCGCTTCAGGCCCTTGATTTGGACCCATTTAGGCTCGAATTGAGTCGAATTTGGTGTCGTTGGGCTCGTCTTCTCGAGACGTTCAGTTTGATTATAAGTTTGTTTAAATTGGAGTTTGGATGGTCTCCGATTTAATTTCCGAAGTTTCCAACTTGATTATGCCTCATGATTCGTGCCCGATCAAGCTAATTTTTGGAGACATATCACTCTTGAATTTTTTTGGAATGTAAATATTGATCAATAAAATAAACAAATAAAAAAATTCCTATTATTGATTTGCTATGCCAGCGTAGCACTTTGGAGTTATTAGAATCCGTTCTTCTTTTAGTTTTTCAAATGTGAAAAACCATTATCTATCTTCATTCCATTCCGGTTGGGTTCTCAAAGTCTATAAGGAACCATCCAATGGTAAATATGGCCAGCATGGACATTCTTTAGTTCTGGATGGGCCTTGTTCTACATCTTCTAAGAATCATAATGTAGATATGGAAATTTTTTATCGTTTTTTATTAATTTCTGGCCTGTTGGCTTCCACATTATGCTTCATATTCAATAATTTGAATTGGTGGCTGCTGTTTTAGCACTTAGTTGGCTTGCATTCAATTCTATAATCCTTTTGAACTAGCCCTACCTCTAGACATTGAAGACTGCTAAACAAATTAAAATTTAAGTAACTTTTTAGAAACAACAGACAAGCGGAAATTCGAAAGGGACCTAATTGAACATTCTGCATAATGCTAATGTTAATGTGAATGTAAGCTACTATTATAATAATACTATCCTATGCTGTTTTAAAAACAAAGCTCAACTCACCAATTATGCTAATTTGGTTTTAGAAGCCTTGTGGAATGATTATTTTTACTCTTTACAGTTTACTTTCTGGTATTTTTGTTATCAAACTTTATCTTCTACTCTTGCTATGCTTTGACATTTCTATTTGGAGTTGGATTTTACATTCTGATTAGGTGTTGAGAGAACAAAGTAAAAATGTAAATTATTTAAGTGTAGAGGAAGAAAAGAAAAAATATATATATTTCATTTTTTAAGAGAGAATAAAAATAGTCATCGAGTTCTTGATTGTGAATTGAAAAGAAATGATATATTTTATTGACATATATACTCAAATTGACAATTGACATATATACCCTCACAAAATAAAGATAGGTTAGACTTATTGTATTGAAGAATGTGTAGGTTGGATATTATCAAATTTTACTTTAGCAAATCCTTTCTCTTCACTTTCTCCTTGTTTTGGTCAAGAAACAAAATTCGTATATTTTTCTCTCATTTCATTTCTTTTCTTCTTAATTAAATCCTGGATAAAAAACTAAGTATTTACTTTCTTTGTAATTCTTTTCTTTTCCCTTTAATTTCTTACTCCCAAGTGTTAGAGAGAAATGAAAAAAATTAGAAAGTGAGTGAACAATTTCTTTTGATTTTTAGTTTAAAATAAGAAGAAAAAGAGAAAAAAGAAAGGAAGACTTTTATATATGTGAAGAATTTTGTGCTGCTGAAAATGAGCTGGAAATGAAAAAAAAGAAATTAAAATTTTTATGATATCCCTAATAAATTGATGTTAATTCTCTCTCAATCCTTTCTTTTTATGAGAGAATATATGTTAAATTAATTATAATATTTCTTTCCATTTCATTTCTTTCAATTCCCATTCAAGAATCAAATAAACAATTTTCTTTCCTTTTAAAACTCCCAAATAAAAAAGATAGGAGTATATATTTTTCTTTTATTTTCTTTTCCCACAACCTAAATATTTGTTTTTTTTCTTTTGTCAATTGGAAATCACAGAATAGAGAAATGGGGTGGTCGTCTTTCTGTTTTCTTGTTTCTTCTACCATGGCTTTTTGATATGTCGGTTCCCCAGGAACCGACTCAACCTCAGCCGGCCCAGGTGGGGCCGACACTTGTGTACAAGAGGCGGGGCAAACTGCTTCCTTCCTACACCGCCTAAGGGAGGGGCTCACGCCCAATTTGTTTGGATTTAATTAATTAAAAAAGAATTTGTATTAAATAATAATATCTTATATTAGGAAAGTTGATTTAATTAATTAATTAATTAAATACTAGCCTTGCCAGATTTGTATGACTATGGTGACGGTCATAGCCTTGCCAGATTTCACTTAGACCTTCATTGTGGAGACAGATGCTTCCGGGTACGGGCTGGGTGCAGAGTTGTAGACCCATTGCCTATTTCAGCCATGTACTGACTGCTAGAGCCCGTCTGAAATCAATATATGAGAGAGAATTAATGGCCATCATTTTGGCCATTCAGAAGTGGCTGCCCTACCTTCTTGGGAGGCATTTGATTGTCAGGACTGATGAGCTAAGCTTGAAATATTTGTTGGAACAACGAATGGTGACGGAAGAGCATAAAAGGTGGTTGTCCAAGTTGCTAGGGTACGATTTTGAGATTCAGTATAGACTAGGAGTGAAGAACAAGGCGGCAAACGCTTTGTCCAGATGTATGGGGGAGCTGCAGACGGTGACACTAACCGTTCTTTTAATGCTTGACTAGGAGACCATCGGGGAAGAAAGTGCTAGAAATGAAGATTTGGGAAAGATCAGGTTAGCATTGCTAAAAAAGGAGTGTAGTCAACCAGGGTACTCATTAGAGGGAGACAGACTGATGTATTAGGGAAGATTTGTGATGCCCCGTACCTCGATCCACATCCCAAATTTACTCCAGGAATTTCATGGAAGTGCAGTTGGGGGCTATTCAGGAGTGTAGAAGATCTACAAGAGATTAGCGACCGAGCTTTACTGGAAGGGAATGCATAGATATGTAGATGAGATGTTGGCAAGGTGTAAGATCTGTCAGAGGAACAAATATTTGGCTATGTCGCCAGGAGGACTACTACAACCATTAGCATTACCAGGACGAGTATGGGAGGAGATATCCATGTATTTCATAAATGGGCTGCCCTATTCAGAAGGCTTCACAGTGATCTTGGTGGTGGTGGATAGATTGAGCAAGTATGCTCATTTCATCCCCCTCCGACATCCTTACACCGCGGTGATAGTGGCTTCAGCATTCATTAGAGAAGTGGTCAGATTGCATGGGGTATCAGAAGTGATCATGTTAGACAGAGATAAGGTGTTCCTCAGTCATTTTTGGAGGGAGTTGTTCAGGTTACAGGGGACAGTTCTGAAGAGAAGCACCGCTTATCACCCATAGACAGATGGCCAAACGGAGGTGGTCAATAGGAGCCTAGAGACATACCTGAGATGCTTTGTGTCAGAAACACCTAAGCTATGGGCCAAGTGGCTATCTTAGGAAGATGTTATGCGTGAACCGGCCCAGGAGGGGCCGGCTGGACCCGGTTTAGCCCGGGTCTACACCAGGCGGGGGCGGAAACGCCCAGAGGAGGGGGCGGACAAGGTGGACCCCACTTGGGGCTGATTTAATTATGTGGGAGGGAAATTTTTGAATGCAAAGGGCTGTTTAGGTAATTTGGAGGAATCCTTTATTGTTAATTAGGAGGATTAGGAGGGAGAGGGGCTCATCTTGAATTTGAATCATTTTTGAGATCTAGGGTTTGTGTTCTTGGGCTCTAGGCTACGGCTAGAGATTTGGAGAGTTTTTCCTTCCTCTCGAATTGAAGGAAAGTTGTATCTTGCAAGTGCTTTTCATCCCTTATTAGAATAAAAGTGTTTGCTTTGTTTTTCTTACGTTTTCTCCTTCGTATTCTCTCCGATTCCACTGTTTTTTGGCTGTTTTACTGTGTGGACAGCAGTTTTCATCCTAGATCAATTGGGTTTTGGTGAGAAACACTTGGAAATCCAAGTGTTTCTTATCAGAAGACTACTGGTACAACACGTATTTTCATTCTGCTTCACATGCAGATAACCCCATTCAAGTTGTTGTACGTACGGATCCCTCACACTTGGTGCACTTTGGGAGTAGCAGTACCCCTGTGTCGTTAGTAGAGGAGTACTTAGAGGAGAGGGATCGAGTACTAGAGGAGTTGAAGATGCATTTACTGAGAGCTCAACAAATTATGAAGAAACAAGCATATGGGCATAGGAAGAACATCCAATTTGAAGTAGGGGAGAGGGTGCTCTTGAAGCTTCGACCGTATAGACATAAGACAGTCTCTAACAGGAGGAACGAAAAGCTGGCTCCAAGATATTTTGGGCCTTATGAAGTGCTGGATAAGATTGTGACAGTAGCATATCGACTGAAATTACCACCAGCAGCAACTATACATTCGGTTTTTCATGTCTCGCAGTTGAGGAAGGACAATGGTGACTACACAGCCAGTCCCGAGCTACCAGCAACACTTACTGAGGATTTAGAGGTAACTCCGAACCCTTAGAGCTGGAAGGGGTTCACCAAAACAAAAATGGAACTAAGGAGGTGTTGATCAAATGAAAGAAACTCCCGGCCACATGAGAGCCATATGAGAGGATAAAACAACAGTCCCCTTGTTTTCACCTTGAGGAGGGCGGTATTGATATGTCGGTTCCCCAGGAACTGACTCAACCTCAGTCGGCCCAGGTGGGGCCGGCACTTGTGTACAGGAGGTATTGATATGTTGGTTCCCCAGGAACTGACTCAACCTCAGCTGACCCAGGTGGGGCTGGCACTTATGTACAGGAGGCAGGTCAAACCGCCTCCTTCCTACACCGCCTAAGGGAGGGGCCCACTACCAATTTGTTTGGATTTAATTAATTAAAAAAGATTTGATATATATATTTTGTATTAAATAATAATATCTTATATTAGGAAAATGTATTTAATTAATTAAAAAGATTTTATATCTTTTGAATTAATTAAATACTATCTTATATTAGGAAGTTTTTAAGGAGGTGGAGAGGGCTATTTAAAGGGCATGAAGGGGTTAGGGCTAGGCAGGCTTTGGTTATTGTCTTCTTGTAGTCTCTTGGGTGTTTTGGGCTCTAAACTCTTGTTTAGAGATTTGGGAGAGACGATGCTCCTCTCGAATAGAGGATTAATTGTATATTTTCTTCTAGCTTATTTTGCTTTGAGTATTTAATCAAGTTCTATTATTTTCTTGGTTGTTTCATCTCCGATCTTGGGTATTCTCGCTGTTTTTACCAATTTCACATTAGGGTTGCTTGCGAACTCAAGTAGATCCGATAGGATTACTTGCGAACTCAAGTACTTCCTATCACTTTTGTTTTGTTCTTACAGGTTTTTGTTTACTGTTCCAGACAAAAGAAGATTTTTGGGATATCCTTATCCCTTATTCTGATCAACATGGCATCAATAATGGAGCGTGCTGATGAAAATCTTCTTCCAGCTGTTTACAAAGAAGTTAGCCAAGCTTTTCATGCTGGTCCAACTGACCTTGGCTATCTTACTTTCATAAGAAACTTTGTTCAAGCATTATCATCTCCATTGGCAGGGGTGTTGGCTCTTCACTATGACCGTCCATCTGTCCTTGCACTTGGCACTGCATTTTGGGCCTTGTCAACAGCTGCAGTGGGAGTTAGTCAGCATTTTCATCAAGTGGCATTTTGGAGAGCATTAAATGGCTTTGGATTAGCCATCGTGATTCCAGCGCTCCAATCTGTCATTGCAGATAGTTACATAGACGGCTCACGAGGTACAGGGTTTGGCATGTTGAACTTTGTAGGTTCAGTTGGAGGGATAGGAGGTGGTGTGGTAGCAACAATTATGGCTGGGCAACATTATTGGGGCATCCCTGGATGGCGATTTGCCTTCATCATGATGGCAACATTGAGTTTAATGATTGGAGTTCTTGTGTTTTTATTTGTTGTTGATCCCAGAAAAGCCTCTGGGATTACCGTTGGAACTTATGAAGACTCTGAGAGGTAGCAATTTTACTCTTTTGGGTGTTAAATTTTCATCTTGTACTCTATTATGTTATATCCAATTTGATGAAAATTTCTCTTATGAAATACTCATATCTACTTGAGTTCTTTTTTTTTTTTAATGATAAATATATTCCCTTAATCGCTAAACTTTTTGTCATACATGTGCAGATTCAAGTACATTTACTGATTCCGTGCAATGAATTTTCATATACTTAAAGGTGTTATTTGTGTTTCTTCAGCTATTACATGGATATAATGTATTGAACTTTGCACACATTTTAAGGGGTCTTTTTTTCTTGAATACCATAGGAGTTCTGCTTGATAAAAAGGTTTACTTTTCCTTAATGCAATTCATAGGATCTAGTTTTCTTTCCAGTTTAATTTTTTTAACTTTATAGGACATCGGATGCATAGGTTTTAGGTTTCAAGTTTGAGATTTCTCAAGATTATTGTAATGTTGAAGTGGTTGCTATATCAATGTGATTAGAATCCCTCTTTGTTAACTTTTTTTTTGCTTGATTTAGGATGTTTTTGCCGACCCTTTATATAATCATTGAATATATATACTCTTTTACTAAATATTGCTCTGGCGTACAATGGAATTGCTTGGTTTAATTTATAGAAATTTGTATAATAGTCATTGGAGTTTAGCCCTTTTCTGAAGGATACCACTTTTCCAATCTTAAAATTTTTAATTTTATTTTTAACAGACACTTGAAACCTCTATTGAATAATTATTTATCGGTCAATAGTTCCTAACGCTTTTCTCATAAGAAAAAAAAATCCATTTTATTCGATGATATTCTATGAGAGATTGTTTTATTGTATTCAAGATGCTTCCTTCCATAGATGAATTTCTTGGAGACAGGATAAATAGTAGATAAAGTTCTTACCAAAGATTTTCCCTTTACTGGTGGACTTCATGTTTCTAATTTGGTGCTTCCCAAGCAAGCTCCTGTAGTTAATTATCCTTATTGATTATGAGAGAAAACTTTTGATTATGATTAGTTGTTTAATGCATAATTTTCTATACCCATCCTAGCCACGTGTTTCATCACTCGGGCACTAGTAGGGTTGATTATGCAACTAATATTTCCTTTCGCTTAATTCAAGCTTTGATTTGATTAATGATCCTACTATTGGTTATAGCTTCAATCGGCCAACTTGGTTTGCAATTCAATGATTTAAGTCCTATCCACCAAATCCCTTACCACTTTCTTAGGCATTGCAGAGCTTTACCAAATGCCAACTTGTCCTTGATCTCCATGTTTCACATCCACTTTTGTCACCTGAAATGCTTTCTCTTCACATAGGTAATTTATAGCCTCCGATACAAGCCAATGGCTTATGATACCAATATCGCTGCGTAGACTATCACATGTTGCTTCACTCTTATCTTGGTTATCATCTGCCGCTTTATTCATAAATATCATGCCGCTTGTTGTCGGGTAAGCACCATGCATCCATTTGTCTAAGCATTCCAAGGACCTCCTTCCCATCACGCAGCTACTACAAATAAACCCTTCTTTGGTTGGAGGAGTGTCTTGGTCTTTATGTTGTATTTTCTATGTTGTTCTTTTACTCGATCAAAACAAATTTTTTCTAGATCGACAAACCTATATTTTGGACTTTAAACATATATCATCCATGTGTCCAATTTTAAATATTCAGGGGTGATTCATGTATTCACATATTTTGGCACTCTTGTTGAGACCTATTCTAGATGAAAATGGTCATTGGGGACAAAAGCATACCCCTTCAGGTAATAATGGCGAGTCACCCCACCATCTTCGTGAGATCTTTGCTTCTGCACTAGCCAAATCTATGTACATAATTCAAGCATAATTCGCCGTTGGTCATCCCGAACATGTAAAGTCACTTGACAAGAGGTCAACAATGATGTAGGTTGATCTAGCTCATATGGTGTTTTTCGTCAGTCGATGTTCAATCTTGTCAGACGTGCTTGCCTCAATTGTTAGATATATTTTAGAGGTCAACAAAAGATATTCTTCTTGTTGATAAAACTAGAGAGAGTTGAAGGTAAATTTGAATTATGGAGGTCAACTTTTGAGTCTAATGGTTTTCATTTGAGTAAATTTAAAACTAAATACATGAAGTGTAATTTTAGTAGTAATAGATCTAGTGGGGGTCTTTGGGCGATCAAGTCATCAATAAGAGTGAATATTTAAAGATATCTTGGGTTTATTGTTTAGAGTGATAGTGAAATAGATTGGGATATTATTGTAGAATTCAAATTGGGATGGTTGAAGTGGAGGAATGCATTAGGCCTATTGTGTGATAGAAAAAATACCCCTCAAACTAAAGGGAAAAAATCTATAAGATGATAGTGTTATGCTTTATGGCGCAAAATGTTGGCCATTAAAAGAGATGCATAAAATTAAGTTATTTTTTTGCATATATGAAATGCTTAAGTGGATGTGTGGCTTTACTCTTAGAGAAAAAAATGTGAAACGGGCATATACGTGAAAATGTTGAGGAGTAGCTCCAGTGATAGATAAGATTAGAGAGAGTTGCCTTAGATGGTTTGTTTACATAAAATCACAGCCTTCTGATAACCTAGTTAGGAGAGTAGATGTATTAGATTTGGTTTATATTAAGAAAGGTAGAGGTAAATCTAAAAAAAATGTGGTTAGAAAATATTAGAAATGACATTTTTTTTAGATTTAAATGAGAATTTGACTTTTAAAAGCACACAATGGAGAAAAAAAGATTCATGTAGTTGACCCCATAGTGAGATAAATGTTCTTGATGTCGTTGTTTCCTCTTCTTTCTTTGTTGGTTTACTCTCACATTGTTCATGCTATTTAACAACAATCTTTTTAAGAGCGACAAACATGACAATTGTTAATTAGCTATCTTCTTAATTAGAAAAAGACCATAAATTCTTTTAGATTTTTCATTTGATTCGTCTTCTATCGATTTATGGGTTTTTTACTCCATAGAATTATCTAGATTTAACTTAATCTCACTCAAATCATGAAGAAATCCTACACGTTGAAGCTACTACTCGGACACCAATTGATTTTGAATTGGGGATGTGCGGAAGACTCGTAGAATTGGTTTGAAAATACTAGGACAAGAGAATATAGATTATATGGAGGAATGAGAGCTTTACCTAATCTAATCAAGAGGTGAGAGATAGAGTTTTTTTGGATGGCCTTTAGATGTGTGCCATAAAGCGAGAGAGATGTAGGCTCTCCTTAATTGAGAATTTGAGGGGAGGAAAACTATTCAATTGCTTCAAGCTGGATTGTTACACAATGTGCCCATCTATTTATAGCGAAGTAGTAGTCAATCCTTGTGTGTCTATAATTCCAACTAAATGCACTAATTTAGAAATCTTTATCCCGAGCTTCCTTCATCCATTCAAATTATGGATAAGCATACCTTAAACCAAACAAATATTTGCTTGAATTTCTCTTTAAAGTGTGACCGGCCATGTAGAAATAGGTGGAGAAGATTTGGGAGGGAATATTGGGTAGTTTTCTTTATATCTTTCACATAAAATCTCTCATGTCCTAATTTGCCGCCCATGCTTAAAGTATTAATGCCCATACTGGTATAATATAAAATATTGCTGAGAATTTAGTAACATAATTTTATGGAAATGGTAACCGACACGTGTATTAGCGCCATAACCATTGATCATTTGAAGTTGTAATTACTCAGATTACATAATATGGATGCATTTCATGTTTCGGTATGGCATTTTAAGGTAGTGGATTTCTGATTTCTGAAATAGGATGGTTAATTTTTAGATGCGTTTCTGATAAAGCTAGAAAGAATAGAGTATAAAATGATTATATTAGATATATTGTGAGAGTAGCACATATGAAGGCTAAGGTTATGAAAAATATAAGACTTGTATGACAGAGATAGTAAAGTCTGTATCAAGTAGGTGGTTAGAATCAAAATCTGAAATCATGAGAAGAAAAAGTTAGGGGGCTAAGGCCTCGTTTGGTTCCCGACGGCTTTTTTTCCTTTTTAAACGGAGGTTCTAAGAACGGGCAAGCAGAAATTTTTTTCTTCTCAGATCGGCAGGTGTACGGAGTATTAGGAAAATGATTTTTACAAAAGTCGTCTAAACAAACATAAAACAACAATCGTTTTTCCCTATTCTAACCGAAAAAGGCGTAATTATGCCCAACTAAACGAAGCCTAAGATAACTTTTGCTAGAGCCTAGAAGTTATGAATAAAAAAAATTGTAAAGCTAAAGTTAAGACTGCATCCTACACTCAAAGAGAAGCTAATAGTGAAGAAAAACTTGAAAGCTTCCCTCTAAATTTGTAGTGTACACTTTGCATATGGATGATGAAAATATTTATATATATTTCATTTGTGGATCTAATGATCTGCACTAAAAAGGTTTATGACGAAAATTGTATCATAACAGTCCCATTTGCTCATCTACATAGGGTCTATTTGAAATATTCTACTTTCATTCATTCCCTTTTGAATATCTTCTTTCCTTTTTATCTTAACATAAAATTTCCCCACATTCTCTCAATTCAGTTCTGTTCATCTGTTCCAAACCAGTTTGCTCGGGAAAGTCGCGCCGTTTTCACCTTCTATCTGGACTGATTCCTGGTCTGCAATGAAGAGCGTCATGAAAGTCAAGACATTTCAGATAATAGTCCTGCAGGGAATTGTTGGTTCTTTGCCATGGACTTCCATGGTGTTCTTTACCATGTGGTTTGAACTCATTGGTAAGCACATATTACCTGCAAATAGAAGAAGATCCTCCATTCTCCACATATCTGAATACTCTGTATTTCCGCACCAGGTTTTGATAACAAGAACTCAGCCGCCCTCACCAGCCTCTTCGCAATCGGCTGTGCCTGCGGTTCTTTCCTCGGAGGATTCCTCGCCGACCGAGCCTCCATTTTCTATCCCGACAAAGGCCGAATCATCTGCGCGCAGTTTCAGCGCCTTCATGGGCATCCCTTTCTCATGGCTCCTCCTTTCCCTCATTCCTCAAATCAGTTAACAGCTTTGCGGCCTACGCCGTGACCCTCCTCCTCATGGGGATCACAATAAGCTGGTGCGCTTCCTGTGCGAATAACCCCCATGTTCGCCGAAGTCGTCCCGACGAAGCATCGAACGATGATCTACGCCTTCGATAGGGCTTTGGAGGGCTCCTTCTCTTCTTTTGCTGCTCCGGCGGTCGGAATGCTAACAGAGAGAGTGTATGGTTACGATTCTAATCTTGCAAATGCTTCAGTTGATCAGGCAATTGCGCTTTCGAGAGGTTTGTTGTCGATGATGACCGTGCCTTTTGGGCTCTGCTCTTTGTTTTATACTCCATTGTATGTTGTGTTCAGGCGAGATCGCGACAGTGTGAGGACAGCAGGTGTGAAGGAGCAGGAACTGATTTAGGTCTCGGTTGAAACAGCAGCTTTTTTACTGTTTTTTAAAATAAATTTTTATTATAAAATTTTTTTTGAATGAAAATTTTTGTACTGATTAAAATAGTTGTCTCAAATAAAATCTTAGTGAAATAAATTGATGATTGTTACATTTATAATCCAATTCAATATAATATTTGTGAAGGGATTATTCATTGTATCTTATGTTTTGATTTTCTTTTTTTTTTTTTGTTGGGTGGGCTCTCTTTATTTCTAATTTGATACATTTATATTGAAGGAATCAATTGGCCTCTAAAAGGTAACAGACCATATACATTATGAGTATATGATATTGATATATCGTGAAATAATTATCTTGATCGGGGCATGAATATCGAGGCAAAATCAAGTTGAAAACTTATGAAATTAAATTTGGGATCATTTAAACTCTGATTTCAATTTTCAGCAAACTTACCGTCGAAATGAATGTCTCGAAAATACGAACCCATTGATACCAAATTCGGCCCAATCTCAGCCCAAGTTGGTTCAAATCAATGAGTTGAAGAACGTTTGAAAAATTCAAACTAGAAATGGGATGACAAATGTTCAAAAGTGACATGCTTATAATCAAATTGAGCGGCACGACGAGACGAATCCAACGAGTCCAAGATTGTCAAATTATGATATCATTAAGACATTCAAGTGCCTAGTAAACGATCCATGATCAAGAGGATCAACATCGATTGTCTATTCAAATTACTCTCAACTTACCCTTGATCTATATCCTATTTATTGGTCATGCCACTCTCAAAAACTATAAATGAACCTCTCATTACTCATGGGAATGGGACTTTAGCAAGGAACAAAAGGAAGAGAAAGAAACTAGATTTCTCTTGCCACCAGACGAACTCCTCGATCACCGCTAGACTTTCACCTGGCCACCGACTGTCGTGGGACTTCCGCCTAACCACCGACAGACATTGGACTTCTGCCCGATCACCAACTGGCAATGGATTTCCGTTCGACAATTGAAAGTCGTGGAATTTCCGTCTGATCTTTGCTCGTCACTAGATTTCAACTCGATGGTTGATTGTTGTAATATGATCTTCCTCCATAGGACGGATTAGTCATTTGTAATATATTCAAATACTATTTTAATCATTTCAATTGGGTGTGACCTCGCGATTTTTTCTTTTTTCCATGATTTTCCATGTAAAAAATATTGTGTTCTTGAATTTCCTGTTTGTGTGCTAGGTATCCGCTGTTTTGATTAAGATTTTATTTGGGACAATTTTTGTATTGCTTTATAAAGAAGCAAGGAAGAGAGAGAAGCTAGAGTTCTCTAGCCACCAGACTTCTCGATCACCGTTGGAATTTCGCTCGGCAACCGACTGTTGTCGTACTTCCGCCCAGCCACCGACTGACACTAGACTTCCGTCCGAACTCCTTATTTGTGTGTTGGATATCTATACAACATTGAGACGAAACATTCTAAGCATCGTATATTTTAGTTCTCAACATATATAAAAAATTAAGGCTATATTTGTCATTGTTATGTTGTAAAATAAAGTGAATAATAGTTTGTAAGAGTACTGTATAAAATATTAAAAGTTGTTTAGCCTAAGGTAGAAAGTATTATAAAGGGTGAAATATACATAACTATTTTCCTATTATGGGCCCATGGCTATTTTATTTTCATTTTTTTTAAGAGATGAGCATCAATATGTAATTTATTAAAAATTAATAAATTAGAATGCTTAAATACGAAAATATTAACAAATAGAAATGCTAGATTCACGCAAATTAAACAAATGCATGTGCTGATAGGGTCAATATTGCGTCCGGTGTCCTGATTCGTCCGGACACCAATTCGGTGTCGCCATGTCACAAAAAAAAATAGGAAATTACAATGTGTAATTATATTCACCGGATTGGATGCCCGGACATCCGGTGACCGGACGCAATAATTATCGGCTGATAGGGCCATTTATTAAATTTAAATTGATGATGGCAAAATGCTCTTTTGATTAACACTTCCTTTGGAATAGCTTTTGTACTATTTTATAAAGTAGTTGTTTAGTATAATTTTTTTTAAAATTGTGCTAGAATGTTGTTTTAGAAAGTAGTAAGAAAGCTGTTAAGCTGTCTCAAATGAAGTCTAAAGCTTTCTTAATATTTTATAATGCAGTTTTTTAGTACAAAAAGTTTTTATTTTAAAAATTTTCATTCTAAAAAGTTGTTTTAAAAAACAGCAAGAAAGTTATCTCAAATGAGATCTAAGTCTAGAAAATCTTGTAATGGTAGTTGTAAAGTTGTTGCATGGTAATTATTTTTTAAAAAAAGTTATTATGCAAATTATAAATAATATAAATATTTAGTTATTTATTTATTGTAAAATATAGCTGTATAATTTTAATTTTATTCTATGCTTTGATAATTAGAAGTTACAAAATAGCTTCAGTAGTATATATATATATATAACTTTTTTACTGCTTACTATCACAATTTTTTAGAAAAAAATTAAAAAAATGAATTAAAATTTTA
This sequence comes from Dendrobium officinale, assembly GCA_019514585.1. Classification (NCBI taxonomy): domain Eukaryota; kingdom Viridiplantae; phylum Streptophyta; class Magnoliopsida; order Asparagales; family Orchidaceae; genus Dendrobium; species Dendrobium officinale. The sequence continues at coordinate 38,068,779 of CM033694.1, forward strand.
TTTTAGAAAAGAGTAAAAAGTTATCACAAACGAAGTTTTAGGCTTCGTTTGGAATGGCTATTTCACTGCTTCTTAAAGCAGTTTTCTAGTATAAAAATTAGTCTTCGTTTGAGATGCCTTTTTCACTACTTCTTAAAGTATCTTTTTAGTACAAAAATTTTAATTTTTTATCAAAAATCTGCTTTAAGAAGCAGTAGAAAAAGCCGTCACAAATAAAGCCTTAGCCGCCCTATGACAATTCATTGAGGCACGCCCAAGCTAGTGGGGGAATGAGCCCCATTGCTGTTGGATTCATCCATGATCCATAGATGAAGAAACAGATAATTGATTTACTTACTACACCTCTTTCTTTATTTCTCAATTTTTATCGTGCATCAGATACTGAATATGTGTGCCATTTATTAAATATTTAAAAAACCACAAAGTAATCCCGAGATTGAGAGAGAGAGAGAGAGTTATAGCTAGGGGTGTCAATTCGGGTCAACCGGTCGGGTTTGGGTCGAACCCAGAACTGACCTGGCATTGTTCGGGTCAACCCGAACCCGGCCCATTTAAAAAAAAAGGGTCAGGTTTCCGGACCCGAACCCGACCTGATTCGGGTCCGAGTCAACCTGACCCGACATGAATGACCCGAAGTTGACCTAAAATTGCTAGTTTTCGAGTCAAAAATCGGGTCAATCTTCGATTTTCTGGTCAAAATCAGGTAAAAAAAAAAACGGTAAATCTCGGATTTTCGAGTCAAATAGGAGTTTTCATGTCAAATTCAAGTCATTTTTTTTGGTTGCTAGGTCAACCCGAATCCGACCCCGATTTTTAAAACGGGTTTGATTTGTTGAACCCTAACCTGACCCCCGTTTTGGGGTTCGGGTTGACCCCAACCCGAATTTTTTCGAGTCGTGTTTCGGGTCGGGTCAAAAGTTGACACCCCTGGTTATAGCCCTAAAAAAATATTACTCAAATTTAGTGACTTTATAATCATCAAAATCTTTATTTTACTAATCTTAAATAATTATAATTATAAAGTTCATCCCTTTCAATCTTGAATCATAATATCATAAGCTAAATTTAAAAAGAAAAAGCTAAATTTTCCCAAAAATATAACTGTAAAGCAATCACTACTAAGGTCCCAAACAAATAACCATTTAAGGAATGAATTAAATAATACAGCTTGCTTTGGACAACCACCCACCAACCATACAAATGCTAGAAAAAGGCCAACAATAATGAAAATTTTTATCAAAATATTTTAACCAAATTTAAAATTTTTATTTAAAATTTCAGGATCTTTTAAGGTCTCTTTTGCAAATTTCTTATAATTTTTTTTTTAAATTTTTAAAGTTTTTAAATCATAATTTTGATTTAATAGAAAATTAATATAAATTGGCATTCTCTCTGAATCTTTTACTGCTGTTCACAATTATTAATTTGAATAATTGTAGATTTACATACCATTTAATACTATTCTATTTACATATTTAACATCTAAAACTTTAATATAACATAAATACCACCCATAGTTCATTTTCATACCAAATATGAGTGGTAGAAATTAAATATATAAGTGATAGGAAAGAAATATAAGTGGTATATTTGATATTAAAATAATATATGGTGGTATGCATATAATATTAAAATTTTAGGTGTTAGATATGTAAATAGAATGTTATAAAATGCTATGTATGTAAATTTTCCTTCTTTGTAAATAACTCCAGCCAGGCAACAACAATAAGGCTTTTGTCAATCAGTTTATTTCTTTCCAACTCATAAGCAATTATATTGTGCCAGTCTCTCCATATATAGCAAAGTGGTCTTGCAGCCATTATTTTGTGAAAGAAACATTTAGATTTTTATGCAGCTCATTGATCTATTGGTTGAGAGCTTTGATTATCAGCTAATAAATCTTGGGTGCGTAGGTTGCATGCATGTCATGCGTCTAAATTTGTCTTTAATTAACTCAAAAGTTCTAAAAATGCTTGTAGATTTTTTTAAGGGAATCCAATCTTTTTTTTTTTTTGCAGTGAAAATCCAATTATTACAGTTTACAGCAAGAAGGTTTACATGTAATCAAATATCAACTAAATGAAAACATCATTCAAAATAAATATCTCAGGCATGCTTGAATCAAGGAACATATAGTAGTATAAAATGAGAAGTGCAGATAAGCTCCATGCAAAACTATAACTAAAAAGGCTAAAACCAATTTGTTTCATCAAAGACCTTTGTTCCCTGGCCCTTAAGACTAGGGTTGTCAATATTTGTCCTGATCCGAAAAACCGACCCGAAAATTTCGGGCTCGGGTCAATCTGAACCCGGTCGGGTTTGAGTTAGGGATTTTGACCAGTTTGTAAAAACGGGTCGGTTCGAGTTAACCATGAAACCCGAAATCAATGCGGTTTGACCCATTTTTAATTAATTTAGGAAGGTTTAAAATGATTGTTATGAAATAAGTAAATAATATTTCTAAAAAATAATAAACATTATTGCCCGAATTAAATTAACCTTGATTTATTTTAAATTGATTGGAGTAAATCTTACCTTAATTTGATTTAGATTTAAATAAATCGAAAATAAAAAATTGTAGTCAAATATATCCGAAGCGGGTCGGGTTCGGGTTGACCTTAACCAGAAGCGAGTTGGGTTCGGGTTCGGAAAACCGATTTGTTTGTAAAAATGGGTCGGGTTCGAGTCGGGTCGAGCCAGTTTCAAGTTGGACCTGAACCCAACCTGTGACCCAATTTTAACAACCCTACTTAAGACCCTTAAGAGGGACCTCAACAATTGTCACAAGAGAGAAGAATTTCTCATAGGCATCTTCTTTCTCATTCCTCTTGTGAGCAATCCTCATGCGAACTCGCATGGGGACGCTGTGGATACCCCTTCTCCATATTTGCTTATTGAGCTTTACATCGATTCTGATATCGGTTGTCCTCATCGCCTTCTGAACGAAATAACTCAGTGTCGGCGAATACATTCGCATTTATTTAGATCTAGTTGGATTTACTTTGTTTTATACATGTTCATTAAGTTCTACAAAAAATTTCTTAAGTTGGTTCGACTTTAGCTTTGTTTGCAACAGTTTTCTTCTTGCTTTCTAAAGCAACTTTTTAGTGAAAAAAAAAATCCCAAAAGAAGCCTTTGACACAAATTGATTCATCCTTAAGCATTTTAGTTACTTAGGTATTTTACCTAACTTAATAGATTGTATTCTCACTTGGCCAACTTAATGATAGAATGAGCTACTCTTTTATGATTAATTTTAATTTTGGATAGGTATCACAATATAAATGTTATATCAATCCTCCCATAATAAAATTCAATAACAATCTCATAATATTCAATTAAAAATTCAAAATTTTAAAAATTTATTAATTATTATTTTCTATGTTAGAAGTATTCTACTTAATTTTGTTCTCTCCAATTTACAAAGTCTCTTACACATTAACTGTCCAACATAACTTAAGACTCGTTTGAGATGGCTTAATTTTGCCTTTTTTAGCTTCGAAATGGTGGAATTTTTTTTTTTATGTTGTTTGTATGTGTCACTTTTATAGAAATACTTTTTACAGAACTATATTTTTGTATTGTTTTAAAACTTTTTGATATTAACTTCTCCTTCAGAAAACTCCATTCTCTTAAACAACAATTATAAAACTAATTTTTATTTTTTAGAAAGGATAACCAAACAAAACCTTAGCAAGAGGAAACTCAGAAACGAATTTTAGTTTTCCTTCTCATTTTATTTTCTATTGATTATAGCTTCATTTATGAGCTTATTAGTTTATTAAATTTCTAATATCTTTAACACTATTGATATGAGGTTCTATTTTTGATATATCCTCAAAGAGTGTGAGCCCCACAAAAATGATATTTGTATTAATTGAAATACTACTTAATTTTTAAGTATTATTGACAGAGAGATTTTATATTAACAAATTCTTAATAATATGATACAATAGTTAATTGGTGATACTATTAAAAGAATTTTTTGTAAAAAAAATAAAATAATATCTTTAATCTCTAAGGAAATCTTAGATTTGAATACTAAAAAATAATTAACTATAGTTTCTTATGTTCTATTTGAAGAAAATAATAAAAATTTTAGAGACCCAAAATATCTCACAATATTCATGCAATATCTTAAATAAAATAAAAAAATTAGAATAGAGAATATTAAAATTCAAAGCGATGAGAATAGGAAGAGTTGATCCGATATATATAGAACGAGGAATAAGATGATTATGTCAATGTATAAAAAGAGGTGTTCGAATCGTCACAAAATCACGATGAAGAAGGAAAAACGAGAGAGAAGAGAGAGAAATTAGAATATTGCGAAGATAAGTGCGATATCATATGCACTTATTTTTTAGGACACAATCAAGGCTAAGCTTTGATAAAGAATTTACTAAAATCTATCAATTGGATCAATTTTTTCGCATATGAAGTTCAAATCAAACAAAAGAGAACTTAGACACAAGCAAAACTTCTATTTTTCTCAAAATTTTGAATCAATTAAAAGCTTCCTTGCAAGCTACTATAAGTCTAAATTTGTATTTATTTATACTTTAAAATGTAAAAAGTACGAAAAGATGATTAATTTTGAACCCACTCAAATCTACATCAAACAATTTTAAAATTGAAATGATTGAAATCAACCAAACTCAAAATCAAATAAATACATTAAAGAAGAGTCAATTTAAAAAAAAAAATTAACTTTTGAGTGAATTAAATACAAATTCGGTAGCTTCGAATTCAAGATATCTTGGTTGATAGCCTAAGCTCCCAACCAGCACATCAAAATGGGCGGCATAATTTCAAACAATTTGATATAGCTAATTTCATCAACCATAAGTACATCCATTTGGACCATCTAATGCAGCAACATAAAATACAAAAGTCCAAAACTTGGGCAAATTAAGCTAAAAAATGCTTCATGGAACTTAGGGGACCACAGCAAATTCAATAAATTCAACTTACAGAATCTCCTTCTCTGCTCATAAAAATAAAAAAAGGAATGAGATTCCATTAAACATTATAGTCTTATATTGAAATTCTTTTCAGCTTTTTCAAGGAATTATGGACTAAATGCATTATTCTAATGGAGCATTCAGAGTTTCAAAACAGATTCGCCCATTGAATCCTTCAAGCAGATGAACCACCTAACAAGCAGATGAACCACCTAACATCTTAGGTTTTGTTTGGATAGATTATAATTGTTTTTATCAGAACCTTTTAAAAATTATTTTCTCAATCATAATTTATGTTCATCTTTTTTTTTTTTTTGGGACATTTAGGCCATTTAAGGCAAACTCACACACACAACGCATACACAGAGACTCGAACCTTAGACCTCTTAGTTGGAAGCTTTAGCTCTCAACCAATAGGCCAAGGAGAGTTGTGTATGTTCAACTTTTCAAAGTAGCTTTTTTAAAACAAACTTTAAGAAAAAGTGTACAGTTCTTTGTCCATTCAGATAGATTTTCTTTTTTCCAACAGCCTCAAAGAAAACCTTAAAGATGCATTGAATCAAAAACATTCAACAACCCTTTTATACATAAAAAACTTTTTCTTTTAATTGAATTTTTTAGAGAAATGATCAATGACAAATCATAATTATTTAAACTCACTACCTTAGGGGCTGTTTGGTAGCAGAATTTAGGCCAGATTTGAGGCGGATTTGAGCGAAATCCAGTCAAACGGCTTAAAATGCAAAAACCAAATCTCACGGTAAATGAAAGCTGCGGTGGACGGAAAATTACCCCTTTTCATGGTAAATCCCGGATTTCCGAAATCCTCTGATTCGACGGATTTAATGCTCTATGGGCACGAGACGGAAAAATAGCACGCTTGTTTCAGGATTTAACGCTCTATAGCCAAACAGTCACGCCGTATTTAACATGATTTATCATGAATGTTACCAAACAGTTTTCAAGATTTAATCCTCCAGGATTTCGTAAATCCGGATTTAGAGGATTTACGAAATCCTACTTAAATGAAATCCTAGGTGCTACCAAACAGCCCCTTGGAGAAACAACATTCTCCTCTGAGCAAAATTTCATGCTCCTTTCTGCTTATGAGACAAAATTCAAAAACTTCCATGCTTAATTTCAATCCTAAATGATCTTTAGAAGTATTATACTTTCATAAACAGAGCATACCCGGGCTACTTCCTACAAGTTTTGGCTGGTTTTGGTCAAATTTCAGTGATTTCAACCAAGTTTCTGTACTCTTTACAGGCTTATTCTTATAATTCTGAGTCTAAACAAACCAAAGCTGACCAAAAGAAAACATTCTAACCATCGATATTTGTTTAAAGCAAAATTGGAAGCCATGGCTCTAAAAATTTCTACAGATGAAGAAATGCAGACAGAAGAGAGAAAAGCCAGGAGCAGAAATATCATAAATATACAACGGTTTTCAGTAACCATACAAAAAAAAGACAGCTAAAATCAATTTCTTTACAGAGAAAGTAAAGATAAAATTGTAAATGCGCTGAATAAATGATTTGCAGTAAGGAGGTCCCATGAAATATGAATGATGGATGTAAGGATTGTACATATAATGGAATACACTGAACTAGAATTTATAATTAATCTCAGAATCAATGGAATTAAAATAAATGTTTACAGATAATAATGTTGAAAGTAAAAAATGACATGAATGAACAAGATGGGAGAGCACTAACAAGAGACCTTTTGAGCTTGTTACTACTCCACCAAGATTTAAAAAAAAAAAAACAAAGAAACTTAAACTAGATGAACATCTGAAACAAATAATATGTACCTAAGAGATCCCATTGCAGATCAATGGGAAATGCACCTAAAAAGATCACTCTGAACTAAAATTCAAAAGTAAAACTCGGAAACTTTGAATGTCTGAATCATCCTCAGCTTCATCTCTTTGATCTTATTGTAGAGAAATCAAAGAAAGAATAATACTCAAGCCAATATGCAGAACTGCGAACTTTCACAAAGCAACTTTCTGAACAAGCTGCATTTGTTCCAGCCAATCTCCTAAAATTGCGTGTTCATCATCGATGGAAGAACTAAGAGCTTTTCCATCATCAAAACAGCAGCCTTTGCCAATGTCATTCTTTCCCACCAGAGACTGAACCCACGAAAGATCTGGCTCGATTCCAACTAGTTCCTGCTTCACATTCTCATAATCATGCATTGAATTCTGCTGCTGCTTCACTCTTTCAGAAGGAAGTGAACCAAGGAGTAAATTTGGAGATCCCGCCGGAACCCCGAGCGGAGAAATCGCACGAGGGGAAGAAACACAGTGCAAGGAATTCAGAGCTCTTGGAGAAAGAATGCTTTGCTGCTGGATTCTGCTCATAGGTGACAAGTTTGAGGAAAAATAATCAGATTGAAACCTGGGAGAAGCACAATTCGCCGGTGCAAATTCACTGCTGAGGGCACTTCTAACCAGAAGTTGAGGCAACGCCAGTGATCTAGAGTTTGGCAGAGTGCGGAGGTCACTAGTCGAATGGGCAAAGAAACAAACACGGCGGTTGCAGGAGTCGCCGTCTTTGCAGAGCCGGGTGCGGTACTGAGCCGGGTGAAGCCAACACTCAAACACCCCGTGTGCATACTCGCAAACGTCGCCCTTTGGGCACTGACCACGCCGGAACTCAACGCATGGGGTACAGCTATAATTGAACCGCCGTGGGTCTCGTCTCCGCGCGTTCTCGCCAGGGTGGACGAAGGGGCATTCCGTCCAGTCGTGGGAGTAGGCTCGGGAACAAGGTTTGATTTTGAAGGAGAACATTCGGAATTCGTCCGAGGAGTAAATGCTGCTCTTGACGTCAGGAATGGAGGCATCTATTGTGTAACCCTTTTTCTTTTCTTGAGGGGAAGAGGAAGAAGATGTTGAATCCGAAGAAGGAGTGACTGGTGGAGAGCCGTTACTGAGAACCGTTTCGAGGGAGGAATGTAGAGAGGAGAAGATGGGTGAAGTTGGGATGAGGTCGATGGGGCGGCGGCCGGCAGCGTCGACGGCGTTGGGGTCGGCTCCGGCAATCAGGAGGAGGGTGACGGTGAGGGAGGCCGCCGGACCTCCGCCTGCAACGGCGCAGTGGAGAGCGGTGACAGCGTCGGGACCGCAGCGGAGGTCGACGTCGACGTCGACGGCGGCGGAGAGTGAGAGAATAAACTGGAGGACGTTGAGGCTGCCAAAGGCGGCCGCGATCATGAGCGGAGTTCGCCGAAGAATAGTCATGCGGGAAGAGAGCAGGCACCGGCCGTACCAGGGCCCGGAGACGTGGAGGGCAGCGGGTTCACGCGAGGCGGCAAGACGGAAGCGAGTGACGTAGTCAGAGGCGGCTAACTCGAGAAGCTCGGAGACTACGTCCACCGCAGTGGAAGCAGCGCTAACGGGGAAGCCCATGGGTTGCGGCGAGTGAACAGGGTAGCGGCGACGGGTTCGGAGTCTAGGGCTCCCTCACTTATAGGCTGCGAGTAAGCCATTAATTAAAAAATATATTAAAATATGATTTTGATAAGTTAAATGAGAAAAAACAGGGAAAAATAAATCGTGCGTGGATAAGGAATTAAAAATCTGCGGCGAATCGGAGCAATATAAAAATGCGATTTTTCGAAGATTGCGCCTTAAAGGACCGGAAACTACCTTAAAAAGCGTAGAGAAATAACAGATCGGAGAAAGAAAGTGTACGAGATATCAGCACAGCGGCCGTTGGCGGTCAGTGATCGGCCATCGGAGGTCGGAGACCCGCGGTCGGCGAGGCTGGGGAAGCGGGCGTTTTTTGTAACTATTGGGCCGGTGAGAGATTGAAGCAATGAATTGAAGATGAAATACGGTGTAAAAGAAAAAATTCAAAATAAATGGATTTCATTTTTACAAAGAAGTTACTAAAGATTTCAAAATTTTAACTGAAAAAATCGTCAGTAATGCATGATTTTCATGTAATGTGTTATATGAAGGATACTCATATGCTTAATGATTATCAACTAGTCCTGTCCTAAGGGTCCTAAGGATAGTCAATCCCTTTCAATCATCAAAGTACTAGTTGACTTGATAGTTTAATAATACATGCTTAATTAATTTGAAATCTTTTTTGTTACCAATAGGTCTAATTGCACTTGAAAAATTACAAAAAAGACATTATTTTAAGTAATGAATGTGTCTTCTATTATTCAATGATGTCATTTAGGGTGAGGAATGTTGGTGCAATATATTAACAAATTACAAATAATATGAGGTATAAATGTGATAGAGTTTGAGAAACTAAGTTAACAAAGTTAATTGAGGATGATATATAAGAATTAAGTAACACGGTAAGGCTTAAGTTAAATGGTTAAAAGAGCTTGCTAAATAAAGATTCCTTATATAGCCTGCTTGCTCCTTAACTTGGAAAGGTACAACTAATTTGACGTCAAGGGAATGCCATGTAATAATAGTAGGTTGGTTTATTTCATTGCTCGAGTAATTTCTAACTCAACTAAATATAAGCTTAATTTGATTCAAATGAATACCAAGAACTGAAGTATCAAAACCTAGATAAGATAAGACCTAGAAAGGGAAAAAAATAATTCTCTCAAAATATTTCAAAAACCACTTTTAATATTCAAATACATGAATCCTATATGTACAAGAAGAAATAGTTGACAAAAGCAAAGCTATCGTCCCTAACTGCATGCTACATAAAATCTTGAGATGAAACAAGATATTGAGTGAGATGATGATACATTCAAAAATCTATTAGCCTAAAGCTCTACTGAAAAAGAGAGATTAACCCCTTTTATTTTTTATGACAAAAGCAATAAGAGATTGATTGAGATTTCTTGATAACCACATAAGAAGGATCATCTTCTTCAAAGGGGAATCAATTGAGGAAAATCTAGAAAAAACATCTAAATGAAATCACGAAGGATTACTCTATGAGATATCTTTAATTTTCCTTTATTTAAATTTTGTGAGTGATCACTTTCCATAAACTATTCCTTTTTAGAGGGGAAGATCATCATCTAGATATAAGTTATCTCTATCTATCTCTCTCACGCACATTTATACATTAATAGTCATTTGCTATAATTAGCCAAGCCTACATGCCTTACCTTCATAATCATTGTTACTTCTCAACTTAGATGAAAAGATTAAAATATCCACAAATTTTAATGCTCTATCATTGACTCTACAAAAAATTATAAATTTAATGATATTGTTATAGTGGTAAATGTTAAGGCAAAAAAGGATATTGATATGAATTGTTAATATTATGAAATGTAAACTACTTATATCAATACTTACCAACAAATAATAGCAGAATCAATTTTTATTTTAAGGGTCGGCAAATTTATTACATAGATAACATAATATTTAAAAAATAAAATAAAAAATATATAATTTAAAATAAAATGTTGGATTTCATTATGATCGATGAATTGAACAATAATTACAAGCTTTTCAAACACTGCCGTTGCCAGGTCCCAAATCCTGGATGAGAAAAGTGGAGGGTTGCGTTAGGTAGTCGACAGCCAGCGTAAAACTTGTCAAATAATAATGACATGAATCCTTTAAGAAAGAAAAAAGATTCATGTAGCCGACCCCACGTGGTGGGATAAAGGCTTAATGTTGTTGTTGTTGTTATTGAGCCGATTATCATCAATTTTATTGGGAATCATTTCACTTTGGTTTAAGAATGGTACAAAAAGATGCAACTATATACTAACTTCAAATAAATGATTATTCAACTCTTGAAATCACATATTAACTATAATATAAAATAACTCAGCGCGATAATGATGTAAATTTGCTATTTTTTCTCCTCATTGTATTGATTGTCTACGTCCTTGAATGTAAGTTCATAGTTGGAACATCAATTTAAAAATGTGGCATTAATATAAACCATGTTGAATTAATGATTAACAATTTCAAAGTCTAATTATTCAATATCAAAAAAATAGGTAGAGGAACAAAAAGTATACAACTGGCCATTTTTCTTAAACAAAGGCATACAATTAAAAAAAAAAAGAAAGAAAAATTGTCCCCTTCGTTTTTACCACACAGCCCACCTTTTGTTCCTATGAAAAAGATTTGTATTCCTCTAAATTTTGTTTAATGAAGGGCATTCACATTAAATTAAATCAAATTCTAAAGGGAACTCTACACTAGTTTTAATTTTCATAAAAATACAAGCTATCTTTAAGCAAAGGGTTATGCAATACATACATCTTTTGCTACAATTTTTTGAACAATCTTAGAAAGGGCACATGCCACATTCAATCACTAGTTTAATAGCCCATAGTTCCTTCTTAAACTTTGTAATATTCACAGTTAAAGCTCTAGTTTTCCTAGCAAAGAAAGGGGGAGACACTAAACAGGGTTACCTTTTTTTATTTCCATGAAAGTACTGATCAACCCAATTTGACAAAGTTGATGACAACACAACTTCACTCCTTCAAATGATTCTCCTCGGAGTCCTTGGTTTAGGGCTCCTTCAAGTTATAGAGCGATGCATGCATCATCAACACAAGACTGTCGATTCCCCTTTAAGTCACTCTAGTCATCGAAGCTTAGAATAGATTGAAACAAAGGGAGATCAAGCATAGGTGAAATATACGTAGTGCCACTATGTGAGCCCTAGCTAACGGGTGGTCAGGAAATAGAAGATAATGAAGGGAGGATTACATAATTGTTTTTCCTTAATAAGAGAAATATCAAATTTTAGAGACAATAATTATCAACCATGAACATTATGTGGTTATACCCTTAACAGTAAAAGATTTAATACATAATGTTAAGTTTTTAAAGACAAAATTATTAAAGGCAACTCAAATAATTCCGACGAAATAATCTCATTATGAGATTCCTCCATTTTTCAGACATGGTCATACAGGGATGGTCCTAATGTTCCTTCTTAGCAGGATTTCACCCATTAGGATAAGGAGAGCCAAACACCTGGTTCCTCTGGTTCATAGATAAATTCCTAGATTGGTGTGTGCTAGAGCGAAAGGCTCTCAGATTATGATTGCTACGCCTATTGACCATTAAAGCAATGCTTGGGATAGTGGGATGAAGTTCTCATAGATGATACTAAATTGTTATGGGATATAATATACATGGTGGAAGAGTGAGAGGATTTTTCATCTTAGCATTGCACGAATATCAATCACACAAATAGAGAAGATAAAACACCATAATTTAATGTGGAAACCCTAGAAAAGGGAAAAACCATAAGGTCTGGCCCAATTCAAACGATTCCACTAATATTTGAATAAATTACCTTGATTCATCCTTTAATTTGAATACGATTAAATTATAATTATATGACAAGTTTGGCGAAAGTTTGACGTCAATTGATGGTCGAGCGAAAGTTCAACGATATATAATCGATGGCCTGGTAGAAGTACAATAACCGTTGGTGGCCGGGCGGAAGTCTAGTGACAATCGGTGGTCGACGGAAGTCCAACGACAGTCGGTGGCCTGCGGAAGTCCAACAGCGGTTGGCAGTTGGGCATAAGTTTAGGGATAGTCGGTGGTCGGGCAGAAGTTCGGTGATGGCTGGTGGAATGACGGTGGTACGGCTGTAGTCGAGGAGTTTGGTGGCAAGAGAGATATTAAATTTCTCTTTATTCTTCCTTTTCTTTCTCCTCTTTCTCCCTTCTTTCTCTTTTTGTTAAGAATTGAGAGTCTATTTATAATTTTTATAGTGACGTGGCTGGTAAATAGTGAGAAGATCAAGGATAGGTTGTTAGCGTTTCAGATTGATAACCGAGATTGATTCCCTTGATCATAGACAATTTATCATGCATTTGAGTGTCTTAATGATATCAAAATTTGAAGATTTTTGGGCTCGTTGCATTCGTCTCGCCGAGTTGCTCAATTCGACTGTAAGCATGTCACATTTGAAAATCATTTTGTTGTCCAACTTATGCTTTGAAGCTTTCAAATGTGTTTTAGACCCTTGACTTGAACTCATTTGGGCTCGAATTTGATCGAATTTAGTGTCGTAGGGTTCATCTTTTCGAAATGTTTAGTTCGACTATAATTTTGTTGAAATTAGAGTTCTGATAGTCCTGAAATTAATTTTGAAAGTTTTAAACTCAACTTTGTCTCAAAATTTGTGTATGATCAATATACTTTTTTTTATGATGCATCTGAACTCATCTTAATTTATTAGTTGGGAGTTTTTTCTGCTAATTATGAATTTTTAGATTCAAAGTTCAGGGTATTTTAATTGCTAAAATCTCTCTCTATGCGTAAATAGTAAATACTTTATTATTTTAAATGTCATTTTTTAAATATTAAATCTAAAAGAAATATTATCACCTTTCTATTTTTAGTTTTTTATATTTAAAACTTATCAACTGCTCCAACAAAGATTTCAGAAATTGCGGATAACTTCGTCGGAAAGAAAAATAATACGCGCCTATCCGCGGAAGAGAATTGAAGACGTTGTCGGCTTCCCCAACTTTCCTTTCTCTTATATACACCTCCAGGTGCAAAAAAGCCCTCCAAGGCTCCAATCCTTGCCCTTCTTCTCCCTTCTTCTCCTTTTTTCCGCCTCCGAATTATTTTTCCCTTCGGTCTTCGAAGATGAGCGGTCCTAAGTACGCTTATCCCTACCCTGCTCAAGGTAACATACTCTGCCTCTCTTTAGTTTTTCTCCCATCCCCTTTCTCTCTCTATTGATTTCAAATCAAATCTGCCATTTTTCCTTATAAATTTCGAGTTTTGTTGTTTTTTTAAGGGGATCTGAAGAAATAGCCATTTTTTTTCTTTTTTTACATGCCGCTATGAATGTTAGGGATACAAATTGCCCTGTTTTGTAGTTTATATTTTTTTTGTATATTTTGTTCAATGAAGCTAACAGAAATTTTTTTCTCGTGTTGAATATTTGAGTTTTGTATTTTTTTTTAAATTTAACTTTTGATAGATCTCTTGTTGCCTTAAAAAATTTCCTTCTTTTGTGCATTAATGTTTCTCAACATATATGTGCTCTGTTTAATTTTTATTAACTTTATGAGATCTTTTTGCTGATATATCGTGAGAAAGAACTCTCCTGGTGTTTTAACTTGCAAAGTTTATGAATTCAACGTTGGGTATAATCAAGTCAATGAATTTATATAAGTTTTCATCTGTGGCTGCGTGTTATCAACATTCAACTCAACAAATCTATGGAAAAGATATAAATGAGAAAATAGGGTTTTACTTCTATTGAGATTGATCACTACTTAAACATAAATTTGTATAGATTTATAACCCATGACTACCTAGTAACAACTCATTATTAGCTAGCAACAACCAATAACTAAGTAGCAACAACTCTTTTCTAGCTAGCAATAACTCATTACTAGATAGCAATTTACATCTAATGACCTGCTCATACTTTAGAAAAAAAAAAAAAAAAAGAAATGAAATAATACAATTGTTAAATTTTCCTAGAATCTCTATCATGCCCTGCAAGTTGTTTTTGCTTGAGTAGTCGTTAATTGATCCTTTGATGAAACATGAACAACTTGAAGTACATTGTTTTGGAATTGGTTACAAATGAATTGAAAGTCAATAGTAGCATGTTTCGGATGAGAGTGGAATACTAGGTTAGAGCATATGTGTGTGATCCCAAAATTATCATAACAAATGATTGGGCTTTGCGGGTTCTGAATTTCAAATTCAATCAAGGTAAATGTGAAATTAGGATCTTAAGGGAGAGTGGGGTAGGGGGTAAAACCTCTATAACATAGATGATTTTAATAGATTTAAGGATAAAAATTTTAAATTAAATATATAATAACCTAGAAGTTTTCTCTAGCCCATCCCTGGTTCCATCATCGATCTAGATAGAGCAAACCCTATAGAGCTTGGTGGGATTGATAGAAGCATATCCGTACTATGCCTTTGTTTATAATAATTAAGCTAGAGTTTTGCTTCTTGGAACAACACGAGGTAAGATTATGACCCAAATATAACAATGTGACGATGTCATCTTTCTAAGTTACCATTGTGTTATAGTGCATGAGGTGATATCGTGAGGTGAGAGATGACTTGTGTAGACAGGTATGTTTGCAAGAGCAAGCTGTTTACCTCCTTTTTTTAGAGTAGAATGTGATCATTTTGCTTTTAAAATAAATTTCAACTATGGGTTTGAGTGAATAAAGCACCACTATTGAGGTGAATAAAGCCAAATGTATTTAATAAGTGAGCAATAAAGATAATGTAATAGTTGAACCCATCATAAGGTATTATAGGAGAAGTTCATATATCAGAAAATCTGAGTTCAATAGTTTTAGTAGAAGGAAGTAAAGAATGATAGATTTTAGCTTTTAGTGTATTGAAAAATATTACAAAGAGATCCATATGATGCTGAGGATGACAAATCTAATTGATAATTGAAGACTATGCCTGAGAATGGGAAAGGCAAGGTGACAAGGTCTTTGATTCCACTTAAACAAAGCGGTCTTGACATTATAGAAAGGAATAATTGGAGAAAACGCATTACTAGATATATGACACTCATATGCACCATCTTTCCTTTCTTCCTTTAAAAGGACTGCCCTCATGTTTATTTCCTTTACAAGAAAAGAAGTGGGTATAAATTCAATTTAAATACTATTGGTTGTGCAAATTTAGAACTTTAAATAAATCTTTTTCATATTTGGTGTCAAAAGAACATTACAAAGAGCGTAGGTAATAATAAGAGTGGTAAATGAGGTTGAATGATAATGGGCAATCACAAGGGCCGTGCCATCACTAATCAAAACATCCTTAGAGCCGCTATAGAAATGTAGATGGAGATTTTGTTCAAGTTGACATTGACATGATGTGAAGCACCACTATCGAGGAGCTATGTAGGAGTTGTGGATACATTGATGGCAACAAAATGGGTTTTAAGCTACTAGAAATTAGACAATCCAAGTGCTTAAGCATGAGGCAGTTTTGCCTGTTGAATTGGAATACATTGAAATGATAGGGCATCACTTTGTAGAGTGCCCTTTTATGTCATATATTTGACAATTACCATGGTATGGATGGGAATGAGGATGATCACCTTAGAATTTTATTGTGCTTCTTTATTAAAGCGGTTGCTGAAGTTGAATAATGGACGCCGAGTTCGAGTCTAATTGACAAAAGAAGGTGATGCGCATCAGCTCATTAAAGGCCGAGGCGGGTGACTATAACATGGTTTGTAAAAGATAGAAATGGGAAAATGTTTTGTGTTATTTTTATTGGGACCAATACCTATTTATACAGAACTCTGTAAAGATTTTACAACGCTTGACAACCAGCTCATGACTAGCTAGTACTTTACATCTAACGACCAGCTCGCAATTTACAAAATATGAAATAAGACAACTGTCAAAATTTCCTAGAATCTCTATTAAGCTGTTGGCATGGATACAAGTGTGATGTAAAAATGTTTATAAAATCTACTTTATTTTGAACAAGTGATGATAATTTGATTTCTTTTCTAAAGATTAGAACATATAGTTCTAAATCTTGTTTTCATATGCTTGTTTTTCACAGAAGTTGCAGAATTAATGATACCTTACTAAGTAAATATAAGCCTTTATGACAAATTTAGTCTAGAAAAATGTTCAGCTTGAAGCATAAATGTTGGAAAATTTCGAACAATTATTGAATAGGCTCGAGGCTAACTCTATTTGGTATTATTCATTTAGATCTTGTTTCGAAATTGAACAAGATCTAATTAATAGGATGGACAATGAAGTTTAACGGACATTAAATGAAGCCATATTGAACCAAAATGTTCAGTATGGCTCACTGTATTTCATATTTCTGTTTAGTGTTGAAAGCCCAAAAATTATGATTTGATTCAGATTGGTTCAGTTTAACTTGTTTTTTGTGTGTTTAATTTCATGGAGAATGAAGTTGAACTAGCCCTTTATTGAAGTTCTTATATTGATTGATCTCAGCTCTTTGTGACAGAACAACCTACTTCCTCTAGTTAAATTCTCTATATAATGTTTTATAGCATTTCGGTTATATTCTTTCTATATGGTTGCAGGGTATTACCAGGGTCCTCCGGTCATGCCGCCGCCTCACTATTATGCAGCTCCGCCTCCTCGCAGACAAACTGGCTTTCTTGAAGGATGGTAAGATTCAATCTCTCTCTCTCTCTCTCTCTCTCTCTCTTTCTCAATATAAAAATGCATATAAATTCTTTTTTTATCATAAACGAGCATTTATGTTTATTTGGTACAGTCTTGCTGCTCTCTGCTGCTGCTGCCTTATTGATGAGTGTTGCTGTGATCCTTCTATCATCTTTGTCAGCTAAAGGATCTATCATGCCTTTCCTCCTGTGAAGTTTAGCTCTATCTATCTCTTCTGTTAATATTATGGTTTGCTTTATGTTTCCTTTCCTTAGATTTATGGAATTTTAAATTGTTTGTCCTTATGATTTGAGATGGATTCTAGAGAACATATTTGTAGCTAAGACTAATTTGATCTTTTTATTATATGTAGATTGTAACTTTGAATAATGAAAGGAGTCTCTTTCTCTCTCTCCTATTTGTGAAATGAAAAATGTTTGTTGTTGTTTCTGTAATAATTGAAATTTCATTAGTGCTTTGTAGAGTGCAATTGGTGTGGTTTTATGGTTCTATTGTTTTATGTCATCATTGTATAAATTACTTGCATTAGGTTTAGGTTTTTTTTTTTTTTTTTTGGAACGACTTTCTTACTGCATCTTGAAGCATTTTGAATATAAAAATTTTAATTTTTATACTTAAAAAATTACTTTAAAAAGCAGTTAAAAAGTTATCCCAAACTGAGCCTTAGATTGGAACTATCAACAATTTAAAGCTTTCTGTAATAAAGCTTTAGACATAACAAGTCAAATTTCTTTACATGTTCGGTACCCATAGCCCATTGATTGAATCTTCACAACAGGTCATAAAATCTATGTACTTCTATAAAATCAAAATTTTATTTTATAATAGCAGTATATAATTTATATGTAATAATTAATATAGTAATTAATAAATATCATGAATTTCTCCTTAAATTGATGTTGGTTCATTAGGAAACATCAATTTTCAAGCAATAAGGTAACAATTAAGAATGATGAATTTTTTCATTAAGCAGCATCATATCTTTGAGGTGTAGTACGGCATAATCGTCGAGAATACATTTTCTTATTTTAAAGAATGTAATAAAATTTAAGTGACAATCATCTCCCGAATCATGTCTTAATATTTCGAGAGATTATTACGTGCGGAGTCCGGACATAGAGAACCGTTTGGTTTTGTAAGTGTGAACAATAAAAGCGTAGCGGTGAACAGTAAAAATGCAATAGTGAACAATAATTATGTTTTTACTATATTTTTATAGTTCACAGCTATAAAATTGAACGGCTCTGTGTGTTCGGATTCCGCATGTAATAATCTTTCTTGATATAAGATGAGAAATTAAGTATTCAAATAAGCAACAAATTTTTTTATTGATATTGAATATTTCATAATATTTTTTATTAATTGTCAATGAATGTTATCTTATTAATTATAATGTAAATGAGATATATTATAAAAGATAATTCATGCATCAAAAATTAAAATAGTTTTGAACATAACTATCATGTGATGAAAAAATAAGGCTCTTGTTTTTTCTTGATTTTGTATATTGAGTTAGTCTTCATTTTAAATGGCTTTTTTAATGCTTTTAAAAGTAATTTTTTAGTGCAAATTTTTTGAGCTAAATAGGGGTGTCAATATTTGACACGACACGACAACCCGACCCGGACCCGACCCGGAAAATCCGGGTTGGACCCGACCCGTTTGATAAACGGGTCGGGTCCGGGTTTGCAGATTCAACCCGTTTAATAAAACGGGTCGGGTCGGGTTGACCCGGCGGGTTGCCGGGTCAACCCGAAAACCCATTTAATTTAAAAAAATGAATTTCCCGCTCAATCCCGCTGCTGCCCGCTGCCCCTGCCGCGCTGCCCGCTGCCCGCCTGCCCGCCTGCCCGCCTGCCCGCGTGCCCTGCGCTGCCCCCCGCGCTGCCCCGCGTGCCCGGCTGCCCCGCGTGCCCGCGCTGCCCCGCGTGCCCGCGCCTCGCTGCCGCGTGCCGCGCGCCTCGCTGCCGCGTGCCGCGCGCCTGCGCTGCCGCGCCTCGCTGCGCGTGCCTCGCTGCCGCTGCCGCGCGCGCCTCGCTGCCGCTGCCGCGCGCCTCGCTGCCGCTGCTGCCGCGTGCCGCGCTGCCGCCGCTGCCGCGCTGCCGCGCCCTCGCTGCCGCTGCCGCGCTGCCGCGCTGCCGCCGCTGCCGCCCGCATGCCGCCGCGCTGCCGCCGCTGCCGCGCGCGACGTCGCCGCTACCGCGCTGCCGCCGTTGCCTCGCAGCCGCGAGTGAAAAAACCGGGTCACGGGTCGTGTCGGGTCAACCCGTGACCCGCTCGGGTCGGGTCCGGGTTGGAATGTTCGACCCGTTTATAAAAACGGGTCGGGTTCGGGTTGACCCGTTTATATACGGGTCGGGTCGGGTTCGACCCGAACCCGACGGGTTGACCCGAATTGACACCCCTAGAGCTAAAGATTTTTACAGTAGAAAGCTGTCCCAAATGAAAGCTTGACAAATAAAAGATACGAACGAAATTTATCTTTCTTATGCAACAAATCAGAATTTATCAAATGAGATAAAGTAATATAATATATGATGATATTAAGAAGGTCATTTAACATAAATTATCTCAATTTATTTAGTCCATAAATGTTAAAGTACAAAAAAGCTCAAATTGAGAGATCAACTTTGATGTAGCTAATAATCTCATATTCTAATTGAAAATGTCAGATAGCATTGCCTTTAGTATAAGCTTTGTGTAAACATTCTCACATTTCTTTGATTGTTTATGTGGCTTTAGATTGAGAACAACCATATAATCAATAGATCCTATGATCCACATTATCTCTCTTATATCATTCTTTTGACATCAAGGCTTCGTTTGGGACAGTTTTTTTGCTGCTTCTTAAAGCAACTTTCTAGTTAAAAAATTAAATTTTTTACTAAAAAACTACTTTAATAAGCAATAAAAAAGTCGTTCCAAACAAAGCCTAAGTCAACTTTGAAAATCGAAGAGGCATGATCAATATCATCAATGTGTTACCATAATTATTTTTCTATATTAAATAATTTAAATTGAAATTTGTAGGTAGAATGGTTTTTACCTACGGTCATACTTCAAAAAAAATTCAAATTATTGATCGATATGATTTACATATTCAAATAATGTTTAAGGCTTCGTTTAGATCAGTTTTCTTGCTAATTTCTAAAGCAGAGCTCTTTGTTTTGTTGGCTTCCAAAAAAAAAAAAAAACAACTAAGAACATATCAAAGCATCACATCGATCTTTATCAATTAATTAGAGATTGCCATATTGCTCTCTTTTGCAAAATAAATTGATGAGGACAAAATTATAATTTCAATTTCCTACAAGATAGCCCCTCACCTAAAAGAATTCATGATATATTGACATATAAAATTTGTATGCTTATGATATATAATCATATAAATTAAATTATTAAGTTTTTTATTTTCTCTTATTTAACCCTTTGTGAAATTACATCAAAATTTTCTTTTGTGAAATTAAGGTTTTACTTCAAACAGCTTTTCCATTATTTTTTACGATAAAAAAATAGTTAATAAAAAATAATGTATTTGAAATGCAGTTTTTTGTCATCATTATTTTAAAATTTTCTCTTTAATTTTTTTTAATTGTTAAAATTTTAATTGAGATTGAAACTTAAAAAAAAAAACATAAACAGTACCAACAAAATTTAAATATAACATAACAGCATAATTTGTATGTTTAACAAATGCAGTATGATGATAGCATTTCGTACTTTTTAACTCTATGTACGCATTAATACAATATTAATCAAACAAAAGACGATCATTTCTATGCAATTAGCATTCAAAATCATACGATAATGACAGATTAATATTCTGATTGTTGCATCCTGGAGTATTCACGGTAATAGATAAATATAAAGTTTAACGTCTCAGCTTTGTACGAAGACCCGACACGCATACAGATAAAGAGAGAGGGTGTAGCATTTATGAGACAACAAGATTTTTACATGAAAAACCCCTAAAAAGGGGGAAAAGCCACGGGGCCTATCATAGTTTGAATAAATCCACTATTATTTGCAGTCGATTACAAATGAGACCCTTCCTTAGGGAAAGACCTTGGCATGATGTACATTATATAAAGTACATGATGAGAATACAAAGAGTCATTTGCTGACGTGTTTGTTTGGTCAGAAAGTCCATAGTCGATGGGCGATGGACTATGGGCGATGTAAGTCGGAAGGATCGTAGTCGGCAGGGGATGGAGGTCGAAAGGACCATTGTCTGATGATAGAGGTCAAAAAGATTGTAGTCGTCGGTGGACGATGTAAGTCAAAAGGACCATACTCGGCAGGCGACGGAGGTCGAAGGGACTGTAGTCGGTGGGCAATGTAAGTCAGACTGACCATAATCGGCGTGCGACGGAGGTCGGAAGGACTGTAATCGGTGGGGGACGTAAGTCAGAAGGAACGTAGTCGACGGGCGACGGAGGTCAGAAAGATTGTAGTTGGTTGGGCGACGTAAGTCTGAAGGACCGTTGTCTGACGACAGAGGTCAGAATGATGGCGTCAGGTAGAAGTCTAGCAATAGAAAGAAATCCATCATCGGATAGATGTCCGACGAAAGTTCGACGTCGGGAAGAAGTCCGATGTCAGGTAGAAATATAACGACGAGCGGAGGTCCGGCGTTGAGTAGAGTCTGATGTCAGTCGGCCGTCGGGGAAAACTCTGACGTATTCGGGTAAAAATCCAAAGTCATTTGGAGGTCATACAAAATTCTGGCTTTACTTGGAGATCGAGCCGAGTTTTGACGTTGGTAGGCTTCCAGGTGAAAGTTCGGCGTCACTTGGAAGTCGGGCAGAATTCCGGCCTCACTTGGAGATCCGGCGGAGTTTCGGCGCCACTTGGAGAACGGGCGGAGTTTCGGCGTCACTTGGAGATCGGGCGGAGTTTCGGAGTCACTTGGAGATCTGGCGGAGTTTCGCATCACTTGAAAGTCGAGCAGAATTCCGGCGTCATTTGGAAGTCGAGCGGAACTCTGGCGGTGGTCGAGAAGGAATCGAGAATGAATTTTTTTCCTCCTCTTCTTCTATTTTATTCCTCTTATTCTGCTTACTTGGGTCCCCTCTCAAGAGAAATTAATGGCTATTTATAGTTTTCTGAGATTGGCATGCTCCATAAATAGGAGGATCAAGGGCAAATGTAGAGTGGTTTGGATGGACGGCCGATATTGAATTCCTTGATCATGGACCGTTTGTCAGACATTTGAAGGTCTTAATGATGTCGGAATTCGACGATCTTGGGCTCATTGGATTCATCTCATCGAGGCGCTCGATTCAAATGTAAGCAAGTCATGTTTAGAAACCGTTTGGTAACCCAAATTGTGGCTCGAACCTTCCAACAGTGCTTCAGGTCCTTAATTTGGACTCGTTTGGGCTCGGATTGAATCGAATTTGGTGTCGTTAGGTTTGTATTTTTCGACTGTAAGTTTGTTGAAACCGGAGTTCAAATGATCCCAGATTTAATTTTTGAAGTTTCCAACTTGATTTTTGCCTCGAGATTCGTGCCCGATCAAATAATTTTTTTATAACATATCACTGATGTGCATGTTTAAAAAATTCTTAACAGCATTAATTAACTGTTAATCAAGAATCAGGATTTCTTCTTCTTCCGGCATTTCTGTAATCAGAGCTTGGACAGGCTCAACATCCCATGGATTTTCCATCGTCCTCTTCCAGGTTGTTTCATGGCAGGTTGTTTTATCCCAAATCACCTAAAAGTAATATAAAAACAAGATTAAATAATAAAAATTAAATATCATATCCACCCTGATTTAAATTAATTTTCATTGTTTATCACTTCCAATTATTATTATTATTATTATTATTTTGCATACCTCAAGCATACGCCATGGAGTTTTAAATGATTCAGGCGAGAGAGCCCTCACAAAACCATGCAACCAACATCTGAAGCCATCAGCCATCTCCCACTTCTTCTGCACTCGCATTCCTCGCTTCCACTGAACACTCATGGCGGTTTCCACCACCTCCTTCTTCACCACATATACTGGAAGCCTACTGTCGGGGTAATACCTTCCTTCCACCATCCCTTCGCCATCTTCTACCGCCCAACGAATCGCTTCTATGACCATCTCTGGTTCTTCTCTCTTCGTAGTTGATCTGCGAACAGATATATATATATATATATATATATATATATATATATATATATATATATATATATATATATATATATATATATATATATATATATATATATATATATATATATAATTATTCAGAATAGTTTTGAGATATCGATTAATTAGAATTGCATTGGTATAATAAATTTAAAGTTTTGAGATTTATTTTGATGAGATATGTTATCAAAAATTACTTTTTTTTTTTGTTTTCTTTGTGCCATAAATAGGAACCGTTTATGGGGAAAAGAAAAAGAAAAAGAAAAAACCTGCTGGAAGATGCCTCATTCATGGCGATGACATCGCATAAATCGCCGTCATAACGCCGGCAGCCAACGAAAATTATCCCGTCACCATCCCGTACGAAGACCATCGCGTCGCCGGCGACAAGCTTCTTGCTTGAAATGAAATGGCGCCAACCACTAGTCAGCCCATGCATAGGAGGACTTCCGCTGACCATGAAAAGGTTTTTTTCTCAAAATTAAAATAATTTTATATATTTTATTTTTTTTAAATGTGCGGTGTTTAAATCTTTATTTGGAACATTTTTTTATCATTTTGTTCACTTTTGAATAACTTATTTTTCAGTCATAGTTTTAAAATTATATTTCTTAAAAATAAAATTTAAGGTTTCATTTAATATTATTTTTACATTTAAATCTCTTTTTCAATAAAAAATTTCTTTTTTCTCAAAAATTTTTTTTTTATAGGCAATATATATATATATATATATATATATATATATATATATATATATATATATATATATATATATATATATATATATATATATATATATATATATATATATATATATATATATATATTATTCCAAATAAAATTTAAAATATTAATGAAAAATTATCTGTTAAATACATTGTATTTCTTACAACAGAAGCTGTCTCAAACCTCTTTCAAACAAAAATTAAAAGGTTTCTTCATGAAAATAGGTTATAATTAAAATATTTGACTAAAAAACTAAATAATTTTTAAATCATATTATTTAAAAATATGAATTTATTTTAATTTCATCTTCTTTCAATTAATAACTTATTAAAAATAATATTTTGTATTAAATTATAATAAATGGGAAAATTAAAGAATATTTTCTAAAATAAATTTATCTAGAAATATTTATTTTCCGTGCATTTAAATTATTATGTTTTCACAAGAATAAATAATCATTTTTTTATTTCAAAGATATTATAACCTTTCCTATCCTCTGTCCTTTATTTATACCCTTCACAGTCTATCATTTTTATTATTAAAATTAATTTATTGCTCTTATTCTCTTCTTTTTGGATTAATATCCGTAAATAGCAGAATTCGATGAGTTTTTTGTCTTAGAATCGAACGTTCCGACGCGATGCATGGAGTTTAGTGAAGGCCGATCGGTCCGCGTAAATCAATAAAGATCAGAATAATTGTTGGAAAAAAAAATATATGTAAGAATATTTTCAGTTATAATTTATAAAAAAAAATTTTAATTTTTTAAACTTTATATATATTTCATGATATCACATATAATACTAAATTCTACGATATTAAAATTTATTCTGAAGTATTTTATATTAGAAAATTTTGTCACATAATTTTTTCATAATTATATTTTTGATAGATATATATTATTATTGTGTGGCAGGATATTCACAGTGGTAGAGAGAGATATAGTTTAACATAGTAATTTTGTACGAATATCGAACACAAAGATAACAAAGATGCGTGCAAGAATTGTATGGAACACTATATTAATTTTATACATGAAAAAACCATAAAATAATAATAATAATAATAATAATAATAATAATAATAATAATGTATCTGGCCTAGTTAAAAATGATTCGTTATTGTTTGTAATTGATTACAAATGATGGCCTTCTTCTGGGGAAGACATTGACACAATATAGCAAATATAAATTACATAGAATACAATATAAGATTGAAGTAGAAATAACCCATCGGCAAGAGTCCTAGCCACTGTCATCGGACCTCCTCCAGACCTCTATCTGGTTATTGCCTGTGGGCTCCGAAAATTCGGCCCCGGCCTCCGCTCGCTTTTTTTATTTCGGCGAGGGAGTTTTAACGAGCTAAGTTCCAAGGTAAATTTTGGAAGGCAGATGGGTTTGTAGATAAGACACTACCCAGAGATTTCGCCCTCATTTTGTGAGGACTTTATGATCTGAGTTCTGGTTTCCTATAGGCGCAAGCCCCTATAGTTAATTACCCCTCTCGATCACGAGAGAGAACTTTCGATTAAGGCTAGTCGTCAATCAGATACGTAGAGATACGTGTTATCTGGCATATAGTAGCAGCAATGGATTTGGATTTTGATATTGGTAGAAATTGGATTTGGAAATTGGGTTTGGATTTGAGAATTTGGAAAGTTTGGAAATAGTTGGAAATTTGAATATTTTGATATTCAAAATAGAAATTTCACAATCATACATTTAAAGCAGATGGTGGGGGAATGGATGATGGACCCGATCAAGATCCCATGGTTCCGTCGTCCCGGGCCATCGTGGTCCCTGGTCTACTTAGTCAAAGGAGGTAGTCGACCCAACCTGACAAAAGGATCCTTGTCGGCAGCCATGGGTTGCTTCGTCCAAGGGGACCTTGTAGACCGGGGTTGAATGTTTGTCTAAGGGGACAAATTTAAATCCACCTTAGCTTACAGAGGGCTTTGTGCCCTGTCAATTATACCCTATTGATTCATATCTCAAGGATTTAACGCCATTAAGGAGCGTATTGGCTCTGGCCATAACCGCTATCTGTGGTGCCATTTGGCGGCAAAACCACTCGGTTCAGAGGGCCCCGGGTCATAACCGTTTACCTGCAGTGCCATTTGGCGGCGAAACTGTCGGTTAGAGGACTCGTACCATGTCCTTACTGGCAATATATTGTTTGAGAATGGATCCTAGTGATATTTTCGACTAGGCATTTGGCTCTTTGTGAGCTGAAGTAAACTTTAATTTATCCGCCCCGACAAACTGTTGCGGAGGGTGGACGGATTTTGCTTTAAGTGGTTAATGGGTTGAATTTCAAATTTAAATATTTTTAGGATTTTGTGGAATTTTTGGATTTTGGGTGGAGCTTGGAAGATATTTGGAATGGACTTTTGGGAGACAATTGAAAATATTTGGGAACCCCTCCGGTTGAGATCTGTATTCAACACGGCCATCATCGGGGTGTTCGGGGGTCATTTCTTTTTATGGATTGAACATTGTCAACTCTGTCGTGCTGTCGACAGAGGATCGGGTTTTGTAGGCTTCGTGCCCTTTGATAGTGAATTCATATTGTTGTAGGCCTTGAAGACCTAATATGAAAGTTTTAAAGTAAATATATCGGTCGTCACAACTTTATATTTGCTTAATGGTTCGAACCCTGTCGACTTCTATTGACCCGTATAGAAGGATCAGTTTCGAACCTGAATTCACTTGTCAACCCACGCAGCATCCCTAGACGTCACGTGTGTACCAATAACACGCTCGCCGGGGCCCATGCGGGTTAAGATTGTATTTTCCCCTTTTAGTGTATCTATGTGCATACAAGTTAAGGTGCTGTGCGGGGATATTCTTGGAATAGACGCCTTCTGTCTGCTTGTACGAATACTGTAGATCCGGTGGCGTGGCGTAGCGTAGCAGCTTCTGAATAGACTTGTTCGCTGCTTCGTACAGGTAGACTGTCGTGCACTATTTGTTGATTTTCGTAGGCGGGTCATAATGCACTAACTAATCTCCTGCCTTGAGTTGTAGAAGCTCGTATATAGCTTGTTGCATTCTTCATGCATTTTGTTGTGGTATTTGATCTTTACAATACACCCACTACTGCCGGAGATAGATGTATTAATATTTACACTGAAGTTGACTGTGAGATATTACATTTACTGTAGTTTTTATGAATCTACACAGGGGTGGACATACATCTATGTCAGTAAAGAGATTGTATGCACTGCAAATCTTATGTCATTCTCTCTCTCGTTGTATTTGATTGAATGATACAAATGTCATTCTCAAATAGACTTAGCTGGATATTCTAAGCCCATTTTATATTTTCATCATTCGTCATTTAAATGCATTGAGAGTTTGATGTGTTTGCTACGAGCTCCTAGGAATGTTAGTAGAAGAACCGTTGTTTTTGCATCATATCTACCCTTTCACCAATCTCGGGTGGGATTTGTTGAGATTGCACTTGTTTGTAAGAACGGATCTTTGATTGTTGGTCTCCCGTATTGCCTTCTCAATCAACAGGCATTGTAGGGATTGTCGTAGGAGTTCGCTCATCGAGGTCTTATAGTTTGAGTTTCCTCGTGTGTGATCCAAGTTTCGACCTTTGCATGTATTGAGTCCAAGTTCAATTTCATCCAAACTTGAATTCATCAAATTTACAAATCCTCGCTTAATGTCGTATGGCCCGAGTTTGAATACGAGCTCAGAATATTTGGTCCATCTTAGCATCATTTGATTAGGATTAATTTAGTGTTGATGCTATGTTCGTGTCGTAGTCCTTTGTACTAGTTTGTGTTGGCGTTCTATCAATTCCACAAGCTCAATATATGAGCTTAAGTTCTACGTCCATTGTAGTCCGAGCCTTGTTTAATTTTAGTGTCCTCCACATTTAGTTCTTCTGAATTTGAGTCTGAATGTATGTTCAAATGATTATTCAAAGTCCTTTGAGATCTTGCAAGTTCAAGTTCATCTCCATTTTACTTGGGTTCAACTCTTTATTAAGTCATTTAGATTTTGTTTCAAGAGTCCAAGTACATGTCATCCGTCGTTCTTTTGAGTTCAATTAAGTCCAGGTACAATTTCATTAGATGTGCAAATCAAGTCCAAGTACGGTCTGTCTTCACCTGAAATTTCGGCAGCCTCCCGGTGTCTCCCCCGTTTAGGGGAAAACTACGAGAAAACTGGGCCTTTCCCACCACGCGCAATAAAGGCGTGTATGGTAGGTGTCCTCTTGCGAGGGCACCGCGGCTGTGATATTTCTTCCCACCACGCGCAATAAAGGCGTGTATGGGGCTCTGACGGTACCTGTTTAAATGACACAATTTGCTTTCCCCCCGCTCGAGGGTACTTATAAGTGACCCTGCCTCGCCGTAGGTGCCGCACCGGGGTCCCTTCCCACCACGCGCAATAAAGGCGTGTATAGGCGGTTTTCCGGTGCGCCACGATTGCCGAAGTAGAGTTTAGGCGATTGCTCGCTTCGTCGTAAGCATCAGACCGGCGTCCCATCCTACCATGCGCAATAAAGACATGCATAGGAGTTTTTCCGGTCTGCTGCAAACAACGATGCGAGAAATCTGAGTTTAGAGAGTTCGTACCTTTGCGGGCTTCGATGGTGGCGGTTTAAAGATGCACAGTTTGTTTTCCCTCCACTCGGGGGTACTTATGAATGACCCCGCCTCGCCGTAGGTGTCGCACCGGGATCCCTTCCCACCACGCGCAATAAAGGCATGTATAGGCGGTTTTCCGGTGCGCCACGAACACCGAAGTAGAGTTTAGGCGATTCCCGCCTCGTCGTAGGCGTCGGACCGGGGTCCCATCCCACCACGCGCAATAAAGGCGTGTATAGGCGATTTTCCGGTCCGCCGCACACAACGGAAGCGAGAATCTGAGTTTAGGAGATTTCGTACCTTCGCGGGCTTGTCGGCGGTGTCGGCCCGAGGATTGAGGGAGATAAGCATATAATTAGTTATAGTTATCCTTAATTAATTATATTTATTTATAATTAATTAAAATAATTAATTATATTTAATAAAATTAATTAGAAATGACTAATTATAATTAAATTTAATTAATTATAATTAAGTCATATTAATTAATTTTAATAAAAGATAATTAATTAATAATAATTAATAATAATTATTAGTTAAATTTAATTCTAATTAAAATTAGTCATAATTAATTAAAACTAATTATAACTATTTAATTAAAATTAAATATAATTAATTATGATAAATATAATTAATTAAAATAAATATAATTAAAAATATTTTTAATTAAAACCAACTAAAAGCCCTTTCTCTGTGTTTTAGAATTTACGGGATTCGGCCGAGGAAGCGCACGAAGGGAAGAAAGTTACCTTCTCACTCGGCGAGTTCCCGTTCTGGCTTGCGATCGGACAGGGAGATGGACACGGGAGGCGGCGGGTACAGGTAAGAGCTTGGTACTTTCTTCCTCCCTCTCTTTCTCTCTCTCTGCGGCTGAAAGGAGGCGGAATAGGGCAGGGAGGTCGGACGGGATCGGGAACCGGGGAGGAGATCGCGTGTGCGATCGAGCGCGAGGGAGAGGAGGAAGGGTCGGTGTTGGAGAGCTTCTATGGAAATGAACGAGAGCTTGGCTTCTATTTAACGACTCCTGTGGTCGTTCGATCGAGGCGACGTCGCAGGAAATCTGGGAAGAGACGCGAGTTCAGCGGCTCTAGCAAGATTTCGGGCGGGATTTCCGCAGGATGCGACTCAAACGGCGCCGATTTCAGCGGGATTCTGGCAAGGTATTGAGGATCCGATGGTTTACAGGTATTTTCTTTTTGTTTTCCTTTGGGTTCATCTGTGAAGGTCAACATTGCCAAGCACCAAAACTCTACTCGGCCATCACCATTGTCGAACCTCTGCCATGCTGATGCCACACGGTTTCCGCCAGACTGACTGCTACCGAAATTTTGGTTGAACAATGCTTGGTCACTTACTGGTCTCTTCCGATGGGCTTTCATCAACCGGTCACCACCTAATGGTCATCATTGGATTTGTTTTCAACTAGGGGTGTTAATTTCGGGTCACGGGTCAGGTTTAGTCGAATTTGGTGTCGTTGGGTTCGTATTTTTGAGACGTTTAGTTCGACTATAAGTTCGCTAAAATTGGAGTTCGGAATG
The DNA here is from genome assembly GCA_019514585.1 of Dendrobium officinale. Classification (NCBI taxonomy): domain Eukaryota; kingdom Viridiplantae; phylum Streptophyta; class Magnoliopsida; order Asparagales; family Orchidaceae; genus Dendrobium; species Dendrobium officinale. The sequence goes on from CM033694.1 coordinate 38,098,884, forward strand.
TCCCAATTTTAATTTCAAAAATTTCCAACCTGAATTTGCCTCGTGATTCGTGCCTGATCATGATAATTTTTTTATGATGTATCAAGTATTAATATTTTTTTATGATGTATTAGGCGGATTTTTGTATGAAGTATTACTATACATCTTAAATTTAATTCAGCAATTTTAAATCTCATATTGACAAATTTTTTTAGGATATCTTAGCATTTATTTTGGCTTTAATTAGACATGAAAATGATACTCAATTCTTGCATGTTTATAATCAAATCAAACGTTTTGATGAGATTAATTCAGCGAACCTAAAATTTAAATGCTCAAGGGAGGACGCATGATCGAGGGAACAATTTGGAGAGATGATTGCTAGAGCGTTTTGGGAATTTTTGCTGCTCTAGAATTTTTTGGGTGCTCGTTCTTGTGCACCGTAGCATGTACCTTGGCTTTTGTGTAACTTTATTTAGTAGGGAACTCGAGCTCGTAGGTTTTTTATTTTCTTTTATTTTTGTAGCTCTTTTGAGCAATAGTGAGCTTGAGCCCCCTTTAAGGACTTTGTAATATTTGTTTTGTATGAACGCGTAGGCCCCGTTATGAGTTTTCTCTAAAAAAAGAAAATTTAATCGGGGGACAATATGAGCTATTTGATGTATTGTTTTGAATTTTAGCTATGTTTATGAGACATATCAATCTTAAAAAATTCCATAAATAATTTCTCAAAATCGAAGATCTTGGACATTGCCTTGATATTTAAAAGATCTAAGAGACTAAAAATCTCAGGCTCCTTCGAGTTTTTTATATATCCAAATGCAAGAAACACCTGTGTCTTTAAATGAAAAATTCATAGAAGAGAAAAACCTCGTCGAGACTTGGCCTTATTATAATGTTATCTTAAAGTATGATAATGTGATCTATTTTTTTTATAATGTTCATTTACAATTAATAAAAAATATTCATGGATCTATTTTATTTATAAAAAATACGAAATATTTAATAACAAATAAAAAAAATTGCTTATTTGAATACTTAATTCTCATCCTATATTACGTGCAGAGTTTAGACACAGAGAGCCGTTCAATTTTATAACTGTGAACAATAAAAACATAGTAAAAGCACAATTACTATTCACCACTGAATTTTTACTGTTCACCGCAACGCTTTTGATGTTTACAATTATAAAACCAAACGAATCTCTATATCCAAACTCCGCACATAATAATCTATCAAAATATTAAGACCTGATTCAGAAGATGAATATGTCACTTGAATTTTATTATATTATTTAAAATAGGAAAATATATTCTCAACGATTATGTTGTTATACACCTCAAAGAAATGATGTTGCTGAACAAAAAATTAATTGTTATTTGAATCTTATTGCTTGAAAATTGATGCTTCCTAATAAACCAACATCAATTTATGGAGAAATTCATGATATTTATTAATTACTATATTAATTATTACATATAAATCATATACAGTTATTATAAAATAAAATTTTGATTTTATAGAAGTACATAGATTTTATGACCAGTTGTGAAGATTCAAATGGACTATGGGCACCGAACATGTCAAGAAATTTGATTTATTATGTCTTAAGTTTTATTACATAAAGTTTTAAATTGTTGATACTTTCAATCTAAGGTTTCGTTTGGGATGGCTTTCTTACTGCTTCTTAAAATGGCTTTATAGTAAAAAAATTAAATTTTTGTATTAGAAAACTGCTTTAAGAAGCATAAAGAAATCTGTCCCAATGAAGCCTAAGTCTTCGTTTGTGATGACTTTTTTGTTGCTTCTTAAAAATATTTTTATTAATATTCTTCAAATGCTCCTATCTAATCCTAGAACAACGTTTTACTTCTTTTTTTTTTTTGCCCCTTTATCTTAAAGTTCAATACTAATAAGCGGTGTTGAGTATATAAACTTTCAGTCGGAATAATGTTACAATCTTTGTAATTTAAACGATCAATTTTTCTTATAAGAAAATAATCAATTTGATTTTTTCTACATCCATTCTTATAAGTGATGGAGATTATCATATTTTTTCTTAAATAAGATATTAGTTATAACAAAATTAAAAGCTAAAGAAAAATATAATATGATCTTATCACATTCATTAGTCACTCCAAAGTCATACTCACTATGAATGCTTTTAAAATCATCTACCTCTCGATCACCTGTTCATTTAAATCCTCAACTTCCACTCTATCCTTGTGAACAAATAACTAATCTTTTCCACGCATAGTTTTTCTTTTATTATTTGTAGATATATAGCATACATAATTAGAACATGATAATTTATTTTTTTATTCATTTTCTATGTAAAATTAAAATCATTACATGTTAGGGATTTCGAAGGTGTTTGTGTGGTTTAAAAACAATAAAGATTTATAGCTGCATCAACTAATTAATTGCTAACCTATTAAATTATCAAAATTTTTAGTTAGTTTTTTTTAATTACCTTTTAAGTGAAAGGAATGTGTGATAACATCAAATTTTTTAGAGCTATTATATGGAATAATGAAAAAAAAAAAAAGTTGATAAAATCTCCAGAATTAAGATTGATTAATTAAAATATAGAAAACATCAGTATTACATATGTAATCATTTCACTCATGATAATCACACTTAAGCCATTAGCAATACTCTTATGACTTTCATTCTAAAAAAAAACCTGTTATAATTTGGAAGGACTTCAGATACTTGATTCTTATGAATCAAGATAAGAATCAAGTTTCATTATCAAGATCAAGATAAGAATCAAGTTTCATTATCAAGATCTATTAATGTGTCTATTTAATTTGAAGATTCATTATTCAGATTTATTATTTAATGTCACTATTAAAAATTATTTTAAATATTATTTAATTTTGTGAAGATTAATAAAGATAATTTTTTTTATTTATATATTATAAATATAATTATTTTATATTATTTATTAATTTTAAAATTTTATAATATTATGATGCATTTCTAAAATCTTAAGGATGTGTACTTAATAAGTGTGCATTTTATTATTTTCTTATTAATTTTACAAATTATAGCAATGTTTACTAAGTGCACGTGCATTTCTATCTATTAATATAAAATTTAATAAAATTGATATAGTAGCATGTCATAAATTATTTTTAAATTTTAATTATAAATCTCTTAATTTTTAAAATTTTATTCACATGCATTTATACTAGAAGATTATCATATAAATACTTAAATTGTATGCACATTAATACGTAAATTTTATGCTAGAAGATCAAAAATACTTCAATTTTATAATATAAATTTATATGCCTCTTGATTATATATAAATATTTTAAAATTACATGTAATTTTATAAAGACTTAAGTATCAATCATATAGCATGCCATAAATTAATTTTAAATTATATATATATATATATATATATATATTAAATTTTATTTACGTGCACATCCGCACATGATATACGTGCATTTTACTAGTTAGATAAAAAGTCTGTCATTGATTGTACTATTATTACGAAACATATTTTTAGGAGTTTGTTAGAATTAAATTGTAAAAAAAAAAACAGAAAAGAAAAAACTATAAATATGGAAACCCCTCGCCTCCTCATCTCCCATGCAAATTCCCTTTCGCCGGCTCCGACGTCTACTACTTCTCCGAAGGCCACGCGGAGCAATGTAGCTCTCGTCCGCCGAAGTACTTATTCCCCTCCTTTGCCTTCCCCTGACAACTCGCCGCCGTCAATCTCCACGCGGACCCCACCACAGAGCAAGTCTTCGCCACATTCTCTCTCACCACAGACTTCTCATCTCCGGCGACGACGACGGCCAAAACCTTCTCCGGCAGCGGCGTCACTTCCGTCGTTAAAATTCTGTCGAAGAGCGAAACCAACCGCAAGAGCAAAAGCTTCGTCTTGATGCTTCCGCCAAGACACAACTCTCTTTGGCCTATTGGTTGAGAGCTTAGGCTTCCAACTAAGAGGTTTAGGGTTCGAGTCTTTGTATATGCGTTGTGTGTGTGAGTTTGCCTTAAATGGCCTAAATGTCCCCAAAAAAAAAATTATGCTTCCGCCAAGAGCTCACGAGGTGTTCCGTAACTTGGAGGATGATGACCTGGACGTCTATGACTTTAATAATCGACGGTGGAGGTTTGGCCACATGGTCAACGGAAGTCCGCCTATGCATGTGCTGAATAGTGGTTGGGACCATTTCGTTTCAAGCAAGATGCTTGTCACCGGCGACGCGGTGGTTTTCGTACGGGATGCTGACGGGATAATTTTCGTTGGCTGCCGGCGTGACGGCGATGAATGCGATGTCTTGGCCATGAATATCGAAGCTCCCAGCAGGTTTTTTCTTTTTTTCCCCATAAATGGTTCCTATTTATAGCACAAAGAAAACAAAAAAAAAGTAATTTTTGATAACAGATCTCATAAAAAAAAATATTTTTTGTTCATTAGGAAACATCAATTTTCTAGCAGTAAGGTTCAAATAACAATTAAGAATGATGATTTTTTTTCATTCAGCAACATCATATCTTTGAGATGTATTACGACATAATCGTTGAGAATATACTTTCTTATTTTAAATAATGTAATAAAATTCAAGTGACATTCATCTCCCTAATCAGGTCTTAATATTTCGAGATATTATTACGTGCGGAGTCCGATCATAGCGAACCGTTTGGTTTTATAATTGTGAACATTAAAAGCGTAGCAGTGAATACTAAAAATACAGTGGTGAACAATAATTGTGTTTTTACTATATTTTCGCAATTCACAGCTATAAAATTGACGGCTCTCTGTGTTCGGATTCCGCATGTAATAATCACTCTTTATATAGGATGAGAATTAAGTATTCAAATAAGCAACAAATTTTTTTATCGATATTGAATATTACATAATATTTTTTATTAATTGTCAATGAATGTTATCTTATTATAATGTAAATGAGATATAATATAAAAGATAATTCATGCATCGCTATGAGCTAAATTAAAATAGTTTTGAACATAACGATCATGTGATGAAGCTATTGTTTTTCTTTATTTTATATATTGAGTTAGGCTTCGTTTGAGACGACTTTTTTACTATTTTTTTAAATAAATTTTTTTGCACCAAATTTTTTTGAGCTAAAATTTTTATAGTATAAAGCTGTACCAAAGGAAAGCTTAACAAATTTTTATAGTGTAAACCATGAAGAAGCAATCGCCGCTTACTAGAAGGGCCTCGATCTTGATCCCAACAACGAAGCGCTCAAGTCGGGGCTCGCGGACGCTAGGGCGGCAGCCAACCGGTCTCGGAAACCTTCGGCAGCCTCTCCATTCGCGAATTTATTTCAGGGCCACGATCGAGGTTTGGGCTAAGCTGACGGCTGATCCATCTACAAGAGCGATCAGAGGATGATGCAAGTGCTTGGAGTTTGCTTAATGTAAAGATGCGGGATCCTACGCGGGATGAGATGGAAAGTGACTTTCCTGAGCCTGAGAAGAAAAGGCCGCAAGCTGAGACAACAAATAAGGCGCCAGCCAAATAAGATGATTGCAAGGGCATTGACCAGGAAGGGATCTGCACTTGTTAAAATGGCCGGAAAAGTGTTCCAAGGATTATGAACCTGCTATTGAGACATTCCAGAAAGCCTTGACTGAGCATCGTAACCTAGATACATTGAAAAAAATTGAATGATGCAGAGAGGGCTAAGAAAGAAGCTGAACTACAAGAATATTATGACCCAAAAGTAGCTGATGATGAGGAGAGAGAAAAAGGTAATGAGTTTTTCAAAGAGCAGAAGTATCCAGAAGCAGTGAAACATTATACAGAGGCAATCAAAAGAAATCCACTTGACCCTAAAGCTTACAGCGATCGGGCCGCCGGCTACACAAAGTTGGGGGCCTTGCCAGCTGAGGGATTAAAGGATGCAGAAAAGTGCATTGAATTGGATCCATCATTTTCTAAGGGTTATACTAGGAAAGGTGCTGTTCAGTTCTTTATGAAAGAATATGACAAGGCGTTGGAAACATATTAGAAAGGCCTGAAGCATGACCCTAAAAACCACGAACTTATTAATGGTGTACGTGCGTCGAGCAAATCAATAGGACAAACAGGGGTTATATTAGCCCAGAGGAGTTGAAGGAAAGTCAGGCTAAAGCAATGCAGGATCCTGAGATACAGAACATCTTATCTGATTCCATAATGCGTTAGGAGTTGGTTGACTTGCAAGAAAACCCGAGGGCTTCACAGTAGCAAATCAATAGGACAAACAGTGGAGATTGACGGCGGAAGGCAAAGGAGGGGAATAAGTACTTCAGCAGACGAGAGCCACAATATTGCTCTGCGTGGCCTTCGGAGGAGTAGTAGACGTCGGAGCCGGCGAAAGGGAAGTTGTGAGATGAGAAGGCGAGGGGTTTCCATATAGCACGGTCGATGACGGGAAAGTCGCCGCCGCCGGCGGACGGCGCTTTTCCTTTATCTATTTTTGACGGCATCGTATCAACTTGTTTTTTTTTTTTTTTTCCCCCTTCCAAGGAGAAGTAGTATGTCATTTCTGGATTTATTTATATTTATAGTTTTTTTTTTCTGTTTTTTTTATTTAATCCTAACAAACTCCTAAAAAAATGTTTTGTATTAATAGTATAATTAATGACAGACATTTTGTCTAATTGATTAGAGATTCCACGGGATTCATGGAGCAATTGCAAGTTTATTTTTTCTTTTCCCAAAAAAAAAAGGTTTTTTTTTCTCTCAAAATTAAAATAAAATTATATATTTTATTTTTTTTAAATGTGCGGCACTTAAATAATCTTTATTTGGAACATTTTTTTATCATTCTGTTCAAATAACTTATTTTTCAGTCATAGTTTTAAAATTATTTCTTAAAATAAAATTTAACGTTTCATTTGATATTATTTTTTCTTTAATTCTCTTTTTTCAATAAAAATATTCTTTTTTTCAAATATATATATATATAGAGTTTTTTATTCAAAATATAATTTTAAATAATAATGAAAATTTATCTTTTAAATACATTATATTTCTTACAGAAGTAGTCGAAAAGCTCTTTAAAACAAAAATTAAAAAGATTCCTTCATGATAATAAGTTATAAGAAAAATATTATACTAAAAAAATTAAATATTTTTTATAATCATAATATTTAAAAATATGATTTTTTTTTTAATTTCATCTTATTTCAATTAATAACTTATAAAAAAATAATATTTTTTATTAAATTATAATAAATGGGCAAACTCAAGAATATTTTCAAAATAAATTTATCTAGAAATATTTATTTTCCGTGCATTTAAATTATTATGTTTTCACAAGAATAAATAATCATTTTTTATTATTTTGAAATATATTATAACCTTTCCTATCCTCTGTCCTTTATTCATAACCTTCACAGTTTGTCATTTTTATTAATAAAATTAATTTCTTGCTCTTATGCTCTTCTTTTTGGATTAATATCCGTAAATAGCAGAATTCCATGAGTTTTTGTCTTAGAATCGAACGTTCCGACACGATGCATGGAGATTAGCGAAGGCCGATCGGTTCGCGTAAATCAATAAAGATCAGAATAATTGTTGGAAAAAATATATGTAATATTATTTTCAGGCATAATTTATAAAATTAAATTTTATTTTTTTAACTTTATATTGAGATTAATATAATTCATGATATCACATATAATACTAAATTCGAAGATATTAAAAATTATTCTGATGTATTTTATATTAGAAATTTTTTACGCACAACTTTTTTTTATGAGATCAACACCAACAATTTTTCATAAATAAATTATATATATATATATATATATATATTATTGCGTGTCAGAATATTCATGGCGGTAGAGAAAAATATAGTTTAACATTATAGTTTTATATGAATATCGAACAAATAGATAAAAAAGATGTGTGTAAGAATTTATATGGAACACTATTTTACATGTGAAAAACCTATAAATGAAAAAAAAAAAAAAAAAAAAAAAACTTGTCTGACTTAGTTAAAATGATTTCGCTATTGTTTGTCATTGATTAGAAATGATGATCTTCTTCGCGGGAAGGCATTGACAACATATACAACAACAACAAAAACATTAAGCCTTTGTCCAACTATGTGGGATCGGCTACATGAATCCTTTTTCGCTGGCTTTGACATAATATAGTGAATATAAATTATGTAGAATACATTATATGATTGGAGTTGAAATAACCCATTGACATGAGCCCAATCCTCCGTCGTCGGACCTCCTCCAAACCTCCGTTCGATTGCCAATCACCAAAACTCTTTCGACCATCGCCATAGGGGTTCTTATTAACCATCTTTAGCCCAACAACTTATTGTTTGACCTTTTGCCCTGCTGCTTCCACAGGGCTTCGGCTAGACTGACTGCTACCAAACTTTCGGTTGAACACCACTTGGTCACATACTGGTCTCTTCTGATGGGTTTTCATCGACCAATCACTGACTAATGACCATCATTGAATTTGTTTTCAACTAACCACCATTGTCATAATCATGACATCCCGATGGGACTATGCAATTATTCCACCTATTTCCCGACTCTTGTAATTTTTTCATCTCCATGAGAGGGGATGAGCCAAAATTTAAAATTCACATATACCTTGCGGAATCTCTTTAACAGAGCAAGGCCCCATGATTTTTCCCTCTTCAAGTTTTTCCATGTAAAAATCTCTAATAGTGCCAAACTTTTTCATTTATCTATTCATGTGCTGGTCGAACCGCTCGGATGTAAATAGTTATCTTTTTATTACCACGAATTTTCTAGTCCAATTATATTTTTATTTTCTTATAATTTATTCAATTTTTTATATTTTTGTGATAATAAATACTCTTTCATAATTAATTGCTACAAAGACAGTTATTTAATGTAAAAAAAATATTATAATGTTCATAACAATTTTCAATTTTTTTTTTTACTTTTTTATAATCGATTATAATCATATAAAGCTATTTTTAAGGACAATTGCAGCCCCAAATGGATTCTATACCGTGGGTGGCTATGGACACTTCTTTTATACATTTTTGATAAAATGGTATAATAATACAATAATACAATTTGAAATTGACGATTCGATTTTCAAATGGAGAGAGACGAAACGAAACTTTAGACTTTCTTGAGTTATAAGAATATATATTTTGTTGAGTCCTCTAACAAAATATATTTAAGTGTTTAATGAGTCCTCTAACTTTCTTTGCTAGATTATAGAATATGTATTAAAGACATTAGAATTGGGTGATATTGAGCTTGATGTATTATTCTTGACTATAAACACTCATGATTTGAAGATCATTTGGTTCATCAAATAAGGTTATAAAGTTTTTTATTGTTGTTGCGTTCTGGAGTATTCGCGGCGGTAGAGAAATATTTAGTTTAACGTCTTAGCATTGTACGAAGATCCAGCACACAAGCAGATAAGTGAGAGGGTGTAGCATTCATAAGAGACACCAAAGTTTCTACATAGAAAACACCTAAAAAGGGGGAAAAACCACGGGGCATGGCCCAGTTTGAATGAATCCACTAGTATTTGTAGTCGATTACAAATGAAGCCCTTCCTTGGGAGAAGGCCTTGGATTGATGTAGCAAATGTACATCATATAGATTGCATTACATGGTAGGAGTTACATATACATGTTTGTTTGGCCTGAAGAACCGTAGTCGGCAGGAGACCGGGGTCAGAAAGACTGTTGTTTGTTGATGGATGTCGGAAGGATCATAGTAGGCGACGAAGGCCTGAAGGACCGTAGTTGTTAGAAAATTGGGGTCTGAAAGACCGTTGTCTAGTGATGTTGGTCAGACGGACCGTAGTAGGCGACAGAGATCAGAAGGACCATAGGCGGTAGAAGATAAGGATTCAGGTGTTAGACCCAGTGTCACTTGGAAGATCGGGTGTTGATGGTCTGGCCTTGGGTAGGACGTTGGGTCTGAACGTCGGGCCTTAAGCAGGATGTCGGGTCTTCAGCGGGACGTAGGGACTGAACATCGGGCTTAAGCGGGACGTCGAGTCTTCAGCAGGACTTAGGGACTGAACGTCGGGCCTTAAGCGGGACGTCAAGTCTTCAGCAGGACGTAGGGACTGAACGTCGGGCCTTAAGTAGAACGTCAGGTCTTCAACAGGACTTAAGGACTGAACGTCGGGCCTTAAGCAAGACGTCGGGTCTTCAACAGTACGTAGGGACTGAACGTCGGGCCTTAAGCAGGACGTCGGGTCTTCAATAGGACGTAGGGACTGAACGTCAGACCTTAAGGTAGTGGTGCAATGAAACTCCGGCGAGGCTTCGGTGGTGGTCTGGCGAGGTTCCTGCGGTGGTCCGGCGGGACTTCTGCGGTTGTCCGGCGGTGGTCCGGCAGCCGTCGAGGAGGAGCTTCTTCCTTCTCTTCTCTTCTTCTCTCTCTTAGCTTGCTTCTCTTGCTTGCCCCCCCCCCCCCCCCCCTTGTGAAGAATGAAGGCTCTATTTATAGATTTTCTGGAGTGGCATAGCCCGTAAATAGGCGTGAGATCAGGGGCGAATAGGGAGTGGTCGAATGGACGGCCGATATTGAATCCTACGATCGTGCACCGTTCGTTGGACATTTGAAGGCCTTAGTAATGTCGGAATTCTGTGATCTTGGGCTCGTTGGACTCGTCTCGTCGATCCGTTCGATTCGAGTATAAGCTCGTCAAAATCGAAGACAGTTTGGTAACTCAAATTGCGGTTTGAACCTTCCAACAGCGCTTTGGATCCTTGATTCAGACTTATTTGGGCTCGGATTTGGTTGATCTTGATGTCGTTGGATTTGTATTTCCGAGACGCTCAGTTTGACTATAAGCTCGCTGAAATTGGAGTTCACGTGATCCCGTATTTAATTTTTGAAGTTTCCGAACTGATTTTGCCTCGAGATTCGTGCCCAATCAAGATAATTTTGAGATGACGTATCAGTTGTAATGTAAGTGTTTGATTTGGGCTCATTTGTACTCTCATAAGTATACTTTTGACGTATTTGATTCACTTTTAAGATCACTAGATTCTAAGTTTAAATGATCATAAATTTTATTCATAAATTAGTTTCCAATTTGAGTATTGTTGCGGACTAGAATATACGTGGCGATTGAGTTAAAATCCTACGTTTTAGCGTTTGCACGGATATCCAACTCACACACAGAAAACATAAGATTTTATACGTAGAAAACTTTGGAAAGGGGAAAAACCATGAGGTTCTAGCCTAGGCTAAAAACATTCCACTACTGTTTTGAGTATATTACAGTGGGTTGACTCGTCCCTGAGGGCGGTCAGATTAGAAATATCAACAGTGTGGTTGAAATCTAACGACAAACGGGGATGAAAGTCCGACGTTATTTGAAAATTCGGGCGTCAGTTGGTAGCCTGGCGGTGGCTTGGCAGAACTTCGGCGTCGGACAGTGGTCCAACAAAACTCCAGCGTCAAGTGGTGGTCCGGCAGAACTCCGAGCGTCAAGTGGTGGTCCGACAAAAGTCCGGGCGTCATGTGGTGGTCCGACAAAAGTCCGGGCGTCATGTGGTGGTCCAGCAGGACTTCATTTGGGGAAATTTTCTTATTGCTTTCTAAAACGACTTTCTAATGTAAAAACTTCTAATTCAAGAAAATTTTTTACTATAAATGTGTTTTAAAAAGCAACAATGAAGTTGTTTCAAACAAAGCCTAAGGACTGCTACGGCCACACACTGGGAGTTCCCAGCCTCAAGACGGCATGGTCTGGCAAAATATCCTACGGGAACAAGTATGGCAAAAGACTGAGGCTCATGGAATTCATGTAGCCGCTTCACAAGAGAAATCAGACAGGGAGAACGGGATTCTATGATTTTTTATATTTATTGTATTGTGTTATTTACGTGTCTTTCATTTATTCACCGTAAGTCAAAATAATTGATCAAATATTGTTATTTTAAAGTTTGGTTATTTATTTAGTCATAAAAACTGTCAAAAGATTTCTAAAATAAGTAGAGGACAAAGAGCTGAATGCATGGTTGAGAAATTTTGAAAAAACTATTGAGTTACACAACTTAGTACATTTAGGGAATGTTTGGTAGCATTCATGATATGATTTAAGTAGGATGCTGTAAATCCTCTAAATTCGGATTTCGAAAATCCTGAGAGGTCAAAATCCTGAAAACTGTTTGATAACATTCATGATAAATCATATTAAATCACATGTGACTCTTTGGCTATTGAGCGGATTTAACGAGTTGACTCCTCGCGAGCCAATGGATTTTGTAAATCCGGCAAAAAATAGGATTTCGGAAATTCGAGATTTAGGACAAAAAGGTAGAATTTTCCGTCTATGACGGTTTTCATTTGCCGTCAGACGTTTGGCAGAACTTCGACATCGGGCGATGGTCCAACAAAACTCCGGCGTCGAGTGGTGGTCCCGCAGAACTCCGGAGTCAAGTGGTGGTCCGACAGAAGTCCGGGCGTCAGGTGGTGGTATGGCAGAAGTGCGGGTCTCAGGTGGTGGTCCGGCAGAACTCAAGGCCTCAGGTGGTGGACCGGCGAAACAATGGTGCCAAGTGGTTGTATGGCGGAACTCCGGGTGTCAGATAGTGGTTTGGCGAAAAAACGACGTCAGATGGTGGTCCGACAGAAGTCTGGGCCTCAAGTGATGGTCCGACATAACTCACTACAGAAAAAAAGTCAATTTCTATCGCCAATCATTTCCGTCGGATTTCCGACGGAAATATTTACGTCGGTTACACGTGTGTCGGAAAAGTGCTATCGGCGTAAAACTTTTCCCTACACCGGAAATATAAAAAAAAAAAAAAAAAAAAAAAAAAAAAAAAAAAAAAAAAAACTAATCCCGTTTCAGCCAACTGGGCTCAACCCGAGAATACAATCGTGACCCACTCCCCCACTGAAACCCTCCCTCCCGTCCAACTAGTTGGGCTCAACCCGCCCGAGAGCAGCCCGTGATCCGAATCCCCCAGAACGCGACACGCCTTCGACGGGATTCAAACCCGCGCCATCCAAATTTTAAGCACCAAACCACCACACCACTATTGAAAATTTGTACATCATAGTTTGTTTTATTCTCTTTAAACTAAAACTCAATATCAATTTAATCTATTTACACAATGTAATTTAATTTAATAAATTTATCTTTACAATGATTTATTAATTATATTTAAAAATTAATTGTTAAGCTAATTTAATTAATTAATTTTGTTTAATAATATTTATTAATAATGAATTATTATTTAATTAATTTAATAATATTTAATTAAAATAATTTAATTTGATAATAAGTTATTAACTTATTTAACTTAATTCAATAAAAAATTAATTATAAATATTTATTATAGTCATTTTGCACAAAAAAATAATTTTTGTCGGAAATAAATCCGCCGGCAAGCCAATCAAAAATTCAGCCGGAAAATCGTCGGAAAATTCGCAAGATTTATTTCGGTCAGAAATGAGTTGTTTTCCTGTAGTGACTTCGGGCCTCAAGCGGTGGTCCGACGAAATCAATTTTTATGAGTGTTTTAAAAATCGGACTGGACCGGACCTGCCGGTCCGACCGGTTTAACCTTGAACCGATTTGAGATACGATCCGGTCCAGTCTGAAAACCGGCCTTGCTTTAAACCGAGTGGTTTTGGGATGAACCGCCTGTTCAACCGATAAATCGGTCCTAATTTTTTAAAATTAGGCTGGTTCAAGTTTTTAGAATAATATTTGTTAAATAAATTATTTAATATTAAATAAATATAATTAATATAAATATTATAATAAAACTCTTAGTTTAAATTAAAGATTATAATATTATAATTTTAACAATCTCAAGTCTTCATGATTTCTTAAGAGTTATTATCATATGAGAAAGCAAGAAGGTATATACACTATACAAAGCAAAACTTCTAAATGGTGTGGGACTAAACATACAAACGAAAGAGTCACATTTAGTTTTATATTCACACTATACAATTTATTTATTTTTATTGATTTGAAATTAATTTTTATAATTTGAATAATATTTATTTTTTTTAGTTGATAAATTTATTTTTTTAGTTGATGATACTTATTTTTTATCTATTTATTTTTTTAATTTTTTTATCTATTTATTTTTTATATTTTTTATCTATTTATTTTTTTATATATATTTTTATGTGGATTCTACATTAATAGCTCTTGTCATGAGTAAAAATTATATGATATAATCTATAATATAAATAATTAAATTTTATAATTTGAATAGTATTAATTTATTTTTTGTAGTTTTTGTGAAATATTTTTATTTTATTTTTTATTAATAATATTTAATTTTTACTAAATGAAATACTCTTATTTAAAAATTTGTAAAATTTTAGTTTTTCATCTCTAAATTTTTTTTATGTTACTAAATAAAATACTTTTATATTAAAATATTTAATTATTTTATATCTATGAATTTTTAAATAATTTATATTTATAAATTAAATTTAATATATGTAATATAAATTAGCAATAATTTATATTAAATTATATGATTATTATCTTTCTTTGTTTTGTTAATTTTATAAAATTATTATTATTTATTTCGTCATCCGGTTCGACCGGTCGAACAACGAACCTCTCCTTTTTCCGGTTCGTTGTCCGATCCGATTTTCAGAACCTATATTTTTATACCACGATTCCTCACTACAAATCCAACATATTATTTAGATGTAATATTATATCAAATTTTTTTAAAATCGTCAATGCCGGTCCCAAGCTCGGATGAAAATGATTGAGAGTTTGTTTTTATTACGATAAAAAAATATATTGCTGAAATCTAGCGTTAATTTCTTTCTAAAATAACATGGTGGTCCCATGCTTTGAGATGTGTATAAATTAACCATATAAACAAGGGATATGACCGACTACATCATTCTCTACTCTCTTCTAATGGGAAGATCACCATATTGTGATGAGAATGTCCTTAAGAATGGCCCTTGGACTCTTGAAGAAGATCAGAATTTGGTTCATTACATCGAGCTAGAAGCATGACCATGGCAGTTGAAGGGCTCTTTCTAAGCTTGTTGGTATTGAATTCTTCCTCACTTTCTCTTTATAGTATCAATCATTTTGTATGAATATGAGTATTGGTCAATAAAGCATGTTTTATTGCTCACTTGTAGGATTTAATAGAGGTGGGAATAGTTGTAGTTTAAGATGGACCAATTACTTGATGCCATATATATATCAAGAGGGGCAAGTTTTCACGTGAAGATGTACAAACCATCTTCAACTTCCACTCTATCCTTGTGAACAAATAACTAATCTTTTCCACGCATAGGCTTTCTTTTATTATTTGTAGATATATGGCAAACATAATTAGAACATGATGATTTATTTTTTTATTCATTTTCTATGTAAAATTAAAATCATTACATGTTAGGAATTTCGAAGGTGTTTGTGTAGTTTAAAATCAATAACGATTTCTAACTGCATCTACTAAATTGCTAGCCTATTAAATTTATCAAAATTTTAAGTTAGTTTTTTTTTTTTAATTACCTATTAAGTGAAAGGAATGTGTGATAAGATCAAGTTTTTGAGAACTATTGTATGGAATAATGTAAAAAATAAGTTGATAAAATCTCCAAAATTAAGATTGATTAATTAAAATATAGAAACATCAGTATTACATATGTAATAATTTCACTCATTTTAATCACACTTAAGCCATTAGCAATACTCTTATGGCTTTCATTCTAAAACAAAAACCTGTTATAATTTGGAAGGACTTCATAAACTTGATTCTTATGAATCAAGATAAGAATCAAGTTTCATTATCAAGATCTATTAATGTGTCTATTTGGAGATTCATTATTCAGATTTATTATTTAATGTCACTATTATAAAAATTACTTTAAATATTATTTAATATTATAAAAATTAATAAATATAAAATTTTTATTTATATATTATAAATATAATTATTTTCTATTATTTATTAATTTTAAATTTTTATAATATTAAGGATGTGTACTTAATAAGTGTGCATTTTATTTTTTTCTTATTAATTTTGCAAATTATAGCAATGTGCACTAAGTGCACGTGCATTTATATCTATTAATATAAAATTTAATAAAATTGATTTCTGAATTTTTAAAATTTTCTTCACCTGCATTTATGCTAGAAGGTTATCATATAAATACTTAAATTTTATGCATATTAATACTTAAATTTTATACTAAAAGATTATTCTATAGAGGTACAGAAATACTTAAATTTTATAATATAAATTTATATGCTTATTGATTATATATAAATATTTTAAATTTACATGTAATTTTATAAAGACTTAAATATCAATAAAAAATATATCAATCATATAGCATGTCATAAATTAATTTTAAATTATATTTATTTATTTTTTTATATTTTTTTTTAATTTTATTCACATGCACATGATTTACGTGCATTTTACTGGTTAGACACAAAATTTGTCATTGATTGTACTATTATTACGAAACATATTTTTAGGAGTTTGTTAGAATTAAATTAAAAAAACAGAAAAGAAAAAACTATAAATATGAATAAATCCAGAAATGCCATACTACTCCCCTTGGAAGGAAAAAAAAAAAACAAGTTGATACTATGCCGTCAAAAATAGATAAAGGAAAAGCGCCCTCCGCCGCCGGCATGTCTCCCGTCATCGACCGTGCAATATGGAAACCCCTCGCCTTCACATCTCCCAACTTCCCTTTCGCCGGCTCCGACGTCTACTACTTCTCTGAAAGCCACGCGGAGCAATGTGGCTCTCGTCCGCCAAAGTACTTATTCCCCTCCTTAGCCTTCCCCTGCCACCTCGCCGCCGTCAATCTCCACGAGGACCCCACCACCGAGCAAGTCTTCGCCACATTCTCTCTCACCACAGACTTCTCATCTCCGGCGACGACGACGGCCAAAACCTTCTCCGGCGGCGGCGTCACTTCCGTCGTTAAAACTCTGTCGAAGAGCGAAACCAACCGCAAGAGCAAAAGCTTCTTGATCTTCCGCCAAGAGCTCACGATGTGTTCCGTAACTTGGAGGATGATGACCTGGACGTCTATGACTTTAATAATCGACGGTGGAGGTTTGGCCACATGGTCAACGGAGGTCCGCCTATGCATGTGCTGACTAGTGGTTGGGACCATTTCGTTTCAAGCAAGATGCTTGTCGCCGGCGACGTGGTGGTCTTCGTACTCGATGCTGACGGGATAATTTTCGTTGGCTGCCGGCGTTGTGACGGCGATGAATGCGATGTCTTGGCCATGAATATGGAAGCTCCCAGCATGTTTTTTCTTTTTTTCCCCATAAATGGTTCCTATTTATAGCACAAAGAAAACAAAAAAAAAAAAAAATTTTTTTGATAACAGATCTCATAAAAAAATAATAATTTTTGTTCATTAGGAAACATCAATTTTCTAGCAATAAGGTTCAAATAAAAATTAAGAATGATGATTTTTTTTCATTCAGCAACATCATATCTTTGAGATGTATTACGACATAATCGTTGAGAATACACTTTCTTATTTTAAATAATGTAATAAAATTCAAGTGGCATTCATCTCCCTAATCAAGTCTTAATATTTCGAGAGATTATTACGTGTGGAGTCTGAACATAGAGAACCGTTTGGTTTTATAATTGTGAATTGTAAAAGCGTATAACAGTGAACGGTAAAATGTAGTGGTGAACAAAAATTGTGCGTTTACTATAATTTTGCAGTTCACACCTATAAAATTGAACGGCTCTCTGGGTTCGGATTCCGCATGTAATAATTTCTCTTTATATAGGATGAGAATTAAGTATTCAAATAAGCAACAAATTTTTTTATCAATATTGAATATTTCATAATATTTTTTATTAATTGTCAATGAATGTTATCTTATTATAATGTAAATGAGATATAATATAAAAGATAATTCATGCATCGCTGTGAATTAAATTAAACTAGTTTGGAACATAACTATCATGTGATGAAAAAATAAGGCTCTTGTTTTTATTTCTTTATTTTGTATATTGAGTTAGGCTTCGTCTGAGATGGCTTTCTTACTATTTTTTAAAGTAATTTTTTAGTGCAAAATTTTTTTGAGCTAAAACTTTTTATAGTAGAAAGTTGTCCCAAATGAAAGCTTAACAAATAAAAATACGAACGAAATTTATCTTTCTTATGCAACAAATCAGAATTTATAACATCAGATAAAGTAATATAATTTGGATGATCTGATCATTTTCTTCATTGATGATTATTTTAATTTATTGTTATGCAATATTAGGGGTGTCAATTTCGGGTCACGGGTCGGGTTCGGGTCGAACCCGGAACTGACCCGGGTTCAAACGGGTCGACCCTAACCCGACCCGGGTAGGAAAACGGGTCGGAAATCCGAACCCGAACCCTACCCGGCTGGTTGCCGGGTTGACCCGACCAGACACAGACTGCGGGTGCGCGCCGACGAGCGGGCGAGCGGGCGCGGGTGCACGAAGGCGAGCGGGCGCGCGTTGCGCGTGGCCAGCGGGCGCGTGCGTGCGGTCGAGCACGAGCGAGCGCGACCGTGGTCGCGAACTCGTTACGCGCGCGGACGGCGGGCAGCCGGGGCAGGGTCTGTTTAAACGGGTTGGCGGGTCAACCCGAACCCGACCCGTTTTTCAAACGGGTCGAATTCATGAACCCAAACCCGACCCGATTTTCAAATGGGTCGGGTTCGGGTCGGGTTTTCGTGTCGTGTAAAATATTGACACCCCTATGCAATATTATAACAACCTCACAAATTGTTGGAAGTAATGGAAATAATCTTCCAACTATCAACCCTTAATGAGTGTTTTTATCATCTTATCCTATGATGTAACCATAATGTGAAAATTGAGCAGCACAATTATTCTTACAATTTTTCTATTGAGGTAAGATTAGTAGAAAACTTAGGAGATAAGTTATATGAAAGAATGAATATCTTCAATAGCTTTATTGGATAATTATCATTAGTAATCAAAATATATGATGATATTAAGAAGGTCATTTAACTTTGCCGTAGCTAATAATTAATCTCATATTCTAATTGGAAATGTCAGATAGCATTGCCTTTAGGATAAGCTTTTTGTAAACATTCTCACATATCTTTGATTGTTTATGTGGCTTTAGATTGAGAACAACCATATAATCAATAGATCCTATGATCCACGTTATCACTCTTATATCATTTTTTTGACATCAAGGTTTCATTTGGGACATCTTTTTTCCTGCTTCTTAAAGCAACTTTCTAGTTAAAAAATTTAATTTTTTTACTAAAAAACTACTATAAGAAGCAATAAAAAAGTCGTTCCAAATAAAGCCTAAGTCAACTTTGAAAATCGAAGAGGCATGATCAATATCATTAATGTGTTACCATAAATTTTTTTTCCATACTAAATAATTTAAATTGAATTTTTTAGGTAGAATGGTTTTTACCTATGGCCATACTTCAAAAATATTCAAATTATTGATTGATATGTTTACATATTCAAATAATGTTTAAGGCTTCGTTTAGATCAACTTTCTTGCTAATTTATAAAGCAACGCTCTTTGTTTTGTTGGCTTCCCAAAAAATAAAAGAAACAACTAAGAACATATCTGAGCATCACATCAATCTTTATCAATTAATTAGAGATGGCCACATTGCTCTCTTTTGCAAAATAAATTGCTTCCCTACAAAATTATAATTTCAATTTCCTACAAGATAGCCCCTTATTTAAAAGAATTCATGATATATTGACATATAAAATTTGTATAACTATTAAGTTTTTTTATTCTCTCTTATTTATCCCTTTGTGAAATTACATCAAAAATTTCTTTTGAGAAATTAAGGTTTTACTTCAAACAGCTTTTCCATTATTTTTTACCATAAAAAAAATAGTTAATAAAAAATAATATGTATTTTAAGTGCAGCTTTTTTATCATTATTCTAAACTATTCTCTTTAATTTTTTTCTAAATGTTAAAATTTTAATTGAGAATGAAACTTAATAAAAAAAAAAACATAAAAAGTCCCAAACAAAATATAAATATAACATAACAACATAATTTGTATGTTTAACAAATGCAGTATGATGATAGCATTTCCTATTTTTTTACTCGTTGTATGTACGCATTACAACATTAATCAAACAAAAGACGATCATGTCTATGCAATTATCATTCAAAATCAGACGATAATGACAGATTAATATTCTGATGAACAAGTTTCAAAAATTCTTAACAGTGTTAATTAACTGTTAATCAAGAATCAGGATTTCTTCTTCTTCCGGCATTTCTGTAATCAGAGCTTGGACAGGCTCAACATCCCATGGATTTTCCATAGTCCTCTTGCAGGTTGTTTTATCCCAAATCACCTGAAAATAATATAAAAACAAGCTTAAATAATAAATATTAAATATCATATCCACCCCTGATTTTAATTAATTTTCCTTGTTTATCACTTCCATTATTATTATTATTATTATAATTATTTTGCATACCTCAAGCATACGCCATGGATTTTTAATTGATTCAGGCGAGAGAGCCCTCACAGTACCATGCAACCAACATGTGAAGCCATCAGCCATCTCCCACTTCTTCTGCACTCGCTTTCCTCGCTTCCACTGAACACTCATGGCGGTTTCCACCACCTCCTTCTTCACCACATATACTGGAAGCTTACTGTCAGGGTAAAACCTTCCTTCCACCATCCCTTCGCCATATTCTACCGCCCAACGATATGCTTCTATGACCATCTCTGGTTCCTCTCTCTTCTTCCTTAACGTCTTCGTAGTTGAACTGCAAACAGATATATTTATATAATTATTCAGAATAGTTTTATTAATTAGAATTGGTATAATAAATTTAAAGTTTTGAGATTTATTTTGATGAGATATGTTATCAAAAATTACTTTTTTTTGTTTTCTTTGTGCTATAAATAGGAACGATTTATGGGGCGAAAAAAAAAAAAAAAACCTGCTGGAAGCTGCATCCACATTCATGGCGATGGCATCGCATTCATCGCTGTCACAACGCCGGAAGCCAACGAAAATTATCCCGTCAGCATCCCGTACGAAGACCACCGCGTCGCCGGCGGCAAGATTCTTGCTTGAAAAGAAATGGTGCCAACCACTAGTCAGCACATGCATAGGCGGACTTCCGCTGACCATGTGGCCGAACCTCCAACGTTGATTATTCAAGTCATAGATGTCCAGGTCATCATCCTTCAAGTTACGGAACACCTCGTGAGCTCTTGACGGAAGCGTCAAGACCAAGCTTTTGTTCTTGCGGTTGGTTTCGCTCTTCGACAGAGTTTTAACGACGGAAGTGACACCGCCGCCGGAGAAGGTTTTGTCCGTCGTCGTAGCCGGAGATGAGAAGTCTGTGGTGAGAGAGAACGTGGCGAAAACTTGCTCGGTGGTGGGGTCCGCGTGGAGATTGACGGCGGCGAGGTGGCAGGAGAAGGCAAAGGAGGGGAATAAGTACTTCGGCAGACGAGAGCCACATTGCTCCGCGTGGCCTTCGGAGAAGTAGTAGACGTCGGAGCCGGCGGAAGGAAAGTTGGGAGATGAGAAGGCGAGGGGTTTCCATATAGCACGGTCTATGACGGGAGACTCGCCGGCGGCGGACAGAGCTTTTCCTTTATCTATTTTTGATGGCATGGTATCAACTTGTATTTTTTTCCCCTTCCAAGGGAAGTATGGCATTTCTGGATTCATTTATATTTATAGTTTTTTCTTTTATGTTTTTTTTTTATTTAATTCTAACAAACTCCTAGAAATTTGTTTCGTAATAATAGTATATAATCAATGACAGACTTTTTGTCTCAGTGATTAGAGATTTCCCGCGGGATTCATGGAGCAATTGCAAGTTTATTTTTTCATTTCCCAAAAAAAAGTTTTTAATCTCAAAATTAAAATAAATTAATATATTTTATTTTTTAAAAATGTGCGGCACTTAAATAATATTTATTTGGAACATTTTTTATCATTCTGTTCACTTTTGAATAACTTATTTTTCAGTCATAGTTTTAAAATTATTTCCTTAAAAAAAAAAGTTCAAGATTTCATTTTGTATTATTTTTACATTTAAAATCTCTTTTTTCAATAATTTTTTTTTCAAAAAATATTTTTTTAAAGGCAATATTTTAAATATATATATATATATATATATATATATATATATATATATATATATATATATATATATATATATATATATATATATATATATATATATATATATATATATATATATATATATAGTTTTTTATTCCAGACAAAATTTAAAATAGTAATGAAAATTTATCTTTTAAATATATTATATTTCTTACAACAGAAGGATTCGAAAGGCTCTTTGAACAAAAATTAAAAGATTTCTTCATGAAAATAGGTTATAATAAAAATATTTGACTAAAAAAATTAAATATTTTTTATAATCATAATATTAAAAAATATGAATTTATTTTAATTTCATCTTCTTTCAATTAATAACTTATTAAAAATAATATTTTTTCTTAAATTATAATAAATGGGCAAATTACAGAATATTTTCAAAATAATTTATCTAGAAATAATGAAATATGTATTTTCCGTGCATTTAAATTATATGTTTTCACAAGAATAAATTATCTTTTTTTATTATTTTCAAATATATTATAACCTTTCCTATCCTCTGTCCTTTATTTATACCCTTCACAGTCTGTCATTTTTATTAATAAAATTAACTTATTGCTCTTATTCTCTTCTTTTTGGATTAATATCCGTAAATAGCAGAATTCGATGAGTTTTTGTATTAGAACCGAACGACCAACACGATGCAGGGAGTTTAGTGAAGGCCGATCGGTCCGCGTAAATCAATAAAGATCAGAATAATTGTTGGAAAAAAAAATGTTAGAATATTTTCAGGTATAATTTATAAAAATAAATTTTAATTTTTTAGACTTTATATATATTTCATGATATCACATATAATACTAAATTCTAAGATATTAAAATTTATTCTGAAGTATTTTATATTAGAAAATTTTTACACATAATTTTTCATAATTATATTTTTGATAGATATACATTATTATTGCGTGCCAGGATATTTACAGTGGTAGAGATATATATAATTTAACATAGTAGTTTTGTACAAAAATGAGAAAGATGTGTGCAAGAATTGTATGGAACACTATAGTAATTTTATACATGGAAAACCCATTAAAAATAATAATAATAATAATGTGTCTTGCCTAGTTAAAAATGATTCGTTATTATTTGTCATTTATTACAAATGATGGTCTTCTTCTGAGAAAGACATTGACACAATATAGTAAATATAAATTACATTGAATACAATATAATTGAGATTGAAGTTGAAATAACCCATCGGCATGAGCCGTAGCCATCATTGTCGGACCTCCTCCAGACCTCTGTCTGGTTGCCAATCACCAAAACTCTACCCGACCATCACCATAGGGCGTCCGCCTAACCATCCTTAGGCCTTAGCCCAACAACTTATTGTCAGACCTCTGCCTTGCTGCTGCCACAGGGCTTCCGTCAGGCTGATTGCTACCAAACTTTCAGTTGAACATGGCTTGGTCACTTACTGGCAACCTCCGACGGGCTTTCATCGATCGGTCGCCACCTAATCACCATCATTGGATTTGTTTTCAACTAACCACCGCTGTCAGAATCATGACATCCCGATGAGACTGCAATTATTCCACTTATTTCTCGACTCTTTTAATTTTTCATTTCCATGAGAGGGGATGAGCTCGAGCCAACATTTAAAATTCACATATACATTGCAGAATCTCTTCAACTGAGCAGAACCCCATGATTTTTCCCTCTTCAAGTTTTTCCATGTAAAAATCTCTGATATTCTCAAACTTTTTCATTTATCTATTTATGTGCTGGTTATTAGTGCATCGCTCGGATGTAAAACATTATCTTTCTATCACCACGAATTTTATAGTCCAATTATATTTTTATTTTCTTATTATTTATTTAATTATTTATATTTTTAAATAATAAATACTTTTTCATAATTAATTGCTACAAAAATTGTTATTTAATTTTAAAAAAATTATAATACTCATAACAATTTTCAATTTTTTTTTTACTTTTTCATAATCGATTATAATCATATAAAGCTATTTTTAAGGACAATTGCAGCCCCAAATGGATTCTATACCGTGGGTGGCTATGGGCACTTCTTTTATACATTTTTAATAAAATGGTATAATAATACAATTTGAAATTGATGCTTCGATTTTCAGATGGAGAGAAACCAAACGAATCTTTAGACTTTCTTGAGTTATAAAAATATAAAGTGGACTGAAATGAAATTTGGATTTGTTAAGTCCTCCAACTGCCTTTGCTCGATTATAGTCGAATATGTATTAATGATATCAACTTGATGGATTATTCTCACGGAGATGCTAATTTTTTACTATAAATACTCATGATTTGAAGATAATTTGATTCATCAAATAAGGTTATAAAAATTTTTATTGTCCTTTTAGTGTTTGATTTGGGCTCATTTGGACTCTGATCAATATACTTTTGATGTGTATTTGATTCACTTTTAAAATTGCTTGAATCTAAGTTTGAATGATCATAAATTTAATTCAAAATGTTTTCAATTTAGGAATTAATATTGTTTATGATTTATATTATTAGGTTTGGTGGATTTTTGTATGGTGTATTAATATACATATTAAATTTAATTCAGTAATTTTAAATCTCATATTAAAAAAAAAATTAGGATATCTTAGCCTTTGTTTTGGCTTTAATTAGACATGAAAAAGATATACAATTCTCGCATGTTTATAGTCAAATCAAGTGTTTTGATGAGATTAATTCAACGAGCCTAAAATTTAAATGATCTAGGGACGATGCATGATCAAGGGAACAATATGAGCATTTCAGCTATGTTTAGGAGACGTATCAATCTAAAAAAACTATAAATAAGTTCCAAGAAGAGGAGATCTTGGGCATTGGCTTGATATTTAAAAGTGCTAAGAGACTCTAAAAATCTCGGAGCTCCTTCCGAGTTTTTTTATAGATCCAAATGCAAGAAAAAACAACATCTTTACATGAAAGATTAATAAAAGATAAAAACCTCAAGACTTGGCCTAATTGTAATGATTTCACTAGTGTTTATCATTTATTACAAATGATATTATTTCCTAGGAGAAGGATATAGTGTAGGAAACATATAATGTATGGATCATTGTATATGATGAAAGTTTGAAGAGTTATGTGGCATGAGGTCCATCTTTAAGAGACTTTTTATTGTTTGTTTAGACCTACTCCATTGTGGATGGGGGACCAAGGACCATGTAATAGCATGTATCTTAATCGAGTTAAACAAAATTTTTTTCAGGATTTATTATAAGTTCAAATCACAAATTGTCTTCACCATAAAATAGATATTGTAATATTTTAATTATATTAATTTTTTGAATTTTTTTTGCACTAGTGCAAATTCTAAAAAAATTGACACATGTCGATACAAGTGGTATTTTAAGACCGCCTCATATTCATTTTGCAAACTAATTTCGCTAATATTTTCTAAATAAAATGAACTATTTTATGGATATATTTTTATATTTTTTAAAGTCCTTGAAAGATTTACATAAATTTTATACTAAAGATTGATTAAATTATATAATTATATTTATATTAGATTTGTTACGGGCTAGAATATATGCGACGATATAGTTGTAATTTTACGTCTTAGCATTGCACGGATATTCAGCTCACACACAAAGAACACAAAATTTTTTTACGTGGAAAATCCTGAAAATGGGAAAAACCAAGGGGCCTAGCCGAGTTGAAAAAATTTAACTAGTATCTGAGTTGAGTACAATGGGCTGACTTATCCTTGAGGGTGATCATATTACAAATCTCAACCATATGATTGAAGTCTAGTGTTAAATCTAGTGTCACATGAAAGTTAGAGCATCAATTAGTAGTCTGACAATGACTTGACAGAAGTCTGGCACTAGTTGAAGGTCTGGCGGAGTTCAGGCCCTTAGATGGTGGTCTAGTGAAGGTTTGTCATGCCCCAAGATCTAACTTGGAAAGAATGTCAATCAATTACTCAAACAATTTACCAGAGCTATCTAAAACCTTCAATTAAACAGTCCATCTACATCTATATAAAATTTAAAACATCAATATACAAGTCGATTCATATCTCAAAAGGTCATGTACAATACTCAGGAACTACACTACAATCACCAGTACTGAAATCTATCCTAAGTACAAAAGAATCAAAATCATCAAAAGACAAAAACCTGTAGAACCGGATCAATTCCTATCTTCTGCTCCCTTGCCCTGACCTGAAAATATCAACCACATATAATGAGCTTTATAAAGCCCAGCAGGTCACCTAATACCTATAACTGAAATCAAAGCACGGCTATGCTATCAATATGCATGTCAGTCAATCAAATCCATATCAGTCAATGGTCAATAAGTCTATGCAATACGGAAATCCATAGTCAATAAAATCAGTCAATGCAGCGGCAGACGAATTGATAAATCAATTCAATAAATCCATGTCGTACAATAAGAACTCAATCAATCCGTACACAATAGGAACTCAATCAATCCGTACACAATAGGAACTCAATCAATCCGTCAAATCAATCACTATCCAATCAAATCAATGCGGCCTAATCAATACTATCTATTCAATGAAATCAAACGAGGAAAGCAGTATGATAAATCTCAATCTATTCTAATAGTGAATCCATGCAGCAGTCAATACGGTGCAGAAACAATAACAACAGTGAATCTATATGCAAGATCAATAAATCCATAGGCAGTAGTAACAATGAATCTATAAACAGAAATCAATGAATCTATAGACAACAGTGTCAATGATTCTATACTATTCATGTCCATGCTATCAATGCAATATCTATATCTATCCATTTCTATATCAATGCTCAATGTCGATGCACAGCAATCAATCAGTGAAATCAATGAAATCGTACGATCTAGTAAATCCAATCAAAGTCGATAAAGCAGGAATCTATAAAATAATGAATCCATAAATCAATACAGTAAACATGCAATTCAATACTATATACTGGACAAGTACAATCAACTGACTATGTTGCTGTTGTAGAATCCATACTGCTGTTGTAGATATCCATACGTTGGTTTCAATAAAAAGAGTCGTCACTCTATTGCCCGTCGGCCGCCCGTCGGCATATCTATAAACCCCTTATGACTCCCAATCGTTATATCAATGATCAATGGTTTAAAGGATAGCCCGTCGGCCCACAATCCTGTACAGGTCAATCAATCTCCAACCAACGTTCAACCAGGTTGTACGTGTGTTCCAGTATCAATAATCAATCAATAATCAGTTCAATAATCAATATTAAAGCAATCTATAACAATCATATCAATAATCATAAGCATATCAATCTAATCTATCAATTCCAAGCAAATCAGAAAATCTACGAAAATCGGGCAGCGTAACGACAGTCTATCAAATTTACACAAAAATCCTGCAAAAAAAACGCAAATTTCAAATTTCTCTAAATTACAGTAGAATATTCACGACATCAATACAAGACTATTATTCTATAGAATCCAAATCAAATCAAGTCCTGATATTTTTCTATTCGATTAAAATCGCGTAGAATCAATTCCGACGGGTAAAATCGTCGTAGGAAATACTCAAATCGTGTACAATAGTCATATCTATAACATACCAAAAGTTGTGTGGTGAAAGTTGTGTCAAATCAAAATCATGTCCAAAATTCGACTACGAAAACACAAAACAATGCACAACTCGGTCAAAACTCAATATCTCTGAAAACAAAAATAGGATTCAGAGTCCTTACCACGAGATCTTCACTTTTTCCAACAGCGACGTCGGACGAAAAGTGCTCCGCGACCTCCGAAACCAAGCTTTTCCTCTTTTCCCTTTCTCTTTCTCTCTCCTCAAATCAGATATTTTGTTTAAAAATGATTTTCTCTCTCCTCAAAACGAGCTGATTTTCTTATATCAATAGGCTGATCGGCCCGGCCGATCGACAAATCGTCCCGGGACGATCAGACCAAAATCGATCGTCCTGGACGGTTCCCAGAACTGATCTCAGGACGGTATTTTGAACAGTACAGATCGTCCTGGACGATCTCAATATCGTCCCGGACGATCCTGGGAGGATTTAATATCGTCCCGGACGATCCTGGGAGGAAAATCCAAGTCAGAGAGGAACAGTAAGGGAACGAGGTCTCACAAGGTTAGGGCCTTAGGTAGTGGTCCGGCTAGAATAAGGGCCTCAAATGGTGGTTCGACAAAGGTGATGACCTCAGGAGGTGGTTTGACAAGGGTGAGGGCCTTAGGTGGTGGTCCGACAAAGTTGAGGGCCTCAGGCGGTGGTCCGGCAAGGGTGAGAGCCTCAGGTGGTGATCCGACGAAGGTGAAGGCCTTAGGTGGTGGTCCGGCGAGGGCGAGGGCCTCAGGTGGTGGTCTAAAAAAGTTGAGGGCCTCAGGAGGTGGTCCGGTGAGAGTGAGGGTCTCAGGTGGTGGTCCAGCGACGGTAAGAGCCTCAAGAGTTGGTCCGGTGAAGGTGATGGCCTCAGGTGGTGATCCGGCGATGATGAGGGCCTCAGGTGATGGTCCGACGAGGATGAGGGTCTCATGCGGTTGTCCGGCGAGGGTGAGGGCCTCAGGTAGTGGTCTAGCAAAGGGTGAGGGCCTCAAATGGTGGTCCGACGAAGGTGAGGGCCTCAGTTAGTGGTCCGACAAGGGTGAGGGCCCAGCGAAGGGTGAGGGCTTCAAATGGTGGTCCGACAAATGTGAGAGCCTCAGGTGGTGGTCCGGCGATGGTGAGGACCTTAGGTGGTGATCAGGTGAAGTTGAGGGCCTTATGCGGTGGTCCGGTGAGGGTGAGGGCCTCAGGTAGTGGTCCGGTGAAGGTGAGAGCCTCAGGTAGTGGTCCGATGAGGGTGAGGGCCTCAGGTGATGGTCCGATAAAGATGAGGGCCTTAGGTGGAGGTCCGACGAAGGTGAGGGCCTCAAGTGATGGTCCGACGAGAGTGAGGGCCTGAGGTGGTGGTCTGACAAGGGTGAGAGCCTGAGGTGGTGGTCCGACGAAGGTGTGGTTCCCAGGTGGTGGTCCGGCAGAGCAACGACGTTAGGCGGTGGTCCGGCAAAACTCATGCGGTGGTCGATGAGGAGCTTCTTCCTTCTCTTCATTCTCTTATCTTCTTCTCTTCTTACTTGGTCCATTTTTAAGAGAAATGAGGGGTCTATTTATATATTTCTGGAGTGGCATGGCCCATAATAGGTGAGATCAAGGGTAAATTAGGAGTGGTTAGATGGACGGCCGATGTTGAATCCCTTAATAATGGACCATTTGATGGACATTTGAATGTCTTAGTGATGTCGGAATTCAGTGATCTTGGATTCATCTCATCGAGCCGCTCAATTCGACTATAATTACGTTATATTTGGAATCCGTTCGGTAATCCAAATTGTGATTTGAACTTTCCAATTGTGCTTCTAACCCTTGATTTGGACCCGTTTGGGCTCGGATTGGGTTGGATTTGGTGTTGTTGGGTTCGTATTCTTGAAACGTTCAGTTCGACTAAAAGTTTGCTGAAATCAAAGTTCGGATGGTCTCAATTTTAATTTTGGAAGTTTCCAACTTAATTTTGAATCGAGATTCGTGCCCGATCAAGATAATTTTTTTGATGGCGTATCAAGATTATTATTTTATTACAAAATATCTTAAGACACTTAAGTAACTTTATTAAAATGCATTTCCTAATTCCCAAAAGTGGCTAACAGAGAAGGAATTTGGGAGACCATACTTGTTTATTGTTTATAGATTCTACTGCTACTATATGTGAACTTTACTATTTATGTATTGATTAATGGTTATGTGATTACTACTGTTATGATTTGACTACTAACATGTATATTATTTTTTTTATCGTGCATTGTGTTTAGTTTTAATATTTTATTATTTGTTGAGCTATTGAGTTCATTATATATGATTAAATAATTTTATGTCACGACAAGAGAGTAGGAGTGTGAAATTATCTTGGATCCTTTAGGTTCAAGTTCTTATTGTTTAAGTTATTCTTTTGTACTTATGATAAAATAGTTGTGATATGATTGTATAGATCCTGAGTGATATACATGATTTTTGGGAAAGAAATATTGATGTATATATTGATGTTTTGATCAATAGTTTTATTTTTGCTAGTCTTTATATTGATAAAAAAATTAAGTAGTTATGGTTGTTATTTATTAAAGATAAAAAAATACTTTTTTTTTAATTAAATTTTAGGGCATTACAGACCAAAAAATTCATCATAAATCTTGGTGTTAACATCGGGTGTCAAAGTTGGCGTCGATATTGTGCACCAATCTTATAAGTGATAGCATATGATAAAATTAGCGAGCATTGGCATAACCATGCAACAATGGTTAGAGGACTACATGTTAGAGGATCATAATCAGGGAACAACAATCATAGAATCTTAGTTAAACAACAACAATTGAAGGACCATAGTGCGATGATGGTGGTCAGTAGACTGTAGTATGAAGATGGAGGTTAGAGGGTACTAGTAGGATGACCATGATCTAAGGGCCGTGGCCATGCAAGAGAGGTCGGAGCACTGTAGCTGTACGATGTCATAGTAAAGCAGCAATAGTTAATGAATCGTAGTCGAGTGACGATGGTCAAAGGATTGCTATTGGAGCATAATAGTCAAATGACTATGATTGAAGGACCA
Source organism: Dendrobium officinale (assembly GCA_019514585.1). Lineage (NCBI taxonomy): Eukaryota > Viridiplantae > Streptophyta > Magnoliopsida > Asparagales > Orchidaceae > Dendrobium > Dendrobium officinale. The sequence continues at coordinate 38,129,572 of CM033694.1, forward strand.
TAATTAGATGAATGTGGTTAGTTGGATGGTGGTGTTGGCAGTAGTTCGATGATAATAGTGCTGATGGTGTAACTATGGTGGTCCAAAAATGGTTAATTAATGACAGTATAACAATAATGGTTGGGAACTTGTTTGATTGTGACGATCTAACATTTGTGCTTGGGTGGAGCTCCATAATTCTTTCAAGTTTTTAAGTTCTCTTGAATCTTAAGCCAATGTTCAAGATCCCAATTTCGTCAAAGGCTCCCTCATGTAGATAATGTGGTCCTACTTTATAAATTTTGACTTCATACACATCATAAATATAGCAAAAATCTAGATCAATTCATTGGATGCATGGTCTATATTCATTCTCTTGATCTAAGACTATTTTTTAGTATTTAAATACTTTAATGATATCATAATTAGATGATTTTATGCCGGTTTGATCCGTTTTATTAAAACGCTCGATTTGACTATAAGAATTTGAGATTTAGAAATCGTTTGGTTGTTTAATTAATAGTCTAAACTTTTTAACTATTCTTCTAGTACTTGATTTGAGTTCATTTAAACTTGAACAATATTACTTTAGTGTCATTGGATTTATCTCATCAACTTGTTCTTTTTTATTATAAGTTTGTTAATAATAAAATTCAAATGGGCTTGAATTTGAATTTGAAAGTTTTCAATTCAACGGTCCATCTAAATTCATATTTGATCAAGTTGATTTTTTATGGCACATTTACACCCAAAATTTTAAATCAAATAAAAATATTGCATATGTTAATTTTTTGAAAGTAAATTTAAAATTTTATGTATATATTTTGGTATGATTATGGCATTAAAATGCATGTAATTGTATATTAATATTTAAATATTTGATATAATATATTAAATTTGCAAGATTTATATGTAAATCCTAAAAAAAAATCCTTACCTCCATTTCTTAAAAGGATCAATTTTAGATCATCTCCAGCTGAAGAATTCATTTTATAGTCTAAAATGTAGTACTATTATACAATAACTCTTTTCTAAACGAGCTCCATTTCATAACATAAAAAAATTTATTAAGTATATTCTTTTTCCAAAAAAAAAAAAGTCAAAAAATCCGCTCATCTAAAATGCAACTGAATCTGACATTCCATTAGAACTCGCAATGATTGCAAACTCACGTTTCTCATTCGGTCGGAGATGCTATTAAACCATCCACAATCGAATGCTAAAAGTCATACGCTGTCTGCCAAATGTTTCAATCAAGAGCGAGAAATCATGCTAATTTTCGGGAGTGAACAATGCGATGCCAATACACATTCTATTTTTTAAAATCCGAAAATTAGGTTATTAATTTTAATTTTTTAAGTGTAGATATTATTATTAATAATTGAGAATTAATAATTTATAAACACATTATTTTTTAAAATTTAAAATATTTTTTTACATAATTAATTTATTTAAGATACAATATTAATATATAAATTTAAAGGATATCGAGTAATTCAATACTTCAACAAAATAAAAAATAAAAATCAAAACACAGCACAAGTTCAGACAACAAAAGATTAAAATATAAATATATGATTAAAAATAAAGTATGATATGCACAAAATATATATTTTTATATTAAAAAATGATGTTCGATTAGAAACAAGTTACTATATTTTAAAATATTATTGTATTTTGGAGGGAAAAATTGATTTTTTGATTGGAGATGATCGCAGCCTGCAGGATTATTAGCAAGGCTATTGATTTTTAGAATTTAAAGATTAAAATGTTATATAATTAAAAAAAATTAAATAATATAAATATAAATACATATATACATTTTTTATCATATTTATAAAAATCCCCTTAATTTTTACTCTTTTTTACTTTAAGAAACGTGAACACCATTCCTTCTCAATCTAACCGTGACATCGTCCGTCCGACCTAGCTAGCGCTCACAGAAGCGAGTGAAGGCGCGGATCGGAAGAACCGCAAATCAATAGAGGTTCGATTTCCTTCCGATCTCGTTGGCGGCGGTGACCGGACTGTTGCGGCAAGGATGAAGACGACTAAGGGAGGAAAGGTCATGAATCCTACCGATGCCTATCGGAAGGAGCTCCGGAAGAAGGAGCTCAAAAGGGTACGTTTTTTTCTTACTTTGTCATTCCCCTGGCGTTTTCTTTCGCTTTTGTCTGGTAAATGCATTCAATTTCTGTCTTTGCACAATATCCCTGTTGCCTCCTAGAATATTCAAGGCTGTAGAGAAATATAAAGTTTAACATCTTAGCTTTGTACGAAATCCAGCACACAATCAGATAAAGGAGAGGTGTAGCATGCGAAAGAGACATCATAATTTTTATATGAAAACCCCTGAAAAGGGGGAAAAACGACGGGGCTTGGCCCAGTTTGAATGAATATACTAGTGTTTGCAGTTGATTACAAATGATGTCATTTCTTGGGGGGAAGACCTTAACTTAATGTAGCAAATATACATCATATTGAATTTATTACATGGTGGGAATTGGAAGAATCAGTATTGGCATGTTCGTTTGATCGACATGATCAAAGTTGGCAGGCGATGGAGGTCATAAATACTGTAGTTTGGCGACGGAGGTTAGAAGGAAAGTAGTCAGCGTGTGAATAAGGGTGTTAGAGGTCAAATTCCGTTGTCTGACGATGGAGGTTGGAAGGAGTGTTGTCTGACAATGGAGGTAGGAAGGACCGTAGTCTGGCGATGGAGGTCGAAAGGACTGTAGCTGGCAGATGACAATGGTTGGAAATATTGTTGTCTGGCGACGGAGGTCAGAAGGGCTGTAGTCGGCGGGCGACAATGGTAAAAAACATGTAGTTGATGACGGAGGTTGGAAGGACTGTAGTCAATGGGTGACAGTGATCAGAAAGACCGTAGTCGGGCAACGGAGGTTGGAAGGACCATAGTCGGCAGATGACAGTGACAAAAAAGATCATTGTCTGGCAATGGAGGTCGGAAGGACCGTAGTCGATGGACGATGGAGGTAAAAAAGATCGTTGTTTAGCAATGGAGGTCGAAAGGACCGTAGTTGGCGGACGATGGATGTCAAAAAGATCGTTGTTTGACAACGGAGGTCGGAAGGACTGTAGTCATTGGACAACGGGGGTCTGAAAGACCGTAGTCGATGGGCGTCAATGGTCAGAAATACTATTGTCTAGCTACGGAGGTCGGAAGGACAATAGTCGACAACCGGGCAAAAGTCCGACGTCAGTCGGTGGCCAGGCAGAAGTCCGGCATCAGTTAGTGACTGGATGTAAGTCCGGCGTTAATCGGTGGCCAGATACAAGTCCGACGTCAGTTTGTGGCCGGGTGTAAGTCCAATGTCAATTGGTGGCCAGATAGAAGCACATCGTCAGTCGATGGCCGGGCGGAAGTCCGACAATAGTCCGACGATGGTCGGTGGTCCGAAAGTGGTCGATGAGTCTAGTGGCGAGAAAGCTCTTGTTTCTCTTTAGTCCTTCTCTTTTTGGCTTCCACGCTTCCTCTCTCCTTTCATCCTTCTCTTCAATGAAGAATGAGTAGTCTATTTATAGTTTTCTGAGAGTGCAATGACTAGTAAATTAGAGGGAGATCTAGGGTACGTTGGGAGTGATTTGAATGGACGGTCGATATTGATCCCATTGATCATGGATTGTTTACTGGCAAGAGAGTTCTAATTTCTCTCTCTTTCTTGGGCATTTCGGTCAAATATCAGTTTTGAAGATGTAACAAATTAAATGCAATGTTTAGATTAGTTTTTTCAAAGATACTACAACGCGTTAGGCTTCCTTGACTACAGTTGCCCTAATAGTTCTTATTAGCACCCTATTATACCAACTTATTACTGAACAATGATCCCTGTATATGCACACAGTGAAAATCCAACAAAAATACAACTTTCCAACTATGTAACCAAACATCATAATCACAGGCACTGTCTTAACAACCTCCCCATAAATAACTATGTCAAAACAAAGCAACAATAGTATAGATATCAAGCTCTCCCTCAATCATATATTTATGTAAGCTAATCCAAGCCACTTGTCATAGACCTGCACAATTTCAACAAATTGTTAAAAGGACAAGTCATCAATAATCAACTAAATGTTTGAAAGATTAGCACTTGCTTCATATATTCAGATGAGATAATTCTGATGGTAGAATTCACACATCCATAGTTAAGATAAAGTACTGTCATGACAAACCGAGTTTCTTAATCATGTAGCAATTTAAATAATAAATGCATTCTGAATTAATAGAAGAAACAGGGATGAGAAACTTGTGTACGCCATGTCTTAAATTTGGTGCATTATCTATAAATTATTTGTTCAATGCAAGTTAAGAACGAGATAAACAAATCAAGTGTAATGTTTACATATATGCATGAACAGTTGAAGACACCATTAAGAAAAATAAAAAATAGCTATCTCAAATTAAAAAACACATAAATATAACAAAAAAAAAAAAGGCACTATAGAAGGGAACGAATTGATTGAAGTGCAGAAAAAACACAAGTATCTAATTTTAACTTATTCTCCATTTTCTAAATCTTTCCTTTAGCTTAGTGGCTAGGTAAGGAAAAGGATAAAGATGGATCAGCTTGTACTTAAATTAAAATATTGGAAACCAAAAAAATGATTATAATCTCAAACTAAATATCCATGACTAAGACAAAAACTTACAGTTTCAAAAGCAGAAATACTTTGAATTTGAAGATTTTTGGTATTTGACGATTTCATTCTTTTTTGAGTTGGCCCTTGTGAAAAAAAAAAAAAATCATATATAAAACTTGAATCTACCTATCTATGTAGCTCATCTCATGTGGTAAGACCAGGAAACATAAAAGAATAGCATTGTTCCTAGAGTCCTTGATGATGTAAAATGTTGTAGGTATAGCATATACGCTTTCTACAACTCGGAGAAAAGGAGCGGACTCCTCTATAAGAAAGGAAAAGAAGAATCTTTGCTAAAGGTGGAACCTTGAATCACAATGATGATTATAATATTATATTTCCTTTTTTCATTTTGTAGAGGAAAAAACACCTCGATTGAAGATCTTAGTTTGATCTAAGTTTGGAGACAGTGTGGTGATAGAGAGAAAAACGAAACTTGATTAAAAGGGAACATGAAAAAAACTATTCGATAGAAATTTTTTACTGGGTGGGAGAGCAAGTCATACGAGGAAGAAACGTATCTTTTGTGTGTATTGGCACAATGCTCCTACTCCAATCCCTTGACTATTTGTCTATGGTCGGTGAAAGGTGAAAATGGAGAGAAACAATGCAAGAGGTCTTAACGGTTTGAGGGTTTAGTGAGACAAAATTAAATAGTTGGTTTCTTGTATCATTGTAGAAATGACTATAATTTAGTCGTTGAAGTCATTAATTAAAATTAACAATGAAAGAAACTAAAGCTTGTATTAAGCTGGATACTCTTTCTAATTAAAAGCTAAACAATCTAAACTATCAGGAAAACACATAGCCACATTATTTTTTGGACAACAATATTCATGTTATGCTAAACATTTGATATAGCCTTTAGATTAAATTGATCAAAACTGGCTTTACCAGCTAACAGTTGTGCTCGAGACTCAACTTAAAATGACTAAAGTTAATAGTAACTTTGCAAGAGGTAGTTACTAATGGAGGTTTTAGGATGATTGTGTTATTAAAATTTGGTTGCCGGCTCATTTGAAGGATTTCCTTCAAAATTAATTCAAACATATTTTCAAGACTTGAGCTCGAGACTTGACTAAAATAATGGTCCCCATCAAATTTGAACCAACTAAAAACTTAGGTATCAAGCGTCAATCAATATTGTTACTTTTAGCTACAAGTAGCCCTTGTTTGATTTTCAAGTAATGAGACTATTCTGTGAGATATATTCAGGCTTTATGATTGTTATTGATTTTATCATTAGGATTGTCAGATTTGATATTATATTATTTTGTTTTCTGAATGTGGAGACATAATATTCCAGATGTTTTTTCTTGACTTAATTAAACTAATGTTTCAATGTTAAGATTTCTTATCATACTACACCAATGATGTAGAGAGATTAGTTGCTTGCTACCTTTCTTTTTCAACAAAATATGAGAAACCATTGTTCTAATTCATAAACATTTGTCATTAATGAAATGCAGAAATGGACTTGCATCATATTATGCCGAGTTACATAAAATATTATTTTTCTTCGAACATATTATTAGCTAAAGGAGGTAATAGTCTATCCAAATGTAAAGAAACCACAAAAAGTACTATGTTCCATATTTCCCCATGAATAGCTTACTAGCTAACTTATGGTTTTTTTGTTTGATGTTTTGATAATTTTGTGTTTTTATTTGTTTGTTTTTGTGACTATTTTCTTTTAGAATGTGAGAAATGAGTTGTAGCTTAAAAGTGTTTATGATTATGCATTATGTGGTATCAGTAAACACTCTTCTGAGCAGTATGAGTAAAGTAGAGTATGATCAATTCCTTTTTCCAATTTATCCATTTCATATGCTTTATTATGTGAAAACCTTGGCAGAAATTTGTTATACAAAACTGAATTTGATCTTTCTTATGTTATGCCAGAATAAAAAAGAAAGAAAAAAGGTTCGAGAAGTTGGGATTCTTAAAAAGGATCCTGAGAGCATCAGGGAGCAGATTGAGAAGCTGGAAGTGATGAGTAAGCATTTATTTGTCTTTATGAAGCACAAATTTTAGTAGCTTGGAGTTTAGTTAAATGATCGTTGGTTTGGTCTATAACATACATTGTGATTTAGATTTGCTTACATACAATTGAGTGCTGATTTTGATGTTTAATATATAGAAAAATTTCATCAACCTTTAATATAATGCAACTAGTTCTTTTAGGATGCCAGTGTCTATACAATTATTAAAAAAAATATTTGGATAAATGTCATTTTGGTCATTCAAATTGGTTAATATAGATCCATAATTTTAATAATCATCTTATTCGGTTCCAAGCACCTTTAAGATTTTACTATGGCCCCTCAGCCTGGCTCCTAATCTTGGAAATTCATTTTTTGCTAATGAGGTTAAATAGTATGTTAATTTAGTTTGTTATGGTATTTTTTAGTTAAATCTGAACAAATTGATTTCATTTTTGCTAATGAGGTTAAATTTGGGGTTGGCCATTGTCTAACAAGAATAATACGCTCACTTTATCGATGCTAGAGACGAAGAGGTGGAAGCGGTGAGATAACTCGTGTGATTCTCATGATTGGCTCTCATGGGGTTAGATCATTTTTCAACGAGATAAAGCCGCTGACTCCATTGGCATTAGAGATGATGAGGAAAAAGAATAAGAGTGGTGGAGGTCATGAGAGGTCCTCTGTCTAGCATCAATAGTTCAGAAAATCACGTGAGGAGTTGAATTGCTAGACGTTGGAGATAACTAGCATAAGGGGCGAGCGAGGGGAAGGGTTGTTTTTCCATCTTTGCATAAAAAAAAAGAGATGAAATTCGGGGAAAAATAGTATGTCTTTTTACGTTCAATTGGTTGTTCTATGAATGAAAGAACCTAAGTGTAACTTGAACTAGATATCAAGCATCAAAATGGATGGTTTTTAAAATTGTATGCCTATATTAAGAACGGCCTAAGTTTTAGGGACTCATACGACACTCAAAATTTTTTGTAAACTAAGGATAACTTATTAATATGATCCATGGTTGTTATTTAGTGGGCTTTGATGCTTTGCTTGGTGTTATGTTATTATATTTATTTTATGCTTAGAACATGTTAATTTATTTGCTACCAAACATGCAATTTATCCATTTGGTTTTTAATTTTCTTCTTCTTTTTTGCCTTAAAAGGCTACAAATAGTTTGCTACACAAATAACAATTGACTATGTTGCCCAATCCTTGATGGTGTCAAGCTGTTGAGCTTACAGGCAATGATAGAAGGCATCTCATGCATACAACCACTTGCTTGTCTATTAAAGTAAAAATACTTGCAAGCAATGGTAGATGATCTACAATAGTGATGAATGCAACTCTCCAAACAACCAATATCTGTTTGCGAATAAACACGTTGACCTATCTATAAGCAATGATAGTAGATACACTGCCGGTATGATGGGTCCCTCGTGAACACGAACTTGCAACATATTTTTTACAAGAAAAAATCGAGGACCACATCAAATGCAGGATTATAACAAATGCATATTCCCGTAGTCAACATCAATATACAACCAATCATATTAAGCCTTGCAAGTAGCAGGGGGGACTCAATATGCAATGAATTGAAAGCCAGGGTGTGTTTGAAGAGCTCAAAGAGAATGCAACCCTCATGCAATTAATGCCATTTAACCGTAGGCAAATACACTGGTCCTCTGCAGGCACAAACAAATGATGTATAACAAAAACGAATATCTACGAGCCATAGTAGGAGACTAATTAGTGCATGAGAGTCTACCTATATAAAGCAACGGGTAACCCGTAGTGCGACCACGCCACTGGATACACAACATTCGTATTAGCATACATGTGTCCACAAGCTACTACGCCACGCCACCAGATCCACAACATTCATATCAGCAGACAGAAGACGTTCACAAAGCTGCTACGCCATGCCATCGGATCTGTAACATTCACATAAGCAGACAGAAGGTGTCTACAAGCTATTATGCCATGCCACTAGATCCACAACATTTGTATAAGCAGATAAAAAACATCCACAAAGCTGCTACGCCATGCCATCGAATCTGTAACATTCGCATAAGCAGATATAAGACATCCACAAGCTACCACACCACACCACTGGATCCCAAACACTCATACAAGTAGACAAAAGGCATTTTGTAAGCTTCAAGTGAAAATTTGCACAAACCTTAGCGACACTCACTTAGCTTAAATAATTATATTTAAATATTTAAATGCTTCCCCTCATGCATTAAAATATGATTAAATATTCGCATGGGCCCTGACGAGCGTGTTTGTATGCACACACGTGACGCCTGAGGATGCTGCGCTGGTCAAGAAATGAACTTACGTTTGAATCCGATCCTTCTATATGAATAGATAGGAGTCGACACAGCTCAAACTATTAAACAAATATTCAGTTGCGACATCAGCCATGATATTTTTTTTATATGTTCATATTAGACATTCAAGGCATACAACAAGGAAAATTCATGGACAAAGGCCTAAAGCTGGCAATGAACTGATCCTATGTTAGCAATTAGACAAAATCGACAAGGTTCAACAGATAATTACAAAAATATCCCCTAAATACTTACATGGGCATCGACGAGCGTGATGCATGCACATGTGACGTTTGAGGATGCTGCGAGGGTCAATAAATAAACTTAAGTTCAAGCTTGATCCTTCTACGCGAGTGAATAGGAGTCAACACAGCTCGATCTATCAAACAAATATATGGTTGCAATGTCGACTGAGACATTTATTTTATACGTTCATATAGTCTTTCAAGATTTATAATAATAAAAATTTACTAATAAAGGCCTGAAGCCCACAACAAACCCGATCCTTTGTTGGCAACTGACATAGTCAACAAGGTTCAATGAAATAAAATTGTCCATGAATACCTCGATGATGGCCGCGTTGAAAGTATACCTCAATTAGAGGGGTTAATTTCAAATATTTGAAATGCTATCCAAATGCCCATAAAATTCAAACTCCAAAAAATATCAAAACCTGAAATATTTGAAATTGAAATTAACCATCAAAATGCTTAAAGCAAAATCCATCAAGCTTCTGCAACAGTTTGCCTACGTGGATAAATTTAAATATTATTTCAGCTCACAAAGAGCTAATGTCTTGTCGAGAATATCATTAGGATTCATTCAGAAATAGTCTCCTGCTAGTAATGACATTGCATTGGTCTCCTATCAGTAAGGACATATCATTGGTCCTCTAATCAATGGTTTGGCCAAATGGCTCCGTAAAGAACCCATGGCTTGGTCGGATAGGTCAGCGTGGTTAATGATTACGACCACGACCCTCTGGCCTAGTGAATTTGTCTAAAAACTTCACTTTATTACGGTTATGGTAACAACCCGTATGCTCCTCAATGGTGTCAAATTCTTGTGATATGAATCAATAGGATATAATCGATAGGGCACAAAGTCCTCTGTTAGCTATAGTGAATACAAATTTGTCCCCTTAGGCAAATATTCACCCTAGGTTTACAATGTTCCCTTGGACGACGCAACCCATGGCGACAAGGATCCTTTTATCAGGTTTGGTCGACTACCTCATTTGACTAAGTAGACCAGGGATTATGAGTTCCTGGGATGACAGAATCATTAGATCTTGATTGGGTTCATCATCATTCTTCCCACCATCCACTTTAAGTGCAAGATGGTGAAATATCAATTTTGCATATTAAAATTTCAACCATACCAAACTTGCTGCTACTATACACCAGATAATATGTATTTCTACGTATCTGATTGACGACTAATCTTAATCGAAAGTTCTCTCCGCTATTGGGAGGTGTAATTAACTATAGGGGCTCGCGTCTATTGGAAAGAAAAACTTAGATTATAAAGTCCTCGCAAAAAGTGGGCGAAATCTCTGTGTAGTGTCTTATTTCAAACCCAATTTGCCTTCTAAAAATTTACTCCGGAACATACTTCGTTAAAACTCTACCGAAAGAGGGGAGTCTGGAGCGTGAATTTTCGGAGCCCATATTGAATATCAATCGAAAGGGTCTCTACCTTTTAAATTCCCCCAAATCTCAAAATTAATCACTTATGGGCTCAAATTATAGCAAATTTGTAAATTCGATATTCATCAAGGTTTAAATGTTTAAATATGAATTAATAACAAACATACTTAAAATAAAAATCTATCCACCCTCTGCAATAGATTGTTGAGGCTGTTAAATTTGGAAATCACTTCAGCTCATAAAGAGCAAATGACCAGTCGAGAATATCACTAATATTTATTCTCCGTGCCTATCTAACGACTAGCTTTAATCAAAAGTGTTCTCTCATTATTGGGATAAATAATTAATTATAGGGACTTGTGCCTATGGGAAATCAGATCTCATATCATAAAATCCTCTCAAAATGTGGGTGAAATATCTGGGTAGTGTCTTATCTAAAATTCAATTTGACTTCTTAAAATTTATCCCAAAACCTAAACTTGTTAAAACTCTTATTTTTAAAAAAGCAGGTGCGGAGAGGTCGGAGCGTGAATTTTCAGATCCCACAATATAGTTATTTATAAGGCCATCACACATGTCATCTACATCTCATCCTTGCACTGATCAATTTGAATGACTAAAAAATATTATTTGCCAATATTACGCCAACAATTTAAACGAGCTTGGTGGTGTGTTATTTGCGATCCATCATTCACAGCATGGCTTTTTTACATTAAAATTAATTATTTTTGCAGGCATCTTCTTCATTACTGAATCTTGACTTGAACCACTATCGATTGTCTTGTATCTATCATTAACTTAATTTAACTACAAATTTGATGATGGAAGATGCTCTAGTTGAAGTACATTATCATTCAAGCATGCATGGAGTGGAGGTTGAGCTCTAGAAGATTGTGTATCATGAGGGCTAGTAATGATAAATATTGTTACTCATATGTGTGATGTCTGCTAATGAGATTGAAAGACCTTCATTTCTTCATGTGTATTGCTAATTTTGTGTTGTAATGTGAACCAAATCTTCCTATTCAGTTTGGACTAGCTCCGCTTCCATGTATATGACTTATATTTGTTGCCAAGCCTTTGATAAGACCATCTTGCAGTGTTCCTAATCTAAAATATAGGTGACCATATAACCAACGTTAATAGGTAATGTCATTTTAGATGACATGATCAAACTATCGTAGTATAAGGCTTGCATTACTCTACGTAATCGAAATGGGAAAATTTCTTCTGATCACTTAGGGGAGTGAAGTCATTCATAATACTTTGTTTTTCATGGAAAACAAGCATCTATCACGGAACGGGTTCTCTACTCTCATCGTAAAAATTAATCCAATTGTGTAAAGAAGATATACTATTGTGAAATTAAATATAATTACAATACCAATAACATAAATATTATAAGTTTCAAAGGAGATTATTTTTAATGCTAACTATATTTTGATAATCTCGTTGTGTTCATAAAAATTGAGATCTAAAATATAACATAATATTTTGAGTATGGATAAGATTAGAGTTGGTAATGTTTGGGATAATAACATTTAGTATTCACTTTATTTACCTCATTATCATGTCAGAATTTAATATTGATGATATTGAGGGCATAAATGATGTGGCTTGTTATAAGCTTGTGTATTTTTGTTCATTTCTTTAAATTTTATGGCAATGAGTGTTTGATAAGACAGTCTGAGGTGCATAAACAGTGTTTCATGCTACTAACGACAAGGATTAGAATTCATGTAAAGCTACAAATTGTTTATATATAGTTAATGCATGCCATCGTTCTGTGCAGAGGCAGATGGTGCTTTGGATAAGGCCAGGAAGCACAAGAAGCGACAGCTTGAGGATACATTAAACTTGGTTATGAAGAAAAGGAAGGTACTTTGTTTTGTTCTGCATCAGTTTTTCGATATGATTCAAATTGTGTATTATCCTTAGCTTATACAGTAGAGATTTGGAGTGCCTTTGGTTTTCTAAAAACCACTAAAAAAAGTTGGAAGATTTTCCTTGTTTGGTTTGAATTGCGATGAACTCAAATAAAACAAATCATGAATAATACATCAGTTAATTAATCAACCTCTTCATTTGTTAATAAATATTCTTGATCTAATTTGGAATGCACATTTGTGATTTGCCTGGTAAAAATGGTAGGTGGTTTCATGCAATCTTGTATGTTAGGGTATTATAAACAAATTCGAAAATACACTGAGATGTGTGATTCTTGTTTCTAATTTCTTCATCCCTTTGAAGATTCAGATGTCATGCTTACATAATGTGAACCTTGCTGTGGTATAATTTAATATCCTGGAAGCTTCTTCTAGACACATTTAATTTCTGTGGTAACTTGTCAAAGAAGACAATGTACAATTTTAAATTCAAATAAGAAAAAGGATATTTCAATTGTAAGAGGCATTCATTTATCCATGCAAAGAACACTTACCTTTTTCTCCTAATCATGTTGGTGCCCGTAGATCCCATTCATCCTTTATTGATTTTCCACGCTTTCCCTCTCTTAGAGTAGATATCTATCAATTCCTAATTGTTAATAAGGAAATCAGAATTGGATTTCAACAATACTTTTGTGAGGGTATTTGTGGTTTGTTGAGAGCTAGGAATAAAATGCGTTCAAATAATTCTTGCTTATAGTTTTTTTTTTTCTTTTACAAAGTGATGATTAACTTTAATGTTCTTGGTTCTATTGTGTTGGAGAAGATTTTGGGTTGTACTTATCATTGCCTTGTCACAATATAGTTGCATGAGAGAATTTATAGTTTTTAATAAAACTTAACCAAAACCTATTGTAATCACATTAGTCCACATTTCTCATTGGCCATGGCTATATATTTAACTTTAGCGCAACTCTAAACTACTACATTATATTTCTTGCTACTCCATGTAGCAAGCCTGTCCTATACATGGGTACAATAATCTACAATGGATCTCTTGTGAATAATAGAACTTACATAGTTTGCATCAATATAAGCATTAATATTGCGCGTAGGGCTTATCTTTTTGAGAGCCCCCCTTTTAGGACAACTTTTTAAATGTGTCAAGATTCTAGATGTTCCTTTTGTGGTGATTTTATAAATTGGCTTAGTAGGCTCATAACAGAGGTTATATTTGGTCTTATGTGAGATAAAGAAATTCATTTATCTGCTAATTTTTACTATTAAGTGACACAAATAGATTCTCCATCCTTGTCTTCTTTAAGATCTATGTTTGGATTAATTGGAGTGTTAACATACCCCCTCATTCTAGTTTCTTTTAAGGGGGCGGTTTGGTACAAATATTAGTATTGTATTGTATTTGAAATGAAGGAGTGTTTGGCTGACGGTAAGGGGCTATTTGTTTTGTTGAAAAAGGAACACGGAGTAAAAATAGATGTAGTGTATTTAAAATATTTTAATGTTATTTGGTTGAGTTTATTACAAATGCAAGGGATTAATTTTTGTGTTTGGTGTGAAGTAAATTTAATTCAATATAAAGCCTGGCAGTGGGAGCTAGAAGTGGTTGATGGGCGATGGTGATGGAGAGTGATGGACTGGCAGATGCTGATCAACCTGTGGTGGCTTTGGCACGTGAAGCTTCACATTTTTAATATGATTGAAATTCGTTCAATTTAGATAATTAAATTTATTGAAAATAAATTAGGCAAGGAATGCCAAATACTTCAAATGATTGTTCTGCATTTCCATTTATTTTAACCAAACATCTGAAAATTTAAAACCTTTGCATTTGGTTTACTTTACACTCAAAATACTGCAAAATAAACAGACCCTAAAGCAAGTCCAAAGTAGTTTTTTGAGTAATTTAAATTCTGCTAAAAGGTTGTTTTCACTGTATTATGAATTTGCCTAAATTATGCAAATTCAGAACGCCATTCTCATGTGAAATGAAGCCCATCTCCTCATGATCTCATTCCTAGTGCTTTCAAAGTTGTTGACATCCATCCTCAAAGTTATCGAAGTCCATGAAGTCGCTACTGCCCATCCCGGAGTCATTGATGGATGCCCCCAAAATTGTTGACGCCATGGTCGTATTCCCACTGCATTTTCACATTTATCGAACTGAAACCAGCCTTGTCGATACTCTAGTTTTCGTCGATGTTGCTCACATTGCCGATTGCACCAACCTGTTCATGGATCTTTCATTCTTGTTGATTCCATTCACCATCAATTGCTATTATGCCAAATCTTGTTTGCCTAACCACATTTTCATGCTCTAAAAAAATTATATAAAATAAATATTTTAAATATTATATTAATAAAAAATGGATTTACTTTATAGCCATCCAAATACCAACATTTGATCTCTTGAATTTATTTTTCATCCAATCAAACAACCTTAAATATTCAAGTGTATTGAGTTTAATTTACATTGAATTTCAAATACATATGTATTTAAAATGCTTGCAACCAAAAAACCTCTGAGAAGATAAAGAATATACTTCATTTGAGATACCATAGAACAATTATTTGATATTCCTATCTCTATCCCAAGAAAATATTTTATATCTTTCCAATCCTTTATTTCAAAATTTGTAGCTATAATCTTCATTGTCAGTGTCAGGCATACCTTATTCACATTATAACATGTCATGATGTGCTATCCAGATAAGCAATAAGGACTATTGTATTTCTTTCTCTTGAGTGCTTCATGAACATATTAGGATCGATCTAGGTTTAACTTGTAGCCTTGATTTTTCATTGAAGGGTACAATTTAAAAAAATGTTCTTGGAGATTGTTTTTGGTCATATAATGACTTCTTAGATAGCATGGCTTTGAGTCAAATTTTCAAGGATTATTCATATAGACTTCTTTTAGGTCTTTATTGAGGAATGCATTATTGACATCTGGTTGGTGTAGATGCAAATCAAGGTTCCTTGTAATAGTAAGACTTTCATATCATTCAATTTTACTATTGGTGTGAATGTTTCCATTTAATCAATGCTATATGTTTGAGCAAACTCTTTGGCAAGCAACCAAGCCTTACATCTGTCAAGAATCTCTTTTGATTCAAACTTTAATAAAAATACCAGATTATAAACAACTTATTTTTCGCTTTAGGCAAGCCTCCCAACGCCTTGTTTTTCTCAAGAGCTCTCATTTCTTCAAGAACTATTTTCTTCTACTCGGATACTTGTAGAGCGTTATGCACATTTTTTGGGTTCTCTGCAAGAAAGTTGGCTGGTGAAATGAAGAAATTAGTTTGGCAATTTCTGTTGGGCCTAACTTTGATATGAGATAATTAGTATATGTTGTTTTAACACCTTTGAGGAATGCAATGCCACCTTTAAGGAATGCAATGGGTATATTAAGGTCATAAGATTCCTTCTAAGAATTCAGACACAATTGAGACATATTATGAGTCATGATTTTACTTTGGGTTGGAGTCATGATTTTGTAGAGAGCACTCAAACCTTTTTCCATTATATTATACTTCTCTTTAGTATGCTATTCCAAAGATATTGCGCTTGTTTGCTTCACCTTTTCTTTTGGCATAATCATGATCATGTGGGCTTTATAAATGATTTTATAGAGCTTTAAGTATTTAAAATTTTTCTTAAATTAAATTCTTGTTTTTCATGAATGAATTCATCATTAAAAAGATACGAGTTCAAGTCAATTTTTGAAATAAATAAATAAATTCTTGAATTAATGTATTT
Organism: Dendrobium officinale; assembly: GCA_019514585.1. Taxonomy (NCBI): domain Eukaryota; kingdom Viridiplantae; phylum Streptophyta; class Magnoliopsida; order Asparagales; family Orchidaceae; genus Dendrobium; species Dendrobium officinale. Next base: position 38,145,849 of record CM033694.1, read on the forward strand.
CACAATTTTCTTCTGAATATGAGGCCCAAAGGTTTTATTTTAATAGATGATGCCTGCTGCATCCATTATATGGTTTTTTTTTGTAATAGGATCAAAATATTTATTCCATTTTTTGCATTGAAGCATAACCCAAAAAATACATTTCTTTCCTCTAGGATCTAAATCCCCATCATTTTTTATCATGATCCTATAATATCACAATGCAACCAAAGATGTAATGGAAAGATTGGATGTCATTCTATATTAAGGTAAATATTTTATAAAGATATTTGATTGAGTTTGAAAATTTAGAATTTTTAAGGGCGTTCAATTGATCTGATATGTTGCAATTAGAATGGCTTCACTCAAATATTTTTGGCACATTGGTAATGGGTAAAGCTAACACTATCGTTGCCAGGTCCCAAATCCTGGATGAGAAAAGTGTAGGATTGCGTTAGGTAGTCAACAGTCTGCGTAAAAACTTGACGAATAATCATGACATGAATCCTTTAATATCTTATGTTAATGCTAGGGTGTTCCTTGGAAGCGACGCGTTGTATGGCTTGAATACAGTGACAAGTGAGCAAGGGTCGCTGCATCAGCGCCCGGGTGCAGTGTTTAATAGACAAGGGTTCCCACATCATGGACGGATGTGAGCAAAGAAACTAGTACATGATTCTAAAATTAAGATAGGAATTTGAAATATAGGTTCACTTACAGGCAAATTAATAGAACTAATAATTTTATGATCCATAGGAAGATTAATATTCTTTGCATTTAAGAAATTAAATGGGTTAGAGAGAAGACTTAAGGAGATTAAGAGTTTATGATTTAAACTATGGTATTCTGGTAGGAGTCTTACTAGAAATGGTGTATGTGATTATAGATAAGAGTTTAAATGATTAGAATTCATGTTGCAAAAGATGTACTTGGAGTATCAAAGAGAAAAATTGCTAATAGTAAAATAGTTAGTGGTGGAATCAAAATGTGCAGGAAAAGATAAAAAATAAGAAAATTTGTTATAAAATTTGGTTTAGCTATAAAAACTCTGATAATTGGGAAAGTCATAAAGAGGTCCGTAAGGAGTATAAGAAAGCAATTTGCAATGCAAAGATTTTAGCCTTTAATGATTTATATAATAGATTGGATACTAAGGAGGGCAAAAGATCTATGTATAAGCTAGCGAAACAAAGGGATAGGAGCATTAATGATTTAGTTTAAGTGAAGTGTATTAAGGATGAAGTTCAAAAAGTGCTTTTATTAAAAGAGGATATTCAACAAAGGTGGATGAGATATTTTGCTAACTTTTCAATGAAGATTATGAGAATGCGATTGACTTTAGCGATCTTAGCACCCTAAATGAAAATACAGATTTTTGTTTTAATCAGCGTATTAGCAAAATCGAAGTTAAAGAGGCTTTAAAGAAAATTAATTGTGGAAAAGCTGTTGTACCTGATGATATTCCAATAGAAGTGTGAAATGCTTAGAAGATGAAGGAATTTCTTGGCTTACTAAACTTTTTAATATTGTTTTAAAGACAAAAGATGCCAGATGAGTGGAGAATGAGTGTGTTGATTCCTATTTTTAAGAAAAAAGGTGATTCACAAGATTGTGCGAATTATAGAGGAATTAAGTTAATGTGTCATACTTTAAAACTATGAGAGAAAGTTATGGAGCATAGGTTGCGGCGTGACACTAACGTTTCTTAAAATCAAATTGGATTCATGCCAGGTAGGCCTATTATGGAAGCTATACATTTATTGAGAGGTTTGATGGAGAAGTATAGAAAGAATAACGAGGATATACATATGATTTTTATTGATTTAGAGAAAGAATATGATAAAGTTCAAAGAGAAGTACTATGGAGAGTTCTATATAAGAAAGGGGTTAATAATGCTTATATTTAAGTCATTAAGAATATATATGCAGGAGCTGTTACTTATGTTCAAACACAAGGTGGTTTGACACTTTGACCAAGTATATTCCTATTTCAGTTGGATTACATCAAGGATCAGCCTTGCTTTTCATTGATGATATTCTTCTTGTTGATAAGACTAGAGAGGGAGTTGAAGGTAAACTTGAATTATGAGGTCAACCTTAGAGTCTAAAGGCTTTCGTTTGAGTAGATCTAAAATTGAATATATGGTATAATTTTAGTAATGACAGATCTAGTGGGATTGTGACTTTGGGCAATCAAGTCATTAATAATAGCACTTGTTTTATATATCTTGGGTTTATTGTTCAGAGTAATGGTGAAATAGATGGGGATATTATTAGTAGAATTCAAGTTGGATGGTTGAAGTGGAGGAATGCATCAGACTTGTTGTGTGATAGAAAAGTTCCTCTTAAACTTAAGGGAAAATTCTATAAGATGGTAGTGAGACCTACAATGCTTTATGGTGCAGAATGTTTGGCCATTAAAAGAGAAGCATAATATTAAGTGTTGTAGAGATGAGGATGCTAAGGTGGATGAGTGGCTTTATTCTTAAATACAAGATACGAAATGAGCATATATGTGAAATGGCTGGAGTAGCTCTAGTGGAAGATAAGATTAGATAGAGTCGCCTTAGGTGGTTTGGTCACATAAAACAACGGCCTTCCAATGACCCGGTTAGGAAAGTAGATGTATTAGATTTGAATTACATTAAGAAAGGTAAAGGTAGACCTAAAAAAACTTAGAAAAATTAGAAATGACCTTTCTTTTTTAGATTTAGATAATAATTTGATTTTTAATAGAACAAAATGGAGAAAAATGATTCATGTAGCTGACCCTATATAGTGGGATAAGGGCTTGTTGTTGTTGTTGGTAAAGGGTAAAGCTCTTGCTACTTTTAAAAGGCATTTATTTTATTCTTTTTGAGTATTATATTTTGTTGAGCAATATCATTACGGGAACTTTGATGAATAATTCCCTTCTTTTTTAGGAAAAGATGGGGTAATGTTTTTTAAGAAAATCATTTGCATTGTCACTCAAAAAATATATTTTTTTTAAAATATTTTTTTATTCAATTATTTTTTTGTAGCCTAGTATATAAATTTATAATTATTTCCTTAACTATTTATTTTTCTTCAAGTAAGTAGACCCTTCTAATCTTAGTAAGGTGATCAATGAAAGTAATAAAATATTTTTTCTTGGGTGAGTATATACCCTTGAGGGACCCCAACACATTATGGTGAATTAAAAAAAAAAATAATTTTGATGGTTTTTAAAAATTTTGGAGGATGCGAAACATGATGTTTTGCAAATGGGACTAATTTTACATTTTAAATTGATTTGGGAATAACCATTTTAAATAGTGAAAATTAGGGTGGCCTAGTCTATAATACCAAAACACTATTTCATGATTACCAAAAGTTTAAGCAGACTTAAAACCAGTGTTTTTAAAGCATTAAGCACAATGCAATGCACAATGATTATTTTTTTTGCTTCAATACACAGCTCAAAGCAAAATAGCGCTTTTACTGATTAGAGTGTCATGATCTATATATCATATAAATATATATTATATGTATATAATATTTATTTAATTAGTCAAAGTTAAACCATATCAAAAAATATTTTTTTAACAAATATAATAATATGGTCAGTAATAATAATACATAGCTATTTGAAATAAATAAAGAATTAAATATGTAAAACGATATAAATAATGAAGTGATATAAAAATACTTATTAAGAATATACTTGTGAGATTGAGTGGTTAATTAGAGACTGATAGATGGAGGTAGTATGAAGGAAAATAGTGTGAAGATGAGGCATTAAGAAGCATTCTTAAGAAGAAACTTTTGTGCACAAACTAGTTCCAACAACAAGAACTTGTGAAAAGAGAACAATAACTAGTGAGGGAGTGGGTTTGAAGAAAAGAACCACTATGAAGTGACTAGGTTTATAAGTGTGTGTTCGATCTGTTTGGATGGATTTGTATAAACCAAATGAATTTGGATTTGAAATTTAAAAATCGAACATACCAAACTTTACCATAACTGAATTGAAATGTAGTTCACTTTATTTGGTTTATGTTTTTGCTTTAATTAAAATTTGGAATAATATCTATGTAATATAAAAATTAGTAACACCTTCAATTTCTTTGTCCATATGATGATAGGGTCACTAAATTTAGCGAACTAATCCTAATTCTATTTGCACTATAAATCATGAGCAAAAAACATCTTATTTCAATTCATTCCTCTCGTATTGCTGTATTTTATCATATTAAATTACAAGGGATTTTGAAATTTCATTTTTTGCTGAATCATTTTTTTCTTAAAATCAAGCCATTGATCATAATCTGCATAACCCTTACTCCCAAACAAAAAATCAAATCATCTTTTAATAAACTGAACCAAATTAACCAAATAGATTCGATTTGGTTTCTTGGTTTTAACCTATGATGCACCGACACGGACACGGTGACACGGACATGCCACGACACAGACACGGGACATGGCAATTTTTAAAAATATAGGACACGGGTGCGTCGTGGACACGACATAATAATTTTTTAATATAATATATAGAAATTAAGGTGACATTATAGTAAAAATGACAAGCAATAAAAATCAATTTAATGATAACTTGTTTAGCTTATAACATAAAGATGTTTAGTACAAAATGTCTAATACAACCACCAAAATATAAGCAAAAAATCATTTAGTACAACATGAAGGTCCAACTACTCAATAGAGGGAATAATAGAAATAGATTCAGATGTTGGTCTTTGGCCTTCAATATTATCATCATTGAATATCATTGCTTCCAACTCTGGTTCATCTAGAGAAAGATTTGCAACCTCCAATAATCCCATATCATCAAGGCACTCGAACCCATCTCCAGCAACATCCCACATCTTGTTATCACCTGTCATATAAAATGTGGTTTTTCTTGATAGAAGATGAAGATTTGTATGCACATGAACTAAATCTTCAGCACGTTGTGGAGTTATTTTATTCCTCTTCATTGATTGAATAAATGAGTATGTGCTCCAATTTCTCTCACAACAGGAAGATGATGGTACTTGACCAAGAAGTTTTATTGCTATTGTTTGAAGAAGCGGTGCTGAAAAGCTCCATGAATCAACCACCACATTTTTGGATCCATCCTCTGTCTATCAATCAAAGATTCTTGATCACCAAAATCCTCTAAATATCCAAAGAATTTTGCAAGTTATATATTAATTTTTCTTCTCTCCTCATTTAGAAAATATCTTTTCAGGCATATCTTTCTCATATTTGAAACTTCTAAATCTTTTTGTAGTGAGACACGTTGAGGGTCTTCTTGAAGCCTTTCTTTACTTGAATACCTTCAAATAATACAAAACATATAAATTATCTGTTCATTTACCAACAAATTTAAATTAATTCAAAAGATGAATATAAATATACCTTGGATTTAATGAATGAGCCAAACAATGCAAAGGTGTGTTGCTTTTGCTCCACTTATCTTCAAGAATGGTATAGACAATGCTCAAAAAATTTGAGTCTTCATCATGTGACTTTCTTTCATGTATGTATATAATTTCTTTCACTTTTGCTAACATAGAGTCCCGCATCTCATAAATCAAATGTAGGCATGATTTATCTGTGTCAGCCTCTCTCAACATATCATAAATTGGATCAGTGAAAGCCAAAATGTAGTCTACATTATCCCAGCACAAATCATCTAAGACCTTTTCTTTAACATATATTGCCTTCCCAACATCATCTTCTCGATAGCAAGACCACTTATCACTAATCACCATAGATTGAAGAGTATTTTTAATTTGTTTGAATCTTCTCAACATGATTATTACAGAGGCAAAACAAGTTTCAGCAACAGCCAACATTTTCAAGTGGGAGAAATCATTAAATATTGAAAGTCTCATCGAATGGTTCATAATAAAATTTCTGATCAGAACAGCATCATCTGCAACCACTGTTATCCAATGACATTCAACATAGATGATTTCATTAGCCTCTGTATTCTTTGCTGCACAAATAATTTTTAGAGCAAGATTTAAAGTGTGCACAACACAGGGTGTCCAAAATATATGGGGATAAGTTTGCTCCACCAATAATCCTGCAGCTCTACACACTGGTGCATTATCTGTAATAACCTGCACAACATTTGAAGGCCCAATCATTACTATCACCTCTTTAATCAAATTGGCAATAAAATGTTTATCCTTATATTCTCCTTCACAATTCACTGCTTTAATGAACATTGGGTAATTCTCTGTAATGACCATGGAATTAATAAGGGGTCTTCTTTGAGGATATGTCCAACCATCACACACCAAACTAACACCTTTTTCTTTCCACACTCATTTTGTTGGTTCAAGCAATGTCTCAATATGTGTTTTTTCTCTTTTCAATAATTTCGATCTTAATGCATTGTAGCCAGGTGGAACATTTCCTGCGAGGTTGTTGTTACATGCAAAAATGAATGCATTTTTATAATGAGAATTCCTTGTAAGGTTGAAAGGAAGTCCCACTGAAAAAAAACATCATTGCTATTTCACCATCCAATTCCTCTCGTTGCTGCAAATTAAAAGCCTTCTCTAGAGGACTAATGGCTACTCCTTTTCTTTTCTTTGTTTCACATCCTTCACTTCTAAATGATAAAGCTTGATCAACTCTCACAGATGAGGAAGAAGTGTGTGATGAGCCATGAGTAGATGACAAGGGTATCTCTTTAGGAAGTGTCCTTTGGATCTTAGATTCAGCTTCATCAACTAGTCTGTTCATTTCAATCAACTGCGATGTAGTAATCTTATGACATATTTTTATTCCATGGCCAGAAATTTTAAGTAGATGTGCCTTCACCCTAGAATAAGATCCTTTGTAGGTGCCACCACAATAATTGCATTTGAATGACACATTCCCTCCTTCAAATATTTTTCCTAACTTTGTAACATGAATCCATAATGGCTTATCAGTTTCTACAAATGACTATTTTGAACCATCACCTAATCCACTTCCGTTAACAACAGAGCTCATTTTGCTAACAAACCAATCATACATATGAATAAATTAAATTAAATTGATATGAAGTGAAATCAAAATATCCTAATAATAAGACAACATGAATACAATAATATACCGGTCTGCCGGGGGTCCAAGGGGGTGCTGCCCCCTGGCGGGGTTCGACCTGCCCGGTCAAGTCTCGGGGTCAAGGGGCAGCGCCCCTACGGGGGCTTCCGGGGGCAGCGCCCCCGGAACAAAATTTTATTGTAAGAGTAATTTTTAAGTTCTGCTTGTTTTTAAAGTTTGTAAGTTGTTTGTAGGGGAAGATACCGAGTATGTACCGAGCATGTACTGAGCGGTACCGAGCAGTACCGAGCATGTACTGAGCGGTACCGAGCATGTACCGAGCATGTATTGAGCGGTACCGAGCATATACTGAGCAGTACCGAGCATGTACTTAGCGGTACCGAGCATATATTGAGCAGCACCGAGCATGTACTGAGCAGTACCGAGCATGTACCTAGCGGTACCGAGCATGTACTGAGCGGTACCGAGCATGTACATTAGGTTTTTCAACAATGAAGAAAAGAAATGGCAAAATCCACTTATAGGTATTGGCTTTCTTGCGCGCAGAAGGTGCTCTGTTTGGCCTGATTGTGAACTTTACCTCGGATGACCTCAAAAATCATGCAAGAATGAAGGAATGGGAAAGAGGAGATCTCCTTGGCTTCGGCTCGAGCAGAGATGATGAAGGAACGAGAAGCGAAGGCAGCGGGCTCCGTTTGGTGTCGACTGCAAGCTCTCCTGGTCCGCCCTAGAAAATTTCTTTCATGGATCGGAAAAATAGGGCTTCTAGTTCGCGGAAAAGGCAAAATAGAATGAACGATTTTATCATTTAGGGGCTGTTTGGTTGCTTGCAAAGTAAACGCAATGTAAAGTAAATGCAGTGTAAAATAAATGTAGTGCATTTCAAATACTTTGAGAATGTTTGGTTGTCTGCAAAGTAAATGCAAGAAAAATGTTTCCCTTGTTTGGTTAGATATATCCAGAGTAAAATAAAAACAGTGTATTTGTAAAAAAAAAAATTTCATTATAACTTATGTATTTATAAAAGTAATCACCGATTGTTTAAACTTCTTTTGGGCTAGCTTCTTCTTGCTTTCTAAAATAGCTTTTCAGTACAAAGAGAAATAATAAATCTAAATTTGTTAGGCAGGTCGAACCTGCCATGGGACACTGTCCCCTTGGACCCTGACATATTTGCCAACAGTTACTTATAAATTTGCCCCCATGAAAATTATGGCTGATTTCACCCTTGATTTCGATTGAAGAAAGGCGGAGGAAATGAAATGAAATATCTGTAACTTAAAATTTTATTATTAATATGCAACCATTTATTTAAGTATTACAACTCTTTTCCCATTACCTTCCACTCAAACTCCTCACATTCAAAAACAACATTAATTTCATGAGCTCTCCTCTCACAAAAATCCAAAATGAGATTGTCAGCTTGGGAACTAAAGCTGCTGTTTCGCATGTAAAATGAAAAATTTGCAAGTCCAAAAGGACAAAAATGAGCAAGAAGCATCTCTCCCGACAAAAAAGATAACAATATTGAAGGTGCAATGCAATTCATTTTAACTACTGTAGATTGAAAGCTATCAGTGTCTAATATGAAGAATGTGTCACGCTGATCTGAATAATCACTAATGCAAGTTTTAACATTCATTGAAAACAGCAATAAAATTATTATGTTTTATTTAAGCAAGCTTGGAAGTTGAGTTGAACCTCAACAGGTGGAGCCTCATTTGCAGCCTATTCATGCTTAAGATAAATCTCTAAGTTCACATGCGAAAAGCAAGCATCATTTTAACAACTGTAGATTGAAAATTCAATGTGCATGGTATACTATATGGTCTGTTCTTTGATTCTTTCACATACAATAATTCAATTAATATAAATAGAATTATACTCAAAGCAACAAAAATAAAAAAACAAAAGTGAAACAATAAAAATAGTTGGATTTATGATCCGACAACAGAAATGCTTTTTCCTTCCCTACAAATTTCCTACTCAACCTTTTCGGTTCGGCAAACGAGCTACTAAATTAACAAAAAACAATAAGAACTGATAATTTGTTTGGAGATTTCAGGCTGTATGAATATATGAACCTGGAAGAAGATGACATAAGTTTCAGAAGGGGCGTCGAGGACGAAGCCGCCCTTCAGAAAAGACTAAGGGCCGCCGACGCACCAGCCAACGTCTAGGATGTGATGCTCGGTACGTGCTTTGATGAGATCGAGGACGAGTTCATCATGTGCTCGAGTGGCGTCGCGTTGGGAGCGGTTTGGGACGGAAGGCCGTATCCATCGTCATTGCAAGCAGCGCAGCCGTATCCATCGTCAGAATGCAGAAGAAATGGAGATGGAGAAGTGGCGAGCGAGCGAGAGAAGAAATGGAGAGGTTGAGTCGGCACAGCGCTCGAATCACTCTCGCAGGTTCCGTCGACGCCAATCGCTGGCTGCGACTTCTCTTCTCCGGTCCCTGACTCATCTCACCTTCGACGGCGAGCTTCGACTTCAACGCAGCGAGCTACGCGACGAGTGAATGGTTGTCGCGGCCGAGAGGATTTCGAACCCGCTCAAATCGAGCGGGTTTCAAAGTCGTGCAAATGGCCGCTCGAAATACACGGTTAATGCTTCCGAGGAATTATTAAAGTTCCGCTCAAAACAAACCAAACGAATTAATTTATTAAATGCAGGTAAATAAATTACTTTACACGCTTAATTCTGCATACCAAACAGCCCCTTAATAACCGGACACGCGTGTCCGATTTTAATTTTAATTTTTTAAATTGCGACACTCCAATGTCTTGTCGGACATGTGTCCATGTCGTGTTCGACGCGTGTCCGTGTCCGACACGTGTCCGACACTGCATACCCTCTTTAAGAGGCATGTCGGTGCATCATAGGTTTTAACCAACTAATATACACTCCTTACTAGTTCAAGCAAAATATAATAAGAAGCAATAAGAATTTCTCATTTACAAGAAATAGTGAGAGGAAACAAAAAATTGTGGTTAGTTATTATGGTAATGTTGAACTAAATTACTAAACTATGAAATATAAACCAATATTTTGCTGTGAGTAGGAGTCAAACATATAACACTACGATGCGAAGCGATGAAGCAGTGCAATACGCATGCTTTGCTGTGAGTTTGCATTTCACAGGCAAGTGATATGAAGAGCTAGCGCATTTCTTCGCTTTGCTTCTAAAGTACATTTTGAAGCACTCTTTTAACAACATTGCTTAAAAAATATTATAAATTTATTTACTCAAGTTTGTTTCATCTGGGATCCTTCACACTCCTTCCTCCTTTGACTTATCAATCACCCTCCCCAAGGCTAGTTCATGTTACAATTAGAAGAATATAAATTAACATGGCAATTGGGATCAATATTTAATTTTCAGAAGGATGAATTATGACATGATAAATTTAGGACAGAAATTGTGAAGAGTAAGGGAGAAATTTGAATTGAACCCCCATCCTTGCTATAGTCGAGGACCCATCAACAAACTTAAATTTGAATTGAACCCATTCTTTTTTGTATGAGCAACTTATCATGTGATTGATTGCTCTAAAATCAATAATCTAGTAGTCATGTAGTCATGTGGCTCAATTTTTCATGCAGAAAAAATGTATTACCTTATTTTGACAAATATTAGGAAGGAATAAAGGAGAATTATGAGATACAAAGAGTTTTTGCAAATTCCTGCCTCCAGTTGATCGTATGCTTGGTAGCTGCATTAGTTGTGGATCCCAATTCTTGGCTCTAATATCATGTATGCTTGGAGAGATATATTTTCTAGACTTATTATTAATATACATGCCAATAGTGCAAGCTATGGTACGCAGCTGGTGCACATATGACGCAATTTGCGTAGCACCGTATAGGTGTTCAAAATATCACGTGCTATTTGTGCAATGTATGAATAATAGTGCATGGAGCAAGGCACAAATAACACTTGCAATTTTTAGCATTTTATAAATTAAAAAAAAAATAAATTTATAAAATTTCTATATATTAATATTACAATTTATTGTTAATTAATTAAATATCAAACTAATAAAAATAAAAAATATTTAATCTCTAATCTCTAAATAAATACCTAAGCTAATATAATAAAAGAATTACTTAATCTTCTTAAAGTTGTAGGGTCATCTAGGGTTTGCTTTTCTTAAAGCTGTAGGACTGTTTGGGGTTTGCTTTTTTTGTCACCATTTCTTCTTGTTGCTCGTCTTTTTGTGTGTCGCATGAAGTAGAGTTTTGAAAGAGTCGCTCAAGGAAGCTTCCTCGCCTCCTTCGACATTTTACAACGATGTATATCCCATGGAATTGGAAGTCAGAATGGGAGCTCACCACGAAGGTAATGATCTTTCTCCCCTTTCGCACGCTTTGACTAAAATAGTAAATATGCTGAATTGGTTTAAGGTAAAATGGAGAAGGAATGAGATTTAAATTTCTATAGAATATAAAGTTTTCATTTTTGCTGTTTGGTAGGATTTAAGCTAAATTATGCTTAAATATTACATCCGAATAACCATTTAATTATTTAACCTAAAAAAATGAATGTACACACTCTTAACTTGTTAGGCATATATATATATATATATATATATATATATATATATATATATATATATATATATATATATATATATATATATATATATATATATATATATATATATATATATATATATATATATATATATATATATATATATATAAAAGGTTTTTAAAGGCAAAATCAGGAATCGAGGCGTAAGCCTCAAAACGAAAAAAATAAGTACTTTAAAAATTATAACTAATGAAAAAATAATAAAATATTAAGTAAATTATGAGCATGATAATTTGTTTGAAGATAATATTGTTAGAACACAAGATTTAAAATAGGTACTCACTTCAAAATAAAACACGCCCTTAGGATCAAGACCCAATGTCGTCTCATTATCGCTTTGATTGTCTTCAAAAGAATATTCATAATTTATGTCGAAATCATTCTCAAAAGTTTCTTCATCTATAATATTTTTTTTCTTTATCCCCTATATAAGTTAACATATCATTAGTTCTAAAATAAAACAATAAATTAATAATTCATTATATTTAAGATTACCTTTGAATTTTTTGATGCTCCAATCTCACTTTATTTTTTTCCTTTTATATACTTGGAAAGTAGAAGATAACATCAATTGAGTATACCTTTTAATATCTACAGTGATTCCTTCATTGTTCTCAGTAACATGTGTTTCTCCTTAAGCTTAAACTTCAACTTTAGGAATATCAACACCCTTAGGAGTAACCCATTCATTATTAGATTGTAAATCATCAAGTAAAGGGTCTAATTCATCATCATTATTTCCTTGTTTTGTAATTTGAGATATATATCATTATCAGATTGTAAATCATCAAGTAAAGGGTCTAATTCATCATCATTATTTCCTTGTTTTGTAATTTGATATATCTATCATTCAATTTTTGGTTAAACATAACATATACTAGTTTGTTCATTTGTCCTGTAGCCAATCGATTTCTTCTCTTTGCATGAATTTGATTGAAGATGCTCCAATTATGCTTGCATGTAAAAGCCGAATATGTTAGGCTATGAACTTTAACCACAAATGCTTTTAATTTAGGAACATCATTTTCAAATTGAGCTCACCAACGTTCTATATAAAAATGAAAAGTATATTATGAATTTAGATTGTAGTAGGAAACTTGGACATAAAAATTAAAATTATAAATTATAAATATACAAACTATAACATACCGGGAGATTATGTTTTGTAGCATGCTTGCAGTGCTGTAAATCCAAACATTCTCTTCTTCAAATGAAAATCTTCAAGTTGATCATTCACTTTGAGGTAGTTCCCTTCAGAAACCAAACTATCCATACATGCATATAAATCAGTTTTTACTTTTTATCAACATTAAAGTCTTTATCATAATGAAATTGAAGGTTTAAATAGTATCCAACAACATATAAGTGTTGGTGTAGTTGGCGATCATACTTTTCATCTATAATTTTTCATATTTCTTTGTAGGCATCTTCTTGATAGCCCAAATCTTTTGTTATGTATTTTTTAGCCTTATGCATTGCTTCATAAATAAATTCTATAGCCGGGGCCCTCTCACCATCAAGCATTCTAACCACCTTAACTAAGAATCCTGTTGTCTTCAAAGTATAATTTATACTATGCCAAAACTAATCATCTTTCATTACAATTTTCTTAACCTGTTTTCCATCTTGTATTTTGGCACATGAACTTTTATCTAATTCTTCAAAAGCAAACATAGATTCTAAAGGCTGCCTTAACTCCTTAAATTCTTGCAATATTAAAAATGTTGTTATAAATCTAGTAACAATTGGTTGAATAATTTCTTTTTTAGTAAATTTCCTCATCAAGTTGAGAATCCATTGGCCCCTGAGTGTCTCTATTAGAAGAAATTAACTGGCTTCCACTACTGGATCCTTCATGCTGGGAATCATAATAAAAAGAATTTACAATCATTTCCTTCATATTTCTTTGTGTTATCTCTTTGGAGGTGACAAACTTCTTTAAATAATCCTTACATTTTTTTTTCACTTTTTCAGATACATTTGCATATGGTCCAACACTGACAAGGGTGCAAGCTATAGGTGATCATTCAGCCTCTTGACACAACTAGTAATTCGCTTCTTATAGAAATTACATTTCTTTAAAAATATTCCTTCTTTGCACTTTCACCTGATACTTCAACTTAGGTACTATATTTCCATGCAGGATCTTTCCTTCTTGAGCCAACTGTTATTCTAATAATTCAAACTAAATAATCAACAATAAATAGTAATGCAAAAGGAATATGTAAATAAAAAATCTTTGTTACCTAGAATAAAGAATCTTTAATATTAGTACCTAGTAACTACATATTCTTTGAGTAATACATGAACAATCTAATTTTTATAAGCACTTCTTAATTGGCATTTTTTTGCAGAGCTCAAAGTAGGTCGATGATGCAGGACTATAATGCTTTTGAATGAATACATTCAGAACTTGCACGATTTTGAAAAGAACAAGAACAATTAAGACTATTAGCTATTTAAACGAAAACAGAAAACGTAAGAGCAGTCACTTCGTTTAGGCCAAGTCATAATAAGCGCTTGAATCATCAAACAATAAAGAAATTCAACAACATGCGAAGGAAGTAGTTTTCAACAAAACCCCTAATCTAACAATAAGATAGTAATGTTTACAAGGCTTGACAAAGATAGGTGAACAAGAACTTCATGAATCAAGTCAAACCACAAGAGAGAGTTAGACTACGAAAATACAAGAGCAGGAAGATTAAAAGACTTTTGTCACGGTTTGGACGTAATCCACCATTAACTGCACCAAGTTGCTCCTCTATGGCTTTGATGAGAATATCTAGAATGCGCTCCACGTATTCCTCGACAGCGTTGTCGTTCGCCGGATTGACGTCGAAGAAAGTGGAATGAAGAATGTGAACGAAACCTTGCTCGTTGTAGGCAAGGCCGAAATCAAGATCGGGATCAGCCATTCATGTGTGGAAAGAGATGTAGGTGGACGGCTTATGATCTTCCTCGACTTTAGAGAGAGCAAACTAAAGAGACTAGAAGATGATTTGAGAAAGAAGATGAGCAAGGGGGGTTCGGCCAAGACTAGGAGGACCAACTGGTGTTATGAGGGTTTATGTTTGAGAGGGAAGGAGTTTAAAATCTGAAGTTAATTTTCAAATTTTACAATTGGAGGGATTTGAGGATTGAAATTTAAATTTAATTCCAAGAAAAGGAAAGGGGAATTAATGGAGAGAGAGGGAGAGAGCTAGGATTTGAATTGTTTCCAAGAGAGGAGCATGCTTTTGGAAATAATTCCATAGAAAACCCCTAAGGGGGCCGACGGCATGGTGAAAGGTAGGGAGGGTTTAGGGAAAGGTTTTAATGCTTGCTTGATTGGGAAATCCTAAATTAGGTAAGAGAAATTAAATCTCATTTAATCAAAGATTGATTTGGGGATGAGATTTAAAGACTTTCCTAAAATAGATTTCGTATTTTAGGAAAGATTTTGAATTTAAAATCACTTGGATTTGAATTCAAAATTAATCCTAATTATATGCAATATATATTAGGAAATAAGGGAAAGGAGGGGGAAACCCAAAAGTGGGCCGACGGCTTGTGGTGTGGCTGTGAGGGTTTGGTGGGGAAGGAGGGGTGGGTGCGGGTGGAAGTGGGGGTTGGGGTTAACCGACGGTGGGGGGAGTTGTATGGTGGCCGGCGGCTTAAGGGGATGAGAGAACTTGTAGGCCGGAGGCTAGTTGAGGGAGGGAGGAGGTGAGAGGAGATAGAGAAGAAAGAACCACGACCCGGCCATCTCCAAGGTTGGTGGGTGATCCAATTCCCTCTCCTAGGGATTTCTCTCTCAAGCACTCTCAAGATCTCAAAAAGAAATCAAGCAAGGAAAAAAATTTGTCATTCATTCATTAAACCTTAGAAGAGAAACATAAGGACTATAAATAGCCTTGTACAAAAGGACTCAAAATAAAAAGATGACAATGCCCTTAGGGCTTACATACGACCTTCTTAAGTAAGGGGTAAAAACGGAAAAATAAATACAACATAAATAATAAAAGACAAATACATGAAATGACTCAAAAATATATCGACTCGATCGTGGCCGTAGATCGATAGCCACGCCTCTGATAAACTTTCTACGCTCTGATGTCTCCATCAGTCGATGAGGTTGAATGGCTATAGCAAGATAAAAAAAAGTTGAGGTCTACGGACTAGTTGAATGGCTAAAGCAAAGGCTATTATGGCATTAAGTAATGCTAAAGATGTAAAGCTCTATTATAAGCACCAAGTAAAATTGAAAGGTTACAAAAATTTACTTGCTTCCTAATATCTGACCTAACTTCAATAATTAATCTTTTCAAAATAATACATGGTTTTTCAAATATTCCATAAACTCAGCATCTATAATCTAATAAAAAATTATTCAAAATTCATCTATGGATTCATTTTCATGTCCAAAATTTCTAAACCCATAATGCAATCTCTTAAGTAATAATGTCCAAAACTGATTACAATGCTTTATTTCATTCAATGTGAAGGTAGGTACTTCAAGATTTTTTAAAACTAACGTTCAAAAGTCTTTGAAAAAAAAAAAAACCAGGATCTAGCAAGTTATATATTTTGCTGTTTATTCATATAAAAGAAATTAAAATAAGCTTCTAGGTTATATAACCAATCAATAAATATGATGACGTGCTCACATCCCCTAAATATAAGAACATAGTGTATATGCATGCAATGATGAATATAATCATATCTTTCATAAAGTATTGTCAAAACAATGCTAATGTGAATCCTACAAATAATATAATTTAATCATCTCAATTTTTTATGCATGCTCAATCAATCACCAATAAAAAGAAAAGCATCTAGGTATACTTTAAAGATTAGTAATAAGCATATGATTGGCAAATTGTAGTATAGATAAAATGAAGTTTAAAGCTAAAAAACGTTTTTGAATGTACTTAACCATATCAAGGTAATAAGAATGTAAGTCAAAAATCAAAACTTAAAATACCTAGATATTGTGGAATGCAATCAAATTAAAACTTACATTAGGTACGATTGTTGTGCAATAGCATGAAAGAGTAATTCCACATAAGTCTCTTTACAGGCAATAGAAAATTCAAAATATTAAGTAATATTTAACTCTATCAAAATTCTGCTTCTCACAAAGCAGCCGACCCTACACATGCACGAAAGAAAGATGCGTCCTTACCTTGCTTGGAATAACTCGTCTTACAAGAAACAAACGCAGCCGAAAATGTTGAAGCCGACACGGTCGAAGCATGTGCGCCCGAAGCAGCCAATGTCAAAGCAGGTGCGGACGAAGCAATTGATGTCGAAGCAAGCAAGTCCAAAGCACACAATGTCGAAGCAGGCGAGGTTGAAGCAACCAATGTCGAAGCACCCAAGAGCATTAACTTCGTTGCAAGCAGTGGAAGGGGCAAAGTATGAAACAAGTGTTTCGAAACAGAAGAAGCCCGCTTGATTCGTGACTCTGCCAAACCATATAAAAAAAAAGATCATCGAGGTAGCACCTCGAACCGCCTTAAGGCGTACTCTTTAGCGAAGAAAGGCGTGCGTTTCGTTCAAATCGACAAGGCTTTAGCCTTGACGCGTATTTGTTCCACCTCTAATTGAGGCGCACCTTAAGGCGCATGCCTCAAACATTTTTTAAAATGATGATATATATCAACCAAAACAATTTGGAAAGGAGCTTTGTGATTTATGTGGTTCTTTCTGTTCTGATGTGTTAAGTGTAGGGGCATCTCCTTGATTTGATTGATATTTTGGAAAGGAATTAGCTCCATGCATTCGTGTGTGTGTTGAAACTTCAAATCCACAAAAAAAGGGCGTGAATAACTGTTATTTTTCATCTTGCTGTGAGATTTCCATAAAATTTTTAGGGTTCGTCTTTTTCTTCTTGCAACAAGTCTTCTTATTTCATATTAATAAATATTTTTTATAATTTTTTTATATTGTGCACCATGTTTAAAATGATGCGCGTGCGGTATGGTTCAATGAGAATTTTCACCATGATACATCATTGGCCTGTTGACAAGTATGATTATTAATCAAGAATTTTAATATTACATTTATAGGATACTTAGCATTGATATTCATTTAATTTTTATGTTAATTTTCCAAAAAAACAAGATACAAATTTCAAATTAAAATAAAAAATAATATCTCAATTAGTTGTGACAACAATTTGTTCATTTTTGATAGAGAAATTGTCCACGTGCAATGAATGCTTTTCTTTTCGTCTTATTTCAGGCTGATCTTCCTTGGATCTCATTCATCATTTCCTTATTCTACCCGCTTTTCCAACTTTTTGTTTCAGTAACTTCATATCATTTGCTAACTCGAGGAGCATCTATTCACTGCTCCAAAATTTATCTGTTAGTCTTTCTTCTTCTCGCCCATTTCTTTCTTAATTTTTTGTGCTTCTAGTTTCTCCATTAACCCATTTCTTTCTTCACCTTTAAAACCTTACTCTTTCCTGAAACCAGGCGTATGCATGTTCGGTCTGCAGATGATTTTTCCAGATTGCTCCACTTCGGTTTTGTGTACATACATGCTTTATTTTTTATAGAATAGCAATATATCTCTGTATCATAAATAAATTCAGAGTTTAAGCTGGAGTTCGGCTTATTGTGTTTGCTCTGAGTGCCGAGTTGTTGTTATTTTACATTATTATTGCAATTTTCTATAGTTGCAAGCACTAATTATAAAGCACTGTTGACGTTTTTGGTCATTAAATTAGATTTTAATGATTCAAGCTGTTATTGTTGTAATTTTTGTGCTGAAGCTGTTTGGGTTATGCTTCCAGTAATATACCCTCACACTTCTGATTTTCATTCTTTTCTTTTGTATAATATTGATCCTTTTAAGCACTGTTTTTTCTATCATATTACAAAGAATATTTCAATGTTTATTAATCTTGCTTTTAATGCTTCATAATCTAAATTAAGGGATAATGAGGATGATGCGTATTACTTTCATATTACTTCTTCCTGCCTTATTTCTTTTTGTAAAAGTGAATTATGTGGCTAAGTTTCAAGGCATTCGTCAATTACTATTACAATTTTCATGACAATTTAGACATTGAGCAGGAGTACGAAGATAAAATGCGCGAAAAAGGAGAGTCTCCTGTTATGTTCAGGTGTGCTGATCTTGAATATTTATTAGTGGTAGAAATGTCACATTTTTTCTTTTTTATCCTGCTGTGATTTTTATATCTCATAATTTATAACAGCCACTTGGGTCCCCCTCGGAGAAGATCAAATACAGAGGAGGATGAGAGAGCTAAACAACCAAAGCCAGAGGTAAGATGCTTTCATACTCCTCAATGCTGATTTAGTAATTTATCAATTTTTTGCTTAACGTGTTTTATTGCAGGATTCAGTTTATTATCATCCTACTCTAAATCCAACAGGGGCTCCACCTCCTGGAAAGCCACCTATGTATAAATCGTCAATAGGTTAGTATTGCCATTTTCGTTCTCTGGATAAATTTTTTCAGTTCGTGTTTGATATCCTTTTTATCCAGTCTATATTCTGTAGGACCCAGGATTCCTTTGCCAGCTTCCTCGAGTGCAGGACCATCATCTTCGAAGTCAGAGCCTGAAGAAAGCAATTTGTCTGTACCTCCTCCACCTCCTCCACCACCCCTGCCAGACTCTGGGAAACTACCTTCTGGGGATGACTCTGATGTTCCTTCATCTATACCTTTGCCTCCCCCACCTCCGCCACCCCCAAAACCTGCAGTTTTAAGTGGATTAATGCCTCCACCACCTCCAGGTCCCCCACCTAAAGGAGCTGCGATAGCTAATGCGGCATTACTGCCACCGCCGCCTCCACAGCCCCTTCGACCTTCTCTGCCACCTCCACCTGGAATAGGTGGAAATGCAAATCCCAATAATGTGTCGTCAGAGGGCATGAATGTGAAAGAGGTAAGTTCTTAATTTCCTTCAATTATTTTATAAACCACTTGGGCCCCAATTTGCTGGATAGAGAGTTGGGTTCTTATTGAAATTTGAAATTTGATTCAGAGACTTTGATAAGGATTGCTATGCACAACTAAAATAAACTTGCTTTTTTGTTAAGATTTGCATTCATGCATCTCATTTTTAGGCAAATGTTGTTTAACAGGATGTTCTATAAACTAGAATTTTGGTGTTACTTTTTTTTTTTAATTTGTTCACATGTTCAGCTAAAAACTATATCAACAATAACAACAACATAAGCCTTTATTCCACTATGTGAGGTTGACTACATGAATACTTTTTCTCAATTGTGTCATGATAAGAGTTAAATTCTCATTTAAATCTAATAAAGAAAAGTCATTTCTAATATTTTCCAACGAAGTCTTTTTAGGTCTAAATCTATCTTTCTTAAAGTCAAATCTAATACATCTACTTTCCTAACCAGTTCATCGGAAGGCCACCGTTTTATGTGACCAAACCATTTAAGACGACTCTTTCTAATCTTATATTCTAGTGGAGCTACTCCAATTTTTTCACGTATATGCTTGTTTCGTATCCTGTCTTTAAGAGTAAAGTCACTCATCCACCTGAGCATCCTCATCTTAGCAACACTTAATTTAATATTATGCTTCTCTTTTAATGGACAACATTTTGCACCATAAAAGCATTGTAGGTCTCACGACTCTCACCACCATCTTATAGTATTTTCCCTTAAGTTTGAGGGGGACTTTTCTATCACACAACAAGCTCGATGCATTCCTCCATTTCAACCATCCAACTTGAATTCTACTAATAATATTCCCATCTATTTCACCATCACTCTGAATAATAAACCCAAGATATCTAAAGCGTGTACTCTTATTAATGACTTGATCATCCAAAGTCACAATCATCCCACTAGGTTTATTTATATATTCAGTTTTAGATATACTCAAACGAAAGCCTTTAGAATCTAAGGTTGACCTCCATAATTCAAGTTTACCTTCAACTCCATCTCTAGTCTTCTCAACAAGAAGAATATCATCAACAAAAAGCATACACCAGGGTACAACCTCTTGCAAATGTCTAGTGAGGACATCCATGACTAAAGCAAAAAAGATTTGAGCTTTAGGCTAATTTTTTATGTAATGAAACTGAAATAAGAAAATACTTAGTCAAATCACCTTGTGTTTGAACACAAGTAACAACTGATGCATATATATCTTTAATGACTTGAATATAAGGATTATTAGTCCATTTTTTTTCTAAAACTCTCCAGAGCACTTCTCTTGGAATTGTCATATGTTTTCTCTAAATCAATAAATATCATATGTAGTTCATTCTTATTCTATCTATATTTCTCCATCAAATCTATCAATAAATGTATAGCTTCCATAGTAGACCTATCCGACATGAATCCAAATTAATTTTGAGAAACATTAGTATCATGCAGCAATCCTTGTTTCATAACTCTCTCCTATAGTTTTAAAGTATGCACATTAACTTAATTCCTCTATAATTCTTACAATCTTGTGCATCATTTGTATTCTTAAAAATATGAATCAACACACTCATTCTCCACTCATCAGACATCTTTTTAGTCTTCAAAATAATATTAAAAAGTTTAGTAAACAAAAAAATTACTTTTATCTCCTAAACATTTCCACACATCTATTGGAATATCATTATGTCCAATAGGTTTTCCACATGTCATTTTCTTTAAAACCTTTCTAACTTTGGTTTTATTAATACGCCGATAAAAATAAATTTTTTTATTTTCATTTTGGATGCTAAGGTCGTTAAAGTCAATCAATCACATTCTTATAATCTTTATTGAAAAGTTTAGAAAAATTTGTCATTCACTTTAGTTGAATATCCTCTTCTAATAAAATCACTTTTTGATCTTCATCCTTAATATATTTCACTTGAACCTAAATCCTTGCTATTATTTTTTTTGGCTAACTTATACATATATTTTTTGCCCTCCTTAATATCTAATCTATTATATAA
The DNA here is from genome assembly GCA_019514585.1 of Dendrobium officinale. Classification (NCBI taxonomy): domain Eukaryota; kingdom Viridiplantae; phylum Streptophyta; class Magnoliopsida; order Asparagales; family Orchidaceae; genus Dendrobium; species Dendrobium officinale. The sequence goes on from CM033694.1 coordinate 38,167,381, forward strand.
ATCATTAAAAGTTAAAATCTTTGTATTGTATATTGCTTTCTTAGACTCTTTATGAGCCTTTTTATATTTTTTCAATTATCAAAATTTTTATATATGAACTAATTTTTATAACAAATTATCTTATTTTTATCTTTTCTTGCACATTTTGATTCAACAACCAACTATTTTACTATTAAGAGCCTTTATATTTGAAACTTCAAGCACATCTTTTACAATATTCTTAATATCATTAGCTATTTTTCTCACATAACATTAGTTTTCTCATGCATAGACAAAATCTTTAACATCTAGTATCTTACTCTAAAAAATATTTAATATAAAAGCCTCATCAAATCCTAGAACAATGTTTTATTTTTATTTTTTTATTTTTGGCCTCTTCATCTTAAAATCCAATACTAATAAGCGATGTCAGGTATATAAACTTTCACTCGGAATAATGTTATAATGTTTGCAATATAAATGATTTATTTTTCTTATAAAAAAATAATCAATCTGAGTTTTACTCTATCCATTCTTATAAGTGATGATATGCTCATCTTTTTTCTTATATAAGGTATTAGCAATTACAAAATCTTAAGCTAAAAAAAAAAATCTACTATGGTCTTGTAACCTTCATTAATCGCTTCAAACTTATAGCCATCATGAATGCTTTTAAAATCATCTCTCTTTAGCAATATGTACATTTAAATCTCATCCAATAAAAATTTTAATTCTTCTAAGTCATTCGAAAATTTTAATTTTGAACACATATTCAAACTTACTTGAGGAGCATAATACTTATAATATTAATAATCTTAACATCAATAATAATTTTTGAACCTATAATTCTATTAATTTTTCAACATTATTCTTTAAATTTTTATCTACAATCACACTTATATCATTTATAGTACGACTCTTAATAGAATACTATAGTTTAATCCTAAACTATCAATCTCCTTAGCCTTTTATCCAACCCATTTAGTTTCTTGAATGCATCAAATATTTATCTTCGTATGAATCATAATATCTATTAATTTTATTAATTTTTCTATAAATTTTTTTTTATTCCAAGTTCCTATCTTAATTTTAGTTTCATGGACTAGCTTCTTTGCTCACATCCGTCCATGATGTTGAAACCATTGTCTATTTAACAATGCACTCAGGCGCCGATTCAGCGCCCTTGTACACGTGTTGATGTATTCATGCCATACAGTGCATCGCTTTCAGAGAATGCCCTAACATTAACACAATGTGTTAAATGATTCAGATCATGATTATTCGACAAGTTTTACACTGGCTATCAACTATCTAACACAACCTTCTACTTTTTTCATCTAGGACTTGAGACATGACAACGATAGTGTTATGAAATATTTTTAGCAGCACTGCAAATTTATTTTTAAATAATCAAAGCTTAAGCTATTTGAGAAGTATTGAAAACATTAGAAATTATTTTTTTAGATTTAAATGAGAATTTGACTCTTAATAAGACAATGGAGAACGGATTTGACACCTCACATTGTAGGATAAAAGGCTTGATAATGTTGTTATTGTTATAAACTCTTTGAGAACATGGTGGAAGCCTTGAAATTCGGTTAAAATTTCTATCTACAACAACAACAACAACAACAACATCAAGCCTTTATCCCACTACGTGGGGTCGGCTACATGAATCCTTTTTCTCCATTGTGTCCTATTAAAAGTCAAATTCTCGTTTAAATCTAATAAAGAAAGGTCATTCCTAATATTTTCTAACCAAGTCTTTTTAGGTCTACCCCTACCTTTCTTAACATAAGTCAAATCTAATACCTCTACTCTCCTAACCGGGTCATCGCAAGGCCGCCGTTTTATGTGACCAAACCATCTAAGGCGACTTTCTCTAATCTTATCTTCTACTGGAGCTACTCCAACCTTTTCACGTATATGCTCATTTCGTATCCTATCTCTAAGGGTAAAGCCACTCATCCACCTGAGCATCCTCATCTCTGCCACACTTAACTTAGTATTATGCTTCTCTTTTTAAGGCCAACATTCGGCACCATAAAGCATTGCAGGCCTCACTACCATCTTATAGAATTTTCCCTTAAGTTTGAGGGGTACATTTCTATCACATAACAAGCCCGATGCATTCCTCCACTTCAACCATCCAACTTGAATTCTGCTGATAATATCCCCATCTATTTCACCATCACTCTGAACAATAGATCCAAGATATCTAAAACGTGTACTCTTATTAATGACTTGATCGCCCAAAGTCACAATCCCCTCACTAGGTCTATTACTACTAAAATTACACTCCATATATTCCGTTTTAGATCTACTCAAGCGAAAACCTTTAGACTCTAAGGTTGACCTCCATAATTCAAGTTTACCTTCAACTCCCTCTCTAGTCTTATCAACAAGAAGAACATCATCAGCAAAAAGCATACACCAAGGTACATCCTCTTGCAAATGTCTAGTGAGAACATCCATGACTAAAGTAAAAAGATATGGGCTTAAGGCTGATCCTTGATGTAACCCAACCGAAATAGGAAAATACTTGGTCAATCCACCTTGTGTTTGAACACAAGTAATAGCTCCAGCATACATATCTTTAATGATTTGAATATAAGCATTATTGACTCCTTTCTTTTCAAGAACTCTCCATAGCACTTCTCTTGGAACTTTATTATATGCTTTTTCTAAATCAATAAATATCATATGTAGATCCTCCTTATTTTCTCTATATTTCTCCATCAAACCTCTTAATAAATGTATGGCTTCCATAGTGGACCTACCCGGCATAAATCCAAATTGATTTTGAGAAACATTAGTATCACGCCGCAACCTATGCTCCAAAACTCGCTCCCATAGTTTTAAAGTATGACACATTAACTTAATACCTCTATAATTCGCACAATCTTGTACATCACCTTTATTCTTAAAAATAGGAATTAACACACTCATTCTCCACTCATCTGGCATCTTCTTAGTCTTCAAAATAGTATTAAAAAGTTTAGTAAGCCATGAAATTCCTTCATCTCCTAAGCATTTCCACACCTCTATTGGAATATCATCAGGTCCAACAGCTTTTTCCACCCTTCATTTTCTTTAAAGCCTCTCTAACTTCAGTTTTACTAATACGCCGATAAAAACATAAATCTTTATTTTCATCTAGGGTGCTAAGGTCACTATAGTCAATCTTATTTTCACAATCTTCATTAAAAAGTTTAGCAAAATATCTCATCCATCTTTGTTGAATATCATCTTCTAAGAAAAATATTTTTTGATCTTCATCTTTAATACACTTCACTTGAACTAAATCCTTACTACTCCTATCTCTTTGTTTGGCTAACTTATACATATATCTTTCTCCCTCTTTAGTATCTAATATATTATATAAATCACTAAAAGCTAATGCCTTTGCATCGCATATTGCTTTCTTAGCATCCTTACGAGCCACTTTATATAATTCCCAATTATCAGAATTTTTAAAATTAAACCAATTTTTATAACAAAGCTTCTTATTTTTAATTTTTTCTTGCACATTAAAATTTCTATCTACAGTAGTCATAATTTTTGTTGAAGTCATATGAAACGCAGAGGAAGCTAACAACTGCAGGATCTTTCTTTTGCAGGTGAAAGCTGTGCTTCCTCCACCTCCACCGCCACCTGGTTTGCCACCAAAGCTACACTCTGATGCTTCTCCGTCTGCTAATGCAGGCAATTCTTTTGCTAAAAATGAAAACCCTAAGATAATCCCATTGATTCCACCACCTCCACCTCCTTTACCCCAAGGAATTCCCTATCCAAATATGCAAACTGATATGATGCCCCCAGGCATGTCAAGGTTCCCTCCACCTCCACCACCACCACCTCCACTGGATATGAGGCCACCACTTCCCATCCCTGGACTTCCTAATAGACCTCCTCCACCTCCTCCTGGTATGGCTGCGCCACCATTCCCAAGGCCACCTTTTTCTGCACCTCCTGGGCCACCTCCAATGCTGAGACCTCCAATGCCTACAGGTCCTCCTCCCAACCAAGATGATGATCTTGCTGCTTTAATGCCCTCTGCTCCTCAAAAACCATCTTATGTAAAGTCAGCAGCATCCACAGTTGTAAAAAAGACCACTAGCGCAGCATACCCCTGAACTTACAGCTATGGTATGGTTTTGATTTTTCTCTACCATCTTAAAATTTCGGATATGTTGATTGTTTTTATCATTTATTATCTTCATCACCAAAACAGATATTGTGCTTTGATTTATCTATTTGAAGCATGAAATATAAATATCTAGAATTTTCTGTTGAATTGTAGATCCCAGCCTCTGTACGTGTGAGGAGAGAAAGTGTGCTTCCAAAAACAAAGCCCAAGCCACTTCTCTCGGCAGCCCCTTCGCCTTCTCGGCCAGCTCTCACCACTTCAATTACCAAGCCAGAGACATCAACTGCTGCTTCAGCACCAAAGATGCAGAGCATTGATGACTCATACGTAGCTTTCTTGGAAGACATGAAAGCACTTGGTGCTCTTGATGATTGAGAAGATAGCAAAACACCTAGTAATGATCATCATCAATTGATAATTGGTGGGTATTTTACTGTTTTTTGTATGGGTTAAGTTCAAGTTTCTTGACTATATTCAGACCTCCAGTTGCTTATTCAGCTGGATTGGCTTCCCTGTCTTCACAAACAGTGACTCTATCTCTCCCTACCTTGTAGAATAGTTCATGGTAAAACAGAAATTGATTTTACCAATTAATATTCAAATTTCATTATTACTGCTTGTATAGCCTTGAAGCTTTTGTAATTTTTTTTGGGGCATATTAGGGGATTCGAACATGGATCAGCGGGAGGAATTTCTTCTCTCAACCAACGAGCCGCATGAGCGATCCCGTCTGTAAATTTGAATAGAAAGTAGAACTGCTTTTAAATTCCTGCACATGAGTAATGATTTTTCCCCCTTCTACCAAGCAAGCAGGTTATTTTCCATGGAGAAAGATGACCAACCTTTGCATTTGTTGAAAACTTAAAATTGTTATTACTGTACGCATAGATACTTTATCTGTCTATTGTTGTGAAGCAATATTTGATTAGTTAATCACCTGGGCAATTTTTAATATATTGGATATAGTTTCTGGCTTGATTGATGCTTCAGCCTAAAGATGATAGGCTTAAGCCTTAAGGAGGGCAAATTATTAGGTCCGGTCACCGGACCTAAAAATCGGTCCGGACATCCAATTAAAATTTGCCACGTCGCCTGCGCTTTGATTGCACTTTAATTGCGCTTTAGGTGCGCTTTAACTGCGTTTTTTTTACTGCATTTTATCTGCATTTTTGACGCTCTTAATTTAAAATAATATTTTATTAATTTCCGGACGAATGTCTACGTCCTGTGACCGGACCTAATAATTTGCCCTTGAGGACTATGCCGTTTAATTGGCGAAAAATAATCTATTATAACAAGTCAGAAATATTTTTAATTACATTTTAGCTTAAAATTATTTTCTCATTCATCAAAGTTTTTCTATTGCATAACTATGATTTAATTTATTATTAAAAGAATTTTAGTATACTGAAAGAAATAAACATGATTTAACCTAGTTTATGATATGCTTAGGCTTGATTATGTTATAAAGATAATTTTAATTATGGCTATATAAATGATGATTAAACTTTTGAATGAATTTTAGACTAATAAAATTTAATTTAATTTGATCATTTTGAGAGTGAAGCTTTAATGCTTAAACTTATATGTTTTTTCCCTTGAGCTTTAAGTTCAGATAAGCAGACCTAAATTTTTTGTTTGCTTGAGCTTAAGAGTTTAAAGTTGGCTTACCTTTAATTTCAGCCCTTAATGACATCAGAATTGATCAAAGATAGCTAATCCAATATATGATTGTTAAGCATTTACTTTAATAAGCAATCTGAAATTGGACCTAAATATTCTTAATTCATAGAAGCTTTAATAAATAGCAAGATTATGATCAATCCCTTTCTTTTTATTTGATGTTTTACTGCAGAAAAAAAAAAGGGTTAAGCAAGCAAAGCAATAAACTCACTTAGGCTTTATTTGGGACAATTTTTTTTACTAATTATTCAAGTAGCTTTTTAGTTCAAAATTTTAAAATTTTATACTAGAAAGTTGCTTTAAGAAATCGTAAAGAAACCGTCCCAAACGAAGCCTTAAATTGAAGTATGATGGTGAACTGTAACTGCAACAATTCTCAATAATATTAATATAATTCTATCCAGTAGAGTCAAGAGTAACACATTAGATCTCATGTCTGCTGATCAATACACCAAATCATAGGAATTGGAAAGAAGGCATGCAAATCAAACCATCTTAATAAAGGCTATTGAGACTGATCCAAATCAATAACATACTTGCTTGAGAGGACTGTCTGAGGTTAAGAAATGAAGAGATTTGACTGCATAAACTCAAATTGCCAATTGAGATTTTGGGATGATTATGTTACTCTCTGGAAAGTACCACACCAACCTGCATATGAAGCCATTCTGTTGTAGATCCTTGCTCACGCTCATATTCTCTTGTTGGCTGAGAGGGAAATCCTGAACTGGACGGAGTATGGTATGTCTGAGCTCCAAACTGAAAATAAGAAAAGTTTGCAGTTGTATTATTCTATTGTTCTATAAAAATTCTTACTAATTCTTACAGTGGCTACAATAAAAAATTTCAGCCAATGCATGGGTTACAATGGTTTTATCCCATGTTTATAGAGAGACTCTTTGTGAATTGAACGCGTTACCAACGCCTCTGAATGGAGAAATTATTCTGTGCGGAGACCAGATGCAGAACGCCGTCTAGAGAACAACCATAATGCTCCATGTCAACGGTACCGAGCCGCAGTACTGAGCACAGGGATGACGTGGCGCATTTTGGTTGGCCTCTGAATGGCATTCACACAGAATAATTTTTACTCTTGAAGACAAACTAACTGCTGCTCTTTTAAAAAGGAATAAGTAGGTATCACATTTTATCTATATCTGAATCATAATTTATTCCATCGGGATGTTTATCCTAATTTTAAAAAACTTATAACATGGTAAATTATTTAAAGCTGCTTGATTGTTTTCTAAAAGAATAAAGCCTCCAAAATTTAGTATAACATTCATAAATTAGTACATGATTCATAGAGTCGAACAACATGAGAAATCACATATCCATAACAGATGGGTGTTTGACTTGTTGGACATTTAAATAAGATATTATTTGTATGAATTCAATAAAATTTTATATTAATACATAATTATTCTATCATTTAAGTTTTATTTAAATAATTTTCATATTTATTATGTCATCTGGTTCCACTACAGTCGAACCATTAATTCTTGAACCTCATCTTCTTCAGATTCTATATTCGGTCCGGTTTCACAACCTTGCTACCCACAACATTATTTTCCATGTACACAACCACCATATGATTCATAACTTGAAAACAACATCCTATTTGGCACATGACATGAACAAGCTTGAGTTAAATATTCTAGTGCCCATCATCATGTCATAGCACCCTGTGTCCACCCGTTTCACTCCCAATTGGTCTACTACGATATGATTGGATATGAAATTGTGGGTAGCCCCACTGTATATCAACACCACTACCTCCCTGTATGCTATTTCTTCTCTCACTTTCGTAGTGTGATTCAGAGTGAACCCCACCATTGAGTTCAAGGGGACCTCTGTTATATCTAAACGCATCTTTTCTTCCTCCACTACAGATGCCTCACTCCCACCTCCCCCCTCAGCTTCCTCATCACCACAGACGGTGAAAATCGGAAGAGTTTGGTCCTTACACCCGTGCCCCAGTGTATAATTCTCACATCTAAAACATAACCCTGTTGCCTGCCTATTCAGCACATTCTCTTTTGTAAGGTGCTTGAAGCTGCCTCCAGGACGAACTCCAGTGCCATTCTCCTTCGATGCTTACTCTGAAACGACATTGTCTGGGTTCTCGGTGCCAGGGTCATAGAGGTACTCCTATAAGCCCTTCCCATGGCGTTGCTCCCACTGGCCTTCTCCCTCCGATATTTTTCCTCCACCCTCTGAGCAAGCTCCATAATCTCTCTCAGTCCTCTAAGTCTCAACACCCTGAGCTCTGTATGTCCTCCCTAAGCCCCTTCATGAAATTCCCTTCCAACCTTTACTCGAAAATTCCTCTCAGTCTTCCTGATAGCAGCTCAAAATTCTCCTGATACTCCATGACTATCCCCTCTTGGGTTAAGGTATAGAACTGTTCGTGGAGGTCTCCTTCTCGAATAGCTTCGAAATGTTACAACAAACACTCCATAAATTCCCTCCAATGAGTAGATTGGATATCGAGCCTCCCTCAACTGGAACCAAGCTAGGGCTTTTCCCTCCAAACATAGGCCCACCGCCATGAGTTTTCCCATTCCATCAGCTCATTGATGATAGCCAAGTAATGCTCCACCATGTATATCCAACCATAAGCATCTTCCCCTTCAAAGACCAGCAGCTTTAGCTTCCTTGATCTCGCATGTATACCCCAATGATTTCTCCCTCCATTAGTTTCTCCCATATAGTGGTGGTGCGATTCCCTCCCTTTCTCCCTTGGTTGATTTGGACCCCATGGCTCCCCCTAACCATGAACTCCTCTATTCCACCTTTCCTCATGCCTGAGTAGTTTCCCAAAGAGTTCAATCTCCCTCATTGCTATCCTTCCTTCGGAATACACCGATCCGCCCACCCTCGGAGCCCCCCCCGTGGTGCTCCTTGAGGGTACACACTTTCCAATTCATCATCGTCCTCCTGAATTTCCTTTTCCCTTGGTTTAGACCTAAGTTACGTTGGTAAAGCTTTCGACTGTATCTTAAGCATCTTTTTCATCATATCTTCAAAATTTTCAAAGCGGTTCTCGATGGCTGAGAGTCTTCCCTCCACCCCGAAATATTTTTCCTCTACTCCGGCATTGAGTTGTTCTATTTCGCCTTCCAACGCATCCATCATCTTGGCAGACATTAATTTCGATCTAGGCTCCAACAGCAAAAATCAACGAAGACGACTTATTTTTTTCCTCCCAAGAAGCTCTAATACCAATTTGATATGCCTTGGAGACAAAAATACCAAACAACATCTAGAAATAATGCAGAAAAACTAAAACGATGGCTGATTTTTATAGACTGCAATAAGAAGAACCAGATACTAGTAATCTATAATTTGAGAGGTAGATCGCTCTCAAAACAATCTAGACGCCCGCTAGGAAGCCCTCATGAAAAAGAAACTACAGTAGCTATCAATTCAAAACATAAATAATCCCGCCTAACAAACCCTAAAATCAGCCCAAAATAAGCTCTCCCAATTTCCCCCAAAAACAATCTTCTTCCCTTACTAATCTCCCTCTCCTATTTGAATTCAAACCCCCACATTAATTCCTACATTAATCTTTCTCCTTACATATGGAATTATTGCTTTGTTGGGGCCCACAAAGGGAGACAAAATTTCCTCTCCCGCACCTCCTATGCATGCAGCTCCTACGTTCCCTGCGCATGCGGCTCCTCCTCCCACCTGATGAGTCGAGTTGGCTTTGTTTTGGGCCGGCTGAGCCGATCTCGCCTGGACCGGTCTAATAGAATGCTTCATAAGTGCTTTTGCAAACCCGTGTTAAACCAAATGACCACACACCTTAGTTCACCAAAGACAAAACTCCTAAACCCATAAAACATTTCAATATCAAACATGGTCATCCATATTTGAATCTGTCTTTGATACAAGTTTTTATAATGACAAAGCCAATTCGATGTGGAAGAATCATTGGAAACAAAGTATGACGCAACCATAAAGTAAAACATAAAAGAGACCACACAATACAGAGAAAGAAAGCACCAAAATTTGTGGATCGACATCAACCAAGCCTACGCTTGCAAGAAATGAGAAAGGATTTAACCCACTATCAAATAAGCCATAAATTGGTATATAAAATGACACTCAGTAGCCTTTCTCAAAGTCCAAGCGCAATCATACTCAACAAAAAGAATCCATAAAATCTCCCAAAAATAGAGATTAACTCACAAACATGTTTTTTTTTTAAAGTTGTTGAGCCTAAAGATACCCAATATTTGTGGTTATTTCATTATGGTAATTTTGAAAACTTAGTTGTATTTGTCAGCCCTAGAATTTTTCTTTATAATGCAAGCGTGAATCACAATGTACGTGTAAAATCCAATGCTAACAGTCCAATCTCTATTAATCAAATATGAATATTTTTGGTATTCAAGATCTTGTGCAATGGGTATTGACCCAATCATCAAATAATCGAGTCAAATTAACAAATTACCTGCACTAAAATATAATATCCAAGATTAAGCATCACAAACCCAACTTTCTACTTAGTGAAGTTGTTCAATTGCCTACACAAAAAAAACAAAGATATGACAAGATCAATATTTTAAATGCATTGATGATTGGATTAGCCTCACTTTTACAAGATCAATATTTCATTTGACAAATCTTGGAAGTGTCCACTGAAAATAAACGAGTAGCATTTAAGTTTTTAAAGGGGTTATTTATAATGCAATAAGCTATGATGCACCGACACTTCTCCTCAAAGAGGCGTGCAGTGTCCGACACGACACTCGTTCGACACTCCTCCGACACGTGTCGGACACGCCGAAAACGTGTCCGATTAAAAAAATATTAAAAACAAATTGGACACGCGAGTCCGACACGCGTATCTTAAATATTTTATAATTTTTTTAAAACATAATTTCTTATATTTGGCGAGATTTAAACTAAATTTCTTATTTCATATCCACAAAACCAAATCAACGTATGCATTTAATACACATTGATCGAATATTCTCATTTTCATTTCTCTTTGGCAGTGAAGGTATTTTCATCTCCTCTCTTTTTGCACAATTACAAATCTTTCTCTTGTTGAACCAGAGTTTAAAGTAGTGATATTCAATGATGATGATATTGAAGGCCAAAAACAAACCTCTAAAGTTAATCCTAGTAGTTGAAACTTGAATGCTTGATGTTATAGTAAGTGATTATTTGCTTATATTTTTGTGGTTATACTAGATATTTTGTACTAAAATTTTATATTATAAGCTAGACAAGTTATCGTGTCATTCATTTATTATTGTTTGTCATTTTTAATATGATATTACATTAGTATTGCCGTGTCCGCGCCGTACCCGTGTCCTATATTTTAAAAAAAGCCGTGTCCCGTGTCCGTGTCGCCGTGTCCGTGTCTGTGCAACATATAGGCAATAACCATCCTGCTTGGAAAGCGCTAGACTTACATCTTTAGAAGGGAAGTCCTCCATGCCAGCATTAATCCGAGAATTAACAGCTTCAAGCTTCATTGATAGGAGCTGCATATCAAGAATAAGCATAACCGCATTACAAACATATTCATACAACAGAAAAAGAAAATTGGCATTTCCAATGAACGAAAGATATATACCTCAACCTGGCGCTGCAGTGCCTGGATGTAGTTTATGATCTCATCCAGGACCGCTGCCTTCCCAATCACCTGCTCAAAAGAGTAAACTAAAAAAAATATCTATTTCAAGGAAATAAATAGCAACATCTATTATTTTGATCTCGCAAGAATATTTTTGAACAAAATCACCAATAAGGTCAATTTGATGCACCTTGTTACACCCAGGAACTAAATCTTGCAGAATCTTCATTCGCTCACTTATCTTCTCCCTCCTAGCCTGTTAACGAATATACAATGTCCAATAAGTTGGATGTGAAAACTGAAAACACATACAATACAAAGTCAACTTTAATGATCATGTCAGCATCAAGTTCTTATCAATTTAGTAGTGTTTAGCGCCAATGCCAAAATGTTGAAGGAAAATGAAAATAACCATCTTCAAAAGGCAATCTTTCCAATTGCATACTATTTAGCAATAATGAAATTAGATCTCAACAAGCCTTACCCTCTCGGCCAAGCTGTGGCTATCAGTTGCTTGACCCCTTCTAGCTCTCACATGGATGTAATCCTGCTTAGGTGGCTCAAGGGTTTGATCTGGCTTCTTGCCAGTAGAACTTGCTTCCACATCAGCTTTCCATTCACCATTGTCACCTCTAGATTTGTCCTCTTTCAGACGCAGTGCTTCACTATCATCCTAGTCAACACCAAGTCAATGAAAACTATGATCATCATTGTATGACACCAACATTGAAAGAAAAATTTTTAACCAAAAAAAACCGCTTATAAAAATATCATGTCATAAAGAAAATTGAAAGGAATTATCGTAGGTTACAATGTTTAGGTATAAAATATTGATAGGTAGAATCCGACTTTGAAAGAAAGGAATGACTACTTGGATGATGACTTGATGAGCAAACCCAGATTGGATTAGACTGGGTCAACAGTTAGCCAGTGATGCATGTAGGACTGATTATTTTTTATATGATAAACGTGAATAAGACATTTCAACAATTACGTCCGGTAAATGAGTTTGGTATCCAGGTCTGTTGGGTTATGAGCCACCATAGATAGTTTCCTTGTGCAAATAATTTTTTTCTCATTGTTGATATTTGATACAATAAAATTCTGTTAAAATTTTTTGACAAACTCTCAGAAAGAGGATTTTCAAATAATGCAAATGATAGTAGAAACTATTAAGGCCGGCTCCAAAAATATTAAAAGAAATGTAGCTTGTTGGCCTTTTTTAAAGAACTATTAGAATAAAAATCACGATCATATGTGTGTCAAAGTACATAAGAAAAGGTTCATAAGAGATATGCTTGTTGTGCAATAAACACAGCGAAAACAAAATCACACAACAAAACAGCACAAAGAACACGATAATTTACGTGATTTGGCGAAGATGCATGTGCCAACAGAGAGGTGATGATGATTTCACTATATTGAAAAAAAATATGAATTACAATTGCTCTCAAACTCTCTCTCTCTTCTCATATATACAATAGTATCCAATAGGCTCTATTTATAGATTTGAAACAAGATCTAATAAAGAAAATATAATTAATGCAAATATTTAAATCATGCCAATTAGATCTCACAATCACTGCACTAATTAAATTTCCTAATTAAAGCCAATCAAATCTTTCCTAACTAATGCATCAATCAAATTTCCAATTAAATCAACTAATTAGAGATATAATCAACTCCCTAATCAATTACATAAATTTGACATCAAAGCTTTTCAAAATAAAGCTTTAATTAGATTTATAAATAATTTCAAATTAATAATCTCCACCTCATCTTTCACTTTTCACAAAGTAAAGATGACAAATCATGCTTCAATATCAGAATGACTGCACCTAGATGGTTGCCTACAATCAATCACGAGTCCCGCATCACTGCCATGGTGAATGCATCTCCAAGCCTGCATCAATTGTACCATTCAGATACCTCAAGATACTCTTTACAGCTTGCCAATGACTCCTTATTGTATCATGTATGAACTTACTTACAATACCAACTGCTTGTGCAATGTTGGATCGAGCTACTCCAACATCAGACCATATTGTACTACAAGTGTTAAGTGATCACGGGTCGAGGAATTCTTAACCACTAGGAGAACATCTCATCATAAGCAATCCCTTCCCGTTGCACAGAGCCTTTTGCTACCAACCTAGTCTTGCATTGCACATTAGATTTAAGAGATCATTCCTTCTTAGCACGCATCCATTTGCACCCAATGACTTTTCTTGAAGAAGAAAACTTCTGTAACCTCCAAGTAGCATCCTTCTTAAGAGACTATCTCTTCATCTGATGCAACCAAAATTTTAGGAAGCTAAAGTTGCAAAAGCTAAACGTCTTCCTTTCGAAATAAAAGAAGATTAACACACTAAATAAGACACAAAACCTTACAATAACAAATAAAAAAAGGGACAACATGAAACACACGCAATGTCACCATACAACTTGTAATAGAAAAGATTAAAACACCTTACAATGACACAACACAACTTACTATATTTTTTTTGAGAAGAAAGATACAATGGAATGGTCACTTGCGGAGAGAAGAAATAGATTAGAAGCATGAGACGAAGTTATAGAGAGAGTAGAAGAGAAAGGGGAACATAGCTCGCAAGCTATCAAAGAAGAACCCTCAGGCTTTCTTTCCAAAAAATCAATCCATAACCTTCTTCTAAATGCCACAAAATAGCCCTAATATATAGGTAAAGAAAGGGAACCAAACAACCAAACAGCCGCCTACTCAAACTAATAAGACAGAGGGAGTTAAAAGACCAAACAACATCCGTCTGAAGCAGCACATGAAGGGGCACGCGGAACAACCAACGAATGGAATAGGCGCCAAGGGGATGAATCGGGACAGGCAGAGGAACCGAACAGCAAAGCGGGCAGGGAAACCGGGAAGCAGGGAGCAAGAACCGAACAGTCCAAAGCAAGGAACCGGGAAAGCCATGCAGGAACCAAACAGCCAGCAACCGGGACAGCCTTGCTTGCATCATCATCCCTAGCCTTCTTCCAAAGATCATCATTAGGACTGTTCACCGCTTCATCAAAGTGACTATGAACTTTAGCCTCCGTGGCTAAAAATGCAAATACAATGTGATACCTCAACCAAGCTGGTTTTGAGACATTCTGGCACTTGAATATGTTCTTCGCAAAAGTTATAAATAGTTTTGAGCGTAGTTCTTCTTACAATTTATGTTTTTACAATTCATAATATGATAAAAATTAAATTTACATATAAATAAAGCATTTTAAACTACAAATCTACAAAAATATAGTTAGAGTAGTTATTCGAAATTGTTTGGACCACATTCGCTTCTTCAATTTTTTTAATTTGTACATCAAGGAGCCAAAGAGCTTCAATGCAGTCTCTGAATATTCAAATGCATCTATTGACTCTAAGAATTTCTGATAATGAATACACAAAAAATTATTATTGATGTACAAATTAAAAATTTATTATTTGTTGGTGTTCCTCCACATCCCTCATGGTTAACTCAATTTCTCTTCAAGTCAAGAGACTCTCAAGTCATGATAAGACGAGAGTCTAAGATCCATTCCATAGTGTGCAGTAGCCTCCACCATGGAATCAATCTATCAAGTCACTATGTATTGTATGATTATATGCCTTCTTTCCTACTTTACATTGAAAGAAGGGAGAGTCATGGGTGAAGAATAGGGAGAAGAAGTTTGAATGCTGCTAATCGAAAGAACTTGCACACTTTGTACAATACTTATTAAAAACCAGACCAAAATATAGCCCAATCAAAAGCACCAACATGTTGCATGAGCACTTTGCTTCTCACAGGCACTTCAGAGCCAACAATGTTAACCAGGTGTTTCGGCAACTCAAAACGTGTGAGAAGGATGCGGAGCAAAGGTACCTTGCATCACAACGCATTATTACTTCAGTGGGCTTCAAAATGCACTTTTAACAATAATGCATTGTATTCTCTCCTCCAAAATTTGGGAAAAGATAGCCCTTTGTAATTCATACCAACTACCAAAGAAAGTTGCTTCAACTGGACAAAGCCAAATGGTTTTTCATTTTTGAGTTCTACAGCTAAAAAAATATTATCCCTTCCTCAATATATTTACTTCTCTGATCGTTGTTTGTAGTTAAAGCAATTAAATTCTCTCTCAGTTAACATGAGTTCAGGCTTGTAATTGATTTAATCAACAAATTTATTAATATTCTTATGACTATGAAATATGCAATTTAACTAGTTTTTGGAAAAAAAACAAAACTTAAGTAGCCAAATTATAATTTCAAATGTTAATTCACATGTTTGATTTATATAAAAAAGTTTAACGAACATTAAAACACCTGTAAGGCTTTTTTTTGAATTTGGGGGGGGGGGGGGGGGGATTCAAGAGAAAGCCATCTATTTCTCTACCAAGGGAAACTAGTGAGAAAAACCAAATGTATTTCCTATTTTTCTAAAAGAGAACAAGAAAATGCGAAACACGGCCTAGGTAATTTCCCAAAAACTAAAACGGTAAACATATTTTAGCTAATTGCAGTATATATTGGACTCACAAAAACTCGACTGCGAGGTCATCGTTCATCCTGTAGCTAGCCAGAATTTATAGGCAAGCCATGAACTTTCGGTCATCTTCCCACACAATAAAAAAGAGAATAGTGTTCCCCCACCAAAAAAAAACAAAAAACAAAACTATTCAACAGGATACATCACATCCGTAACAATAATGTTTGTCAAATCCTAACCTCTTAGGCAGAACAGGGTGCACTGTACTATGGTAAAAGTCAGGTTGCATTTACTCCTACAACGAACCACTTGCACACCTCACAGAATTTTACAAATCTTTTTAGAGAATTCGAACCCTTAAAATCTCTGTAAACACGGAATTAACTTCATTTTCTATAAAGTAAAAGGTTGTTATAACAGAAAAATAAATATAAAATACTAAAATATCTGTCGCATTCGGCACAAATCCAGCATCTCAACCACCCCAAAAAAAAAAAAATATTAAAACACAAAAGACTCCTCTGATTACAGAACCATCATCGAAAATTTCTTCACAGATATTATCCCCCCATACCACAAATTCCTAAGAAAGAAATTCAAACAAACAGCTTAGACTTAAAAAATCAGTAACCACAGTTTTAACGAAACAAATACCAAGTCATTGCCGCCGCTGCTGTTCGACAAGAACTTGGACGATTCATCTTCCGACGCCGCCGCCGAAGACAGCCCTGAATCCCGGCGCTTCTTCTTACTCCAGAGGTCCCCACTCTGCTCCGTCACCGTCGATTCGCCGGCTGATACGTCACGATGTCCCATCCCTAATGCTGTTTCTCTTATCCCCCGTGCCATAGGGAAATGCCAAATCTCCGGTAGCGCACTGTGCGAGATCAGCGACGATGGATCCATCCGGATAAATCCGGAATCACCGACCCGATTCCCACTTCACATCAGTTCCCGAATTCTCATTGCTTCGCTAAGCTGCTCAGATCTCGGTTGGAATCGCTGGTGGAATGTGAGCACTCGAGCTTGAAGAGAGAGACAGTGAGAGGGTAAGAAGAAAGAAGGGGGAACAGTCGTTCGGGATCTTTCGCTTTCTCGCTGGTAATAAATGGGGCACTAAGGTAGACTTGCTTAACGTCGGGAAAGATGGATCACCGTCCATCAACAATTTATCAAAGCTTGATTAAAATGGACGGCGATCCATGTTCTCTGCATATTTATTAAAATGCGAGGAAGGGTTAATTGTTTGTATATTTATTTTTATTATTATTATTTTTAAAATATTTTATTGTCCGATTCGAGACAGGATAATAATTTGGTTCAATAAAGAGAACAATCAATAATCAAGTCGGAATTATTAGTTCTTCCAGATGTCCCAATAATTCTTTGGACGGGGGTATAATTGTAATTAATTAGTATTGTTTTATTTTACAATATGTTGTAATTAATTTTAATTTTTAAGGGCTATTTGATTGGCTTAAAATGGATAGAATTTACAACAATCTTTTTGGACTTTTTTGTATTAGTGTAAAATAAAATGAATGCAATGTAAAATACCAAAAAGATGATGGTCGGTGGTTGAAACTAGTGGTGATTGTTAGCAACAATGGTAGCCAGAGTGCTGCGATGAGTGATGGCTAGCGGACGATTTGTCGGCGTCTATAGTGGGTGATAGCTTAGGTAGCAGGTAGGTAGGGGGTGACAGTAGTGGCCAACGAGAGAGGTGAATGTAGTCATAGGCAGGTGGCTACGATGGTGGCCTGTGGGGTATAGCCGACAACAAGCGGTGGGTGGCGATGAGTGAAGGTGGCTAGCAGACGGGTGACAAGTGACAACAATGGCCGCTTAAGAAGCAGTAAAAAAGTCATCCCAAACGAAACCTTAGTCTCCTTGTAGGGAGTTTTGACTAGCAATTAATTAGAGGTCTTAATTTGAAGCCTTGTGTATGTGATGTGAGTATGAGTTTGTCCTAATTGATATAGATGTCTAAAAAAAAACCTATTCGGTAACTCTTGTGTGACCTACTTAATTTTTTTTAATTTTGGGATTATTTTTATTTAATTTCAAGAGAGCACAAAAAAAATAATCTCAAGAGTTTCAAATATACAAAAAATTAATTACAATAATGACTTCTAAATTCTAAATTCTTATTAACAAAAATAGGTGTAAATAAAAAAAATATTATAATAAAATTAATATTATAAAGTTGTAAAATGAAAGTAGGTAAGTTGAGAGCAATGAATTGTTCTAGTTGTTTCTATTAGAATTCATGATACACTATTGAACAGTATTGAACATTGTAGAATCTAGAATAGCAAAAATTTAGACTTCATTTATGACGACTTTCTTATTACTTCTTAAGATAATTTTTTTGTAAAAAATTAAAATTTTTACACTAAAAAAGTGCTTCAAGAAACATTAAGAAAGCCATCCCAAATGTAACCTCATGCTTCGTTTGGGATGCTTTTTTTACTATTTCTTAAAGCAGTTTTTTAGTACAAAAAATTTTAAAGCAATTTTTTAGTACAAAAATTAAAATTTTTGTACTAAAAAGTTACTTTAAGAAATAGTAAGAAAGCCGTCTCAAACGAAACCTTAGACTTACCAAATTCCTCTAATTGAAATGCTCATTTTAAAATACACAAAAGTCAACATGTGTTTGAACTTTTAGAAGAACTTAAGTAGTTTTCAATTATGATTAATTCTAACTGCTTAATTTATGCTCATTTGAACTCAGATTTATGCATTATTCTTTTTATTATAATAAGCATTCATTTCATCTACATAGTTATAATAATGCTCATTTCATTTAATTTAATGAAATTCTTTAATTATAGATTATGGATATTATAAATAATCATTTTTAGATATATAATAGATTTCTTACTGGACCCAAAAAATTAATAATAAAATTAAATTTTAATGAAGTTGAATATTTTATTCATCTTGCATGTCAACACCATATATTTATTAATGAAGAAAAGTTTATGTTTGTTCACCTAAATATCACCAAGCTCACATAAAAGTTAAGTTTACCCAATTTAATTAGTGGATGAAGTTCAATTGTAGACTTTAAAATGTGAATATCAACTCACTAATGTTACCTGAAAAACGAATATCACGTTATCAAATTAAAATTCTTCTTAGGTTTCGTTTTAGATGACTTTCTTACTGCTTCTTAAAGCAACTTTTAATATAAAAAATTTAATTTTTGTACTAAAATATTGTTTTAAGAAGCAGTAAGAAAGTCATCCCAAATGAAGCCTAAGTATACTCGGCTTTAAATCATATTAAAGGACGTCACAACAGCTTCGTTTTGATGGCTTTTTTATTGCTTCTTAAAGCAGCTTTCTTGTACAAAAATTAAAATTTTTGTACTAAAATGCTTTTTTATTGCTTCTTAAAGATCAATTCCTTATATTCCTTATATAGAAATATCTTATTAATGTGTATTTAACGCACTATAAATGCTACAATTAGTAATATTTATTTTATAATAAGTGATGAGGGTGTAAGAAACTTGGGCATTTGTTTGGTAACTGTCGTCCCGTGGCTGACACTCTGTTTTTGGGCAAGTCTCCAATTCCGAATTTGATTAATACTGATGCGGGTCTCTCCCCTGTTGGTGATGAACTTGTGAGATCAACTCATTTAGATGATACTTTAAAAGATAATGCTATATGTGTTTTACCTGTGACACATTTGCCCATTGTTGATTCTGTTTTATCTTCTGTGGATGTTGTTGGTAACAATCAGAATACTATTTTTAACGATGAGCTCCAATTGAATGCTATGATTGGGATTAATTTGGTTGTTGTGGGTGATACTCCTTTTGGTGAAATGGCTGACACTTTGGATGGGAGTGCTCCAGTCATTGGTGCCCAGCGGGGTTATATTTTGGATCCATTGTTGAATAAGGCTAATGCTTATACGGTGTCTAGTCCTTCTAATCCTGTTGCTGTAGGGGTATTATAACTTTTTCAATATATTGATATATTTTTCAAACTTAAAATAGGATGATGGATTATAACTCATACTTAAGGCTTCATTTGGGATAATGTATAATCATTGCTTTTTCGCTGTTTTTAAAAAAAAGTTTTGTGCTAGAAAGCTGATGTAGAAATTAATAATAAAATTTGATACATCACAAAAAATCATCTTGATTAAGCACGAATCTCGATACAAATATAATATTAAGGCTTCCAAAATAAAAATGGGGATCATATGATCTCCAAATTCAGCAAGTTTATAGTCAAATTAAATATTTCAAGGAGACGAACCCAACAAACATCAAATGTGATTCAAACCTAGTCCAAATGAGTTCAAATCAAGAGTCCAAAGCATATTTGAAGGGTTCAAAGCATTAATTGGATAACATTGTAATCATCGAATATGACATGCTTACAGTCAAGTCAAGCGGCTCGACAAGATCATGATCTAGATGAATCCAACGAGCCAAAGAACGCCCAATAAGTTTTGGCAAGCAACAATAATAGAGATTGAAAAGACTTTGCCTAATTTTCCTTCACTTTAGATCATACTATTTTCAACTCTCGACGAAAGAATAACTCTATATCAAATGCTATAGTATCTCCAATAGAAGCTAGCAACGTCTCAAATTCATTAACATTATACTGATATCTTTTCCAAACTCAAAATAGGATGATCCATTATAACTCATACTTAAGGCTTCATTTGGAACAATTTATGATCATTATTTTTTTACTATTTAAAAAAAAAAATTATGCTAGAAAACTGCTATAGAAAGTAGTAAGAAAACTATTTTAAATCAAACTTTAATTACCTACTACTTATGAATTTTATTTCAATTTGATAAGACGAGTGATTTTAGATTTGTGAATTTTCCACATAAAGAAAAGTGTCATCAATTAGTTTTTTTATTTACCTTTATGATTGTGCGAACAATCGTTCATAGTTAAGACGGTCACATTTTCTCCACCAAATCAACTGTTTGCATCAATGGATGACCAAAATTATTTAATTTGGCTAAAACTTCCACCTTTTACTTCATTCAACACAAATATGATAAATTGGTGTCAATAACTATTAGGAAGCATTGAAGGGTATTTCCTCACCTTCCTTTCCCTCCAAGTAACCAACGACTTCTTCCTCTTGTTATCTATTGTATTCATTACTAAGGGCCAGCCGCCATTGATTTCTCATCCAACGGTTCACATTCCTTGTGTGATTTATCGTCGCTGAAGACCCTGACCCAGTAAATGGCCATTGACCCGACCCGGAACTCTAGAAGCCCGCCCTATCATACAGCTAAGAGCTGACCATAACGCCACGCTCCGCATGACGTGTCATGTAAGGTTCTTTTCAAGGTTCAAAAAAATTTTTTTTTTTTTTTTTTCGTTTTAATTTATTTCCTTTCATTTTGTCGTAAGTTTGGAGCTCATAGATCATATAGTACTCCTCCCAGGTGCGACTCGTGCACTTCCTGAAGGAGAAAGCCCGCCTGATTTCTCTCTTCTACTCCTTTCTTGGAGAAATCTTGCTAAAATCTAGGGTTAGGGTTTGTGAGGTGAGGCCAAGGAGCGGGAGATGGGGCAGAAGACGCTGATCTACAGCTTTGTGGCTCGAGGAACGATGATCCTAGCGGAGTACACGGAGTTCAAGGGAAACTTCATGGAGATCGCTTCGCAGTGTCTACAGAGGCTGCCGGCGAGTAACGACAAGTTCACTTACAGCTGCGATGGCCACACTTTCAATTACCTTGTTGAGAATGGATATGGTGAGTTCCAATAGCACCTTTGTTTTGTTTGGGGGCATTCGGTTTTCGAATATCGCTTCACCGATGGATGGTATGAGTTTCATAATTGATATAATCTGGATAAAACGCTGTTTATAATTGTTTCAGGTCCTAAAGAGTTTAATCATCCTATAGAGAAATTTAAGAGTTAATCAGTTTTTTAGTCATGATGATTCATCGGGCTTGAGTAGCACTAAGTATCTATAATTAATCGTGAAATTTTACTATTCGGTACTAGAAATGATTAATTAGCTATCCAATAGACTCATCGGATCTTGTTACTAAGATTCGGGTGGTTGTGATATAATAATAGATTGATTACCAACAACTTAATCAAATAATACGAAAAATTGTCTTTCAGCACGTTACGCCTGAATTATTGGCTTGCATATATGATTGAGATTGCCTAGTTCATTCTTGAACTCTCCATGGAGAATATTGTTTGTCGTTTAAAGGGAAAACATATTTTAATTTTGTTTTCACTCATTTTGCCTATGAAAAGTAAATCAATGCATTTAAGAGATTTTGAAGGAGATTGTGGAGTTTAAAATCAAAGTTGATTTTTATTCCAATCCAATGATAGTATCAAGTAAAATATAATGTTTCTTAAAAAGACGTTTTCTAATTTCAAGCAACTAGAGAGTTATTATATTATAGAACCCTTCTACAAATTCATGAACTCTGCATGAAATTAGTATCTTGAAGTAACATAACCTATCACTCTTTTGCGGCCGAGGGCTATAATTGCAGATACGTGGGCAGCAATCCAAGGGCTGCAATTGGAGATCCATGAGCAGTAATCTGAGGACTGCAGTTGTAGATCTATGGGCAGTAATCCAAGGACTGCAGTTGGAGATTCGTGTGATATGATTATTATAATTGAGTAGATTAAATGTCTTTCCTTTTTCTGTATATTCTCCTCTAATGTATATATATGTAATGATTCCAAGGAATAGAATATAATTTGAATTTCTCTCTTAATAATTTCTTCATGATATCAGAGACTAGGAAAATCCTAAGTCTTCTCTGAGTGTCGGCGGCAAACCTTCATCCTTTTCTTTCAAACCCTCAACTGGCAATAACTCTCCATCATCTTGCCGATAGCCTCTTTTCAAGCATTGTTAGCCATTGTCCAAAATTCATCTTCTCTTTCAATCGAGGAAACCCAACCATGTCCATGGATAGCGAGATCTCATCCTCCTACCCAAATATTACTGGTTTAAACACCGTAAACTCTGGATCTGAAGATGACTCTTTTCCTCTTCCTAGACTATGGTGTGATAACTGTGCCAAACCAGGACATACAAAGGAGACATGTTGGAAGATTCATGAAAAATTAGCTGTTTGGAAGGCAAAATAATCAGTACAAGAAAGCAAGGATATTCAAATCATTTCAATTGATGATTGAAAACTAGTTTGATACAAAAATTTAAATCTTAAAATCAGACAATGGGAGAGAGTACTTTCATTCTATTATGTGAGAATACCCATCAAGCCATGGGATAATCTAAGTGAGTTCATATGCATATACGCCTCAACAAAATGAGATAGCTGAGAGAAAAAAATATGCAATTCCTGGAAGTCGCCAGATCTATTGTGCTATTAAAAAAGTACCAAAATATCTATGGGGGAAGCTATTTTTACTGTTGCATACCTAACAAATGGGTTACCTTATCAGATACTAAAATTTGAAACACCTAGACAAACTCTACTCAAAGCCTATCCTCATGTTCGGTTCATATCATTAAATCTTCCTCCAAAAATTTGAAACACCTAGTCAAACTCTACTCAAAGCCTTTGTTCATATTTATCCACAAGATAGAATAAAGCTTGACCCAAGATAAAAAAATGCATCTTTATTGGCTATTCCCTGAAAAAAAAATAGATTACAAATGCTTTTGCCCTATTTCTAGAAAAGTATTTGAAACCATGGATGCCACGTTATTTGAAAACAACCCATACTTCAATAGTTTTAAAATTCAGGGGGAGAGTGAAGGAGAATTTCAAACTTGGTAGTGGAATTACTTATTATACAATTAAACAGAGTCAAGTCAAAATCAACAAATATCAGAAAAAATCCAAACCACGAATATTCCCAAGGTTTATCTCCTATATCTCAAACTCCACCTTCAGACCTATTACATCCACCCATAAGTCCTAATCATTCCTTGCAAAGAGAAGTAATTAAGGAACAATAATATGTATACTTAAGAAAAAAAAGAAAAATCAGCATATGCCTAGCAGTGAGACACATGTTGCACTTATCAACTCTACTTCAATGGATCCAGTAACTGTAGAAATTCATATAGAGGAAAAAAATGAGGAAGTTCAAAAAGAGATAGAGTTATCAAATGGCTAGAAAGAATCATGCACCAAGCATTCAATCGAAAAATTTCTCTCCTATAGCAGATTATCAGACACTTATCAAGTCTTCCTTTCCAAGTTGGATGATGTAAAGATTCCGACCAATATTTAGGAAGCTTTGAATCACCCATAATGAAGGCAGGTTGTTAAAGAAGGAATTGTTGCATTGGAAAAAAATCAAATATGGGTGATCACGAATCTCCCACCAGGAAAAAAAGTTGTGACTTTAAATGGGTGTTCACTGTAAAGCATAAGGTGGATGATAATGTTGAGAGGATGAAAGCTAGATTGGTTGCAAGAGGATTCACTCAGTCTTATGAAATAGACTATCAGGAAACTTTTGCTCATGTTATAAAGCTCAACACCATCAAAATTCTTCTTTCATTAGCAGCAAATTTAGATTGGCCCCTGCATCAACTAGATATCAAAAATGCATTCTTGAATGGAAACCTGAAAGAAGAAATCTACATGGAGATTCCAATAGTGATTATGAAGTCTTATGGAAGGGATAATGTGTGTAAATTGCTGAAATCCTTGTATGGATTAAAGCAGTCTTCAAGAGCATGATTTGGAAGATTCTCAAAGTATGTAAAAGATCATGGTTTTAAATAATGCCAAATAGATCATATCTTATTTGTGAAGCAGTCTGAATGAGATAAGATAGCAGTATTAATTGCATATGTGGATGACATCATCCTTACTGGAAATGATATAGTGGAAATAATGAAGATGATAGGAAACACTAGGATTCACAAGTGTTCCTAGCCAAAATCAGTAAACTGCAGCAGATTTATTGCTGTCCACAGCAGGAAACAGCCCAAAAACAGAGAAAAACAGGAGTTTTACACGAGAAATCTGAGAAAAAACGAAGGAAAACTCTTGTATTTCACTAGTAGATGAATAAAACAGCAAAGATACAATTGATCCTCAATTCGAGAGGAGGATCGATCTCTCCCAAATCTCTAGACGCCGCTAGAGCCCAAAGAAAACCTAAATCTACGAGATCTCAAATTTCAGCCCAATTCAAGATGATCAAACCATAGGAAAATCTACTATTTAATGCATACAATTCAAAAGGAATTCCCTAAACAGTCCCTACGTTCAAATTTCCCTCTCAAAACGCTAAACAAACGCTTCCTAAAATGATCTAACAGGCTGGTCGGGCCGATCGATCTCCGCAGGAGGCGGAGATCTGTCGCTCTTTGCTACTTGCCGGTCCTGTGCGGACCGGCTGGACCGGTCCAGTGGACCGGTCTAACAATACTCCCCTCCCAAAAATCTACCTTGTCCTCAAGGTGGAGATATGCTCGTGTTCCGGTGGAGGTGGCCATCCTTAAGGTGACCGAAAATCCTTACTGTATTGCTGAACCAAGGGCTGCACGGAAGGAGGAACATCCCCTCCCTCTTTCAATCTGATCGCATCCAGCCTGTGTAGTCCCACCAGATAATCTTCCCTCACTCTTGTACGTCCCTAACCATGGTCTTAAGTGATGTGATGTCTTTGGATAGCCCTGCATCTCCCCTTATGACCACCCTTCTCCCATCCACCATTAATTCCATCGTGAGTGCTCCCCAATTGTCCTTGGTTTCCCCCAAGGTCTGCAACCATTTCATCCTCAGGATGACATCCGTACTCCCTAATTCCAAGGGAAGGAAGTCTTCCTTTACATGGATCCCTTGAATCTTCAGTACTACTCCTCGACAGACTCCTCTACCCATCTCCACCTTCCCCGTGCCCATCATCACTCCATAGCCTCCGGTATCCACTAACTCCATCCCCAATGACTCCACTATCTGGTTGGAAATAAAATTATGGGTTGCCCCACTGTCAATCAACACAACCACCTCGCGGTCAGCTATCTCTCCTCTCACTTTCATAGTGTGACTCGGGGTGAATCCCACTATAGAGTTGAGGGAGACTTCTGCCACATCCAGGTGCAGTTTCTCCTCCTCCTCCTCATCAGATCTGCTGCCTCCTCCGTCCTCGTCTTCCTCATCTTCACAGACAAGGAGAACCTGAAGAGTTCGGTCCTTGCATCTGTGCCCCGACATGTACTTCTCATCGCATCTGAAGCACAACCCCTTTGCTCTCTTGTTCTGCATTTCTTTTTCGGCCAGCCTTTTGAAACTTTCCCCACTCTCTCCATTTACTGGCTTCTCCCGGGTGGTCTCATTACTGTTGCCTGAGGCAGACCCCTTAGGTGCTAGAAGAGTGGTCGTCGTCCTGTAAGAGCCTCCTGAGCAGTTTCCTCAAGCCCCTCTTTCTGCTTTCTTTTGATCTTCTACCAACTGCGCCAGCTCCATAGCCTTTCCCAGGTTCCTCGGCTCCAGTACCCTGACTGCTGTTTGGATCTCTGGTTTCAGCCCCTTCATGAAGTTCCCTTCTAAGGCTGACTCGGAAATGTGATCGAATCTGCTAGCCAAGTACTCAAACCGATCCCGATAATCTTCCACAGTCCCTTCTTGAGTCAAGGCAAAGAATTGCTCATAGAAGTCTCCTTCCCCGTCGGATTGGAAACGCTCTAATAAGCAATCCTTGAACTCTCTTCAGTTCCGGATGGGCTCCCTCCTGTCACGCCACTGATACCATGCCAACGCCTTCCCTTCCAGACACAAACCTGCCGCCGTCAGCTTCTCATCATCTGTCAACCCGTTGACTGCAAAGTAACGCTCCACCTTGTATATCCAGCCATGGCCATCTTCCCCCTCAAAGATGGGCATCTTCAACTTCCTCACCTTCGGATCCCTTCCGTTACCCCGGTACTCTCCATAACCTCCCATTCCTTGAAGATGAGGTGCTCCCCAAATGTCCCGGTCCTCCCTCCGGCGTTGGTATCCGAATCCGTCATCATATTCCCCTCTTCCCCTTTCAAAATCAGCACCTCGACGCTGATATTCTTCTCTTCTTTCGCCAAAATATGCACTTCCCTCATATTCCCCTCTCCTGCCTTCAAAATCAGCACCTCGACGCTGAAAATCAGCACCTCGACGCTGAAAATCAGCACCTCGACGCTGAAAATCAGCACCTCGACGATCATTTCCCATGCTCATCTCCTCTCTAGAAAGTGGCTCTAGAGGTGGCATGTCGTCCTCTCCCTCAAGGATCTCTACTGCCGGACTCCTCCTCCCCCGAAGCGGGTTCGGATTTCCTCTTACGCCATGGTCGCCGACAGTCTCTCTTGCTTCCGACGCCGTCGGATTAGTCTTCATCTCAAGTAATTTCTTCATCATCTCTTCTATCGCCGCGAACCTCCCTTCCAACCTGTCATTGTTGGTGGAGATTTCCAGGAACTTTCCCTCCACTTCTGTCTTTAGTTGTCCGAACTCGCCTTCCAATACTTCCACCTTCTTTCCGGCCATCGTTCTTCTAACGGATCCCAAAAAATCTTCTTCCGGAAACGATAAACTTGCTGAAATTTCAGAATTTCAGCCGCCGGTGGTCCCAAATCGATGCTCTGATACCAATTTGATAGGAAACACTAGGATTCACAAGTGTTCCTAGCCAAAATCAGTAAACTGCAGCAGATTTATTGCTGTCCACAGCAGGAAACAGCCCAAAAACAGGAGTTTTACACGAGAAATCTGAGAAAAAACGAAGGAAAACTCTTGTATTTCACTAGTAGATGAATAAAACAGCAAAGATACAATTGATCCTCAATTCGAGAGGAGGATCGATCTCTCCCAAATCTTTAGACGCCGCTAGAGCCCAAAGAAAACCTAAATCTACGAGATCTCAAATTTCAGCCCAATTCAAGATGATCAAACCCTAGGAAAATCTACTATTTAATGCATACAATTCAAAAGGAATTCCCTAAACAGTCCCTACGTTCAAATTTCCCTCTCAAAACGCTAAAAAAACGCTTCCTAAAATGATCTAACGGACTGGTCGGGCCGATCGATCTCCGCAGGGAGTTCCAATAGATATAGACAGATATCAACATCTTGTAGGAAAGCTTATATACCTCTCCCACGCCCGTCCAGATATTGGGTTTGCTGTATGTTAAGCCAATATATGAGTAATCCTATGAAGGAGCACATGAATGCAATATATCAAATATTGAGATATCTCAAGAACACTCGAAAGGGGCTATTATTCAAGAAAAAATGAAGATAGAAAATTGATCATTTATTTTGATGCAGATTGGGCAGGAAGTCAAGTTGGCAGTCGATCGACCACAGGATATTGTTCATTTGTATGGGTGAACCTAGTGACATGGAGAAGCATGAAACAATATGTTGTTTCCACAAGTAGTGTAGAATTTGAACTGAGAACATTAGCAATTACTATTTATGAAGGTATTTGGATCAGACAAGTATTGATTGAACTATGAATAAAGATTGAAGGTACGATAAAGTTTAAATATGACAATCAAGCCGCAATCAGTATAGCCAAATATCCAATACATCACGACAGAATTAAACATGTTATTATTGATAGACAATTTATATCTGAGAAAATAGATAACTAAATAATTAAAGTAGTATATATCCCAACTCATGAACAACTTGCAGATGTTGTAACAAAGGCACTACCGAGCTCTCTACTTGATAAGTTTGTTTGCAAGTTAGGATTGTACAACCAGTACAACCCAACTTGAGGGAGAGTGTTGAATCACGTAGTCAAGGGGAGGCCACGTCAGCAATCCGTGGGTAGCAATCCGAGGGCTGCAGTTGGAGATCCGTGGGCAGTAATTTTAGGGCTGCAGTTGGAGATCCGTGGGATATGATTATTATAATTAATTAGATTAAATATCTTTTGTTTTTTTATTTATTCTCCTAGAATGTATATATATGTAATGATTCCAAGGAATATAATAGAATTTAAATTTCTCTCTAAACAATTTCTTCATTATTAATATAATAATATAATAATTTCAATAACTCTGACATTTTTTACATGCATATTGGAACAATCATTCTCATAAATCTTCAGATTCTTCAATCTTCATCAGTCATTCACTGTGAATATTCATCAATTTATTTTTCTGCATATTAACATATCATTTGGATTTTGCAGCATACTGTGTTGTAGCAATTGAATCAGTTGGCAGACAAATCCCAATTGCGTTCTTGGAGAGGATTAAGGAAGACTTCACCAGTAGATATGGTGGTGGAAAAGCTGCAACAGCTCTTGTTCATAGCCTGGACCGTGAATTTGGGTAAATTCTATTACTCATTTCATTCCTTCAGCCCGAAGAGGTCTTGTTCTATGTCTAATCTAACAAAAAAATTGCCGGATAATGTTCTCAGATCAAAGCTAAAAGAACATATGCAGTATTGTATGGATCATCCAGATGAGATCAGCAAGCTCGCTAAAGTACAGGCTCAAGTTTCAGAAGTCAAAGGAGTTATGATGGAAAATATTGAGACGGTGAGAGTCATCCCCGCTAATTTCAGTTGTGGATTAGTATCAAATTATCAATGGTGGCTTTCTTCTGGTTTATCGAACTATCCCTTTCATTTCTTTCAGTTTATAGATCGACAGGAGAAGATAGATGTGCTAGCTGACAAAACAGAGAATCTTCGTTCCCAGGTTTGCTCTCTATCTTTCATGGACCTTTTCAGTTAACTATAGAAACTTATTATCATTGCAGAAAAGCGTCAAGCCAGCTAGAGTTGTAAATGAATCAAGTCGATTTAAAGTCACCTCTAATTTGAACTTGAGCTTAACTATTTAATCGAGCTCAATCTCATTTATACAAGTTTGATTTAGCACATGAGTCGACGAATTTATTATGAAAGAAAGAGGATGATTTCAATTTAAATATTTCTCGTAATAAAGTGATAAAAAAGTAGGGCATAACTAAGAACAGCCCAATTCAGGTATTTAAAATATCTTTAGTAATTTCATACTAAAATCTCTTGAATTCTATAACATTTAAAATGTATTTTATATTAATAACTTTAAAACAAACCAATTAGCTCGGATTTGCTCATCGAGTTCAACTCATAAGCCATTTATTCAATCCATTTGGCACAATTATGCCCTTAGGCTGAGCTCCATTTATGATTGTAGCATGCCTCTAAATGATAACAAATTTGCAGGCCGAAGGTTTTAGGCAGGGAGGAACCCAATTGAGGTGGAGGATGTGGAGGCAGAATATGAAGATAAAGCTTATCGTCCTCGCCATCATCATTGCCCTCATCCTCATCATCGTCTTGTCTGCGTGCCATGGCTTTAACTGCTGATGTAAGTTTTGACTATTTATCATATTCTTAGTTCAAACGTTTTTTTGGCTTTAGGTGTTGGTGAATTGATAGGCGTGTTATTCTTCACCGCCAATATAAAAATAGAATTACTATGTGTATTATTTTAGACTTCAGAGTGTTTCCTTTCTTCTCAATTATTTGGGAGGGGTTGCCTCTGTATCTGGGATTCTTCTTCCTGTATAGCTGTGAAAACAACTTGTTATTTTTTCTTGTATGCCAATTGCGAGATGTTGATAATACATATTATTTGTATTTATATGTCCGATAGTTCATTTTTGATGAAATTACTCATATTGCATTTGTGGAATGCTTATTGAAATTCTTCATGAATATATGTTCAAACCAGTTTGAGCTTTGTCTCTTCTCCACTTGTGTTGGTCTCGTGATTCTTTCCCCAGCAAGCTTACGCAGTGAATTGTTCTATGTGACTCTTCTTCTCACACATTGGTCCATCGAAGCTTGTGCTCAGCGAGCTCTCATTGTGGATTTGTTTTCTCATTCATTTGTCAGCATCCTGGGATGCCTTCCCAGCAAGCTTCGTTTGTGACTCTTTTTCTCACATGCCACTAGTTTCATTGAAGCCTAGGGTGTCAATTCGGGTTAACGGGTCGGATTCGGATCGAATCCGAACTGACCCGGAGTTATATGGGTCGACCCGAACCCGACCTGTTTAGCTATACTGATCCACTTCCTAAACCCGGACCCGACACCACCCGCCAGCCCCGTCTTTTTTTATTTTTGGCAGTTTTTTTAAATTAAAAAAAAAAAGAAAAATTGCATAAATTCTAAAATTCAAAATGCAATGAAACAATAAGCAATAAATGAATAAAATTAAAATTTGTTTAGTTCTTTACATTTAAAAAATACATTAAAAATTACAAAAGTACTAGAACTTTTTCAAATTGTAAATGTACAAATTTTATATAATACATTACAATTTATAAATACAATTGGTCAAGTACAGTGGCGGAACCGGCTTCAATTTTAAGGGGGGGGGGGGGGCAAATACAGCACAAAAATAATTAAATATTATAAAAAATAATATTATATATCTATATATTATGAAAAAAATTTAAAAAATTTTAAGAAAGAAAAATAAAGAAAAAAATGTGTAATTAAATTGTCATGAAAAAGAATATTAGAACAAAATGTGAAGAAATATATAAATATTTTAGGGCAAGTTAGGACAAAAGAGATTTTAGGGGGGGCAAAAATAATTTTTAAGGAGGGGCAAAAAAATTTTTTACTCTCCTATAAATTTTTTTTTTTTTTTACTCTTCTAAAATTTTTTTTGAGGGGGGGCAATTGCCCCCCTAACCATCAAATGGTTCCGCCAGTGGTCAAGTAGTCAATTGTTTTGTTGAATTTAAGATTTTGAATGATTGCATATTTAGTCATTCACTCATTCATCTCATCTGTTCATCTCACGTGACATTAATGAACCTATAACAAAAAATAATTAAAAGTCACAGCCTCAACGCGTTAAGGCTCAGGGCCTCAGGCTCAAAATGAATCTAGTGAAAATTGAAGAAAAATAAAGAAAAAAAATGTGTAATTAAATTGTCATGAAAAAGAATATTAGAACAAAATGTGAAGAAATATATAAATATTTTAGGGCAAGTTAGGACAAAAGAGATTTTAGGGGGGGCAAAAATAATTTTTAAGGAGGGGCAAAAAATTTTTTTACTCTCCTATAAAATTTTTTTTTTTTTTACTCTTCTAAAAATTTTTTTGAGGGGGGGCAATTGCCCCCCCTAACCATCAAATGGTTCCGCCAGTGGTCAAGTAGTCAATTGTTTTGTTGAATTTAAGATTTTGAATGATTGCATATTTAGTCATTCACTCATTCATCTCATCTGTTCATCTCACGTGACATTAATGAACCTATAACAAAAAATAATTAAAAGTCACAGCCTCAACGCGTTAAGGCTCAGGGCCTCAGGCTCAAAATGAATCTAGTGAAAATTGAAGAAGCATCATATGCAAGTATGCAACAATTTCAAAAAATGAGCCCTCCACCAGAAGTCTAGAAAAACACCTTAAGTCCAAATAAAAATCATGCACTATGTTTATGCAACATACCTTAGGACTGAAACAGAAAGCCCAAAAGCTATAACAAGACAAAAATAGAACTGTAAAAGTAGTAGTAATAAGATTGAAACAAAAAGCCCATAAGCAGCTACTATAAAGCAGCTAGCATGGCAACAGTAACAACAACCAGCAGGCCAACATGGTAGGGCAACAACCACTGCTACTTAACAATAGCTCCAATATGTTCATTATAGTCATTATAAATACAAATTTGTACTAACAACAACTCTCATATGTTCCAAAACATGCACAACTAATGTTTAGGTTGCTAAATTTACTGAACAATTCACATCTCCCATTTGGTTTCCCTCCAAATCTAAGCCAATAATGTTATATGTCACTGTATCAAGCTCAGTGTCTTTTATATCTATTAACAAAATAACAAATTTAGTTAATAGAAAGCTTAGTTAAAATATAAATTATAGCAAAACTGAACCTTATTTGTGTATTATGACAATTTTATTACCTTGACCACTGTATAACCAATCTTTTGTGCAAACCAATGCTTATATAATATCGTGTTTCAATGCAATTCTACATTGGTCTAGAAGTCTACCACCGTTGCTAAAAGCACTTTCAGATGCGACAGTAGAGATTAGAATGCACAAAACATCATGAGCCTTTCTTGAGACATGAGGAAATCTGAATTGATTTATTTTCCAAAATTGCAGAATGTCTAACTCATTATTCCTATCCAGCTTGGGCTCATCCAAATATATCTCAAGCATTGATTTTTTTGGCGTAGTTACCTTCATCTCAAAGGAATCATAATCCTGTGTTAATATTTTTAGTTATGTTTGATTAGTTAACATAATATAATATATTAATAGAATGTGAGGTGCAAAACTATACCTGAAAAAATTGTGATTTAATGATGATAGTTGAATGACTAGTTGACAGAGTTTATTGTGAAGATTGAGATGATTGATATACAATGGTTGTTGATGGTTGGTCTTTTGTGATTGAGTAGGATGAAAAAAGTGTGAATAACTTCTCCTTAACTTTTGCAATCTCAGAATCATAATGACCAGAGTAAAGTCTATTGTAACACCATTCAACAAAGTTAAACTTGTACCTTGGATATTTTGGGATCTCAGAATCATCCAACAAAGTCTCAGAATCATAATGACAAGAGAACTTTTGCAATATCAGAATCATAAAGAATAGTTATGTTGGGGGGGGGGACATAAAATTAAAACTTATAATATTCTTTTGTAACCGTCGTGCAATTAAGTAAATAAAACCATTAGTGATGATGGAAGTCCAAAAATTAAAAGTTAAGGAAACTTTACTTTTACAACTAGATAGAAGGTCTTGTATTTGTACTTTTTCCTTAATGAATATTTTCTTACAGTCATTTTGCGTAGTATTTCTAGAAACAATCTATAATTCACAATGCAAGTATCGAAGTAATGTTCTAACACCTGTCCATTCAACACACTGAAAATGTAGACCATCTATAACTATGCATGTAGTAAATAAACTACAAAATTCATGATAATCAAACTTATTTTCAACCATAGAAATATAATTGCTTGTGTTACTTTAAAGAATAAGCTGACCAATATCATGGGAGTCCCATTTCTTATAGTTTTGAATGTGAAGTCTCA
This sequence comes from Dendrobium officinale, assembly GCA_019514585.1. Classification (NCBI taxonomy): domain Eukaryota; kingdom Viridiplantae; phylum Streptophyta; class Magnoliopsida; order Asparagales; family Orchidaceae; genus Dendrobium; species Dendrobium officinale. Next base: position 38,201,333 of record CM033694.1, read on the forward strand.
GATTACATGTACCATTTTTATTATCACATAGATAAGTTGTCACACATTTCTTACATTTACAACGTTATTTTTCATCCTTAACAAGTGGCAACATATCATAATGTCCCCAGACAGTAGAGATAAACCTCTTCCTTTTTTTTTTTTTGTTTATTTCTTCATTTCTAATTGTATTATCACCAACATTACCCACAGCTACAAAGTATACAATGCTTATACACCGTGTGTATAAACTTTTATACAATATGAAATAACTTATACATAATATTTATAATATTTATTCATATTATATATATTGCTTGTACACAATGTTTACAAATTGTACATAATGTACACAAACTTATACAAAATATATATTATATTTATACATAATTTATATAATATTTATATAGAGTGTGTATAAATTTGTACAAAATGTGTACAAACTTATATATAGTGTGTACAAATTTGTACATAATGTGTATAATACTTGTATAAAATCTGTATCAAGTGTACACAGCGTTCAATATTTTTATATAATGTGTACAATACTTTCATATAGTGTGTACAAATATTTACACAGTGTGTATAATACTTTTATACATTGTGTAAAATTTATACACAATATATATAAACTTATACATAATGTGTACAAACTTATACTCAGTGTATATAATACATGTATACAGTATGTATAATATGTCTACACAGTATATATAAATTCGTACACAATGTGTATAAACTTATACATAGTGTGTACAATGCCTGTACACAGTATGTACAAACTTGTGCATAGTTTGTATAAAATTATTCACAGTGTGTATAAACTTGTGTATAATGTATATAAATTTATACATATTATATATAATGCTTGAACATAATATGTATAAACTTATACATAATGTGTATAAACTTGTACGCAATGTGTTTAATGCTTGTATCTAATATATATAAATTTATACATTGAATTTACAAATACTTATACAACGTGTATAAATTTGTACAAAGTGTGTATGCTTATACACAGTATTTATAAACTTATACAGAGTATTTACAAACTTATATACAGTGTATAAACTTATACACAGTGTGTAAAATTTTTGTACAAAGTTTATATAATGCTCTTACACAGTATGTGTAAACTCATAAATAGTGTATATAATACTTGTATATAGTATGTTCAGTGCTTGTAAAAATCGTGTATAATATTTGTATATAGTATGTACAAACTTATACATAGTTTATACAGTATTATATTTAATGTGTATAATGCTTGTATACAGTGTGTATAATACTTATAATTAATGTATACAAACATATACACAATACATACAATACTTGTACATATTATACACAAACTTATACACAATGTGTATAAACTTGTATACAATATGCACAAACTTATATACAATGTGTATAAATTTGTACATTATGTATAAAATGCTTGTATATAGATGGTATAAACTTGTACATAATGTGTATAATTCTTGTACACAGTGTGTACAACCTTATATATAGTGTGTATAAATATATTTGTAATACATACAAAGTTATATATATTATGTATAATGCTTATACACATTTTATAAAACTTTGTGTAAAATGTGTACAAACTTATACAGTGTATATAATGCTTGTACATAGTGGATATAAACTATATAGTGTGTTCAATACTTATACACAATGTATAAAATCTTATATATAATATATACGAATTTATATATAATGTGTATAATGCTTGTACACTATGTATTATGCTTGTATATAGTGTATATAAACTTAAACATAATGTGTACAATGCTTGTACATAGTGTGTATAATATAATTATATAATGTATATAATACTAGTACATAGTGTGTGCAAATTTGTGCATAGTGCGTATAAATTTACACACAATATGTATGATACTTATACAGAGTGTATACAAATTTGTACATAATATATACAAAATTATACATAGTATGTGTAATGCTTGAACACAGTATATATAATGCTTATATATATTATGTATAATAATTATATAAATTATGTATAAACTTATACACATAGTGTACAATGCTTGTATATAGTGTTTACAAATTTGTACATAATGTCTATAAACTTGTACATAATATATATAAACTTAAACACAATGTGTATAATTTATTTACACAATGAGTATAATATTTATACATAGCGTGTATAATGCTTGTACATAGTATGTATAAACTTATACATAATGTGTACAATACTTGTATATAATATGTATAAATTTATATATAATATGTACAAACTTGTATATAATATGTACAAACTTATACACAGTGTGAACAAACTTATACATAATATTTATAATGTTTATTCACAGTGTGTATAATACTTGTATAGAGTGTGTATAATATTTATATATAGTACATATTATGCTTGTATATAGTGTGTAAAAACTAGTATAAAGTGTGTAAAAACTTGTACAAAGTATGTACAAGCATGTACACAATATGTATAATACTTATACATAATATATATAAACTTTTACACAGTATGTTCACTACTTATACACAATGTGTATAATACTTATATATAGTGTATACAAACTTGTACATAGTTATATAAACTTATACACTATGTATATAATGCTTGCACACAGTATCTATAAACTTGTATATAGCGTGTATAATACTTATACACTATGTGTTTAAATTTGTACACACTTGTATTAATTTATACATATTATGCACAATACTTGTACATAATGTGTATAACTGTACATACTATCTATAATGTGTATAAGTTTATACACATTATATATAGTATGTACAGTACTTGTATATAATGTGTATAATCTTGTATATAGTGTATATAAACTTGTGCACAATGTGTATAAATTTGTGCATAATGTAAATAAATTTTTACATGATGTTTATAAACTTATGCATAATATATACAAATTTGTATATAATATATACAATACTTATACATAATGTGTACAAATTTATATATAATATATATAAATTTTTACGTAGTGTGTTAAATGCATGCATCTAATTTATATAAACTTATACAATGTGTATAGATATATAAATTATGTGTACAAATTTTTACACAGTGTGTATAAGGATTATACATAGTATGTATAAATTTATACATAATGTGTATAATCCTTGTACATTATGTATATAATAATTGTACACAGTATGCACAAATTTATATATAGTATGTATAAATTGTACATAGTGTGTATAATACTTATATATATATATTGTGTACAATATAATTACACAGTGTATATAATACTGATATATAGTGTGTATAAAGTTGTACATAGTGTGTACAAACTTATAAACAATGCGTATAATTCTAGTACAAAGTCTGTACAAACTGATACATAGAGTGTAGAATACATATAAATAGTATGTACAAACTTATATATATATAGTGTATAATGCTTGTACATAGTATGGATGAACTTATACACAGAGTGAATACATCTTATACATAGTATGTATAATACTTATACATATTGAGTATAATGCTTGTACATAATATGTACAAATTTGTATATAGTATGTATTATACTTGTACATAATATGTACAAATTTTTATATAGTGTGTATATTATTTGTACATAGTATGTACAAATTTATACATAATATTTATAAATTTATAAACAGTGTGTACAATACTTTTACATGGCATTTATAAATTAGTACACAATGTGTATAATATTTATACACAATGTGTACAAACTTGTACACAGTGTATATTATATTTGTATATAGTGTATAAAATATTTGTACATAGTATGCAAAAATTTAAACAAAGTGTTTACAAAGTTGTACATAATATGTATAAATTTATTCATAATGTGTATAAAATTTATATATAATATATATAAACTTGTACATAGTGTGTATAATACTTGTACACAATGTGTTCAAATTTGTACATAATATATACAAATATATACACAATATGTACAAACTTGTACATATTATGTATACACATTATGTACAATACTTATATATAGTGGGTATAAACTTATATACAATATATATAAACTTATATACATAATAAATAATATATGTATATAGTGGGTACAAATTTATACAGTGTGTATAAATTTATACATAGTATATACAATATTTATATATAGTGTGTACAAATATGTACATAATATTTATGAATATATACATAATGTGTATAAATTTGTACACAATATATATAATATATATATACAGTGTGTAAGAGTATTGTATAAGTTTGAACATACTTTGTACAAGCATTATACATACTGTATAAAAATTTATACACACTACATACAAATTTATACACACAGTGTATAAGTTTATATATACTATGTATAAATTTATATATACTATATATAAGTATTATATACATAATGTATAAATTTTTACACACTTTGTATAAGTATATTACACACTATATACAAGTTTATACATATTGTGTATATATTTATATACACTATATAAAACTTTATACACACTGTGTATAGGTATATAGTGTGTATAAATTTGTGCATAGCATGTATAAACTTGTGCACAATATATACAAACTTGTATATAATATGTATAATACTTGTACACAGTGTGTACAAATTTATACACAATGTGTATGTGTATAATTTTATATACAATGTATAAATTTTTACACAATGTGAATATGAATTATACAAAGTGTGTATAAACTTATACATAATGTATATAAATTTGAACATAGTGTGTAAAATATTTGAACATAATGTGTATAAATTTATATTTAATATGAATGAACTTATATATAGTGTGAATAATGCTTGTATATAATATGAACAAATTTATACGTAATATTTATAAACTTGTACACTGTGAATGAACTTGTACGCGGTGTGTATAAATTTATACAAACTTATATTAATGTGTATAAACTCATATATAATATGTACAAATTTATACACAATATGTATAATAATTGTAGTTAATATGTATAATGTTTATATATAATATGTATAAATTTATACACAGTATATACAAACTTATACATAATATGTACAAATTTTGTATATATGGTCTACTAATTTGTACACAGTGTGAATAAACTTATACACAATGTGTATAATATTTTTATATTATATATATAAACTTATATATATTATGTACAAACTTGTACACAATATGTATAAATTTATATATTGTATGTACAATACTTGTACATAGTGTGTACAAAGTTTTATATAATATGTTTAAATTTGTATATTGTGTATACAAATTTATGTATAGTGTGTATAATGCTTGTACTCAATGTGTATAAATTTATATCCAATGTGTATAATGCTTGTATATACTATGACAAACTTATACACCCTTATACACAGTGTGTATAAACTTATGTACAAAATATATAAATTTATATATAATATGTACAATGCTTATATACTGTATATACAAACATATATATAGTATGTATAATATTTGTATATAATATATATAATGCTTGTAGACATTGTATACAAACTTTTATATAATATGTAAAATGCTTATACACAACATGTGTATTGCTTGTATATATATTAAAAAAAATTGCTTGTATATAATGTGTATAATACTTATACACATTATGTATAAACTTATATATATTACATACAATGCTTGTATATATTCTGTATAATACTTGTACATATTATATATCATATTAGTACACAGTGTGTATAAACTTATACACAATGTGCACAAATTTGTACACAATGTGTACAATGCTTGCAAATAATGTATGCAATGCTTGTACACAATGTGTATGAACTTGTCAATCGAAGAAATACTCAACCAGTTATCCTGCCAAAAAGACATGTCCCCTTTTCCAAGGCCCCAATGAATATACTGCTCCGCCTCCCATTTAATATTGCACAATCTTTTTCAAACATTGGAATCCGAATTTCTACAAGCACAAACCAAAGGATTAAGATTTTTACAATATTTGACATTCATAAAGTTAGCCCAAAGGCTATTCTTGGGACGAAAAGCAAACCACATTTTATGAGAAAAAGTCTGAGCAGTATCCAAAAGATTTTTGCAACCCAACGAACCTTCATTAAAAATACCACAAACTTTATTCCAAGAAGACCAATTAATGCAAGACTTATTGTTTTTAGAGCCCCAAAAAAACTTATTAAACATACGTTCCATTCTAGTACAGATCGCGGCAGAGGGTTGAAGAGTATGAAATATGAAAATTGGGATAGAATTCAAAACATTTTTAATCAAAATCAATCTACCACCAAAGGATAGAAAATTAGAAGACCAATTAAGAATTCTCTTTTGAATCATAGCAAAAATATTGTCAAACAAATGCTTTTTTTTCCTACCTCTATAAAGGGGAGTTCCAAGGTACTTAATAGGAAGAGATGTAGAATTAAAACCACAAACCCTTTTAATCCCATTACTTCTAGCACGATTCACAGATTTACTCACAATAAAATTGCTTTTATCATTATTAAAAGACAAACCACTCATACTTTGAAAGTTCAGAAGAAACTAAAATAAAACTTTAACATTTTTAATGACAGCATTAGATAAAATAATGAAATCATCAGCAAAACTAAGGTGTGTGATAGGAAAACCGGCAGTGTTGCGAAAGTAAAGCTAAGGATGTCTAGCAAAAAGGTTATCAAGACCCTTAGATAGATACTCCATATCAATAATAAAAAACATAGGTGAAAGAGGATCACCTTGTATCAAACCATGCTCAGATTTAAAGAAACCATGATTACTACCATTGATGATAACAGAGAAATAGCAGTTTTCAATACTATTCTTAATAAGATGAATAAACGGTTGCTTAAAACTAAAAAGATAAAGAATCTCATAAAGGAATTGCCAGTTTAAGTTGTCATAAGCTTTAGAAATGTCAAGCTTATAGATAAGATTACCACTAGGGTTTTTAACATTATATAATGAACCATCTCTTGAGCCAAAAGAATATTATCAAAAATATTCCTACCTTTCACAAACCCCGTTTGATTAGAAGAGATAATACCTGGAAGGATGTTCATAAGCCTAGACGAAATGATTTTAGACACAAGTTTGTTAAAAAAAGAGCAAAGACTAATGGGTCTAAAATCATTCCAATCAGTGATAGATTCTTTCTTAGGTATAAGAACAATATTCGTAGAGGAAAAAAACTTGGGATAGGGATTACCATAAAAAAAATCCCTAACTGCATCCAAAACATTATCTTTTATAAAATCCCACGTTTTGATGAAAAATTTAGTGGTAAAACCATCGGGACCGGCCACCGAGTCCCCATTCATAGTATTCAAAATATTCCAAATTTCCTCATCCGTAGGAATCTTAGTAAGCATAATATTGTCACTATCATTAACCAAACAAGGAATAACATTAGGATTAGAAATAGGAATAACAGCTTGAATTTTGTTAAAGACATTTTTAAAATGATCAACACCAGAATTAGCAATCGAAACATCAGTATCAAAAAATCAACCCTGCAAATCAGAGATATTGTGAATATGGCTTTTAGTTCTATTCCTATTAGCCAAAGCATGAAAAAAAGAGGTGTTCCTATCACCCTCCAAAATCCACTTAGTTAAAGTTTTTTGTTTCCAAAAAACCTCCTCTTGATCATGAAGCTGAAATAAAATAATTTTAGCTTGGTCCAATAAAAAAAGATTGTCACTAGTAGGATTAGAAATATAAATATCATCTAAAGCCAGAACTTTTTCCTCAGCCAAGCCAGAACTTTTTCCTCAGCCTCCTTGATATTAGAAAAAAGATTTTTGAAAATATTTTTATTCCACCATCTGAGAACTTGCTTAAGTCTGCTCAATTTCATCCACAAATGATGCATACCTCTTATGTTATTATCAGGATAGATGATAACATTCCAATTGTTGGAAACAGCATTGACAAAATCAGAATGCGAAAGCCATATATTTTGAAATCTGAAAGCATTTTGAGTAAAAGTTTTATTCACAGCAATAGTTAAAAGCAAAGGAGAATGATCAGATAAAGTTCTACTCAAGTGCTGAACATGAGACATAGGGAAATCTCTTAACCACTCGTTATTGAAAAGAATTCTATCCAATCTCTGCCACATGGTCGGCCGGTTCCAAGTAAAAGCACCACCAGTAAAACCAATATCATTTAAATTACAATTAGTAATCATATTATTGAAATCTTCCATAGCACAAGTATTAGGAGGATTACCCCCAAGTCTTTCATTAGAGTTAGAAATAATATTAAAATCCGCCCCCACACACCAAGGTTTAGTAGAGGAAAGAGCAAAGTCAGTAAGAATATTCCAAAGAGGCAATCGATCGAATCTAGTGCAGGCAGCTTACACTAAAGAAGCATTGTAATCAACATTTAAGCCATTGATTTGAACATTAACAATTTGAGCATAATCAGAGATGATATTGACATTAAAACTGTTATTCCAGAAAATCCAAATCTTATTAGAACAGTTAGCAAAATTCATATTAAAGCCCAAAAGAGAAGCAATACTAGCAATTTTATCCACATAAATAAAAGGTTCAAGAAGTACCAGCAATTGAATATTATGCACACGTCAAAGATTTCTAACCCGGATCCTGGAATCGGACCCATAAATACCTCTAACATTCCAAATAAGAGCATTAATCATTATAAATTTTAGAAGAAGTTTGAGCTCTAGTAGAACGGGGCGAGTCAGGAATAGGGATTTTATCATTTTTCTTTTTCTTTTTGCTAACCTTAGTGTAATATTCTTCAACAACCTGCTTAGAACCGCTACTACCAGGCCCCGAGAGAGATGTGGGTAAGAGAATATTCCCAACCTTAATGGGAGAAAGACCGCCAATATTCTCACCCACAATTTCCCCTTCTTCACATTCTTCCACCGAATCAGTTTCATCATCTGCCACAAGGTTTTCTTTATTCTGTAACATAGATTCAACAGAGATATAAATGTTAGGACATTCATTTCCAGATTTACTATTATTATTACTGCTACACTTATCAGCTGAGTTATTGGAACAATCATTAACATCGTTGTCATTGGGAATATCCTTTAGAGGAGCTGGTCCAGTATCTGGTATATTCGGCAAAGTATGGGCGGGATGTTTAACAACCCTTTCATTGAGCAAGTGGCTTTCATCAGCAGCAAAATTTCCAGCCCTCTCAGGTGGGGAAATAGGTTCCTCCTGAACCATTTGGGTCTTGTTTTCCATGGCAACATCACCTTCAACTGTGTTTTTATCCATCTTTTGCCCCGCCGAGTTGCTGGAAATTTTCTTAAGATTGGGGTGAAGTTTAAAGCATTCAGCCGCCGCATGGACGTGTGTTTTACAGTGATTACAAAAATCTGGCACTTTTTCAAATTCGACTTTCTGAAGGTATCCGAATGCTTTAGAACCCACCCAAATCTCCTTTGCGTGCTTCTTCGTAATATCAACTTCAACTAATATCCTCGCAATAGAAGGTCTAGTCCTTGAAGCCGTGGCCTGATCGGTTTGCAAGGGGCGTCCAAAAACAGATCCAAGCGCAAAAAGAACTTTCGCATTAAAGAAATGTATTCTAAGGTTAGGGAAAGAGATCCATATAGGAACTATAGGAGATTCTTCCCTAACATCAAAAAAAGGAGTCCACTTCAAAATCCACATTTGACAGCTCAAGATAAAATACGATCTACGCGCAAAAACACGGCTGTAATCAAGATCGTTAGATAGTTGTATGGCTACATGTTTAGAATCCAAAAGCCCCACAGAATAAAATCCAGAGAGTTTTAAACTACCGAAAAATGCACGTATAGAATCCAAATTAGGTCTACGAAGACCAAATTTATCCACAAGAGTGAATCGAAATGGAGATGCAAGCTTAAGAACTTCTTCATCCGAAAGCAAAATAGCCGGCACACCATTAAAAGTAGACTGAGTTAACGAAGGAAGGGTATCACCTGCGGATGAGCCAACAAGAACATCTTTGAAAGAACGAGACTTTGGCGGAGAAGAAGCTCCCGCTTCCAGGCTAAAAAAACCTTTGATCGGATTATTACCATTAGAGGCGACGTTACCCCAAGCAGTGGATGACGGATCCCCCATCAGAAACGTCAAGCCCAATCAGGGCAAGACGAAGAGAAGCTGGTCCAGTATCTGGTATATTCGGCAAAGGTATGGGCGGGATGTTTAACAACCCTTTCATTGAGCAAGTGGCTTTCATCAGCAGCAAAATTTCCAGCCCTCTCAGGTGGGGAAATAGGTTCCTCCTGAACCATTTGGGTCTTGTTTTCCGTGGCAACATCACCTTCAACTGTGTTTTTATCCATCTTTTGCCCCGTCGAGTTGCTGGAAATTTTCTTAAGATTGGGGTGAAGTTTAAAGCATTCAGCCGCCGCATGGACGTGTGTTTTACAGTGATTACAAAAATCTGGCACTTTTTCAAATTCGACTTTCTGAAGGTATCCGAATGCTTTAGAACCCACCCAAATCTCCTTTGCGTGCTTCTTCGTAATATCAACTTCAACTAATATCCTCGCAATAGAAGGTCTAGTCCTTGAAGCCGTGGCCTGATCGGTTTGCAAGGGGCGTCCAAAAACAGATCCAAGCGCAAAAAGAACTTTCGCATTAAAGAAATGTAGTCTAAGGTTAGGGAAAGAGATCCATATAGGAACTATAGGAGATTCTTCCCTAACATCAAAAAAAGGAGTCCACTTCAAAATCCACATTTGACAGCTCAAGATAAAATACGATCTACGCGCAAAAACACGGCTGTAATCAAGATCGTTAGATAGTTGTATGGCTACATGTTTAGAATCCAAAAGCCCCACAGAATAAAATCCAGAGAGTTTTAAACTACCGAAAAATGCACGTATAGAATCCAAATTAGGTCTACGAAGACCAAATTTACCCATAAGAGTGAATTGAAATGGAGATGCAAGCTTAAGAACTTCTTCATCCGAAAGCAAAATAGCCGGCACACAATTAAAAGTAGACTGAGTTAACGAAGGAAGGGTATCACCTGCGGATGAGCCAACAAGAACATCTTTGAAAGAACGAGACTTTGGCGGAGAAGAAGCTCCCGCTTCCAGGCTAAAAAAACCTTTGATCGGATTATTACCATTAGAGGCGACGTTACCCCAAGCAGTGGATGACGGATCCCCCATCAGAAACGTCAAGCCCAATCAGGGCAAGACGAAGAGAAGCTGGTCCAGTATCTGGTATATTCGGCAAAGTATGGGCGGGATGTTTAACAACCCTTTCATTGAGCAAGTGGCTTTCATCAGCAGCAAAATTTCCAGCCCTCTCAGGTGGGGAAATAGGTTCCTCCTGAACCATTTGGGTCTTGTTTTCCGTGGCAAAATCACCTTCAACTGTGTTTTTATCCATCTTTTGCCCCGCCGAGTTGCTGGAAATTTTCTTAAGATTGGGGTGAAGTTTAAAGCATTCAGCCGCCACATGGACGTGTGTTTTACAGTGATTACAAAAATCTGGCACTTTTTCAAATTCGACTTTCTGAAGGTATCCGAATGCTTTAGAACCCACCCAAATCTCCTTTGCGTGCTTCTTCGTAATATCAACTTCAACTAATATCCTAGCAATAGAAGGTCTAGTCCTTGAAGCCGTGGCCTGATCGGTTTGCAAGGTGCGTCCAAAAACAGATCCAAGCGCAAAAAGAACTTTCGCATTAAAGAAATGTAGTCTAAGGTTAGGGAAAGAGATCCATATAGGAACTATAGGAGATTCTTCCCTAACATCAAAAAAAGGAGTCCACTTCAAAATCCACATTTGACAGCTCAAGATAAAATACGATCTACGCGCAAAAACACGGCTGTAATCAAGATCGTTAGATAGTTGTATGGCTACATGTTTAGAATCCAAAAGCCCCACAGAATAAAATCCAGAGAGTTTTAAACTACCGAAAAATGCACGTATAGAATCCAAATTAGGTCTACGAAGACCAAATTTACCCACAAGAGTGAATTGAAATGGAGATGCAAGCTTAAGAACTTCTTCATCCGAAAGCAAAATAGCCGGCACACCATTAAAAGTAGACTGAGTTAACGAAGGAAGGGTATCACCTGCGGATGAGCCAACAAGAACATCTTTGAAAGAACGAGACTTTGGCGGAGAAGAAGCTCCTGCTTCCAGGCTAAAAAAACCTTTGATCGGATTATTACCATTAGAGGCGACGTTACCCCAAGCAGTGGATGACGGATCCCCCATCAGAAACGTCAAGCCCAATCAGGGCAAGACGAAGAGAAGCCACCAGCACACCAAAGCTGGAGAGAAAAACAAGGATCGCTAACAGGATCTGGCCGCGGGAGAGCAAAAACAAGCGGAGAACGGATGGAAACCTAAAATCGCCCGAGGCGGCGTTTAGGGTTTCCAGGAGCGGGTGAAAAATGAACGTGTATATATATATATATATATATATATATATATATATATATATATATATATATATATATATATATATATATATATATATATATATATATATATATATATAGAATTTTATGCTAATATATTTATTATAAAAATATGAGATTATAAAGTTTAGAACATAATAGTAGCTTGATCTCTACGATTGTAAATGAACATGCTAGAGAAGTATTTAAATGTGATGACAATGATAAAATAAATCCAGTCAAGTGTTGGCCGCATTAGTGTAATGAAGGTTAAATTGTAGCACACTAATGATGGTAGTCTGATGAATTATGAAAGCCAGATAACGGTGTTCGATGGTGGTTGTATGATTATAGTTGGACAATTGTTACTGATGATTGTCGTCAGTTTTAAACATCAGATGTACATTTAAAGTTTTTCCGATTTTTAAGCTCTCTCTAGTCTCCAATAAAGGTCACTTACACATGAAGAATGTGAGTCTATTTTTAATTTTTGAAAGTAGTATTTTGATAAATCTAGCAATAATTCCAAAATACTTCATCTGATGGCCTCCGTTGTTTTATTTGATCATAGACATCAGGTGGCTTGTGTTGTTTTCTTTGATGATAAACCATTCTTTCAGTATTTAATTATCTTAATGATATTAAAATTGAGCGGTATTGGGTTCATTGAATATCTCTCATCGAGATGCTAGCTAGCTTGTTTTGACTATAAGCATGCAAAAATCAAAGATCATTAATTTGAACTTTCATTTAATGTCCTTAAGTTTTCAAACACATCATAATTATTTGGTTTGAGCTTATTTAGACACAGATCTTATCAAAAAAGTTAGTTTGACTAAAGGTTTATCGAAATCTGAGTTCAGAGCTGGTCGTCGTAATCTTAATTTAATTTTTTTTAATTCAAATATTAATGTAGCAAGATTAATACATGATCCAATGAATTGCTGTTGATGTACCAGTACTTCTCATTTCTTAATTCTTTCCACATTTATGTGGACTCACGCCAAGACAGGTCCATCTCAACCAACAAGCAAATACTTCCCCTTTCTTAATTCTTATTTTTGTTTCTGAATACAAATTTATTTTTATTCCAGGAAAAAATTATATTATTTAATAATTATGATCAAATATCTTCCAACATTAATCATTTGTCTTATACTTTTAATGTACAAATACCTTTAAGATCTTATTACATATATAATCTCATGCATGGTGCATAACTAGATAAACTTAGAAACCATAAAGCTACCCTTCGACCCCCACGATCTCTATCGAATTAAGAACCTCATAGTCCTCCCATTTCTCTGTGTCACTGTCGACAAGCTCACCATCTTCCCCATAGCCGGCACTGCTGCCACTATCTAATGGAAGTCCTCTTGTACGGAATGAAAATCTCACCGGTTTTTCGATGAGATCCCACACAAAGTCAACCACCATATCTTCAATGTTGAGCTTAGTATTCCCTCGAAATTGCAACCTAGTATCTACCTCATAAATTGTATCGTTATCTATCGTCAACTTCATCGTCCTTCTTTCCCTATTGTGGAAACTTATCGCAATGCGATGCGTGTCACCATAATCTATGAAGCGAATATTTGTAATGGAGAATGCGTTGTTGCGCTTTTTGACGTGCAACACTTGACGATCCCATTCATCTAACAAACACGATTGTGTATTCGGTTCCAAAGGAGCCTCCTCCACAGGCGGCTTCGATTGATAATCCATGTGTTGTTCTGAAGGAGATTGAGAAGATTGTCCAGACTTCGAAAGTAAAGGCTGCTGCTCCTCATTATCTTCGGAGCAACTGCTGCAAATTTTGCCCAATCTCTTCATTGTTGTGTGTGAGAGAGAGAGACAGAGAGAGAGAGAGAGCTTAATTCTTATGTTTATCCCTTTACATGCATGCTAAGGGAGGAGTTTGGATATCTATTTATAGAGTTGTAGCAGAATCATTTATGTTTTTTTAATTTTGATAGAGTGTCGAGGTGAAATGAATATCTGGGAGAAATTACAACATCCAAATAGAACAAAAAAAAAAAAAAAAAGAATAGATTCAAAGCACTTAAGGAGCTGTGAATGGAAATTGGGTTGGCTTTGACAAAACAAAGATGGAAAAGAAAAATTCTATAGAAAATTAGCTCTTGAAATCTTACAAATGAGCCCATTTAATCTACCAAAAGCATTCCTATTGAAGCTACATTCCAACCTACAGCTTACCTTATCCGGAAAACCTCCAGTATAATCTCAACAGATAAATAAAAAATAATAATAATCTGATCACATAATTAGATAATCACTAATATTTATTTAAAGAAATAAATATATATAATAATAAGAAATATTTAGAAGTTTATTTTTATAATAAATATATTGATAAATCTGCCCAAATTCTTTGTACAATGAATGAATTTAAAGGCAAGTGTAATTTCATTTTAGTTAAGACATTAAGCGAATTTAATTGTGAACTCATGCATACATTGAATATGCTAGACCTTGAACTTGCGACCTTAAATTTATTTCACTTCTATAGATAATTTTGTGTGTCAACATTTTAAGTGATGGCCATTATTTCCTTGGCCATGGTTGCAATCAAGGAGATGAGACTGGAATGATCGACCTTAGGGCTTCCAAATTTGTATCATTTTTATGAAGGAATAATCTTATTATTATTTTTGAATGAAAACTTTAGATAGGTAAATGTTTGATAAGATTAGTGTAACTTAATGTGCTTGAATTTTAGGAGAAGTTTATCTAATAAAACTAACAATTAGAATTAATTAGTGAGGTTTGAGACAGTTTTTTATCATTTTTTTTTTCAGTATTTTTAAAATTAGGATATATGAGTAGAAAATAAGAAACATCTAATAAAATTTTAATATGATCATGCTAAGATCTATAGAATATTTAAAATAAGAACATATTAAAAAATCCACAATGAAAGTTTGTAAAATATCGACATACCGTACATTTTTATAATTTTTATTGATCAAATTATTCTAAAAATCATAAAAAAAATTCAATGATTATATAGATTGATGAAAATGACACTTGATATGTCATCAAAAAATTATCTTGAGCCGGCACGAATCTTGATGCAAAATCAAGTTGGAAACTTCAAAAATTAAATTCGGGATCACCTGAACTTTGATTTCAGCAAACTTACATTCAAACTGAGCGTCTCGGAAATAAGAACCCAAAGACACCAAATTCGACTCAATCCGAGCCCAAATGAGTCCAAATAAAGGACCCGAAGCACTGTTGGAAAGTTCGTGACACAATTTGTGTTATCAAAAAGTCTCCGAACTTGACGAGCTTATACTCGAATCAAGCGGCTCGACGAGACAAATCCAACGAGCCTAAGATCGCCGAATTTCGAAGTCACTAAGACCTTCAAATATCTGATAAACGGTCCATAATTGAAGAATTCAATAAGAAATTTGCACCTAATGGTAGAAGTGAGGATTTTTGAACTGTTAGATGTCCATTTTGTAGACCAGTTTTATCATAAAATTTTAAATAAAATAAGCCATTTTATGAATATTTTTCTATAATTTTTGAATTCCCAAAAAAATTTCTGTGAATTTTAAATTGAAAATTGATAATAATAATATTATTAAATTATTATTTTATCTTAAATATCTAAACCCACTTAATCTATTATTTAAATCTCTTGTCCTATGCCATTTCATTTAATACAAAAATGTTTTGGGGAAATTAGAGATAAAGAGAGGAGAGAGAAAGAAACCCAGTTATGAGTTAATTATGAGTTTTTGCTTAGTAGTATTTATATTATTTATATTAATTATGAGTTTTTGCTTAGTTAATTATGAGTTTCAGTTCAATTAAAGATTTAGATTAATATTTTACACCATCTCTAATAATTTGATTATATTTTGAAATTAATTATGAGTTTTTGCTTAGTAGTATTTATATTATTTTCACTTAAACCGGTTCAAACCGGTTCTCATTGATTTGATGTTAGGTTGATTTTTCAAGAGTACCAAAATGGCAATAGGACTGGTTCATAATTGAATCAATCGAACTGGCCAGTCCGATTTGATTTTTAAAACCATACATAGACCAAAGAACCCATGCAATCAGAACTAAACCAACCAACAACAACTAAAAGCCATATAGTATCAAGCAAAAATCCCAACAAAAAAAGAACCCAACACAAACAGAGCTAAATGTTTTAATCTTAAGATCTAGTAGGTCTACCTTCAGAGTACTTGGGTGTCTGAAACAATTTTTTTTTCTTACCCATAATATTAGAGAAATCATCATTACTAACTTGCACCACATTTAAATCATAAACCTCCTTAGAGCCTTTGCCAGGACCATCGTTAACCTTCCTAAAATCTCAGTTAGCCGAAGAATCACAGGGGATCAACCTGTCAGAATGATCAACACGATTCTCATTAAAATGCAACTCTAATTGATGTTTCCTCATGCCCAAGTTTAATAACGTTTCATCAGATATTAGAGAGCAAGATATATTAATTATAGGCACCCTATTAAAAATATCCAAGCCATCAGGAACATCGATCCACATGAACAAGCATACTATGTGTCTACTATTCAGCGTTGAAACCAGAAGACAATTAACATGTTATCATCGACTTGATGCTTTAAAGCTTGAAGATTATCAGAAGTATAAAAAAAAAAAAAAAAAACCAATTAAAATAGGATTAACAATCATAGTATTAAAAGTCGTAACCACAATTTCCTCAACAACAACATCAGAAATAACATATGGAGCTAACCTATTGGTTTCCTTTTTTTTTTTTGTGAAACCCACAGTAGGGGCCTACGCGTTAATAAAAAAAAATGGTTACAAGGTCCTTAGAAGGATCCTCTAGCTCACGACGCTCATACGAGCTACAATCAAAAGAAAAAATAAAGCCTACGAGCCGGTGGATCCTTTTTCTACAAATACAATATATCAAAAATTTAAAACTGGGCTGCAAGGCTGCAGCACCCAAAATACGGAAGTGAAAAGTAGTATCATTCAGCATAAACTTCATGCAAAAAAGAAAAACAAAATCTAAAGTGCAAAAGAAAATGCTAATAGAGAGAGGTTTACAGATTTTGACGATCTCGAGCTCAGAAAACAATTTTATCCTGCAAAAGCCTCTCCAAAAATTGGTCATAGATAAGTAGATATTAAGTTCTAATATAGGAAAAAAGACATAAGTCTTAACAGAAAGATTAACAGAGATACCCGTGATGAAATCACCCATAGAAGACAAGACCCCATACTAAAATCATAAAATATAGCTGAATGATCAAACAAAACCCAGTTATGTAATACTTTCATGGACACCTTACTATTGCAAAATTGATAATATCCAATAAACTCATAACAACAGAGATAATAAGAAAATAAGCACAAAAAGAAAAATTAACTCCCTGATACAGGCAAATACAGAATTCATACCAGATTTTTTCCCGAACAAACCACAAAACAATTGAAGCCCTGCACCTAAAAACACACATCCAAATAGTTAGTATCAGACAAAAACCATTACACCAATCCCAGAAACAAAAATTAAACATGACGAATAAGGAAGACCCGATTTATCCAGAAGGATAATGCCTTTGAGAGGGGAAGGCAAATCCATAACAGAAGAATTATTAAAACTGATACTTTGGGCCCCAAATTTAGCCAACCAATCAACACAAACATTCCCTTCACGATATATATGGGAGATGTTACAAGAAAGCTCACCAATCATCATCTTAATTTTTCTAATAGTGTAGAAATCTTGAGGATTGCCACCATTATTCTCAGAAATGACATGTATAACAGATTTAGAATCAACCTCAATATTAACATGATGGAAACCCAGATTTAAACACCTTTCAAGACCAAAGCTTAAACTCAAAAGCTCAGCAGACATCACAGAGCAGAGACCTAGAGATCCAGAAAATACATCCACGGGATTACCAAGATGATCCCGAATAATGCCACCAATACCCACAGAGCTACTACCAACAGAACCATCAGTATTCAATTTCACAAAAGGGAAATTGGGTTTTAACCATCTGACAATCCGAACCAACCTCACCTCAGCAGCAGCAGCAACATTTAACCCAAAAAATTCAGCCAAAACATTACAGTTCTTAAAATTGTTACAGGAAATCGGGTTAATAGAAATTAATTGTAATACTTTGTTTCTAATATTAGTAATAATATAATTAGCATTCATCTTAATCCCCTCATGCTTAGACTCATTTCGCGCTTTCCACAAATACCAAATAATCAAAATAGGTAGAAGGTTAAGAATATGGCCCTTACCTTTAGTAAACCACATAGTAAGAATGTCTTTTAATTCCCAATGATTAGAAACCAACTCCACACCAACCAAATTACTGAAATGGTTCCAAACATGCCGAGCAATAAAATTATTGATAAAAATGTGATGTATACTCTCAATATTAGCACAGCATTGGCATTTAGAGACAATATAAAAACCTTTGTTACATAATCTAGTATCCACAGGCAAATACCCCTTAAGGCATCTCCAAGTAAGTAAAGAATAAGAAACAGGAATAGTATTATGCCACAAAGCTTTATAAGTATGAGTAGCATCCTCTTTAAGTCTAATATGCTCCCAAAGATTATTTTTAAAACTGAAAATACCCGTGGGGGAATGTTTAAAGAGAATTTTATCTTTCATGTTTAATTGTAACGAGATTTTTATAATAAACTCAAAAACCTCATAAGTAATAACCTCACGCAACATATCAGTATTCCAATGACCATTAACAAAAAAAACATTCACCTTAACATTGGCAATAGTATAAGTATTAAGAAATCTGTCAATAGAAGAAAAACCCATCCAATTGTCCTGCAAGAAAGACACTTCCCCATTACCAATACCCCATTGGATGTTTAAATCAGCCTCCCTTTTAATTTTACAAATCCTTTTCCAAACAGCAGAATCAGAATTTTTATAATGGGCAATTAAAGGGTGCAAGCCTTTGCAATATTTAGCTAACATAAATTGAGCCCAAAGACTACTATTAGAGCGTAAAGTGAACCAAAGCTTGTGAGAAAAACCTTGCACCATATCAGTAATAGACTTGCATCCCAGAGCGCCTTCCTTATAAACACCACACAGCTTATTCCATTTGGCCCATTTAATAACAGATTTGTTATAAGAAGCACCCCAAAAGAACTTGTTGATCAAAATCTCCATTCTATTGCACACATTAACAAGAGGATTTAACGTATTAAAAATAAGATAGGAATGGAATTCAGGACACTTTTGATCAAAACCTATTGGTTAATTTCCTTACCAACAACAATCATTGGCTTAGGAATATTCATAGAAACATTTTTTTTAAAACAATGAATTATACACTTAATTATATAAAAGAAAAGAATAAAAAATATAATTTTATTTATAAAATATAAGATAAATTATTAAAACAGAAAGATATTTGATCAATACTAATTTATTTTTGTTCCACGATAAAATTAGATTATTTAATATTTATGATCATATATTCTTCATTTTTAACAATTTGTCATATATTCCTAAGGTCCAAATACCTTTAAGATCTTATTACATAATCTCAAAGTGCATAACTAGATAAACTTAGAAACTATAAAGCTACTATTCGGTCACCTCGATCTCTATCAAATTAAAAACCTCACCGTCCTCCGAATTATCTTCATCGCTGCTGCCATTGAAGTAAAATCCTCTTGTACGAAATTTAAATTTCATCGGTTGTACAATGAGATCCCACTCAAAGTAAACTGCCATTTCTTCAATGTTGAGCTTAGTATACCCTATAATTTGTGAACTAGTATCCACCTCATAAATTATCTCGTTATCTATAGTCAACTCCATGAACCTTTGTCTCCAATTGTCGAAACTTATCACAATGTGGTGTGCGTCACCATCACCTATGAAGCGGACATTCGGAATGGAGAATTCATTGTTGAACATTCTGACTTGAAATACTCCAGGATAATATTCCTCGAATGAGGACGATTGTGAATCCTGTTCCGAAGAAGTCTCCCCCACAAACTCCAAAACCTCCTCCTCAGATTCCTCAACAGATTCCTCCACGGCCTCCTCCACAGACGACTCCGATTGATAATCCACGTGTTGTTCTGAAGGAGGCTGAGAAGGTTGTCCAGAATGTGGAACTACGAAAGGATGCTTCGAATCCGATTTTGAAGGAGCCTTCTCCACGGCCACAGGCGGCTCCGATTGATAATCCACATGTTGTTCTGAAGGAGGCTGAGAAGGTTGTCCAGAATGTGGAACTACTAAAGGTTGCTCCGAATCCGATTTCGAAGGAGCCTTCTCCACAGCCACAGGCGGCTCCGCTTGATAATCCACATGTTGTTCTGAAGGAGGCTGAGAAGGTTGTCCAGAATGTGGAACTACTAAAGGATGCTCCTTCTTAGTATCATCAGAGCAACTAAGTCTGGCGAATGATTTCCTCATTTTTTAGAGAGAGAGAGAGAGCTTAATATGTTTATTCCTTTGCATGCATGCTAAGGGAGAAGTTTGGATATCTATTTATAGAGTTGTATCAGAATCATTTAATTTTTATTAATTTTGATAGAATGTCGAGGTGAAATGAATATCTGGGAGAAATTACAACATTCAAATAGAACTATATATATATATATATATATATATATATATATATATATATTCAAAGCACTGAATGAGCTGTGAATGGAAATTGGGTTGGCTTTGACAAAACAAAGATGGAAAAGAAAAATTCTAAAGAAAATTAACTCCTGAAATCTTACAAATGAGCCCATTTAATCTCAGCAAAAGCATTCCTATTGTGTTGATCAAGGTAAAGAATCGATGAATGTAATATATTTTTAAAGGTTTACCTACATCAATATTCTCAACAGATATATAAAAAAGAATAATCTCACATATTTATTTAAAGAAATAAATATATAATAATAATAATAATAAATATTTAGATGTTTATTTTAATAATAAATAGATTGATAAATCTGTCCATATTCGTTATAGAATGAATTAATGAATTTAAAGATAGTCGTAATTTCATTTGTATTTGGGACATTAAGCGAATTAAATTAATAAATTGTGAACTCATTCATACATATGGTAGGCTTTGAACCTGCGACCTCATGATTTGGAGCCAGGCTCCCAACAACTAGACTAACATAAGCAGCTACATAAAAGATCAAATTCATTTGACTTCTATGGATAATTTTGTGTGTCAACATTTTAGGTGATGGCCATTATTTCCTTGGCCACGGTTGCAATCAAGCTGGTGATAGATCTTGCTCATTGTTTGATGTAGATGATTTGTAGACTGGCATGGCCTTGGGGAATGGGGCATCCAAAATTTTTTATTATTTTTGAATGAAAAGTTTGGATAGCTAAATATTTGATAAGATTAGTGTAACGTAATGTGCTTGAATTTTAGAAGGATAAAAGCCTTCCAACCAATTTTTTTTCTTGAATTCATTATCAAGGCTTTCAAAATAATTTTTTTCATTGCTTTACCAATAACCTTAAAATAATTATGTGTAGTGTAAGATAATATAGTCGTCACACAGACGCATGAGCGCTCAGTCATAGAGAGAGAGAGAGAAAGAGAGAGAGAATACTAATCAAATGTGGTTATATATCTCATCCAACCCCTCAATGCCAAATAGAAATGCCAACTTATTAAAATTTTCTTGGTATATGAATACAATAATATAACAATTTTCTTTTATAAAATAATATTTTTAAATAAAATTCTCTAATATTTTTATATTTTACATCTTTGATATATCATCAAAAAAATGTCTTAATCGGGCACGAATCTCAAGGCAAAATCAAGTTGGAAACTTAAAAAATTAAATTGGAGACCATCTGAACTCCGATTTCAGCAAACTTATAGTCGAATTGAACGTCTTAGAAATACAAATCCAACGACACCAAATTCAACTCAATCCGAGCTCAAATGAGTCCAAATCAAAGACCCGAAATGCATTTGGAAGGTTCAAACTATGATTTGGATTACCAAATGGTTTCCAAATGTGACTTGCTTATACGTACTCGAATCGAGCAGCTCGACGAGACGAATCTAACGAGTCAAAATTCACCAAATTATGAAATCATTAAGACATCCAAATACTCAATAAAGTGTCTATAATGAAGGGATTCAACATCGGTCGTCCATTCAAACCACTCCCAAGTTACCCTTGATTTTTTTTGGTTAAAACCCACAAAGGGGCCTACACGTTAAAACTCAATTTGTCCTTGATCTTCCTCTTATTTACTGGTCATGCCACTCTAAAAAAACTATGAATAGATCTCTCATTCCTCATGAGAAGAGGGGCCACACAAGAAGAGAAGAGAATGAAGCAATAAGAGAAGGAAGAAAAAGGAAGAGAAGGAAGAGAGAGCTCTCTTTCCACCAAACTCCTCATCGACCACCGCAAGACTACCACCTGTCGTCGGATTCCTACTCGACGCCGGATTTCTATCCGACGCCCTAGACTTTCGTCGGGCAACCAACGTATGATTCTATTATGTCAGCGCTAGTGGGCAACTAAGGTGTGATTCTTTTATGTTGGTGCCAGTAGGCGACTGATGTGAGATTTTGTTATGTACGTGCCATTGAGCAACTGAGATGAGATTCTTTTATCGAAGTGTTGTTTTGTTAGAGCCAATGGGCTAGCGAGATGAGATTCTATTATGAAGTGTTTTCTTATAATTCAATTCATTTCAGTATTTATTTAATTAAAGTAAAAGGGTAAGGAGCGAGCTGAATAGTTTGGATTGTAGACTCAAATCTATGTTGTAGGTATGTTTTGGCTAGTTTTGATTTTATAGGCTTGGTTTTTATTTTGTTATTCTCTCTATTGCCAAATGGTATTGTAGACAACCTTAAGATTAAATGTTTTGGATGATATATTAAAAATTACGTTGAGATTCAATAGTCTTTCACTTTATATTGCATTCAATAATGGCTCTATGTATTATATAAATTAGAAGTTTTACTTCAGACAGTTTTGCCACAATTGAACAAGATATGACTTGCTTGATATCGGGTTATGTTGGGTCGGGTTGTGATATAGGGGGTCCTAAGTTTATAGAATTTTCCTCCTTAGGATTATAGAATTTACATAATTGAAGTAAGTCTACAGTGTAAAATAGTTTACTCTTCCCTTGCAAAGGCGAGATTAGGGAAATTCTATATTAAAATTAATAAAAAAAATTATTACATTTATATTATATATTTAAATATAAATAATTATTAATTCTAAATTTAAAAAATAAATATCTCTAACATTTGATTTTAATTCATATTTAATAGAAATTTAGTTTTTATATAAATATATAAATTTATATAAATAATTGCTAATTTATGTGGTATATTTAAATATAATTTACATCTTTAAATTATATATGAAATTCACATTATAAAATTATATATATAAAGTCATACAATATTATTTATTTTATATTTTTCAAAATTTTTATTATCATTTAATCTCATATTTAGAGAGAAGTTTTATAACTTAAAAAATTATAAAAATCATTTTTATTTAAATAATTATAAATTTAATAACTTTAAAAAAATACTATAATCAATTTTTATTTAAATACTATAAACAAAATTTTTCAAAAAAAATTATCATTGAAGCATCCAACATGCACACATTATAGAAATTGCTACTGTTTTAGTCACACATCACTTAGGAGACTTCTATTATATTTTTAATGCATTTTTTCTTGTATTAATGGGTTAAGAGCCCACATTGGGTGATAGAATCTTCTGTGTATGACTAACTAATGTTTAATACACAATATTATAAAATTTTTAGAATTATATTATTTAATAAAAATAAATTTAAATTAATTTAATATTTAATAAAATATTTTATATTATATTCAATTATTTAAATATATTATGAATTGAGTAGGCCGATTCTTGCATGGTTGGCCGGTTGAATTGGCGGTTCAACAGGTTCTCATGCGAGACCAATTTTTCAAGAGGAACGAGCAGATCATATGATTGTTTCACAGTTTATTCGACCGGTCCTACCCGACTTTTAAAACCATGCATATAACAAAGAACCCATGCAACTATAGCCAAACCAACCGAATTGGTTCAACAGTTGGACGGTTGAACCTGTGGTTCAAACCGGTTCTCAATGATTTGATGCAAGGTCAGTTCTTCAAGAGGACCAAATTGACCACAAGAGTGGTTCACGATTGAATCGATAGAACTGGCTAGTCTGGTTCAATTTTTAAAACCATACATAGATCAAAGAATCCATGCAATAAGAACCCAACCAACCAACAACAACTAAAAGCCAAGTAGTATCGAGCAAGAACCCCAATTAATAAAAAAAGAACCCAACACCAACAGAACTAAACGTTTGAATCTTAAGATCTAGTAGGTCTACCTTCAGAGTACTTGAATGTCTGAAATATTTTTTTTTTCTTACTCATAATATTAGAGAAATCATCATTATCAACTTGCACCACATTCAAATCATAAACCTCCTTAGAGCCATTGCCAAGACCATCTTTGACCTTCCTAAAATCCTAGTTTGTCGACGAATCACAGGGGATCAACCAGTCAAAATGATCAACATGATTCTCATTAAAATGCAATTCTAATTGATGTTTTCCCATGCCCCAGTTTAATAACGCTTTATCAGAAATAAGAGAGCAAGATATATTAATTATAGGCACCTTATTAGAAACATATAAGCCATAAGGAACATCGATCTACAGGAACAAGCATACCATGTGTCTCCTATTCAGGGTTGAAACTAGAAGACAGTTAACATGTTATCATTGAGTCGAAGGCCAATAAAAATATGATTAAAAGTCATAGTATTAAAAGTCGTAACCACAATTTCCTCAACAACAACTTCAGAAATAACATGCGGAGCTAACCTATTGGTTTCCTTATCAACAACAATCACTTAGGAATATTCATAGAAACTTTTTTTTTTTTAAAACAGTAAATTATACACTTAATTATATAAAAGAAAAGAATCATAAATATAATTTTATTTATAAAATATAAGATAAATTGTTAAAACAGAAGCACATTTAATCAATACTAATTTATTTTTGTTCCATGATAAAATTAGATTATTTGATATTTATTATCATATATTCTTCATTTTTAACAATTTGACTTATACTCTAAAGGTCCAAATACCTTTAAGATCTTATTACATAATCTCATAGTGCATGACTAGATAAACCTAGAAACTATAAAGCTAATCCTCGGTCACCTCGATCTCTATCAAATTAAGAACCTCATAGTCTCCCCAATTATTTTCATCGTTTCCGCCGCCACCTAATAAAAGTCCTCTTGTGCGGAATGAAAATTTCATCGGTTTTACGTCGAGATCCCACTCGAAGTAAACCACCAAATCTTCAATATCGAGCAAAGTATTCCCTACAGATTGTGAACTAGTATCCACCTCATAAATTGTCTCGTTATCTATCGTCAACGACATGAAACTTTTTCTCCAATCGTGAAAACTTATCACAATGTGATGTGCGTCACCATAATCTATGAAGTAGGCATCCGTAACGGAGATTGCGTTGTTGCTCATTTGGACTTGAAACTGTTGATAATTGCTTTCATCGAAAAAGTGCGATGGCGAATTCAGATCCGAATAATCCTCCTCCAAAGACTCCTCCTCAGAGTCCACAAACTCCTCTATCTCTAGAGCCTCCTCAACAGACTCCTCCTCCACAGCCTCATCTGATTCATAATCAATGTGTTGTTCTGAAGGAGGCTGAGAAGGTTGTCCAGAATGTGGAACTTCTGAAGGCTCCTCCTTCTTAGTATCATCTGAGCAACTAAGTTTGGCGAATGATCTCCTCATTGTTGAGAGAGAGAGAGAGAGAGAGAGAGAGAGAGAGAGAGCTTAATTCTGATGTTTATTCCTTTGATGCATGCTATGGGAGAAGTTTGAATATCTATTTATAGAGTTGTAGCAGAATCATTTAATTTTTAATAATTTTGATAGAATGTCGAGGTGAAATGAATATCTGGGAGAAATTACAACATCCAAATAGAACAAAAAAAAAAAAGTATGAATAGATTCAAAGCACTTAACGAGCTGTGAATGGAAATTGGGAAAAGAAAAATTCTATAGAAAATTAACGCCTGAAATCTTACAAATGATCATGAGCCCATTTAATCTCAGCAAAAGCATTCCTATTGAAGCTTTACATTCCAACCTGCAGCTTACCTTATCTGAAAAATAAACTCCAGCCAAAGAACCTGCAGCCAGTATAATTGATGCGATGCATCTTAATAATTAAATCTCTCAGGAATATCATACTTATTTTGTTCCTAATTTCTAGAGAATTCTAGAACTTTCTATTCATATTTTATATATTGTGTTGATCAAGGTAAAGAATCGATGAATGAAATATATTTTTAAAGAGTTACCTACATCAATAATTTCAACAGATATATAAAAAAGAATAATCTTACATAATTATAAACACTAATATTTATTTAAAAAAAAATAATAATAATAATAAATATTTAGAAATTTATTTTAATAATAACTAGATTGATAAATCTGCCCAGATTGGTTATAGAATGAATGAATTTAAAGGTAGTCGTAATTTCATTTGTATTCGGGGCTTTGAACCTGCGACCTCATGATTTGGAGCCAGGCTCCCAACAACTAGACTAACATAAGCTACATACAAGGTCAATTTCATTTCACTTCTATGGATAATTTTGAGTGCCAACATTTTAGGTGATGGCCATTATTTCCTTGGCCACGGTTGCAATCAAGCTGGTGATAGATCTTGCTCATTGTTTGATGTAGATGATTTGTAGACTGGCATGGCCTTGGGGCTTCCAAATTTTATTATTAGTTTTCAATGAAAAGTTTGGATAGGTAAATTTTTGATAAGATTAGTGTAACTTAATGTGCTAGAATTTTAGAAGGATAAAAGCTTCCAACCAATTTTTTTCTTGAATTCAATATCAAGACTTTCAAAATAATTTTCTTTTATAATCTATCAAGAGGTGCATATACTTCCTTGGTCGAACTTTTTTTAAGAGAATGCTTACGTTTGTTAAATATTGCTAGGGCGGTTCCCCCAATAAGTGGAACAATTATTACGTCCTCCGACCGGATGTAGAGGAACGTCCGGTCGGAGGCCAAATCGCGCCAAAAAATGAGAAATACCGAGCAATACCAAACAATAACGAGGAGTGCCATCACGTGAAGACCCAATACCGAGTTATACGGAGCTATACCGAGCAATACCGAGTTGTACCGAGTTTTTCCTAGAAAAACTCGGTACAACTCGGTATTGCTCGGTATAACTCAGTATTGGTCTTCATAGAGCGGTATTCCTTGTTATTATCAAATAATACATAGCAATACCGAGCAAATACTGAGTTTTTTGGCGGAATATTTTTGCTTTCGACCGGACGTTCCTCTACGTCCTTACACCGGACCTAATAAAAGTTCCAATAAGTGGGGCATGATATTGATGAGTGCACCACTTAGCTGAGCTCCATTAGCGCGAGCCCAACTGATCCTTGCGAGTTGCTTATAACGACATATTAGGGTACACATTATACATAAAAATTTATTTAAAGGATACAAAAAAGATTGTGTAGTATTTATTGTTTATAAAGTAATATTTCAAAGTAAAACTCACCTATTTTTAATTTATTTTATTCTTTTATTAACAAAACAATCAACTTATATGCCTTTTGTCATTCAAAAAGACCTGCATGTTTATACACTAATCACTATATGTTATTATCTGCATCAATAGCCTGGAAAACTAAATGATAATTTAGACTAATATTATTTGTTAATTAAAATTATCAAAAATAATTTTGGGAAGTATATATAGCACTGCTGATTTTAGCTAGGTTTCCTTTTAAATTCTCAAATGTATGGCATAAAATTATTTTCTTATAAAATACAGTACAAAATTAAAAAAAAATTCCACTTAAATAACAGTAGTAACGGATTTAGAAAGCCAATTAATCATCAATCAAAAAATTAATCTATATATTTTTTAAAATTTATTATCGAAAGAAACAATTAGAACAATGACTAATAAAGAAGCACTGAATACTAGAAAATAGAAACTCATATAACTAAAATCCTGCAAATTTTCACTTTTTTATTTATTTTTATCCAGCAAATTTTCACTTAATCTAACATAAAAACAATAAAATTTGATGTGAAAAATATAAGAAAAATGATTAAAATAGAAGGATATTTGCCCAATAAAATTTATTTTTTATTCTAAGATCAAATATTCTTTAATTACAATCATTTGTCTAACATTTTAATCATAAAATAATACCTCAAAACCTTATTATATCTTAACACCAAAATTTGCAAAGTAAATTGTGACATCATGAATATTAGGATCGCACTATTAACCGATGTATTTTTTTAATCAGGAAATTCGTTTGAAAAAGAATACACACAGATATTATTTTTTGATGTTAAGATATAGAGTTAGATTGGAGATGAGTTACAGTTATTTGAATTCGAAAATGAGTTTTTTTTTTTTTTTTTGGAAATGACCTTACAAAGGAAATCGCATTGTGGTGGTGGCTTTGACAAAATCAAAAAACAAAGATGGAAAAAAATTATTTCTGTAGAAAACTATAAGCCAAAAATAATACTATTGAAGCCCCAATGATCTATCTTGTGACTTTCCTTCTCCGAAAAAATCTTCAACCAGACTGCCAAAGAGCCTACCAATATATATATATATATATATATTTAGTTGAAACTCACAGAGGGGCCTACGCGTTGATATAAAGGAAAATTACAAGTCCATAAGGGGACCATCAGCCCGCTACTGCTCAAAGAGCTACAATCAATAAAAAAAATAAAAAGACTTAAGGGCCGATAGTCCCCATCTATATGGAGTACAAAATTGCCTAGATACATTCTAAGCCGGCACGGAAGGAGTGCCCAAAAAATAAAGAGCACGAAGGATATCCAATCAGCCCAAGCTCCCTTGTCAAAAACTCCCTCAAGGTGGAAGCAAACATGCAAAAAAGACAGAACAGAACGAGCCGGAAAAAGAAAGAAAATGAAAACAAGAATACCATTGAACAAAATGGCCACAACAGCGTCCAGATTCAGAGAAACCAACCCAATAATATATATATATATATATATATATATATATATATATATATATATATATATATATTAGAAAACAACATATATTAATAAAAGGCCACGATTACAGACACAATAAAAGCAAACAACACAAACAGAGTAAGAAAAGGCAAAGGCAGCCAATACAGGGCTCAGTAAATGAAATGCCGAGGCTTCCAGCAGCCCAGAAATCTGGCACGGACCATCCAAAAGGAAACAGCGACTGAACCAATGGTTGCCACTAGCAGACCAAAGGGAAGCGAGCCCCAGCAGCCTGCCAATATATTCTCAATAAATATTAAGAAAAAAAGTAATATCATTTATTTAAGAAAATAAATTATTATAAGAATTATTATTAATTTTATTGATACATTGCTTTTAATACAAAATTTATGGATAAATATATTTATAGAATGATTGGAATATATTGATAATAAATTTGTTTATTATTATTATTTTTCTATTAAAACCCACGGAGGGGCCTACGCGTTAATATAAAAAAGGAAAATGAACCTCCAGCTCACTAATGCTCAAAGGAGCTACAAATAAAGCTAAATAAATCTTAATAGCCGGTGGTTACTTATACTAATAGTTACAAAAAAATACCTAAGAACATACTAGGGCTGCAAGGAGACAGCACCCAAAAAAGAAAGAACAAAGGATCAACATTCAGCACGAACTTCCTGCAAAAAATGTGGACCGAGCCGTAGATAACAAAATTGGCTTGTGCGTCCGACGAGTCAGCAGAAGTAAAAATCTACACAACATACCTACATAAGAAAAACCTACATACCAAAAGAGTCAGATTGCAGTTAAAATAAAACCAAAAGATGCCATTAACCCCCAATAACCAAGCAACCATCAGAAACCTTATGATAAACAATAGTCTGGACATTCAACAACAAAAATAGCTTTCTCTCTGAATTATAACACAATAAACTCCCCAACAGGTCATGGATGTTAGGAGGAAAATACATTAAAAAGAGAAATTAGTTCAACATAGTGCGCTCAAACACTTACATCAACTCAATCAAAAACTTATAATCATAACCCCAACCAACAGCAAAAATAACCTTCCAGTTATGATCACAAAGGCACCACCACCTAATCACATAAAAAACTAAACCCGGAGCATAAAAAAACTTTAGGTTAATAAGCCCACAATATTAAGCCTAGCTCCAACATAAAATAACATAGCTCACCAATATCTTAGTAAAAAACTAAATATGTAAGCCCCAACCAACAACAAAATTAAACTTCCACTTATGACCACAAAGGCACCACCATGTAAAATCAAAATAAACTAACACAGGTGCAGCAAAACATTCTAGATTATCAATCTCATGAGTGTTGAAACCCCAAAATAAATTAACATAGGCCTTATACAATGAATGCCAACACAAACAGAAATGAAACAAACACCTCCACCGAATCAACCTCCATAAATTTGTTTCTCTTCTTCATGGATTATTTCATTAAATTTGACGTTTTAAGTGAGGGTATAAACTTTAAAAGATTTTTTTTTTTAAATTTTTAAATAATAAAATCCTATTAAATTATAATCTCTCTCTCTCTCTCATACTCTCTCTCTCTCTATATATATATGATACATCAACAAAAAATTATCTTGATCGGGCATGAATTTCGATGCAAAATAAAGTTGGAAACTTCCGAAATTAAATTGAGATCATCTGAACTCCATTTTTAGCAAACTTATAGTCAAACTGAATGTCTCAGAAATACGAACCCAACGACACTAAATTTGACTTAATCCGAACCCAAATGGGTCCGTATCAAGGACCCGAAGTGCTGTTGGAAGGTTCAAACCAATTTGGATTATCAAACATTTTCCAAACATGACATGATTATAGTCGAATCGTGTGGCTCGGTGATACAAATTTAACGAGCTCAAGATCACCGAATGAGCTTCATGGACCGCAAGGTATTCTTAGTTTGTTTTTCGTTTCTCTATATCTGTCATTTTTAGTTATTTTGCAGGAAGAATGTGCTGAAGGGGATTCTACTGCTCTTTCTTTTTTGGGTGCTGTCGCCACACAGCTCGAGCTATTTCTTAGGTTATTTTTGTAATCTTAGTTTAAGGATCCACCGGCTCTTAGGTGTTTTATTTTCTTTTTGGATTGTAGCTCTTTCGAGCATTAGCGAGCTGGAGGAGCATCCTAAGAACTCTGTAACCAATTTTTTGGATATTAACACGTAGCCCCATTTATGGGTTTTAACCAAAAAAAAAAAAATCACAAGTCCTATCTCTTTTACTTTTCATATAATTATCATAAGGACTTAAGGAGTTGATAATTCAAAATAATATGGATCAAATTTTAATATAAAGCTGATTTATGATAACAAACTTTATAACAAACATTTGAACCTAATCTTATCTAAGAAAATAATTTAAATAAAATTATATTTATAACTTAAATATCTTATTTTAACTTGGTGCTCATCTTGCGAAGGAATTTATTTTTTCTGAGACAATCAATACGGTTGCATTTAGGCTAAAATTTCATCGTAACAATAAATTTGTGACTGCTAGACTGTCATAGCATATTTGTAATTAAATTTATATTACCATGGAATAAAGTCGCTGAGACCGTCAAAGAAATAAAGTGATCCTTTCTGTGATCTATGGAGGATTGTTTGATAGATTCAATAAATCTAGAAATTAATTTATGTTAGCATAAATCTGTCTTAGAGCTAAGGTTCAAATTGTGCTAAAATAGTATATAACATAATATTCAATAACCTAATCTAACCTAATTTCGATGTTAAAATTTCATTCAAATAAAATAAAAATAAAAAATAAGAAAATAAAATTTCATTCAAATAATTTTTTTTTCTAATTTAATGCTAACCTAAATATAATGTGATCATTATTTAAATTAATAAAAATTCTCTTTTTTTCTTTAAAATTTTAAAGAGAGGGCAAAGGTTGAGATTATTGTGTATGCTGGAGGTGAGAGAACCGTCCGGATTAGCGCAGCCCAAGCATAGTCACTGTAGTAGTAATGCTTTGATTATATTTTACTGTAAACAAAGAGAAATCCGGACGGATCTCGGTCTGGTGTCCGAACACCATAAAAGGGCAAAGTAGATGAGTTGGGCGAACAGATGTTGGACACTGTAGTTGATGTGGACGAGATGAGATGTGGTGGCTAGAAGCTATTGAGTGGGATGAAGAGGGGCTGAAGGAAATGTGAGCTGAGAAGTGCCTGTGGATGAAGCGATGGTCGAGGCTAAGGCTATCATAGGCGCTGCTGGAAGAGAGAGAGAAGAAGAGGAAAAAAAATGATGACCAATAGGGTCCTCGGGCACAAATAGTTAATTTATTAGCTCTTTTGCGGCCGATCACAGCATCTAGTCGCAAATATTTAGATTTCCTTAAGTGACGTAGTAATATTATCAAGGATATACTGTAATAACTCTCTACCTTGACTTAATAATATGGTATTATATTTTGAATCTTCTTTTTTACTCCTCTCCTAATCAAGCTTTTTAGCTACATCTCGAAGATAAAAGTGATGATCATCAAGAAACCATACAAGCCCAAATGAAACCAAAACCTTATATTTGTTCCGTTTAAGAAATAATTTAGATATACTTATAGACTAATAATATTCTTACAAATAATATTCTACAGCTGGTTTTTTAGCATGAATTTGACTTGATTATTCTAATCAGTTTTCTTATTTTTGTTTATTAATCCTTCTTTATGTTAAGCACAGTGTCCTTCAGATGAATTATTTCCTGTTGGCCAACAACAAAAATGCATTTATATTCATTTCTTTGCATATTTTCGTATAAAAATTATAGAATTTTCTTCCAAATGTTCTGCTGCTATTGATATTTGTAGTGGTTACAATCGCTATTAATTGCTACTTCGTAGCAGCATTCATGATTTTATCTAAATTTTAGCCAGTACTGCTCTTTAAATAGTTACAGAATTTGATTTCCAAAGCGTTCCAGCAAATCTCATGGTGCATAACTAGATAAACTTATAAACCATAGAGCTACTCTTCGATCCCCAAGATCTCTAGCAAATAAATATCCTCGTAGTCCTCCCACTGCTCGGCATCACTGTCAAACTCACCATCATCGTTGCCATTGCCACCACCACTACTTCCAGCTGCTTCTCCATCCAACGGAAATGCTCTTGTTCGGAATGAAAATTTTACCGGTTGTCGGATGAGATCCCACAAGAAGTCAACCACCAATCCATCAATGCTAAGCACAGCATTCCCTCGAAGTTGCCACTTAGTATCCACCTCATAAAATTTCTTGTTCTCTATCGTCAACTTCATCTTCGTTCCTTTCTTACTGTCGAAACTTATCACAAGGCTATATAAGTCACCATCAGGAAAGAAGCGGGCTTCTCTAACGGAGAAGGCATTGTTGCGCTTTATTACATGCAACACTTCATGATCATCCGATTGATCTGACAAATACGATTGCGAATCGGGTGGTTCCAAAGGAGCCTTCGTAGGTGACTCCAGTTGATAATCCATGTGTTGTTCTGAAGGAGGCTGTAAAGGCTGTTCCGAATGCGAAGCTAATGGCTGGTAGCCATTAACGTTGAAGCAACTACCGCAAATGCCGGTGAATCTCTTCATTGCGATCTAAAGAGAGAGCTTAATTCTTTTGTTATTGCCTTTGCATGCACACTGAGAGAGAAGATTAGATATCTATTTATAGAGTTGTTGCAGAATCATTTTATTTTTCTTAATATTGATAGATTCAAAGCACTTAATGAGCTGTGAATGGAAACTGAGTTGTCGTTGATAAAACAAAGATGGAAAAGAAATATTTCTATAGAAAGCTAACGCCTGAACTCCAAGAAATGAACCCATTTAATCTCACCAAAAGCATTCCTGTTGGAGCCGCATTCCAACCTGCAGATTTCCTTATCTGAGAACCTCCAGCAAAAGGACCTGCCAATATAATATCAATAGATATTAATATAACATAATCTCATATAATTAAATAAGCAGTACTAATATTTATTTAAGGAAATTAAATTATTAATGATAATAAATACATAGAATTTTCTTTTAATAATAAACATATTGAGAAATTTGTCTAGGTCCATTGTAGAATGAATAGATTTAAATCTAGGAGTGATTTAATTTTCTTTTTGAACATTAAAAAAATTTAATTGTGAGCTCATGCATGCATCGAATATACTAGGCCTCTTGAATCTATAACCAGGTGATTTGGGAACAAATCTCCCAACAACAAGACTAATGATTCGTTTGTGATAGCTTTCTTATTGCTTCTTAAAATAGCTTTTTAGTATAAAAATTAAATTTTTGTACTAGAAAGTTGATTTACGCTATCGATATTATCCTATTGATTCATATCTCAAGGATTTAGTTCCATTAGGAATCTAATGGGCTCTAGCCTTGATCGTAATTTAGTGGTGTCATTTGGCGGAAAACTACCCGGTTTAGAGGGTCATGGTCATAACCATTTATCTACGATGCCATAACTGTGTATTAAGCATGCACTTATGTATTTGTGTGCATACATGTTGCAATACATGTGTGGGGACATTTTAAAATATTTAATGTTGATTAGTTGTGCTGATAACCATCATTTGAATACAGTGTTTGATTTGGGAGCTTGTACACACCTTCTATCTGCTTGTGTGTGTGTGTGTGTGTGTGTGTGTGTGTGTGTGTGTATATATATATATATATATATATATATATATATATATATATATATATATATATATATATATATATATATATATATATATATATATATATATATATATATATATATATATATATATATATATATATATATATATATATATATATATATATATATATATATATATATATATATATATATATATATATATATATATTGCAGATTCAGTGGCATGGCATCTTATTATGGTCATTTGCTCATTTCTTACAGGTATGTTGTCGTGCTCTACTTGTTGCTTTCCATAGATAGATTGCTATGCACTAACTAATCTCCTATTGTGACTGCAAACGCTTGCATTTGTTGCATTTTTTTAATATATATCCTCTTAAAGGTAGCTTGTTAAGTATATTGCGGGTCTTCGATAAGTTCCTGTATGTATTTATATTTGCCACATGTCATCTACTTTAGCCTATAGATGACCAATACATTTGCATGTCATTGCATGCTCCTTAACTGTATGGGTACCGTAACATCAACTACCTATTGTTGATTAGCACTCATAGGCATACTGTGTGTATAGAAAATCCTTTGTCATTCATGGCAATTATTTGTATTGATCACATACTGCAGGACCTTCATTGTTTATAGTGTTTAATGTGCTAGTTTGTTTATTGATATTGACAATAAGATGTTCTTGTGATCCTCTTAAATATGTTTGTGGGTAAGTACTGCCATACCCATATATCTAGCACTATCATTCACATACAAGCTAGTGCATTCATTTATGTTTTGTTGTTGACTGTTGGCCGGGTTACTTAATTATTAATTCCTTATGTACACTAGTTGGCAAATTTCCATGTTCTCTTATGTATTTGTTTCTTGCATTTACAAGAGATTAGTGCAAATGCTTGCATATTTCCCAACATCAACAATAGGGGTATCACTACACTCATTGTGCATCTCCCATACTTTACTCACAATCGTTTCATTGCATGCACCCTTCACAACCTTCTACCATATATTTGTAGGATGACAACCCAACACTATCATCTACAGGCATGTTAGCATGTTTGCTTGCAGGTTTATCATATCAACAAAAAAATAACAGGTTAATTGATACATATAGTAAAAAGGGTCATCTCATTCACAACTTTTTCCTTTGCTGGCAGATATGTCATCTCCCTTTATTTGCTTGTTAATGTAGGTTGCAAAGTGAGTTGCATTTGTCATTAATCTCCTTATGCATATTGGTTGGTGAGCTGCCGCATTTACTTGCATCTTTCAGTGCTTGTGAGGATTATCATGTGCATCCCCAAGACAATCGACATTTTTTATAGGGCGATTTGTTGCATTTACAGTTCATATGTTGTCATCGATGCTTGCTAATGTATGTATGCACTTATATGCTTGTTATCTTTGCTTATAGGTCACATGTCATATCTTGGACAAGTACACCTCTTAGCTGAGATCCTCTTAAGTAAGCCTAACTGATCCATATGATTTGCTTGTACCAGCATATTAGGGCGTTCATTATACATTAAGATTTATTTAAAAGCTGAAAAATAAAATTGTGTAGCACTAATTGTTTATGAAGTAATTTTCAATAAAACTCACTTATTTTTTATTCTTCTATGTACAAAAAAATCACTTCATATGCATTTCACGTATAAATTTTGTTATTCAAAAATGCCTGCATGTCTATATGTGCATTAATACATATGATTTTGTATTAATGGGGAGTCTATTGACCATTTACTTAATACTGCTTCTATTTCTCAATTGAAGGTTAATTATTTCTTTAATGTCAATGGTTGGGATGTGGAGAAATTGGCTACTGTTTTACCGGATAGTATTATTCAACTTATTTTACAAGTTCCTATTAATATTAATGTGAAGGATGTGTTACTCTTTTCGGGTTCTAAGGATGGGTCTTTCAATATCAAGCAGGCTTGGCATTCTTTTCGTCGTAACACTACAGGAAAATCACACATTTCTGGCGGCTTTTTCCGGCGGAATTTGAGCAGTTTCTGGCGGTTTTTTAATTTTTTGGCGATTTTCCGGCGGCTTTCTTGCCGCCGGTAAAAACGGAGTAGGAAAATAATTTCCGACGGCTTTTTCCGGCAGCAAATGATGCCGGCGGCTTGCCGGCGGGCACAAACCGCCTGTTGAATTAAAAAAAAAATCAGGCGGACCAGACCGAGTGCGCCAACTCGCCCGTCGGCATGCAAGCGCACGCGCTCCGGCTGTCGCGCCAGACCGCGGGTCGCGCCGGACCAGACCGAGCCCGAGTGCGCCGATCCGCGCGCGTGAGCTAGCCCGAGCCCGAGTGCGCCAACTCGCCCGCTCCCGCGTCTGTCTTCCCTGAGATTCGAACCGTAGACCTCCTCACCCACGCCGCGATGCCTGACCAATGCGCCGATTCGCCA
Source organism: Dendrobium officinale (assembly GCA_019514585.1). Classification (NCBI taxonomy): domain Eukaryota; kingdom Viridiplantae; phylum Streptophyta; class Magnoliopsida; order Asparagales; family Orchidaceae; genus Dendrobium; species Dendrobium officinale. The sequence continues at coordinate 38,238,933 of CM033694.1, forward strand.
AAATGGTTAAATGTAAGTATTTTTATATTTATATTAAAACAGTATGAATATTATAATTAAACATTATTTATTTAAAATTATTATTTTAATTGATAATTAAAATAAACTAATTAAGTAAAGCCGCCGGTAATCCGTCGGAAAGCCGCCGGAAAATTCCGCGGGAATATTTTGCGGGAAATTAGCCGTCGCAAAATTTTGCGGGGAAATAGCCGTCGGAAAGCCGTCGGTAATCCGTCGGAAAGCCGCCGGACAATTCCGCGGGATAATTTTGCTGGAAATTAGCCGTCGCAAAATTTTGCGGGGAAAACTGTCCGTCGGAAAGCCGCCGGAAAATTTTGTAGGGAATAAGCCGTCAAAAACCGCCGGAAATTCGCCGGAAAGCCACCGGAAAACTGGCAGCCGGAAAGCCGCCGGATAATTCCGCCGGTAATAAGTGATTTTCCTGTAGTGTAAGTAGGTGCCTTCTAAGTTGTTTAGCAGAATTTGGCATAATTCTATCCCCTTTACTGTTTCTGTTTTTATGTGGAGAATCCTTCATAACTACATTCCTAAATGTCAATGTTGTTTCCATGTTGATAATATGCATCATGTTTTTATTTCTAGCCCTATTGCGGTCAAAGTTTGGACGTTTTTTGAAGATTTATTTCATTTGAATTTATATGATAGTTCGTATGGCATTAATCAATTGTTGGACCGTTGGTTTGTTAGATCTAAGGGTCATATTAGGAATGTGATTTATTCCCTCTTTTGTTGGTATATTTGGTTGGATAGGAAAAACTCTCGGTTTATTGGGAGTCCGATGAATCACCAGAGCATTATTTTAAAAATTAAAGACAAGGTTCTTGCTTTATATTCATCCAATTTAATTGTGCTAAATAGTTTCAAGAATTATTATTTTACCCTCTCTTTTTTTGGTATTAATGGGAAGGAGGTTTGCAGGAATGTTAAAACTTCTTATTGTAAGTGGTGGAAACCTATTCCGAATTGCTTTAAAATCAATGTGGCTTGGGCCAAAGTTAATGATATTTATGATTATGATGGTATTATCAGAAATCATGTTGGTAATTGTATTTCTATTTTTGCTGGGCCGGATATTGCTCAGGATAGTCACAATGCTTTGTTTATGGGTATTTTGCATGGGTTAAATCTTTGCCTCAATTTGAATTTGAAGAACATTGTTTTGGAGGTGGATGGTTTTTACGACAGCCTTTTATGTTTGCAAAAAGATGAGAATACGGGTGTGCCTTCTCAGTTTTATATCCGGAGAATGATCAAAGATAAGTTGAGATCTTTCTTTTATTCTTTTTCCCTTATTGCGGTGGATGGTAATGCTGTTGCTCATAATATGGCTATTTTGGGCACTATGCTTAAGAATTTTAATGTTTTTACCTTTGCTCAGTTGCTCGTTCATATTCAGGGCCTCATTAATTTAGATCAAAGTGGTTACCCTTATGTGTGTCATTAATTTTGGTGGGGAGTTTTTCGGTTTCAGTAACCTGGGGGGTTTTGTGCTTCCTGTGTGGTCTTTGGCTGCTCCTCCCAGGTTTCTGGAGAGGTGGTTTTCTGCTTTGGAGGTTGTTGTGTTTCCTGTCATGTTTGGGCTGGGGCTGTTCTGCGAGGAGGTTTATTGGTGGCTGTTGAACTGGTATCTTGATTTCATTGTTTGGTTTGTGGTGTTTGTCTGCTTCAGGTTGTGGCCGGGAGGTGTTTGCTTCAGGTTTTTTGTTTCACTGGGGGGTTTTTACCTCTCTGTGTTTTTTCTGTGGCCGAGAATTGTTTTGGGGTTCTCTGGAGTAATTCTGGTTATTTGATGGCCTGGAGGGTTTGCTGGAGTATTGGCATTTTTGGGTTTCTGGCCGGCATGATGGTGGGTTTTTTCATTAATATTCAGTTTTGGTTCAGTAAGGATTTATCTGGGTTTCTTTTTTCTATCATCTTCTTCTATACTAATTCCTCTTTTTGGAGTAATTCTTACAGGGATACTTTATCATCTACTTTAGGGAGCTCAATTGACTTCAAGGTATTAGTTGCTATTATTCCTTTTTTCTCTATCATAGTCTATCAATATTTTTGCAGGAAGTTCGAGCTGAATGGGATCTATCTGCCCTTCCTTTTTTGGGTGCCGCTTACTCACAGCCCTTGTCTTTATTTGAGTTTTTCTTGTCCTCGTAGGATAAGGAACCTCCGGCTCTTAGGTTTTTTTGATTCTTTTTTGCCTGTAGCTCTTATGAGCAGTAGTGAGCTGGAGAATCTTTTTAAGGACCTTGTAACCGATTTTTGACATTAACGCATAGGCCGCTCTGAGGGTTTTAACCAAAAAAGAAAAAAAAAAAACAAGTGATTTTGTAATTATGTATTTTTTCTTAGGTTAAACCCACGGAGGGGCCTACATGTTAATTTCAAAATTCGGTTACAAAGTCCTTAAAAGGACCCACCAGCTCGCTACTGCTCCGAAAAGCTACAATAAAAAAACAGATAAAAAAACCTAAGAGCCGGTAGTTCCTTATCCTATGATTACAGAAATAACAAGAATAGAAATACGGGCTATAAGTATACAGCACCTAAAAAAGGAAGATCCAATTTGTCTCATTCAGCTCAAACTTCCTGCAAAAGAACAAAAAGAAAAAGGAATGGAAATGCGAGAAGGAAAAGAAGAAAACCTTGCATTCGTTATAGCTTCCAAAACAACAGATGATGAATATCCTGCAAGAAACTCTCCAAAAAGAAGCATTAAAAGCGAAGAAATGAATATAGTAAGAAACATACAGCTTCCTCCAAATAACCTTTAGCTGGCTTTCAGAATACTATTACCATCCAGGCACTGGTTAACCATCTTCCTCAAAGACATTAACTTAAATAGGTACGGCCAGCTTAAAAACCTACCCAACCCATATAAAACAAAAACAGTCATAAAAGGCAAGAATAAATACAAATACCAATCCAGGTATAACATTAGAAAATCATCCGTAGCCCCAAAAATCCTCACATTCCCCAGGAAGGTATTCCTAAACTCGATTAAATGAACCTGTAAGACCATAGTGGAGTGAGCAAAGCAGAGCAAGACCATAAGATCCCAAGAGGGTAACCCCATATAAGAAGAAAAACCATGAGGATACAAACAACCATAGCATCCAAACTAGCAACCATCAGGTTAGCCATCCAAAACCTGCAGAGAGAAAATTGATAGAGCACATCAGGCACCAATAAACAGCAGGAACCGTAAGTACTAGGTAACAAATTGACCAGAATAGTAGAGTAAGACAACCTATCTTTAAAAACTTGATAAAAATTAATATCAGCCATCCTGTAATGATGGATACCACAAGAATTCCAACAATAGTTCAATGAAGCAATATTAATCAAAACACAGTAAGAGTAGTTTAAGTAGTTGACCAGCCATCCGCAAGAATAACAATCCAAATGGGGAATAACAATAATAATGGGGCTCCAAAATTCACCAGCAGCAACCCAGTAAATAAATACCTTTAAGTAAAAGCGAACAAAGGCCGAAAGAACAAAAATATTAACCATGTCTAATATAAGGAAGAACAGATTTATCCAAGGTTATCATACCTTTCAAGATTGGATTAAGATTAGTAATGCAAAGATCTTGATAACTATCAAGCTGACAACCGAAGTTAGCCAACCAGTCGGCACAGACATTAGCTTCACGGTAAATGTGAGAGATATTAAAGTTAATAGAAGAAAAAGACTTTTTGATTCTCCTAATCAGATAAAAATTTTGAGGATTTCCCTGAACATGATTTTTAATAATTTGAACCACAAGCTCAGCATCCACCCCAATCCAGACATAATAATACCACAAATTAATACAATTATCAATACCAATAGCTAATCCAGTAAGTTCAGCATTAATAACAGAACAAGAATGTAAAGGGCAAGCAAAAGCAGCTAATACCTTACCCTCGTGGTCCCGTATGATGCCACCAGCACCAGCTAAAGAGTTTCTCACTGAGCCATCCGAATTCAATTAACATAAGGAACATACAGCTTCCTCCAAATAACAAATATGGTAAAGCTTCTATTAACATTATTACCCAAATGTATACCAAGAAGATCAGCTAATTTCCAGACATTTTTACAGTTCTTAATCGAAATCAAGTTGCAGGAAAAAAGATGCAAAATTTTATGATTAATATTAGATATAATAATAGTAGTCTCCATCTTAATATCACAGTGCCTGTATTCATTTCTCGATTTCCAAATGAACCATAAAATAAGAAGATTTTGTAATTATGTATAATTCAACTATTTTGATGGAGAAGTATATAGAGAGTATAGAGAGAATAAGGAGGATCTACTTATGACATTTACTAATTTAGAGAAAGCATATGATAAAGTTTCAAGAGAAGTGCTAAGAAGGGTTATAGAAAAAAGGGGGTAAATAATGCTTATATTCATATCATTACAGATATCTATGCACGAGCTGTTACTTGCGTTCAAACACAAAGTGGTTTTGACCAAGTATATATTTTCCTATTTTAGTTGGATTACATCAATGATCATTATTAAGCTCAAATCTTTTTTCTTTAGTCACTACATGAAAACAATTCATTTCTGATGGAAATAAACACATAATGAATTCCGGTGGATCACCGACAAAAATTTTCTGATGAATTTTCCAACATATTTTTTTTATTTGGCTTTCCAAATGAATTTTTGATGAAAATTAATTTTTTTAAATAAATATTTATAATTAATTATTTTATTAAATTAAGTTAAATAATTTAATAACTTATTATCGAATAAAATTATTTAAACTAACTATTATTAAATTGAATTAATTAAGTTAATAATTAATAATTCATTGTCAGCAAGCCCACAGGCGGGCTTGCGTGGGGTGGACTAGCGAGTCTGGCAGATGGGTGGATTGAGACAGCACTGATTGGTTCGAAGCGGCAGGTTAGGCCGCATATATAATTGTGTTAGAATCATTCAAATCTAAGATATTAAATACTTTATTGCCACAAAATTTTAAACGAAGAAGATATATATTATCCTATAAACATTCATAATAAAATAAGTTTCATCATAAAATTCAAGTGAATATCAATTTTGTTTAACTTTTTTTTTTTTTTTTTTAAGAAATTATCTTTAAAACCTTATTATTATCTACATCATTGGCGTGAAAAATTGAATGACCATTTTGACAATATTATTTTTAATAAAAAATTTCTAAAATAATTTTTTGGTAGTATAACATTGCTGATCATAGTTTTTTTTTTTTTGAATTCTCAAATGTACTTCATAAAATTATTTTCTTATAACATACACAAAATAAAAAATAAAAAAACACTTAAATAACAGTAGTAATCATCAATCCAAAAAATTAGTCAATATTTTCTTAAAATTTATCATCAAAATAAAAAAATTACAATTATGACTACCAAAGAAGCACTCAATTCTAGAAACTCATATAACTAAAACCCTCCAAATATTCACTTAATCTAACAGAAAATAATGTAATTTGATGTGAAAACTACCAGTTAAATGATCAAAATAGAAGGATATTTGCCCAATAAAATTTATTTTTTATTCTAAGATCAAATATCCTTCAATTACTTTTATTTGTCTCACATTTCCAACATAAAATAATAATACCTCAAAATATTATTATATAATCTCATAATTCATCACTAAACCCAAAACTTATAAGTCAAAAAGCTATTATATATTCTCAAATTCCCAAGATTTCAAGCGCATGAATGTGGTTGTAGGAGAACTGCCATGGGTCTACATAGTAAGCAATTTCTTCCTCGAGGCTTCCACGGCTGAAACTGCCGGCGACGGTCCTCGTATTGGATGAGAACTCCCTCGTATAGAATGAAAACTTCTTCGGGACCGCAACGAGATCCCAAAAGAAATCAACCACCATCCCTTCGCTCGTGTGGAGCTCTAACTTTCCTCGACGTGCCTCCTTCGTCTCCACCTCGTAAACCATCTCGTCATCTATCGTCAACTTCATCTGCGTTCGTCCCTCTCCTTCGAAGCTTATTACAATGCTATGGGGGTCTCCATCAGTCAAGAATCGGGCATCTGAGACGGAGTAAGAGTTAGGGTACTTCTTGGCCCACAAGACCTGCTCATTCAACTTGTTCGAAGTCTCTCCTGAAGAGCGCTCTGTAGTCTTCTTCGAATGCTTCACCGAACGACGCGGCCGCTGTACATTGACGTCGGAGCTGCCACAACAAGTTGCAGTGAATTTCTTCATTGTGGCTAAAAGAGATCGGTTGATTTCTTGAGTTTAGTTCTGTTTTTGAAAGATTCGATGTCAATTTATAGGGTTTTATTATTTCTTTTAACGATTGTTAGAGGCTAAATTTTTGTGTAGATATTGAAGTCAAAGAAGGAAAAAAGAAGGCAGGGAAATATATGAAGCATTTAATATTTTTGAACCTTAAAACAAAGATGGAAAAGAATAATTCTGTAGAAAACTTTAAGAAAAAAAAATCTTCGGCCAAAGAAACTGCCAATATATTCTCAATAAATTTTAACAAAAAAAGGTAATATCATAAAACTAGATAAGCACAAATATTTATTTATGGAAATAGATTAATAATAATAATAATAATAATATTGATTTGTTGCTTTTAATACTAAATTGATTGATAAATCTGTTTAAGAAAATTATTTTTTTAGAAGGCTATGAGTTAAATAATGTAGCATTATTTATTTATAAATTAATATTATAATTTTTTTTTAATTTCTTTTATCAACAGAATAATCATATTGCATATCATTCGCGGCATAAATTTTATTATTCAAAAGGCCTGCCCATACAAGCATCATTGCATGCGATTATCTGATTATGTACAATTTTCTTTTTAAAAAATATATTTTTTTTTTAATTTTTAATTTTTTATCTTTTTAAAAAATATGATGACTAACCTAAGGAAATTTTAATAGTTATAATTATTATGCAATTATTTTGAAACTGAGAAGTAAGAAAAAATTAAAATTCTGTCAAATTTTATGATGAAACTCATGTATTTGCCATTACAACCTCATTTTCTGTAAACATCAATAAAAAATAAAATTTATATTTTGTTCTAAGATACAATTATGTTATTTTATATTTAGGAGGAAATATCATTCAATTATAATTATTTTTCTTACACTTTAAATATAAAATTCTTAAGATTTAATTAATATATAGTATCATATCTCATTATTATATAAAGTTTTTAATCAAAAAGATATTCTAAGGCTCCTAAGATCACCAGCAAATAATTAAGATGCACATAATCTTGTGTGTTTATCATCAAATTGAGTGGTTCGATAAGATGAATCCAAGGTCTTCTTGCCCCTGCTTTAGGTGTGGCGTTTTTTTCTTGCCCCTGGTGGGCTTTTCTCTCATGGCGGAGGTCCCTCCTGGTAACACGTGGGGAAAAGCTTCGGAGCTGGATGTTTCGAAGAAAAAAGGTTTTTTTTCAGCTAGATGCTGAGGGATCTGCATCGCCTTCGAGATCTAGATCCTTTAAAGATGTTCTTTCCGGTGCTGCTTCCTCAGGTGATATTTTTCCAAATGTGCAACATTCGAATTTTAATGGTCATCCGGCGGTTCTACTATCGGATGAGGAAGTTCTTAAAATGGCTTCCCCTTTTCAATTTTCTTTGGTAGGGAAATTTGGAGTGCGTAGACCAAATCTGGATGCGATTCGTAATTTTTTTGCTTCGCTGAAATTGTCGGGTTTTTATTCTGTTGGATTATTGGATGCTAGGCATGTGGCTATTCAATTGTCTAATGACTTAGACTATAGTAGAGTTTTTTTCTAGACGATCATATTTCATTCATAACTATCAAATGCGTGTGCTAAAATGGACGCCTTTCTTTGATATTAAGGAAGAATCTCCTATTGTTCCTATTTGGATTTCTTTCCCGAATTTATGTTTGCATTTCTTTAACCCGAAGGTTTTACATGCATTGGGTACCATTTTTGGGAGACCGTTACAAACGGATCAGGCAACTGTGTCGAGAACCCGACCTTCGGTTGCTAGAGTTCTGGTTGAAGTGGACATTTCGAAAAAACATCCCAAAGAAGTTTGGGTTGGATCCAAGGCTTATGGTTACTTGAAAAAAGCCGAATTTGAGAAAATATCGGATTTCTGAACTCATTGTAAAATTCACGGAAATGCAAATGTGGATTGCTTTAAAATTCACCCAGAATTGAAAAAAACTATGAATTATGACAGTGTGAGGCCTGTATCTGCCGTGAATAATCTTGTCGAAGTGCCTATCGTGGATAATAAAGAAGAGAATCAGGTTATTCCGGTGGAACCGCCTCAGACGGAACATAATAATCAGTTAGTTGAAGAAAAATGTAATAATGTTAGAGCGGAAAGTGGTAATACTGAGAATATGGATTTGATGAATTTGAACAAGGGGATTCAATCGAAGGAGGCTCTTAGAGAGCCGGAGAATAGTTCTTCCACATCTAAGGGTCCTAAACTTGTTATTTTGGTTGATGATTTATTAAATGATTTGCCTATTAATTCTAATTATGTGGCAATTGAGAATGATTTACTTTCTAAACATGGAAATAGGGATGCGGAGATAAATAGTGGAGGGGTGTATGCTGATTCTTTTGAAGAAGGAGAATTTATTCCTACTACAAATGCTAATGCCTCTTTGAATGTCTATTCTCCTAAATTGAAAGGTCAAATCAATGGGGACGACGAATGGATTCATAAGGGTGGTAAGAAAAAGAGTAAGCAAGGTAAAAATGCTCATCTGGCTACTCCTAGATCCACCAGAGCTCAAACTTCTGCAAAAAAATGGTAATGATTAAAATTATTATGTGTAATGTTAGGGGTATCGGTGGTAATGATTCGAAAATTAGAGTTAAAAATCTTTGTAGAATTCATAATATTAAACTGATTGTCTTAAGTGAACCTATGATTAGTGCTGATAAGATTGTGGAAACTGCTAGTTTTTTAGGTTTTCCTAATTTTTTTACTAACTGCTCTAATAAATTATGGATTATGTGGCATAATTCTATCTCTCTTGATATTATTGTGGATTATCACCAAGTTGTCCATTGCAATATTAATGTTAGTAATAAATATTGTTTTGCTTCCTTTGTTTATGCTGCCTCTACTAGAATGAGTAGGCTTAATCTGTGGGAGCAACTTTGTAATTTTTCTGCTAATATTACTGGGCCGTGGTGTGTGGGTGGTGATTTTAACAACATTTCTAATGCTAGTGAAAGAAGGGGGGGGGGGGGGGGGGGTTTGTCGGCCTAATATTAAAGATTTGGAAGATTTCAATGATATGATTACCGAGTGTAAGCTTAATGACATTGGTTTTTTTGGTAATTATTTTACTTGGAGTAGGGCTAACCTATTTCAAAGGCTGGATAGATTTCTATTTAATAATGAGTGGTTGTCTCACTTTTCTTCTACTAATGTTGAACACTTGAGTAAAACCATGTCTGATCATGCTCCTCTCCTTCTGAATATTAATGTTTTAAATCAGAGTGGTTCTGCTGCTTTTAGATTTTTGAATATGTGGCTGATGCATGATAGTTTCAAAAAGGTTGTTGAAAATAATTGGAATGCCCCTGTTTTTCCTGATAATAATATTAGTGGTATGTTGAGATTATGGTCGAAACTTACTAGACTTAAACAATGCCTAAGGTATTGGAATAAATTTGTTTTTAAAAATGTTTTCTCTAATATTATTGAAGCTGAGTCGAGAGTTGATGAGTTGGAAGGGATTTTTATTGATAATCCTTCTGAGGAGAATACTTTAAACTTAAATATTGCTAAAAATGATTTATGTCTTCTTCAATCTCAAGAAGAAGCTTTTTGGAAGCAAAAGGCTAATGCTAAATTTATTATAGAAGGGGATAGAAATACTAAATTTTATCATGCTATTGCTAATAAGACTAAAACTAGAAGTAAAATTCATAAAAATTATTAATAGTGATGACATTATTTTGGAAAAAGAAGAAGATATCTGTAAGTCGGGTGTTGATTTCTTTGTTAATATGTTTCATAATCATGCTAATGCTATGCCTATTTCGGATAATTATGTTATTCCTAACCTTATTAGTGAAGATGATAATAATATGCTTTGCCATTTTCCTTCTGATATTAAAATTTGTGACGTTATTAAAGATATGAATGCTGATGCTACTACGGGCCCTGACGGGTTTACTACCAAATTCTTCCAAAATTCTTGAGAGATTGTGAAGGAGGATGTTATTAATGCGGTTTTGGACTTCTTTGGTGGTAATCCCTACCCGAAATTTTTTTCTTCTTCTAATATTGCTCTCATCCCTAAAAAGGATGGAGCTAATGCTTGGACTGATTTTAGACCTATAAGTTTGTGTACCTTTTTTAATAAACTGAATTCTAAAATTCTGGCTAATAAATTGTCTAAGATTTTACCTAGAATTATCTCCTTGAATCAAACTGGTTTTGTTAAAGGTCGTAGTATTAGCGACAATGTTTTACTTGCTCAGGAGCATACTCATGATATTAATACGAAAGTTAATGGTGGGAATATTATTTGGAAATTAGATATCACTAAAGCCTATGATAATTTGGATTGGAACTTTCTTTATAAAGTGTTTTCTCTATTTGGTTTCAATCAAAAGTTTCTTTTGTTAATTAAAAATAATGTGGAAAACTGTTTTTTTTTTCTGTGATTATTAATGGTAGAAATCATGGGTATTTTAAATCTTCCAAAGGCCTTCGTCAAGGTGATACTATTTCTCCTTCTTTGTTTATTATTGCTATGGAGTATTTATCTAGAGGTTTGGAGGATCTGTTTGCTAAGAATATTAACCTGAATTTTCGTACTAAAAAAGGCTTTACTATTAGTCATTTGAGTTTTGCTGATGATTTCATTTTATTTGCGAATGGCTCTATTAGAAATGTTAAAATTTTAATGAAGTTTCTGGATAAATTTAATGCTTACAGTGGTTTGTTTTTAAGTAGAGAGAAGAGTATTTTTATTGGTGCTAAATCTATAAATCATAATAGAATTCAGGAGATTCAAAGGGTTTGTGGTTTTAAAGCTAAAAATCTTCCGATTAAGTATTTGGGAACGCTTATCTATAAAGGTAAAAAGAAGAACTTTCTCTTCGAAGATATTTTCACTATTATTCAAAAAAAAAATTGGTCGTCTAACTTTCTGTCTTTTGGTGGTCGTTTGGTTCTTATTAAGTTCGTTCTTAATTTTGTTCCTATATATATGTTCCATACTTTAATGCCTTCTGCCGCCATTTGTACTAGATTAGAAAGAATGATTAATAAATTTTTTTGGGGTTCTAAAATGAATTCTAAGGCTATTCACTGGTCGTCTTGGAAAAAAAATTGTGGTGTTTTGGATGAAGGGGGGTTGGGTTGTAAGAGTTTGTTTGAAACGAGCTTTGCTTTTTTTTCACAAATTATGTTTTTCTTTTAGAGCTAACATTAGTTTATGGGCTCGCTATATGAATGTGAAGTACTGCAATAACATGCACCCGTCGTTGTGTTTTTTTAGAAATTCTGACTCCTTAACGTGGAAAAGATTATGTAATATTAAGTGGGAAGCTGAGAATTTCATTCAGTGGGGGTTGGGAAGGGGTGATTTTTTTCTGGCAAGATAAATGGCTCGGTGATATTTCTATTGATTCTTACCTTTTCACTCATACTATGGATCCTATTAAAGTTTCTTCCTTCACGCTGGATAATGTTTGGAATGTGGATAAGTTGAATAGTTGTGTGCCTAACTATTTAGTTGATATTATCAAAAACAATATTCCTTTACAAGTTAATTGCAATGATAAAATCTTATGCTCTGCCACGGCTAATGGTAAGTTTCACCTTCGTAAGATTTGGGACAAAGTACGTATTTCTTATGATAAATTTCCTAGATTTGCAGCTATTTGGCATAGTTCATTTCCTATTACTTATTCTACTTTTGTTTGGAGATGTTTAAAAGGTTTCCTTTATGTTGACAATTTGTTGCAAAAAAAAAAGGTTTTATTTTGGCGTCCAAATGTTTATGTTGTGCTAATAGTGAGGATATTGATCATGTTTTTGTGAATGGTTTGGTGGCTGATCAAGTGTGGAGCTACTTCAATAATATTGTTGGTAAGAATTCTTTGTCTAATATTAACACTTTACCTGATATGTTAGATGGCTGGTTACACTCCACTAAAGGTCATTGTTTCAACTTGTTGCCGATCCTCATTTTATGGTATCTTTGGAAAGCGCGCAACGAGACTAAACATGAGAATATTAAGATGGAGGCTTCTTTAGTTATTAATAATATTAAAAGAAAGGTGTTACAGTTGTATAATTATAAGATTATTACTTTTAAAACCTTCTCTAGATGTAAAAACTTAGCTAGAATTTGTGGTATTAATGTGGACTAGGTTAACAGTGCTATGAAGGATCCCTTTATTGTGTGGAGGAAGCCTAAAACTCCATTTGTGAAGTTGAATACTGATGGTAAGGTGGGTTTGACGAAGGCTGGTGTGGGTTGTCTCATTAGGGATTGCAATGGGGACATATTAGCTGCTTTTGCTGCTCCTTTGCAGCAATTAGATGTGCTGGTGGCTGAATTATATGCTTTGTTATTTGGCCTGGAAATGTGCATTAAAAATGGGCATAACTGGGTATGGATTGAAGTTGATTCTCTGTAGCTGGTTCAAATTATTAGAGATGGCTTTTCTGGAAATGCTCAATGTTTTTATATTATTAGAAAAATTAAACTGCTGCTTAACAATATGAAGTTTGAAATCTCTCATATATTTAGGGAAGGAAACGGATGTGCTGATTGGTTAGCTAAAAAGGGAGCTGATCTTAATGATTACGAGGAAGTAGATACTCTGAATTTAGATACTGCTTTTAAATGTTTGTTGATGATGGATAAATCTGCTCTGCCCATGTCAGGTATGGGTAATTCCTATGTTCTGAGTATTTTTGATACTAATTTTACTGGCGCTGTTTATGTTGTGGCTATTTCTTTGGCGGTTAGCTTTTGTTTTTGGGTTAACTGCTGGTGGCTGCTGGTTTGGGATTATTTCTGGTTGTCTGTGATGGATGACCCATGTCTTCGAGTTAGTCTTACTGTTATTGCTCTTAATCAGAACATTAACTGGGGTTACATGGTTTTTTGGTGGAGTATGTTATATTTCTGGATGGTTTTTAATGATGTTAGTTTGTGTGCTGCTGCTGTTTATTTTTTGATGGTTGGTGGGCAGCTTCTGGGTTCGGTTTGGGGTAGTTCTGGAGACTGTTGGTTTCTGAGAATGTTTGGGAAGTATATTACTGCTGTTAAAGATTACTGGTTATGGTTGCTTATTTGGTTTTTCAATGTGGTCTTTAACAAGGCTGGGTGTTATCCTACTACAGCGGCTGTTGTTCTTCATTTTGTGGTGGCGTTTGTTTGGGAGAATGCTTTATTCTGCGTTGATTTACTGGAAAGGGGTGTTTTTTCTGCTTTATTTTTTCCTTATTTCTGCTGGAGGACTATTACGTGTGGTTTGGAGATTTTCTGTAGTGATATCATCTGCCATGGTGTTTTACTTGATGGGAAATGTATTCTTAACGTTTTTGATAGGTTTGTTCTCTCGGGTTTTAAGAATTGGAATGGTGGTAGTGACAAGATGAGTTTTGCTGGGAATTTTAGTTGGAGGGCTAGCTGTGGTTGTCTACTATGATGCTGCTAATCTCTGGGAGAGTTGGTATCACTGGACTCATCTTAGTTTTTGGTTTTTTATGGATGTTAGCTTCTATGATCAGTATACTTTTTTTGTGATAGCTACCTGCAGGAAATTATACACTTTTCGTAGTAAAAGCTGCTCTGCTTGCAAGGTAATTTTATTTTGGTTTTTAGCAAATTTTGGTTGTTGTTACTGCCTTTTTTGCAGGAAGACTGAACGGAATGTCATCATCATGAGCTTCCTTTTTTGGGTTCTATTGACTCACATACCTAGTCTTTTTTGGCATTATTTTTGTAATGGTAGAAAAAGGAAGCACCGGCTCATAGGTTTTGATTTTACTTTTTTACGTGTAGCTCTTTCGAGCAGTAGTGAGCTGGAGGTTCCTTTTAAGGACCTTGTAACCGCTTTTTGATTATTAACGCGTAGGCCCCATGAGCGGGTTTTAACCAAAAAAATAAAAATAAAATAAAATTTTGCATGCATTTTGTCCCTTCTCTTCTGGATATTATTTTGTTTAAAGATTCAAAGGATTCTTGCTTTCTTGGAGTATGTCTGGAATTAGGTTAGGATTAAACAAGTTAAAAGCTTGTTAAAGTTCTTGTAGCGTAAGATTATTAATTTGAATGCTTCTATTTGTTTTTGGAGATCAATTAAGAACTATATCTCTGTGGATATAATTATTTAGAAACCTGATTTGTCTTTGGCTTCTAATATTTACTGTTGTTTTAATATGACCGGACATGAACATATATTCTTCTTCATACATATAACATTGTTCGCTTCGATCCCCGGCACCCCTGATGAATCTCAACATCAATTCCATGCCACTGCTCTTGTGATTGCCTTCGTCCAATGAGTTCTTACCCTTTAGCAGTAGTTTTAACTCCTGTTGGAAATGCTGTTAAAGGTTTCCTACAACAATTATTTCTAAACAGCTACTAAAATCTTTCTAGCAAAGGAAAATACATCGGATGTGCAGCATTTTCTAAACCGCTACAAATAATTTCATAGGTGTTTGTATGCTAGAAAAAGCGCTGGAAAAGCCTAATTTATTAGTAGTGAGCCCGTACGAGATGAAGTGAATGATGTGAGTTTGAATACATTTCTAAATAGATTTGAGTAGGAGTTCGAATAAATCCAAACAAGTTTCAAACAAGGTTCAAACTTAATTTGGATTGAAAAAAAAAATCAGATTTATTTCTCCAAGAAAAACCAACAATGAAAATATTTTCGAATTAAGAATATTAGGAGATATATAAAGCCAAAGTTTTCTTCCTTTATTAAAAAGTTAATTAGCTTAAATGCCTTCCACAATATAAAGTTTCTTATTTTAAAATATCGAAACCATATATCTACTAAATAAACACTCAATACTGAAATATTAGATAATTTGAACAGCATGCATCCGTGTTCCCTGAGAAAATCTTACAGAAAATTGTATAATTCTCTGAGAAAAATATAAGATAAATGATTAAAATAGAAGGATATTTGAACAATAATACATATCAATTTTTTTTTTTTTTACTAAAATAAAGTTAGATTGTTTTAAATTTATGCTAATAGATTAGACAATTATGATTATTTCTCTTACACTTCAAACATTAAATACCATAGATTAGAACCTTATTATCATGGGCGGATCCCCATTGAGTTGAGGGGGGGCAAAATGCCCCCCCTCAAAATTTTTTTTTTTTAAATTTTAGAGGGATATTTTGGAATATTTTGTGTATTTTGCCTCCTCTCAAAAATTTTTTTTGCCTTCATTTAATCAATCCTAAGCATCTTTGCCCATCCCCACAAAATTTTTTTTTTGCCCACCCTGAAAAAAGAAGCTGGATCCGCCCCTGCTTATTATATGATAACATAGTCTTGTAAAAGAAATTATGCTACTCTAAGAGCCCCAAGATCTGCAGCAAATAAACATGCACATGATCCTCCCATTGCTTTGCCTCACCGGCATCACCACCGTCATTGCTGCTGCTGCCGCCGCCGCCGCCTGCTGACGCTACCTCCCTTACATAGAATGAAAATTTTGGTAATTGAGCGAGATCCCACACGAAGTCAACCGCCATCCCATCAATATTGAGCTCTGCATTTCCTCGAATTTTCTCCCTTGTATCAGCCTCATAAAACGGCTCACCATCTATGATCAATTCCATCTTTGTTCCATCCTCTTTGTCCAAATTTATCACAATGCTGTGTGAGTTGCCATTTGGTGAGAAGCGGGCATTCGCGACGGAGAAAGCATTTTCAACTTTTCTGACACGCAACACTTCTCTGTTCGGCCTCGATAAACCCGACTGAAGCACCGAACGCCGAACCAAACGCGGCTGCTCCTCATCGGTGTCCGAGTGGCGACAACAAATTTTGCTGAGTTTCTTCATTTTGATTCAGAGAAACCAAAATTCATATATTTGTTTCTTCACCTTAATAATATAAGAGAGAATTAGATATCAATTTATAGAGAAATTATGGCGAACGCAAATTGGGCATTGTTTCTGTGATTGGAAACTGAGTTGGATTTGAATAAACAGAAAAGGAAAAAAATATTTCTCTTAAAAACTAACACAAACATTCCTATTGAAGCCCCATGCATGCAAGACTGTGACTACCCTTCTGAGAGAAATCTCCAACCAAAGAGCCTGAGAATATAACAACAACAACAACAAGCTTTTTTCCTACTATGTAAGGCTGGCTACATAAATCCTTTTTCTCCATTGTGTCCTATTAAGAATCAAATTCTTATCTAAATCTAATTAAGAAATATCATTTCTAATATTCATCTACTTTTATAACCGTGTCATCGGAAGGCCACCTTTTTATGTGACCAAACCATCCAATGTGACTCTCTCTAATTTTAGCTCCACTAGAGCTACTCCAACCTTTCACTTATATGCTCATTTCATATCCTATCTCTAAGAGTAAAGCCACTCATCCACATGAGCATCCTTATATCTGTAATACTTAACTAATTAATATTATGCTTCTCTTTCAATGGACCATAAAGCATTGCAGGTCTCCCTACCATCTTATAAAAATTTTCATTAATTTTGAGAGGAACTTTTATCGCACAACAAGCCTGATGCATTCTTTCACTTCAATCATCCATCTTAAATTCTATTAATAATATCCTCCTCTATTTCTCTAACACTATGAATAATAGACCCAAGATATCTAAATATGTACTCTTATTAACTACTTGATTACCTAAAGTCACAATCCCCCCAAAAAACTAAATTTTACTAAAATTATACTTTTTATATTCGGTTTTAGATCTACTCAAACGAAAGCCTTTATACTCTAAGGTTGACCTTGATAATTGAAGTCTATCTTTAACTCCCTCCTAGTCTTATCAACAAGAAGAATATCATTAGCAAAAAACATACACTATGGTACATCCTCTTGCAAAAGTCTAGTGAGAACATCCATGACTAAAGCAAAAAAGATATGGGCTTAAGGTTTATCCTTGATGTAATTTAATTGAAATTGAAAAATACTTGGTCAAACCACCTTCTGTTTGAACACAAGTGACATCTCCTTCATATATATCCTTAATGGCTTGAATATAAGTATTATTAAACTCTTTCTTTTTCAGAACTCCCATAGCAGTTTTTTAGAACTTTATCATATGTTTTCTCTAAATCAATAAATATCATATGTAGACACTCCTTATTTTCTCAATGCTTCTCAATCAAACCTCTTAATAAATGTATAGCTAGCTTCCATAGTAGATCTACCCAACATGATTCCAAATTGATTTTGAGAAACATTAGTATCACGCCACAACTTATGCCCCATACCTTTCTCTCATTGTTTTAAAGTATGATACATTAACTTAATTTCTCTATAATTCTCACAATCTTGAGCATCACCTTTATTCTTAAAAATATTTATCAACACACTCATTCTTCACTCATCTGACATATTTTAAGTCTTCAAAATAAAATTAAAAAGTTTAGTAAGCCAAGGCTTCCTTAATCTCCTATGCATTTTCACACATCTATTGGAATACCATCAGGTTCGACAGCTTTTCAACACTTTATTTTCTGTAAAGTCTTTCTAACTTTGATTTTACTAATACACCGATAAAAATAAAAAGATGCATTTTCATTTAGGGTGATAAGGTCACTAAAGTCCATCACATTTGATCTTATAATATATTGATCGAAGAGTTTATAAAAATGTCTCATCCACCTTTGTTGAATATCCTCTTCAAAAAAAAAAAAAAAAAAAAAAAAAAAAAACACTATTGATCTTCATCTTTAATACGGTTCATTTGAATTAAATTTGTACTACTCTTATCTCTATATTTAACTAACTTATACAAATATCTTTCGACTCTTTGGTATTTAATATATTATATAAATCATTAAAAACTAGAATCTTTGCATTATATATTAAAGATATATTTTTATAATTATACCCAAAAAATAAACACTTAAGAATATTTTGGTGGGTCCTAAATTTGATTGCACTTATGGGGGTAAGCGAGTCGAGTATCTGCATAATTGAGCTAAGCTTGTTTAGCTATTATTGAGCTTGATCTAGTTAAAAAAAAGTCATAGACATGAGCTTGACTGGATTTCTCAAGCTTGCTTAGAAAGCTTGAGCTTGACTCGATTGTTGAACTTGATTTTTTAGTTTTAAATTTTAAAAAATTAATTTTTTATATTTTAATATAGAAAAAATTTTAAAATATTAAAATATATTATATAATACTAATTTAAATTAATTATTAAATATATTTAAATTTAATCGAGCAACACATCGAGGTTTCGAGCTGAGCTAGGCTTGAGCTCGAGCTCATTTAAACTCAAGTACTATAGGCTCAATTTCGAACTCGTGGCTTGATAAGCTCAACTTTTGAGCTTGCTAACGAGTCCAGTTCGACTTACACCCCTAATTGTGCTTATGTAAATTATGTAAGATGAGTTATGTGTGCTATTTCACTCTTCTTTGTGGATAATTTTGGATTTCACATTTCAAGTGCTGTATATTATCCCTTGGTCATGGGTCATGGCTACCGTCATTATGGTGGGACTTGCTTGAGATTTGATGTCGCTATTTTGTCGAATCGTAGGGCATTGGGAGTTCAAAATTTTCTTATATTAAAAAAAAAAAGGACCTTTTCTTGAATGATAAGCTTAGAAATGTAGATGCTAAATAAAGTTATTGTAAGTTAGTATTCTCCAAATTGAGGAGAATAAGAACTTCCTACCACTCTAATTATTCTTTTTAGAGTGTTGAGTGTTGTAGGAAAATTTTGATGTAGCCATGATTCAATATTGAGAAATTAAAATAATTTTCAAAATTCTTATTAACTTATTTAGTTGACATTAATAAAAAGATGCTATGTTGCATGTATGTACGTTGCCTTACCGACAGCTTTAAAATAGTCCTATGAGCAGTAGAGAGAGAGAGAGAGAGAGAGAGAGAGAGAGAGAGAGAGAGAGAGAGAGATTGATAAGGTGATGTAATTGCATTATTGCATCCAAATCCCTCTAAATTATATTTTTATTCTTTGATAAGTGCTTCTTTAATTTTTTATAAAATTGCTTGTGAAGTTGATGTAGAAAAAATAATTTAGACATTGGTTTTAAATAGCAGCTTTCTATCACCAAAATTTTTGAAAACTAATGAAAAAAACAACAAGAAAATACTAGCCAAATAAAATTATGACTGCTTACTAAAAAATAAAGTTGTGAGAAAGCTACCCGGCCCCAAACAAATTCTTAACTTAAAATTGCATTGGAACAACTTTCTAATAATTTAGTGCCATTAAGAAAATATTAATATTAACAATATATAGTCCACATATTAAACAGTACATTAAAGATATTTTAAAGCCAATTAATCATCACATCCACAAACTAATTAACAGTTTTTATATATTATCATAAGAAAACATTACAATCATTACAACTAAATAAGCACTTAATACTAAAAACTCAAATAACTAAAACACCACAAGTTTTCCCTCAATTTAACATAAAACGATATAATTTTATATGGAATTGTATGATAAATTATTAAAATTATAGGATATTTGATCCATAGTATACATTCAAACTTAAAAAAAAAAAAAAATTATTTTCAATTGTCTTACACTACAAGAATAAAATACCATAGGATCTTATCATATAATTCATATTTTATTTCCAAATAAATTTATAAAGCAGAAGGCTACTCGGCTGCATAAACATCAAGCCAACAATTATACCTCCTATCCTCAAATTCATCTTCATTAGAAGCAGGCTGGCCATTGCCACTACTATTGTTGCTAGTATTGCCTGTTGCACTTATATGAGATGAAGATTTTGTATAGAATCCAAAGTGTTTTACTGTATTAAGGAGTTGCCATTGAAAGTCTATCACCAAGCCATTATTCAAGTACAGCTCAGTAGTTCCTTCAAGTTTATCCCTAATATCCAACTCGATGACAATGTTATTATCTATTGCCACACTCATATTTGTTCTTTCTTCTCCATTAAAATTTATCTCAATGTCATGTAAGTTACCATTAGGTAAGAAGTGGGCTTCCGAGATGAGATAGCCATTTTCGTGCTTTGTAGCCCACATTGCATAATTCCTCAATTGCTGCAAACCTTGACCTAAAGTATGTTCTGGTGTCAGTTGATTCCGACGCCGCACAAACCGTCTTGGTTCCGCCGCATCTGTGACGGATTTGCTGCAACAAACTCTTGAGATTTTCTTCATTGTGGTTCAAAGAGAATTAAATTCATATGTTTATTTCTTCTAGTGTATGATATAAGAGAGGCGATTAGATATCAATTTATAGAGTTATATAATGTTTGAAAACAATCTTTGGTTTTCTTAATATGGGTACATGCAAAATTTGATCAGAGGAAAATGCATTGTTTCACCTTAAGAGGAAATTGAGTAAACAAAATGATATTTAAATGGTAAGAAGCTATGAATGGAAACAGTACAAATATGAAAAAGAAATATTTCTATACAAAATTATATGAGAAAAAATCAGCCCACACAGCCAATTTATCTCACCAAAAACATTCATATTGAAGACCCCTTCCCAGCCTATGATTTCCCCTCTATGAGAAATTACTTTGAGCCGAAGAACCTGCCACTATATCTCAATAAATTTTAGAAAGAAAAACATACTCTCTTAGAGCTAAATAAGCACTAATATTTATTAATAATAAAAAAATTGATAAGCTTCTTAATTTTATTGCTTACTTTATTTTGTAACTCCGTCCAGGTTTTTTATAACATTATTGGATTAATGTGGGCCATTTGTTGCAGTCACAACAATAGGACATGCACAAGATTTTCAGTTTGTACCATTTTCATGAAATAAAATCTTTATTTTTTATATGGTGGGCTAAGGAATGTAAATTATAAAAACATTAGTGCAAGTTATTAGTTTGAAGTTGATCAAAACTCACAATCATTCTAATTATTTTCTTAAGATATTGAGTGCTTAAAGGAAATTTTGATCAAGGTTTTGAGAATTGGACCGAACGTCGAACCGAGAAAATGAGAGATTCAAGGTTTAACGGTTCGATCAGAGTTGATTCAGGGATTGAACTGAATGATGTAATAAATATTATAATTATTTAAATGAAAAAATAAATACTATAATAATGATAGAATATTTATATAATGATATAAATTGTGGCTAAAAATAAATTTACTTTATATATAAACTTATAAATTTAATGTAAACATTTATTAATTAATGTTACATTTAATATAAATTAATATAAAATAATATTAATTTATACTATTTATTTAAATAAAATTTACTTCCATAAATTATATATTAAATTCACATGATAATTTTACACCTATAAATTATACGTGTTAGGATATTTATAATTAATAAATAGATATAATATTAAATTTTAATGAAGTATATTAAAAATAATTAAATATAACTAACTAATAAAATAAATATTATTCTCATTATTAATAAAAATTAAAAAATATGATTACTTTTTAAAAAAATGCAATTAACTTATATGTCATTTGATATATAAATTCAGTTATTCAAAAAAACCTATATGTACCCTCACACTATATTTGATTTTGAGATCATGCAAATTAAGTTTGATTATTTTAAAATTTAAAGACAAAAATCAATAAACTATTTTAAAATTTAAAGACAAACCTCAAGAAATTTTTATATTAATATTTCTTATAAAAATATGATGTGCTATGCGATTTATTTTTTATGGAGAGAAAGAAATTATAAGAGCTTTGTAAACTGTATTAAATGCCAAAATGCTCTCATTCAGATTTTTCTGTGACATTCAACTGAAATTTGCTTTTTGGCAGTACTCTTAGGGCTCGTTTGTTTCAACGTTTTTACTCCGTTTTCCTCCTTTTTGTGAGTTTGAAATGGAAAACGCAGTAGTGAAAATTGTTTGGACGTGAGGCGGACTTTTTTTAAAACTCTATTTTTTTATCATTTTGAGAAGCATTATATTTCAACTTCTCCGTTAAAAAAGGCCTTTTTCCTTATCGACGTTTTTTATGCCGTAGGAGAAATAAACCAAACGAAGCCTTAGTTCACTGTTGTTAGGGACATTTTCATTTTAGATTTTTTTTTTTGGCTTAAATCCCACAACGGGCTTGCGTGTTTATTAAATTAAAAGATTACAATATCCTTAAAAGAGATCGATCGAAAACTCAGTAAATGCTCTAGGAGCTGCAATCAAAGAGAAAAGAAAATACTAATGCTTCTAAGACCACTTAATAGTTACAAAAACAAACAAAAGAAAAGGTCCGCACTGAGCCAAACCCAAAAAATTCAAGAAGAATTTGCATCAAAGTATATTTCATGGCAGACCAACAGATGCAAATAGTCCACAAAAAATTTCAAGCTGAGCTGATCCAAATAAACCAAATATGCAAAAGAGAGAGAACTCACATGCATACCAGTCACAGAAATACAACCAGAAAAGCTTGAACAATAATCACAAAGAACTGCCACACATGCAACAAGAACCACCATGGCTAACAATTATTTGTCGAGGAGTTTGTTGGCAAGAGAAATCTCATATTTTTCTTCTTTATTCATCTTCTTTCTCTCTTGTTTTTCTTTTGTGAAGAATTGAGGGTTTATTTATAATTTTTTTAGAGTGGCATGACTAGTAAATAAGGGGAAAATCAACGACATATTTTGAGTGTTTTTTATGGATGACCGATATTTATTTCCTTGATCATAGACGATTTATCACGTGTTTAAGTACCTTAATGATATCAAAATTGAGCGATCTTATGCTCATCAGATTTATTTTGTTGAGCCACTTTACTCAACTATAAGCTTTTCAAATTTGGAAATCATTTGATCATCCAACTTATGCTTTGAAACTTTCAAATGTGCTTCAGACTCTTGATATGGATCCATTTAGGCTCAGATTGGATTAAATTTAGTGTCGTTGTGTTTGTCCTTTCGAGATGTTCAGTTCAACTATAAGTTTGCTGAAATTTGAGTTTGGATGGTCACATAATTAATTTGGAAAGTTTACGATTCAACTTTGCTTAGAAATTCATGCCCAATCAAGGAAATTTTTTTAAGACATTAATATTCAGCATAAAAACTAATGTAATTGATTAATATTATGTTGTTAAAGAAACTTTTTCACAGCTATGCTCTATAAAATCACCTTTGTAGATTTAGGGTTTATTTGAGTTGATCTAGTTTTTTTATTAAGTTATTTGTGAACTTGACATAGAGAAATGAACATTCCTATTGTGATGGTAAAAAACAGCTTTAAATTACATAAATTTTAGAAAATAATAAGAAAGCATAAAAAATAGTAGTCAAACGAAATTATGGTTGTTGCTAAAACGTAAAGCAGCGATAAAATTAACCCAATCAAACCATTATCAGGGGCGGAACCCCTTTGTGGCTAGAGGGCAATTGCCCCCTTGAAATATTTTTTTCTCATTATATTATTATTTAGGTAATTTTAAGTTTTTATTACAAGGGTTTTTAGGCAATTGCCCCCCTAAAATTATTAAAATAATACGGTCTTTAGGCAATTGCCCCAAATATAATTAAATACACTGTATAGATGTGTTATTTTTAGGAAATGATGAAACAAATACAAAGAGAAATAGTAAATTAAAATTTATTCCAGAGGCACTGCCCCATGACCCCGCGACCTGACCGGGCAGATCGAATCTTGCAAAGGGGCTCTGCCCCCTTGGACCCCCGACATATATGCGAACAGTTACTTATCATATAATTTATATTGATTACAAAATAAACTTATAAAATAAAAGGCTACTCGGTTACATAAACATATAGCCGACAAGCATACTCTTCAAGCTTGAATTCCTCTTCATTAAAACAAGGCTCACCATTGTCACCATTATTGTAACTACTACTACCGGTAGCCATTTTATGTGATGAAAGTTTTGTATAAAATTTAAAGTGCTTTGTACTACGAGAGAGATTGTACCTACTATATATCTTTACTCTGAAGAATCTGAATTTGAGAAAAAGAAGATGGCTTGAGCTCATTAAATTTTATGATATGAATATTCAGTATCAGCTAGCCTTGTAAGGCTAATATGGTAGCAAATGATTTGAGTAAAAAATCATCTAGATTATCATGTATTAACTTTACTTCTGATGAATATCTAATACAGGATATAAAAAGGCCTCTATTTAAGGTGATTTTTCACCTTAATCATGATTTTAAAATTCTAACTCAAATAATCATTCAACCATCCCTACAAGAAAGGATTCAAGACTCTCATAAGTCAGACACAAAATATTTGAAGTTAATTGATTAGATTAAGTCTGTTAAGAAATATGGACTACGAGTTTGTGATTCTCGTATTATCTTCTGCAAGAGTAGACCCGGTTCTTTCTAATAGATTTTTTGCTGATGAATTTGTTCTTTTTGCAGAAGCTAGTTTTGAAAAAGAGAAGGTTTTTTGGAGTGTTGAAAGGCTTTTTCAACATGGTCAGGTCAACAGGGAACGACTTATGGGTTCTTAATTCTATAGATCTGAGGTTAGTTATTCTACATGAAACCCATTATTTATGATATATTATTCATCCACGGAGCAATAACTTGTACAATTGTAAGATAGATTTTATTTCTAAATGTGAAGCGTGTTAGTTGGTGAGCGCAAAACATCAGCAATTGGAAGGTTTTCTAGAATCATGAGTCATGACCTATTCTATAGTGGAAATATGAGGTAACGTCGGATTTTGTTATGAGTTTTCCTAGGTGAAGATAGGGACTTGATGCTATTAGGTTGTAATGGATCGTCTGACAAAGTCTGCTCATTTCATTCTAAACTAACAATATGATTTAACGAACATATTGATACATGTATATATGCGTTACATTATTAGATTATATGTGATATCAAAAGTAATTATTTCTGATAGATATGATAGATTCACTTCTAGATTATAGAAGAGAATTCAATAAGTTATAAAAATAAAATTATATTTCAATATGGCATTTCATTCACTAACTGAAAGACAGTGTAGGAGAGTTACTCAGGTACTAAAGGATTTGTTGAGATTACATGTTCTTGACTTAAATGGTGGTTAAAATGATCACATTCCTCTGATATAATTTTCTTACAATAATAGGTTTTAGTCAAGTAATATATGGCCCATTACGAAGCTCTATCTTATAGGAAATGTAGGACGCCTCTATCATTGATAGAGGTGGGTGAAAGGCATTTGGCACGGTCAGCTTTGATTTATGACATTGCTGAAAAGATTCATTTGATTAAAGATAGATTAAAATATCTACAGGATAACAAGAAACAATACTTTTTATGCTAAGCATCAAGTTATGAAATTTTAGGTATGAGACTTTGTATATGTGAAAAATAAGATGATGAAAGATATTCACATATTTAGTAAAAAGAAGGAAGTTGAGTCCAATGTATGTTAAACCCTTTAAACTTATTGAAAGAAATGAGAAATCTTCCTATATATTAAATATTTGAAATCCATAATGTGTTCCTTATATTTTTTCTAAGAAAATGGTTATTTGGTTCTAAAAATAGAATCTATGCAAAAGATATCAAGTTACATCCCAACCTGAGCTATAGGGAAGAACCAAAAAATGTTCTTGCCTATTATATTAGAAGATTAAGAAACAAATATGTGATAGTGGTTAAAACTCAATAGAAGAATGAAACTGAAAAAGAGGCCACTTAGGAGGAGAAATCTAAAATGAATCAATTGTAACATAGTATATTCTGATAGTCTAAGTTTTAAAATATTGAGCACGACATTTTCCGAAGAGCGAAAGTTAAAACACTTATAAAGTCAATATACAGTTTAGCCTATTTTGACCCAAAAAGATTCCAGGCAATCTATTAAATTTCTACATTTGAACTATTTGGCATGTGTTTGAGGGTGTTTTGCATGCATGTGAAAGTTTGTATGTGTTTTAAAGTGGGTCCCAGGTGTACGATTTCATGTTCTAAGAATTTGAGATTTTTTCCTGGGGTTGTCGTGGCACTAGGGTTAGCAGCGCTCCGACGGAAGTTCTCTTATGAAAATTCAAAATTAATTCAGTTCAACAACACTGGGGTCAACACGATGGTGTTGTGAGCTACTAGAGGTGGCACTGTGGTGAGCGACAAGTGATGGTGTAGTGCTAGGTTGAATTTTTATAATAAAATATTAAAACATACTATTCATTTTTATTCTTTACATTTGGGTCGTCCTCCCAGTTAGAGAGAGAGAGAGAGAGAGAGAGAGAGAGAGAGAGAGAGAGAGAGAGAGAGAGAGAGAGCAATATTTAGACAACTTTGGTCTATTTTCTAATGACGGCCTAATTATGAAAGTTGTTTTGATGAATGTAAGTTGAATTATTTCTGTCTTAATTTTTAAAAATATGAGAATTACAAAAAAAAAAAAAATTGAATTATATTTTTGTATTGAAAATATAAGATAAACACTGCCGTTGTCAGGTCCCAAGTCCTGGATGAGAAAAGTGGAGGGTTGCGTTAGGTATTCGACAGCCAGCGTAAAACTTGTCGAACAATAATGAGACCCCACGTAGTGGGATAAAGGCTTGATGATGTTGTTGTTGTTGTTGTATTGAAAATATAAGATAAATTGTGAACCGTTAAACGTTCACAACATAACATTATGTATGTTATTGAGATAATAATTCTGGACATTTAGCTATTTTTGAAAAAATTACACCAAAATTTGTTAGAATTATACTATTTTAATTGAATTAAAAGTAATCTTAACTCCAAATAAAACTCTTGTAGTACAATTATGTCTTAAAAATAATGTTCTAGAGAATCTCCGGAAATTTGGTTATTTTTTGAAATTGTTAATTTTTTCTCAGTAGGTTTTTTGCTTCTCATCATCAAGAAAATTTGGGAAAATTCTGAAATAAGTTACTTATGCATTTTATACTATAATGCATTGAATTATATATTATATTATTGAATGTTTGATCTTGAGAAGATCTGTTGTGGGTATATGAAGTTTTGTTATGGTGCAAAATGCACATTTTTGTCCCTAGGGCATACTTTACATGTTGGGAGATATAACAGAATTCTTTAAATTATATATATTAGGAGGCATAAGTGTCAGAATTCTTTTAATTATGTCTATTAGGAGGCATATGGGTTAGAGTTCTTTTATTTCTATTTATTGGGAGGTATAAGGTTCAAAATTCTCTAAATTCAATATGATAGCTCGTTGTGATGTATGAAGCGCTTTTGTATTTTTTCAGTACTATATTTAAAGTTCCTTTGATAGTTCCAAACAAGTGCTCCAAAGGAACCTCTCTTGAGGGTTAGTATCCTAGTTATGCTTTGGTTGCTACCCCGTGAAACACATGTGAAGGCATTTAGGAGTATACTCTAAAATTTTAAGATTTTTTAAAGGAAATGTTTAAAATAATATAGAATTATTTGCCTATATGAAAATATTTAAAAATAAAAATATTAGGTTTTAAAATAATAAATAATTAAAAAAATTATTAAGTTCATAATCATATTCTCAAATTAGTTGATATTTTATTTAATATATTATCAAAAGGAATTATAGCAATCATCACTACTAAAGAAGTACTCAATACTGCAAACTCAAATAAAAATTAAAATGTCTCAACCACTCTAAATTTTTTTTTTTTAATGTTGAGTGTAGAAAGTTAATTTTAAAGGGACCTCTGGCTTTTAGGGTTTATTTTGATTTATTTTGTAGCTCCTTGGAGCAGTAGAAAGCTGGAGGACCCTTCTAAGGAATTTTGTAACCGTTTAAATTATATCAACGCGTAGGCCCCTACTGTGGGTTTAATCTAAAAAAAAAAAAAAAAAATTAATGTGGCCATCATTCAATTACATGACCTTGAAAATAATTTTCAAGATTTTTACAAACTAAATTATTTTACATCAATAAAAAGGTTAAAGACTAACATAAGGAAATTTCTAAATTAATAACTATTATAAAAATATGATCAGTTGTGGGGTTTTTTTTCTTATGGAGAGAGCAATGATAGGAGATTTGGAAACTATATGGAATGCCAAAATACTCTACCTCGGACTAATCAATTGAAATTTGTTTGTTTTGCGAGCTTAGTTAACTACCGTTGGGGACTCGTTCATGTTTGGATACGGCTCATGTCTATTTTCATGCTTCAGAGCATTTTGCTTTCGTTATATATTTTGCTTTGGAAGGTCGTATATATGGCAAACTAAACATATTAAATGAACGGGCTCTGCCCTCAATTAATGGCTTAATGCTCTAAACATACTGAGTGAATGGGCTCTGCTTCCCCTTCCCCCCACCCCCTAAAAAAAAAATTAAGCTGAATTGTATTATTGAACAATTGAAATGAACTTTATAAACTTATTGTTATGTATTTTTTATATAAAAATTAACTTTCTAACTTTTTTAATTATTCTCAAATGTATTGCACAAAAATATTTTTCTGTCACACACATAAAAAAAAAATACAGAAAAGATCATAAAGCCAATTAATCATTAGACACACAGATTAATTAACTTTTTTTATATATTATCATAAGAGAATATTACAATCATTGCACCTAAAGAAACACTTAACTGAAAATGATATAACTTGACTTGAAAGTGTAAGACAAATGATTAAAATAGATTGGTGTACGCCAATGATCGATCAAGGATCCTTTAATTATAATCATTTATCATACAATTCAATCTTATAATTCCATAAGCTCTTATCATATAATTCATATTTATTTCAAAATAAACTTAAAAGATAAAAGGCTACTCCGCTGCATAAACGTGAAGCCGACAAGCATACAACTTGCGCCTGAATTCTTCTTCATTAAAATTAGGCCGGCCATCATCACCATTATAGTAACTACTATTTCTAGTAGCCTTTTTATGTGAGGAAGGCTTTGTAAAGAATCTAAATATCTTTGTTTTATAAGAGAGATTCCACGTAAAGTCTACCACTAACTCATCTTCAAAGCATTGCCCATCATCATAATTCAGGTAAAACTCAGTAGCCCCTTCAAGTTTATCCTTAATATCCAACTTGGAGACAATTTTATTATCTATTGCCACCGTCATCTTTTCTCTTTCCTCTCCATCAAAGCTTATCAAAATGTCATGTAAGTTACCATTAGGTAAAAAGTGGGCATCCGAGATGAGGTAGCCATTTCCGTACTTCTCTCCCCTCAATGCATAAATCCTCAAATGCTGCATATCTTCACCTATAGTACGTTCTAGTACCAGCTGGTTTTCGACGTCGTGATTGTGGTTCAAAGAGAGAATTAATTCTTATGATTATTTCTTCTAGTATATGATATAAGAGAGGTTCTTAGATATCAATTTATAGAGTTGTAGCATGTTTAAGGATAGCGTTTTATCTTTTCTTGAAATGGTATATGCAAAATTTGAATCGAGGAAAATGCATTGCTTCACCTTTAGAGGAAATTAACTAAATATATTTAAGTGGTAAGAAGCTATGAATGGAAACAGTACAAATATGAAAAAGAAATATTTCTATAAAATATTATATATCTCGTCAAAAATATTCATATTGAAGACCCCTTTACACCCTATGATTTCCCATTTATGAGAAACCTCGAGCCAAAGAATCCGACACTATATTCTCCATAATTTTTTTAGAAGGAAAAACATAATCCCTTAGAACTAAATAAGCACTAATATTTATTAATAATAAATATATTGATGAGCTTCTTTTAAAGTTAATTTTATTGATAAATCCGTCCAGCATAATTCGATTAATGTGGGCCACGTGTTGCAATCATAACAAAGGACTTGCACGATATTTGATGCGGGTGGGTTGTAGAATGACATGGTCTGGAGCTTTCAGTTTTAATCTTTTTTATGAAATAATATTTTTTTTTAAAATGATGAAGTGAGAAATGTAAATTTTAAAAATATTAGTGTAATTTATTAATTTGCAGATGATAAAAACCACTAATCATTCTAATTTTCTTTAAATATTGAGTGCTTAAAGGTAATTTTTAGAAGGCCACAATAAATCAGCAATTTATCAATTCTGTTGAAACACAGCATAATAACAAATTCACAATTTTTATGGTTATAAATATTATAATATAAAATTTTATTTCTTTATAATATTTTTAAAAAATCTCTTATATTTTAAAATTTTTAACAAAATAATCAATTTATATTTTTAACCTCATTTGTATATTACATCCAATCAATTTAACTAATTATTGAATTCGAATTTGTACGTCGATGATAACAAACTTTACTAGTAGGTCTAACTTGTGAGCTAGAACATGCATATGAAAAAGGAGAGTGCGAAGTGAGTAGAGAGAGCAAAGAAAAAATTGCAGATCTCAAACTGACAAAGCATCCATTATCAGAGAAAAATTTGGGTTAATGTATTACTCCTCATCGCCTCTTATTTATAAGGCTCTGAATGCTATATGAAAGGTTGTACATAGATAAAGCATAAAGTTATAAGTTACAAAGAATATTCGAACAAAGCTACACACTAATCTAAATACGTGTCGTCTCTTCATGGGCTAGATGATGATGATGTCAATGGGTGAATCTTTGCGAGCTAACAAGGTGGCAGTCTGGGTGAGCTTACGAGTGAGTCATGATAAGTGGATAGGAATGATTGATGATTTATTTTTATTTTTTGGAAAACCCCACGGCGAAGCCTACGTGTTAATATCAAACCAAAAGTACAAGGCCCTTAAGGGGACCTTCAACTCACTAATGCTCTGAGGAACTACAAACAAAATTAAAAAGAAAAACTTACGAGCCAAAAGTCCCCTACTGCGCCAACATACACAAAAGCCCAAGAACATTCTAAGGCAGCTAATAGAAGGCGCCCAAAAAAGAAAGTTAAAAGAAACCACATTCAGCACCAGCTTTCTTCAAAAAATGTCAAGCAAACAACCAAAAGCTCTAATCAACCAACCAGCACAAAAGAAAAAATTCCAACAGCATAGGTTAGAGAAAAAAGATAATTTGAATAATTGTAAGGTATTATGATAGATGTCACCATTGTTGTAGGAGAAGAAATTGTGCACCTTCTGAAAGGAAAAAAATTTCAATAGACAAACCTGGATCCAACCCAAACGGCAATAAGCAGCAGGGAATCAAAGAAAACGGTCTCCATTAAATCACAAACACACAACCAATTACTAAAATCCAGCTCAATACACCCAAGATGAGTAGGCCAACCCAGGATAAGATGTCAACGAAATAATTAGAATAAAAACCACAACCTGCACAAACCCAACCTCACAACAACCCAAATAGAGAAAACAGAGCACCAATTAGCCTGGACCATCACCCGCAAAAAAGACGAGGAAATAGCTCGCCCCACAGATAAAAACCACATAAAGCCAGGAACCAAACACTCTCAATACCGCCAGTACAGTGAGCAGAACCATACAGAAAATAAACCAGCAATTCATCATAAGAAACACCCAGTAGGAAATACAACCTAGAAACAGATACCAAATGACCGAATAGAAATAGAAATTCCACTAGCACAACCCATACTCGCAAAACCAAGTAATAATAGCCAGCTCAACCGGCCAAAAGGAAAAGGCCAAACTAGATAAATCGAAAAATTAACCACAACCACACTAACCCAACCTCACAGTAACTCAACCATAAAACCTAGAGCACCAGATAGCCTGGACCATCACCCGCAAAAAGGAGCTAAAAATGAATAGGCAACCCACAACACAGACACAAACCCCCTAAAATCTGGAACCAGCACACCCACACAAAGAAGGAGACCAAGCCAATGAAACGAAGATCCAGAGAGAAATAAACAAGAATAATAGAAACCTCAAACATTACAGACATATGGCAAACCAGCCTTGTCCATGTTAATAATACATTTCACCATAGTAGGTAAATTCCTAATATTTAACTCCTAAAAATCATTAAGTTGACAACCAAAATTTGCCAACCAGTCAGCACACGAATTTTATTCATGATAAATGTGAGAAATAAAATAATTAATAACAGAGATGGATTGCTTAATTTTCCTAACCAGATAAAAAGTTTTAAGGATTATCAAACACTACATTATCATTGATCTGAATTAAAAGCATAGCATCCACCTCAATCCACACATACTCAAAACCCAATGTAATACAATATACATCCCATAGAAAAATCCATAAGGTTGGCAGTAATAACATTACATAAATTTAAAGGACCAACAAAAATAGCTAACACACAACCCAAATGATCCCGAATAATGCCACCAGCACCCGCATCATCGGGCCGAAAAGACCCATCAGAGTTAAGTTTAATCTGCGGAGGGTTAGGTTTAATCCATCTAATAACTTTCTCAATACAATCAAACCACTCACAATCGATAGGAATACCCAAATCTATAGCCATGTCAATACGTTTGTAAAAGTTCTTAGTAGTAATAAGATTGGCATAATAAAATTACAAAATTTTATTTTTAACATTGGAAATAATATTATTAGCATCCATCTTAAAGTCATTATGTTTGGAATCATTTCTAGCTCTCCAAAGATGCCACAAAATAAGAATGGGTATTAAATTGTAGATGTGGCCTTTAGAGGTAGTCATCCAATACTTTAACATAGATAAACCATCATTATAAATATTAAAATTACCCTTATTTGCTAGGACTAAAAAATAATTCCAAACTTTTTGAGCAATATCCCCATTCAAAAAAACATGATTGACATTTTCCACATTAGAACAACATTGACATTTAGAAGGAAAACTAAACCTCTTTTTTGAAGCAAATCATCAACAGAAAGAAACCTTTAAGCCACCTTCCACACAAGAATGGAATAAGATAAAGAAATATTGTTATGCTAGATAGCAGAATAAATATGGGATGTCTCATATTAAAATCTAATAGTATTCCAAACATTCTTCAAATGAAATTTTTCATAGGAAGACAGATTAAAAAAAAGTATCCTTGCACCATGTAAAGGAATAGTCAATATATTATTAATTAAAATAGTAGGAATGATCTCCAAAAGTTAATTGACACTCCAAGTACCATTAACAATAAAGCTATTAACCTTCATATTATCAAGAGTATGCATATATAAAAAAACTATCTATAGAGGAAGGCCCCAATCAATTATCTTACCAGAAAATGACATCACATTTATGCAAACCCCATTAAATAAATTGCTCAGCCTCCCATTTATTGTGGCAAAGATTTTCCAAACCATATAATCAAAGCTTTTATAATTGCATAACACGGGATGAATATATTTGTAGAAGTTCTCAAGCTATCTTGAGAAAAAATAGGCAAGTGAGATATTATAAAAATGGCGAGCTTAATTTAGGCCGAACATTAGTAGCTATAAAGTATAAAAAGCTCTTTTAATAGGTGCCTTCCTTTAGTTAAGTTGGGCAACTTTGAATGTTTTTGGGAAAAACTAAAAAGAGCAGTAATGGTGAGTGGTGGTTTGGCGAAGGATGTCCGATTTGCCCCGTTCAAGACAAACTCCTTAGTAGGCTCGAGCGAGAAGAACATGTTGATCTCCTCAAGCAAGTTACTTTAACAGCCCCAAATGCGTGCTCTGAAGGAAACCCCTCTTGAGAGCAAGTTTCCTTGTTATGCCCCAATTGCTACATGTGAAACACCTATGATTGCATTTTTGAGTATGCATTAATATATTAAGATTTTTTTTTTCAAGGCGATGAGTAAATTAATGTCTCATTATTTGTTTATCAGAAAATATTTAAAAATAAAACTCTTTTATTTTATTTTTTTATACTTTTATCAAAAATTTTTGTTATTAATAAAGGTTTTCCTACATTTGCATCATTATATCTGATATATTATTATATAAATTTTGATTATTTAAAAAATGTGAAGACTAAACTAAGAAATTTTCTTTAATCATGACTATTTTAGAATTATTATATAAATATGGGGCATCTTATGGTTTATATTATGGCTAACATAAGAATTCCAGCCACCATATAAACCCATATTCCCACACACAAAATGAAGCATGCAAACGAATTATAATAGAACTTATAGAGAATCAATTCAATAACAAACGAATTGGAACAACTTAATAACATTTTTAATATATTTTAATAACTTATTGTCAAATTAAATTATTTAAATTAAATATTTTTTATTTTATATATTTTAAACACTGCCGTTGCCAGGTCCCAAGTCCTGGATGAGAAAAGTGGAGGGTTGCGTTAGGTAGTCGACAGCCAGCGTAAAACTTGTCGAACATTAATGACATGAATCCTTTAAGAAATTGTGTTAATGCTAGGGCGTCCCCTGGAAGCGACGCGCTGTATGGCCTGAATACAGTGACAAGTGTGCAAGGGCCGCTGCACCGGCGCCCGGGTGCAGTGTTAAATAGGCAAGGGTTCCCACATCAAGGACGAATGTGGGCAAAGAAGCTAGTCCATGAAACTAAAATTAGGATAGGAACTTGGAATATAGGTTCCATTACAGGAAAATTAATGAAATTAATAGATATTATGATTCATAGGAAGTTAAATATTTTATGCATTCAGGAAACTAAATGGGTTGGAAATAAGGCTAAGGAAATTGATAGTTTAGGATTTAAACTTTGGTATTCGGGTAGGAGTCGTACTAGAAATGGTGTAGGTGTTATTATAGATAAG
The DNA here is from genome assembly GCA_019514585.1 of Dendrobium officinale. Lineage (NCBI taxonomy): Eukaryota > Viridiplantae > Streptophyta > Magnoliopsida > Asparagales > Orchidaceae > Dendrobium > Dendrobium officinale. The sequence goes on from CM033694.1 coordinate 38,273,724, forward strand.
AGTTTAAAGGATAATGTTATAAATATTAATAGGATTGGAGATAGAATTATAGCTTTAAAGATTGTTGTTGATGATAAGATTGTTAATATTATAAGTGCTTATGCTCCTCAAGTAGGTTTGGATATGAGTTCTAAATTAAATTTTTGGAATGACTTAGAAGAATTAATACAAAATATACCTCTTGAAGAAAGAGTTTTTATTGGAGGAGATTTAAATGGACATGTTGGTAGAGAGGTAGATGATTTTAAAAGCATTCATGGTGGCCATGGATTTGGAACGACGAATGAAAGTGGCAAGACCATATTGGATTTTTGTTTAGCTTATGATTTTTTAATTGCTAATACCTTATTTAAGAAAAGAAATGAGCATCTCATCACTTATAAAAATGGATATAATACAACCCAGATTGACTATTTTCTTATTAGAAAATTAAATCGTTTAGATTGCAAAGATTGTAAAGTTATTCCGAGTGAAAATTTATGTACCCAACATCGATTATTAGTTTTGGACTTTAAGATAAAGGGGCATAAAATAAAAAATAAAGTAAAACAATTTTCTAGGATTAAATGGGGGCATTTAAAGAATATTAACAAAAATATTTTTGGAAATAAGATTTTAGATCTTAAGATTTTGTCTGTGCATGAGGATGCTAATATTATGTGGGAAAAAGTGGCTAGTGATATTAAGAATATTGCAAAAGATGTCCTTGGAGTATCAAAGGGAAAAGCTCCCAATAGTAAAAATAGTTGGTGGTGGAATCCTAATGTGCAGGAAAAAATTAAAAATAAGAAGCTTTGTTATAAAAATTGGTTTATTTTTAAAAATTCTGATAATTGGGAATTATATAAAGTGGCTCGTAAGGATGCTAAGAAAGCAATATGCGATGCAAAGGCATTAGCTTTTAGTGATTTATATAATAATATTAGATACTAAAGAGGGAGAAAGATATATGTATAAGTTAGCCAAACAAAGAGATAGGAGTAGTAAGGATTTAGTTCAAGTGAAGTGTATTAAAGATGAAGATAAAAAAATACTTTTCTTAGAAGATGATATTCAACAAAGATGGATGAGATATTTTGCTAAACTTTTTAATGAAGATTGTGAAAATAAGATTGACTATAGTGACCTTAGTACCCTAGATGAAAATAAAGATTTATGTTTTTATCGGCGTATTAGTAAAACTGAAGTTAGAGAGGCTTTAAAGAAAATGAAGGGTGGAAAAGCTGTTGGACCTGATGATATTCCTATAGAGGTGTGGAAATGCTTAGGAGATGAAGGAATTTCATGGCTTACTAAACTTTTTAATACTATTTTGAAGACTAAGAAGATGCCAGATGAGTGGAGAATGAGTGTGTTAATTCCTATTTTTAAGAATAAAGGTGATGTACAAGATTGTGCGAATTATAGAGGTATTAAGTTAATGTGTCATACTTTAAAACTATGGGAGCGAGTTTTGGAGCATAGGTTGCGGCGTGATACTAATGTTTCTCAAAATCAATTTGGATTCATGCCGGGTAGGTCGACTATGGAAGCCATACATTTATTAAGAGGTTTGATGGAGAAATATAGAGAAAATAAGGAGGATCTACATATGATATTTATTGATTTAGAAAAAGCATATGATAAAGTTCCAAGAGAAGTGCTATGGAGAGTTCTTGAAAAGAAAGGAGTCAATAATGCTTATATTCAAATCATTAAAGATATGTATGCAGGAGCTATTACTTGTGTTCAAACACAAGGTGGATTGACCAAGTATTTCCCTATTTCGGTTGGGTTACATCAAGGATCAGCCTTAAGCCCATATCTTTTTGCTTTAGTCATGGATGTTCTCACTAGACATTTGCAAGAGGATGTACCTTGGTGTATGCTTTTTGCTGATGATATTCTTCTTGTTGATAAGACTAGAGAGGGAGTTGAAGGTAAACTTGAATTATGGAGGTCAACCTTAGAGTCTAAAGGTTTTCGCTTGAGTAGATCTAAAACGGAATATATGGAGTGTAATTTTAGTAGTAATAGGCCTAGTGAGGGGTTTGTGACTTTGGGCGATCAAGTCATTAATAAGAGTACACGTTTTAGATATCTTGGATCTATTGTTCAGAGTGATGGTGAAATAGATGGGGATATTATCAGCAGAATTCAAGTTGGATGGTTGAAGTGGAGGAATGCATCGGGCTTGTTATGTGATAGAAATGTACCCCTCAAACTTAAGGGAAAATTCTATAAGATGGTAGTGAGGCCTGCAATGCTTTATGGTGCTGAATGTTGGCCTTTAAAAGAGAAGCATAATACTAAGTTAAGTGTGGCAGAGATGAGGATGCTCAGGTGGATGAGTGGCTTTACCCTTAGGGATAGGATACGTAATGAGCATATACGTGAAAAGGTTGGAGTAGCTCCAGTAGAAGATAAGATTAGAGAAAGTCGCCTTAGATGGTTTGGTCACATAAAACGGCGGCCTTGCGATGACCCGGTTAGGAGAGTAGAGGTATTAGATTTGACTTTTGTTAAGAAAGGTAGGGGTAGACCTAAAAAAACCTGGTTAGAAAATATTAGGAATGACCTTTATTTGTTAGATTTAAACGAGAATTTGACTTTTAATAGGACACAATGGAGAAAAAGGATTCATGTAGCCGACCCCACGTAGTGGGATAAAGGCTTGATGTTGTTGTTGTTGTTGTTGTATTTTTTATTTTAAAATATAACTTAAATTATTGAATTTACTAACTTAAATTATTGAATTTAATAACTTAAATTATACTAAAATAAATTATAATTTAATTAGTTAATAAAAAAATTAAATGATTTAAATTTAAACTTAAATTATAATAAAATTTTAAAATTATTCATCTTTTAAAAAAAATTTACTTTTAAAATAATTATTACTTGTAATATGAATAAGTAATAGGTTAAATAGAAAAAAAAGTATCAAATATAACAAGTTTTGGTTTAATGGCAAGATGGTAGTTAGCTCATAAGCGTGGAGAGGGGAGCGGGGTTTGAATCCCGCCGAAGGATATTCCACGCGGGTGGGCTGGGAGAGCCAACGGAGCAATTCAAATTTTATTATTATTTTTTTATTTTTTCTTGACATTCCGGAGCATAAAAAATCCATCGAAAATATTTTTCCATCGGACAAGCCGTTGGAAAAACGCCGGAAATGTTTCCGGCGAATTATTTTGCGCCGGAAGGCCTTTTCCGAAGCGCGTAGAACCGAAGAAAATATTTCCGCCGGAAATGCAATTTTCTGACGGATTGGCCATTTTCTGACGAAAATATCCGCCAGAAAATGATGTTTTCCTGTAGTGAGTTTCTAAAAGACAAGCCATTAAAACAAGAGAAAATATATTGAAACCCTCTTGATAAATATTCAGAAGCTATAATATAAGGAGTAGGAGATAAATGGTCCACCTGCCGGACTCCCTAATCTGATTTTAAGAATCTATGAGTCTTACCATTTTCAACAATATTTTTAATGAGAGTCATGTTACTGTCATCAAATCTAAAAAGATACATGATGTTAAAAATAAAATACTATTTCACATTATCACAAGCTTTAGTAATGTCTAATTAGAGAATTAAATTATGTCCTAGAACTTTTTTGTGAATATCATGAATATGTTCCCAAAAAAGCAAAACATTGTTTGAAATATCTCTTCCTTTAACAAAATTGATCTGATTCAAAGAAATAATTCTAAGAAGAATAAAAAGACATTCAAGAAGCCAAAAAGCTTAGAAATAATTTTATTAAAAGTGATGTAAAGAATAATAGGTCAAAAATCATTCCAAATAATCGGATTATCACATTTAGGAATGAGAGCTAACGATGTACTGGTTAAAAACCTAGGAATATTATAGCCATTAATTAAAAATCGAAAAATTGTTTTGCATAAATCCTCTTTAATAATAGGCCAATATTTTTTGTAAAAAGAAGTGGTAAAACCAACAAGAACCGCTACATAGCCCTTATTCAGAGCCATATAACTGTTATGAATTTCCAACTTATTGGGAGCTTTAAAGAAGTTAAAATTGTCTTAAAAAAAAAAAAAAGGTTTCTATTCAAATAAAAACAACCGTTACAACATATGAAAAAACAGGGAAAAAATAAAGAGAAAATACAATAAAACGTGAGCTCAGTAAGTGGTTGAAGCTTCCAGCGTCACTTAAACCACACCAGGACCATCCATGGTGGCTAAAGCGATGAAAAACTACCAACTCGAAAGAGCACACCAATGGTTGCCACCAGCGTAGTATCAATGACGCGAGCCCCAACCCATTATTTCTCAACACCCCACCAACCAGTATATCTCTCAGCAAATCAGACAGAGAAATCGAACCAACAAACAAGGGACAATCCAAAAATAAGAGACTATCTCCTACGCCGGCCCCTTCCTCGTCCACGAAAGCATCCCCGAGAGCCAACATTGAAAGTGGTTCTAACATTAACCAGAGTGAAATCATTCCCCGGGTCCGAACCCCCACAGAAACCAACCGACCATTATCAGAAAATTCTGATTCAGGATTACTATCTGAAGAATCTAACCAATTCATATGATTCCTAATATCCAGACCAGAACTATCGCCTAAGGTAGTGCCTAAGTTTCGCGAATCGACCAAACTGACAGGTACCTCAATAAAATTATTGGCAACCGAAATGCATTCCTCAGTCACAGCCACATCCAGACTAGGACCAGGGTCCACAGAATGACCCTCAACTAGTAATCCCGCAGTGATACCAGGCACACACACATTACTAGTAGACGGTAATGTAGGTGGAAAAAAAGGTACAGCATTAGGAGATAAGCCAAAGTTAACAGCCTCAGTGATAACACTACAGTGATCCAGCCTTTTAACACTCTCGCTAGCCACTAGCGTCCCAGTCACAGACTCAACGACCTGAGCTGAATCCGACACAGGAGAAGCATTAACGGGGACATCAGACGAAATGAGCTCAACATCAGCACGACATTCCCCTACAGCCTGAACCGCCGAAACTAGCTCCACATTTACAGCACGACATTCATCACCAGCCTGAACCGCTAGAGGCAGAGACACCTCCCCACAAACAGGGGAGGTCAACGGTAACACCTCAACGGGCAAAACCACACCATTTCCAACCTCACACTCCACATCCAAATGAGACGTAACAATTTCAATATCTACAGCCTGTAAATTAACGTTAGAGGGGAGGGGAGAAAAATCGTTAACAGGCTTAACAGGACGACAATTACCCTGAGAATGGCCAATACACTTACAACCAACACAGAATTGAGGGAAATAATAAAAAACAATCTCTTGAATGTAGCCTAATGATTCCGAACCTAACCAAATTTGCTTGGGGTAGGATTTTGTAATATCAAGCTCTACTAAAATACGAGCAATGAATGGACGGGATCCCACAGCGGTAGCACCATCGATTTTAAGTGCCTTTCCAAATAAACCGTCCAGAACAGAAAGAATCCTTGGGGAGAAGAAATGCGGTCGAAGATGAGGAAAAGAGATCCAGACCGGGATAACCGGCGACTCCACACCAATGTCCAAAGAAGGAGACCATTTAGTAAGCTTCATGAAGCAATTGAAAACAATATAAGAACGATGGCAGAAAACTCTGCAATAATCAAGATCATTGGCCAGTTTTATGAGGATGTGAGAAGGATCCAAAACCGTCACCGAAACTTCTCCATTCAGCTTTAAGTTAAATAAAAATTTCCGAATCAACTCGAGCGGGGGACGTTTGGTCGGAAAAAAACCAACCAGAGAAAAAACGGAAGGGGGCAGCAAGCACTTTCCTCATCGGAAACCCAAAGCGACGGCATACCACGGTAAGTCGAAGTCCTCAAATCAGAAAAGGAAGAAGAAGAACCAGCTAAAGCTTCGAGAAAAGACTTAGGGTGCGAAAAACCACCAAAAAGATCGGGGTCCTTCAATCTATTCGACGCCATACCGGCTCCGCCGGCTAAAAAAAGAAAAAAAAAAAAAAAAACCAAGCTAAAAGCCTCCAACAACCAAAACCAGAGAAAGGGAAAAGAAACTCCCTGAAAGAAGATGATCAGCGGCGACAGAAATCCCCCCGCCGGCGGGGGAAAACACCAAGCGACAAACCCTAGCAGAGCTCGGGAAAAAAACTTAAGGATTTGGGGACGATTTTAAGTTAAAATTGTCTTCATTAGTAATAATTGCAGGAATAAAATGAGGATTAGAGATATTCATAGCAACCTTAGATTCACTTAGTATAACTTTAAAATGAGAGATTGCCAAAGCACAAATAACAACCTGATCTTTAGCCCAAACATTAGAATCTAATTTGATTTTATTGATATAGGATTTAGATTTTTTTATTTACAAGAGCATGAAAATAATCGATATTCCTTTCACCCTCAAAGAGAGGTTTAAAGTAGCTTTTTATTTCCAAAAAGCCTCATCTTTATTTTGAAAACCATAAAAATTATTTTAGCATCAATCAAAGCTTCCCTATTCACCTCACAATTTTTAGAGACAAAAACAAGTCGAATGACCTCCTCCTCAGGTTTTAAGATGTTAGCAAAGACATTACAAAATATATGTTTATTCTACCATCTAAGAATTTATTTAACATGCTTCAATTTTAAAGTAAAATAAACAAGAGCATTAGGTAATCCAAACAAAATAAAGGAGTCATCCAATTACTCCTAGCAACATTGTAGATTGGAGCCACACATTCTAAAAAAGTAATGAATTGAAACCATTACATTTAAGCAAATTAATTTTGGGCAAGCAGAGGAACATGATCTGAAGCAGTTCTACTGAGGTGTTCCATAAAAGTATTAGAGAACAAGACTATCTAGTTATTGTACAACATGATTGTATCTAATCTTTCCCAAACATTTCCATTATACCAAGCAAAATAAGAACCAATAAAACTAATATCAGAAAGACAACATTCAAAAATAATATTATTAATTAGATATTTAATTAGACATTCAAAAATAATAATATTATTATTTATATTAGAATTAATATTAATTTAATTAGTTACTTAACAATGAGTTATTAATTTAATTTAATAATTAAAAATTAATTTAATTTATTTAATAAATTAAAAATGAATAATATTAATTTTTTTTAATTTAATAATGATTTTTAATTATTATTTAATTAATTTAATTTAATAATATATAATTTACATAATTTTATTTGAGCATAAGTTAAAATAATAATTTTGGTTGGAAATTTCGTCGGAAATAATTTCGCCTGAAATTGAATCAAAAAATCGCCGGAAAAACGTCGAAAAATATGCCAAAAAATTTTCGTCGTTATTCCACCGGAAAAGCAGCAGGAATTTGTGACGAATTTTTTTCCGCTGGAAATGAGTTGTTTTCCTGTAGTGTAAATAATAAAATAATACGGTTTGGAACCCAATAAAAAAAGTAGAGTGGGAAAATTAGTAAACCAGTACGAGTATAGAATCAATAAAGAAGTCATTGCATTAGTATTATTAATCAGTAAAGTAATTGCATAAAGTAATAAAACCAAAGTATCGATAAAGAACTGACAAACTCAGATCAATATAATAAAATCCTATAACTATGTATATCTGCTATCCAATATATCATATGTTTAATATATTCATTATCTACAATGAATCAGTAGTATCAAATAATAACGATGTCTGTATCAATAATAATAAAAGTCCAATGAGAGGAATAATAAAATAATGCATTAATAATAAATTTGTATAGTAATAGGAATAATTTTTTAATATATACTATGCATTTTAGTATTCACACTAAACAAAAAATCATGATTTAAGCGATATTTTTTCAGTTTCATAATAATATAAGCAAATTGTTGGCTCAATAAATAAAGTCATCACTCTTTGCCCAGCAACACAATAATAACTCATTATAAAAGTTTGGCAGGGATGTTAAGCCCTTATTAACTAGTCCCAAGGCTAACCAAGAGGAGAGGTGAATTGGTATTTAAAAATTCCTCCAAACAAAATCACAAACACAACCAAATAATCACCACAAAAATTAAAGTGCGGAAATTAAATGCGGAAGTATAATAAGAAAGAATACATCAGATTTTATAGTAGTTCGGTCAACTTGACCTACGTCCACTCCCCAGAGCCTCTCCTCCAGGTATTGTACTCAACTCAGTGTTGCTCCTTTTACCCTCACAACAAGGCGGAGAAGCCCGGCCTGTACAAAAACTCCTTTCCACCGACTCTAGTGAGGCAGAGAACCCAACTCCTTTTGCTTTCTCTAAAAGCAGACAGAGAACGTTCCTAACTCATTTTGCTTCCTCCTAAAGCAGGCTGAGAACCTCCATCAGTTGCTGAAGTAGACCTCTCTAAAACCCCCAATGAATTAGGGATGACGACGACCGGACAAGATGACATGGATCCTTACTTGGAGCAACCTTTGTGAAACCCCTCACAAACTCCCCCTCACAAGATTCTCTATATCTCTCTCTCTCTCCCTTGCTCTCCCTCTCCTGTTGGCTCTCTGATCAGGTCAGGATAACAACAAAAGATCTTTATTGAGAAAATAAGACATTTTTTAAACAAGGGCTCCAAATTAGCCCTAATTAGCAACTAATCATCAAATATATTCTAGGATAATAGTATATCATCCTGTATGATTAGTTCAACTCGATGAATATCATTCAAAACATCACCCTGGATGGATGTCTGGATGAAGAAAAAATAACTAGATCGTCTTGGTCAATTAATACAAAATGACAAATATCATCCAAAATATTGCCCTGAATAGATGTCTAGATGATGAAAAAATAACTTGATCATCCAGGCCAATCTAAAGATCATCCTGGACGATTTGTTCAATTCAGCTAATATCATCCAGAGCATCACCCTGAATGGAGCCAGGTCGATTATTGATCATCCAGAAAAAACTAAAGTTTGTGAACTGATCATCCAAGGCGATATGATCGAGCAATCAAATCTTAATTGCTTTCCTTAATTACCAGATTAATTTAAGCATAATTATACTGCATCGTCCAAGCCGATGTCCTAGATGATGTCCAAAAATAAAAGATGCCTAAATAGATCTGGTGGCTAATTCTTTCTAATTTGAACTTATCATCCTGGTCGATGCTAATATCATCCAGGACGATGCACTTAATTGTGGCTGTCTTAAATAGGATGCCCTAATTAGGGTTTCTTTTTTTTAGACAATTGTCCAGGCCAATTTGTGGATCATCCCGGACGATGTGATCGAAAACAAAAAAAAACTCTAAAACAATAAAAAAATTTCTCACAAGTGTGTGTGCATGTGCAAGGTTACTTAGCATCAGGACCTACAATGCTATAATGAACTCAAGAAAAGATAAAAGACACTTATCATACATTATGAACTGACTCAGTTATAATCTACCCAATCTTGAACTTGTTCGATTTATAATTTATTCTTGTGGACCTGAAACGTTAGTATGCAAAGCAGTCTTAAAAAAATAGAAATGTTTGCTATCATCAAAATTATATTCTTTGAAATCAGATTCGCAACACATTAAAACTCTCAATTAGTATCACATGAATTAGTAGATGATAACATCAAATCACAATATTTAAAAAAAAGTCAGTCGACCCATCATCCTATATAGGTTAATCAATGTCTAATCAATAAGTCAGTCAGTCGTTACTTCTTTTTTGCACATGCACGTTATTATTATTGTATTAAAATAGTAAAATTGACATATCCACATTCATTAACAATGCATTACAGTAAATAAAATATAATTGGATTTAATTTGAAAAGTGTTAAAATATCCTAACAATAAGCAACAAAAAATCCTAATGAGAAAAAAATTATATTTTTAGAAATTAACCAAATTATCAAAGATTGTGTAAAACATCATTCTAAAATTTTAATTGAGCTAAAATATTATTTTTAGATGTTAAAATAAATTTTTGAATAGGTAAAAATTCCTATTTTTAAAAAAATTACACAATAAAACATCTCAAATAAATACTCTAAATGTGCATAATCTCAATTATTATAATATATAAATAGTTACGAGGTGAAAGTTTTAATAATAGAAATTTATCCTCATTTTTCGGTAATGGGAATATAAATTTGATCGGATAAATACCAAAATATATAAAATTATTGAAATAAAAAATATGATAATGATTCCCACGAGACAAGAAAATCTCCTAATAGGATCAACTAATAAAAATTACTCTACGGCCTCTAAATCAAGCATTTCTTTTTTTTTTTTTTCTGTCCTTAATTTTCTCTTATTTCTCTCAAATTTTTCTTTACATTTCTCTGTTATGAGAATTTGGGAAGAAAGAAAGCTTATGTAATGATATTTTAATAAAATAAAATTATAACATTAATATAATTATGTAATTTAATTAGTTTTCAGTATAAAATTAATATAAATACTTTTCAGGCTTCAAAAATTATAAAAAAAAAACTCCATGAAATAGCACATTTTATTTAGAAAATCTTGGTAAAATCTGTTTGCAAAATAAACAACTAAAGGTCCCAAAATCCTCACTTGTATCGACAAGTATAAATTTCTTAAGGATTTCTATTAGTTTCCAAAAATTACAAAAACATTAGTAAAATGACTCTTCAAAACATTTGTTTGACTTGATCAAAATACGGGCTATTACAACCCCCCCCCCCCAAATAATAATAATAAATAAATAAATAAATAAGTTAAACTGAATGATTAAAGTTATAAAATTAAATTTCTAAGCTTATGGTTATGTCATTTTTATATAAAAATTATTATTTTTTATATCCTCAAATGTTTTGAATAAAAATATTTTCCTTTAAGATATAGAAAAACAATTCCACTTAAATTAAAGTGGGTGACGGAAGTGGCATAGCCAAACAATTGTAGCTAAATTAGAATAATGTTTTAAGAGCCATTAAAAAAATATTATATTCATCTTATGAACAAATGTGCATGACTAAAATTATGTTTCTTATGAAACCTTTTTACATAGCAAATTCTCTAAAAAATCAACTTTTAGGATTTAGTGTCAATTTGAGACATATAGCTATTTATAAAGTTATTTGTGATGTAATCCTAGAGAAAGTAACTTAACAAATTGGTGTTATTATGTGAAAAACAAAGCAATTATAAAACTATCCTAAATAACCCCTGAATAACTTGAAATTGCATTGGAATAGCTCTCTAATAAATTAGTATTGTTAAGAAAATATTAATATTAATAATATATAGTCCCCATACAAAAAAATAAATCAAAAATCATTTAAAGACAATAAATCATTAGATCCACAAGTTAATTAACAATTTTTATATATTATCATAAGAAACTATCACAATCAATGCAACTAATAAAGCACTTAATACAATAAACTAACCTAACTAAAACACCACATGTTGTCACTTAACCTACTGAAAATTGTATAACTTATTGTGGAAACGTAAGATAAATGACTAAAATTGAATGATATTTGATAAATAGTACACATTAAAGCTTATTTTTTGTTTCATGATAAAATTTGATTGGTGTGTACCTATGATCAATGATCCTTCAATTATAATCATTCATTTTATAATTCAATCATAAAACTAGTACTAAAGTTCTTATCATATAATTCATATTCATTACAAAACAAACTTATAAAATTAAAAGCTAGTCGACTAGATTAACGTGAAGCCGACAAACATATAACTCTCCCTCGAATTTCTCTCTCAATAAAATTAGGTTTGTCATTGTCACCATTATTGTAACTACTATTGCTAGTAGTCATTTTATGTGATGAAGTCTTTGTATAGAATCCAAGGTGTTTTGGTCCAGGAGAGAGTTTCCACTTAAAGTCTACTACCAGCCCTTCATTCAAGTATTGCGTAGCTTTCAAGTATAGCACAGCAGTCCCTTCAAGTTTATCCTTAATATCCAACTCGGAGACAATTTTATTATCTATTGCCACGCTCATCTTTGTTCTTTCCTCTCCATCAAAGCTTATCACAATGTCATGTAAGTTACCATTAGGTAAGAAGTGAGCTTCCGAGATGAGGTAGCCATTTTCGTGCTTCTTACCCCTCATTGTATAAGTCCTCAAATGTTGCAAATGTTGACCTGATGTACGTTCTGGTACCAGCTTGTTTGGATGATGCGCCGAACGATTTGGTTCCAATTCATCTATGTTGGATCTTGCACAACAAATTTTTGAGATTTTGTTCATGATTCAAAGAAAGAATTAAATTCTTATGCTTATTTCTTTTTTGTGTATGATATAAGAGAGGTGATTAGATATCAATTTATAGAGTTGTAAAATGTTAGAAAATAATGTTTGGTTTTCTTAATATGGGTACATGCAAGATTTGATCAGAGGAAAATGCATTGCGTCACCTTAAAGAGGAAAATTGATTAAACAAAATGATATTTAAGTGGTAAGAAGCTACGAATGGAAACAGTACAAATATGAAAAAGAAATATTTCTATAGAAAATTCTATTAGAAAAATTCAGCCCATACAGCCAATTTATATCGCCAACAACATTCATATTGAAGACCCATTTCCAGCCTATGAATTCCCATCTTTGAAAAACCTTGAGCCAAAGAATCTGCCACTATATTCTCAATAAATTTTAGAAGGAAAAAAATAATCTCATATAACTAATTAAGCACTAATATTTAATAATAATAATAATATTGATACATTTCTTTTATTGATAAATCCGTCGAGGTTTCGTGTTGCCATCACAACTGAAAGTCCTGAACGAGATTTGATATGGATGATTTGTTGAATGACATGGTCTTGTAGTTTTCTATTTGTATCATTTTTATGAAATAACTATTTTTAATTTCTTTTAAATGATTTGCTCAATAATGTAAATGTTAAAAATATTGGAGTTAGTTATCAATTTAAAAGTGAGCCAACCTAACTCTTTAGTTGGCATGATAAATTGGCTTGTGAGCTCGAGCTCGATGAGCTGATCAAGAGTCATGTTTGAGCTAGCATCAACACAACTCATTTGTTTGCGAGCCAGCTTATTTAAAAAATATTGATATAAAATATATTAGAATTAATAATTCATATATAAATCTATTAAAAGAAGAGAGGAGACCAGGAGAAATCTGATATCTCTCTTGCCACCAAGCTTCTCCTTGACCATCGCCTGACCACAGACTATCGCTGGACTTCTGCCCGACCATCGTCCCTCTCAAGACCTTTTCCCGACCATTGTCCCTCGCCATACTTCTGTTCGACCACTAACTGTAGACAGTCCTTCTGACTCCTATCGCAATTTAACGATTTTTTCAACCTCCGTCGCCCGTCGGCTACGATCTTCCCGACCCCCGTCGCCGGATAGTCGCCACCAAGTATTGTTCTTCTGACCTTCTTTTGTAGATAACGACCTTTCCAAATTCTATCACCCATCGACCAAGGTTCTTTTAATCCACATCGCCAAATAATAGTTTTTCGGATCGTAGTCAGCGGCGGACCACCGTCGCCCGCCGACTACGGTCCTTCCAACCCTCGTTGTCATATGACTATCTTTCTGACCTTCGTCACCCGCTGACTACGGTCCTTCTTATCCCCATCGCTAGATAACAGTCTTTCTAACCTCTATCGCCTACCGACTATGGTCTTTCCAACTTTCGTCACCCGCCAACTATGATCCTTCCGACCCTCAAGGCCAGATAATGTCGACCAATGTTGCCCATCGACTGTGGTCCTTCCAAGACTCCTCATCAAATAATGATCTTTCTGACCTTAGTTGCCCGTCGACTATGGTCCTTTTGACTCTCATCACCAAATAAAGTTTTTTCTGACCTCCGTCGCAAGTTAACTACGATCTTTCTGACCTTTGTCGCTTGTCGATTATGATCCTTTCGACCCTGGTTGTCATATTACAATATTTTTGACCTCCATCGTCCGCCGATTATGGTCCTTTCGACTATGGTCTTTTTTTACCTCAATTGTAAGATAAAAGTCTTTCTAGTCATTATCATCCGCCGACTATGGTCCTTCCGACCTTTGTCATTAGGCAATGATCTTTCTAACCACTTTTGTTTGCTGACTACAGTCCTTCCAACCTCCATCGCCAGATGACGATCTTTCCAACCTACGTCACACGCCAACTAAAATCTGTTTGTCCTATGTCGTAAGACAACAACCTTTATGACCATTGTCGCCTGCCAACAATAGTCCTTCTGACCTATGTCACCAGAAAAAAATCTTTCTGGTTACTATCTTCTGTTGACGATCCGTCCGACCTCCATTGCTAAGCAAAGATCTTTTCGACATCCATCATCCCCCCCCCCCCCCCCCCCCCCCCCGACTACAGTCCTTTTGAGACCTCCATCACCAAGAAATGGTATTTATAACCACTATCTTCTACAGATTATGGTCCTCCCGACCTCTCTTGTCATACTACGATCTTTCTAACCACAGTCGCCTACTGACTAGGGTCCTTCCAACCTTCGTCGTTAAATTATGATCTTTCGGACAATTGTTGATTGTCGACTACGGTCCTTTCTATTATAACTCGGGCTCCCGAGTTTATAATTTTTTATAATAACAAATATTACTAATTACATATTGTGTCTCCTAGTATTTGTATGCATATTTGCTTTTGTCTATATTAGCATTTAAGGTACATCATGCACCACTCAATGAAGATTTAGGGCTCATAATTGGGTGAATATATATATATATATATATATATATATATATATATATATAGGATATGCTTCTTTATTTTTATTTAATTTTTTCAAATTATTGTGTCAAGTTAAGTAAGGGTGTATGTCAGTCTGATGATCGTGTACACACACACAATGAGAAAATTTAGAGTGTATTTTTATGAAATAATCATACTGTATGATTAACATCATAATGTACGATCTGCTACTCAGAAAATTACCAAAATGGATAATTATGTAATTAAAGCTATTTGAACTAATCGTATCAGATGATCTTGATTAAACAAGAGTTTTGAATAAAGTCTGAGATTAAAACATAAGTTTTGAATAAAATCTAATTTAGGCATGCGAATAGTAAATTTTTCAATCATAATAGACTCAAAAAAAGCTGCAAGATTCTCAATCTCTTCCTCAAAGATCCAAAGTTTGTTCATCCCACTATGGATTAGGGCTATGAGCTCAGGGAAAGTCACATAAGAAGAATAAACAAAAAAAAGCATCATTAAATGAGTGAGATTTATTTTTATGGGCTAAAAAGGCAGGATCACTCAACGAACAATGGTTAATTTCTATTTGAATGGATAATCCCTTAAAGGTGGAAGAACCATAAAAAAAGAATGGTAAAACCAATAAAAGGTAAAAATATCCCTAGTTGACATCAATAAAAGATGATAAGTTTCCCCACCAATAGCTTTAAAATAGTCATATGAGTAGTATAAAGGGAAAATTATTGGAAACAAAAGTCGGCTTTCAAACATCTGATTAAGGGGCATAACAATACTAAGTACTTTCATGCGTTAGTCAAGAAAAATAGAGCTAAAAACTTTATCCATAAAATTTGTATGCAGGATGGGACCACTATTGAGGATGAGGAGGGAATTGCTAAGTCTGTTGTGGAACTTTACCAAGTTATTCAATAAAAATTTTGAGCCTAATCCTAGTAACCATTCGGACATCATTCCTACTATCATTACTGAGGAGGATAACATTTTACTTAATAAACTCCTATCTTACAAGGAAATCAAGAATATTGTTTTTGATATGAATGTTGATTCTGTGGTTGGTTCGGATGGGTTTACTACTAAGTTCTTTCAAAATGCTTGGAATGTTATTTGTGATGATTTTGTGGCCGTGGTTCTGGACTTTTTAATGGTAACACTATTCCAAAATTTTTCATTAGCACTTTTATTGTTTTTATTCCTAAAAAGTTGGCTGTTAGAAATTGGGATGATTTTCGTCCCATTAGTCTTTGTTCTTTTTTTAGCAAAGTCATCTCTAAAAATTTTAATGGGCGTTTATCCCCCTTACTCTCTAAAATTATTTCTCATAATCAAACTAGATTTGTGAAAGGGAAAACTATATCTAATAACATTTTATTAGCCCAAAAGTTTACTAATTATTTGGATATTAAAGTTAGAGGTGGTAAGATTATTCTTAAATTAGATATTGTTAAAACTTATGACAACATCAATTAGAAATTTATGTATTCCATTATGTAATTTTTTGGTTTTAATGCCGACTTTATTAAGTTAATCAAAAACATCATTGAAGATTCTCTATTATTGTCAACGGTAAAAGTAAGGATTTTTTTTAAGCTTCTCATGGTATTAGGCAAGGGGATTCTATTTCTCCTGCCCTTTTTATTATTATTGCTGAGTATCTTTCTGGAGGTCTCTCTTATCTTTTTTGCTTTTCATACTATTCTTAGGTATAAAACTGCTGGTGGCTTTCCTATAACCCATTTATGTTTTACGGATGATGTTATAATTTTCTATAATGATTATGTGAAGATGGTTAAAATTCTTATTATATTTTTGAATAATTTTGAGATGATTAGTGTTCTTATCCTTAATTAAAATAAATGTTATTTTATTACTTCTTAGAATTTTCCTAGAGATCGCATTACTGCTATTAAAGATATCATTGGTTTTAAGCATGGTTGTTTACCTTTAAAGTATTTGGATGTTCCTCTCTATAAAGGTTATAAAAGTCTTTTCTATTGGATGTGCTTATCACTTCTGTGCAAAATAAGCTTAATCTTGGGAGTTTAATTTTCTGTGTTTTGGTGGGAGATTAGTTTTAATCGAAGGTGTGCTTTGTTCTTTACCTATTTATATTTTTCAATGTCTTCAACCTACACTTATTGTGTGCAATAGAATTGAAAAATTATTCAATAAGTTTTTTTGGAAGGGCGAAAGTGGCAATTTTAAAATTATCTGAACCTCTTGGAGAAATTGTTGTGGTGTTCTAGAAAAAGGTGGTTTGGAGTGTAGAATTATGGTTGACTTAGCGCATGCATTTTTCTTAAAATTATGGTTTAATTTTAAAAAAAATAAGAGCCATTGGGTTGAATTTATGAATGTGAAGTACTGTTTTGGCAAGCATCCGACCATTACCTATTATAAGGCTGATTCCAGAGTTAATTGGAAAATATTGTGTAACATTAAATGGGAAGTTGAACCTCTGATTAGTTGGGGTATTGACAAAGCAAAGTTATTTTTTTCGCAGGATAACTGGTTGGAAAATTCTTCTATTGATCAGATACTTGATTCTTCTTCTATTGATGATAGCAAAGTTAATTCTTTTATAGATAACAATGGTTCGATCTATAGTAAACTAGTGGAGATTATTCTTGATTTTGTTATTAGTAAGATTTTAAAAATTCCTTTAAACACTGATACTGAAGTTATCCTTTTATGCAATATGGCTAGTAATGGCATATTAATACTTAAGGAAGCTTTGAATTTTATTAGAAAGAGAAATCTTGTTAACAAAATTTTCAAGATGATCTGGCATAAGAGTATGCCTTCCACCATTTCTACTTTTATTTGGCGTGTTATGTAGAAATATGTTTCTACTGATGATATTTTACAAAAAAGAGGTTTTGTCTTAACTTTTAAATGCAATGTTGTTATCATGTAGAGAATATGCATCATATTTTTATTTTAGGTCCCATTGCTGCTGAGATCTCGATTTATTTTGAGGACGTGTTTAATATTATCTACTTTGATGTAAATATTTCTATCAAGTGTTCAAATTCCTTTAAACACTGATACTAAAGGTCTCCTTTTATGCAATATGGCTAGTAATGGCATATTAATACTTAAGGAAGCTTGGAATTTTATTAGAAAGAGTAATCCTGTTAACAAAATTTTCAAGATGATATAGCATAAGAGTATTCCTTCCACCATTTCTATTTTTATTTGACGTGTTATGTATAAATATGTTTCTACTGATGATATTTTACAAAAAAGAGGTTTTGTCTTGACTTTTAAATGCCAATGATGTCATCATGTAGAGAATATGCATCATATTTTTATTTCGGATCCCATTGCTACTAAGATTTGGATTTATTTTGAGGACGTGTTTAATATTATCTACTTTGATGTAAATATTTCTATCAAGGACATTCTGGATTTTTGGTTTACTAACTCGAAAGGACATATTACTAATATTATTTATGTCCTTATTTTGCGGCATCTCTGGCTTGCTAGGAATAATTCTATCTATAACAATATTGTTATGAACCATGAGCATATTATTAGGAACGTCAAAGATAAAGTTTGTAAATTATTCAATGTGAAGCTTTTGACCTCTAAGAATTTTAAGGGTTATTTGTTTTTTTGGTAAGGCTTTGGGTATTGAACTGCATATTAAAAGGGGCATACATACTCCTAAAATTATTTACTATTCTAAACCACCAATGAATGTTTTTAAAATTAATACTGATGGTTCTGTGAAAGACAACTCTTGGGGTTGTGGAGGTATCATTAGAGACTTTCTTGGTAATTTTGTTATGGCTTATGCTAGTCCTTTAGCTAAATAATCTATTAGTTTTATGAAATTATCTGCTATCCTTCACGGTTTGAATTTGTGTCTTTCTTTGGATATTTTTAACATTTCAATTGAGGTGGATGCTTTGTATATGCTTTGTTGCTTAAACGATATGGATGAAAAGGTCCGCAACCCTAAATGTTTTTACATTATTAAAGGAATTAAGCAACTTCTTTCACTATTTAATGTTAAGTTGACTCATGTGTTTAGAGAAGGAAATGTTTGTGCTGATTGGTTAGCCAACTACGGTTGTAATCTGGATTATCTTACTGATATCCCTTATAACTCCTTACATGATTTCATTAAGGGCATCATTAGACTTGACAAACTTGGTTTCCCTTATGCCAGAACTTAGCCTCTGAGTCTTATGGGCTGGGTGTGGTCGAGATATCAATGATCTTCATTTTCCTAATGATTGTTGTGCCTTGTGTTTTGTTTTTTGCTGTCGGTTGGGGGGAAGTTTTTGGTTATGACTGGTTTTTTTTGAATTATGGTCATAACCTTTTGTGTTTCTCATCTTTTCCTTTTCCTTTTTTAGCTTGCAGGTGGGAGTGTCTGGATGTGATCCTTGGCTTTTTTCAAGGTATTAGATCTCTGTTGTGGAATTCTAGTAATAGCATTAATTTTTCTTGGCCTATTGTCTTTTACCATGGGAGTTTTTGTAACTTTTATTATCATAACTTGTATTGGTTTGGGAGCTATTGTTTGTTATAATAGTTGTTGTATTGCTATTTATTCTGGCATTATTAACATTTTATCTTTGTTGTGCGTCGTCCGACCTTCGTGGGATGTCTGGGGTTTTTTTGGTGCTTATAACTTTATTGTTTTGAGCTTTGATTGGGCATTTTTATGGTGGATTTACATACCAGGATCTATGTGTGCCATTTTGGATCATGGGAGTTTAATCATTTATATCGAGTATTCCCATCATCAATTGTTTATTTCGTCTGCTAAGTGCTACATATTACAGGTTGTCATTTATTATAATATTTGCTTTCAAGTTGCTTTGAGTTTTATATTTCATTGTTATTTCCATATTTGTTGTGTTTATTTCTCTTTTGTAGCCCCTCTTCCTTGCATGATCTTTGGATTGATGATAATATTGTAAAAAGGGGAAGTTTTTTGCAGGAACATTGTGGTGAAAGTTTATATCATTGTCTTAATTTCTTTATTGGGTGTTGTCCTCTTAAAGCCTTAGATTGTTATTAGGTCTTTTTGTTACTTGTAGTTCTGAGAACCATCATCTCTTATGTTTTATTTTGTTTGATTTTTTGTTGCTCTGTCGAGCTTTCGTGAGTTGTAGGTTCTCTTTAAGAACTTTTGTAACCTTTTTTTTTTATTAAAGCGTTGGTCTCTCTGTAGGTTTCCCTTAAAAAAATATTCATATGAGTAGTATAAAGAGAAAAGCATGGAGAGAGAGAGAGAGAGAGAGAGAGAGAGAGAGAGAGAGAGAGAGAGAGAGAGAGAGAGAGAGAGAGAGAGAGAGAGTTTAATAATATGATGCGATTGTAAATTACATTCAATTCCTCTAAATTAACAAAGCATGGCAACGTCTTAAATTTGTTTTAGAGCTATAAATAAGATATTGTACATTAATCTTTTATAAATGTCTCTTATATTAAAACATTTTTAGAGTTATAAATAATATGGTCTAGCATTAAACTTTTATTAAATTATCTTATATTTTTATATTTTTATTCCTTTATTAACAAATAAACAACTTATATGTCGTTTGCTATATAAATTCAGTTATTCAAAAAGCCTCGCCATACTCTCACACTGTATTTGATTTTATGATCATGTAAAACTTAATTACTTCAAAAATTATAAAGGCAAACCTAAAGAAATATCTATATGAATTATTACTATAAAAATATGAACTACTGTACAGTTTATTTTTATGGAGACAAAGAAATGATAAGAGTTTTTAAAACAATATCAAATGCCAAAATGCTCTTAGTTTATTTTTTATGTCATTCAAGTGAAATCTACATCTTGGCGGGCTTAGTTTGCTAACGTTAGGGACTCGTTCTTTCCTTGAAGTTTCTCTTTATTATCTCGTTCCATCGTCATCTTCGTTCTTTTCTTGCTATCAAAGTTTATTACTATTAGAGCCCACTCATCAAACTAAAGACATCAGCTCAAATAGATTGTAATAGGATAAGCTTATGTATTTACTATGGTACACCATATCCTGGTTCAAGCATGTATCTATATATTGTATATGTATCTTTACGAATAGAATAACTTTACCTTTCCATTCGTTTCTCTGTCATGTTCTCCGACTCTTGCTCTGGAATCGCTACCATGACTTTCTACATGGTATCAGAGCTTTTCTAGCTTCACCGCATCTACATTCATGGCTTCCTCTTCTGTCTCCCAAACCGAAGAAACTAGGGATCAAGAATCATCTGATCCCACCGGCATTCCCACATCTCTGAAGTTCGTTGTCTCTAACCTAAAGAATCTCGTTCCCAATCACTTGTCCGCTGAGAACTACTCTATCTGGAGAGCTCAGATCGTAAAAATCTTTCGGGCAAACGGTTTCCTGTCATTTCTTGAAACCACTGCTGAGGTTACCCCCAAATTTCTTTCCAATGCTAACGGTTCCAAGAATCCTAATCCCGCCTATCAGCAATGGATCCTCACGGATCAAAACTTGGCGGCTGCTCTTTGTTCGTCGATCTCAGCAGCAATCTTACCATATATTTTAAACCTTCAGTCCACCGCTGAAATTTGGGCGTCGCTCGAGGTCCGATTCCAGTCGTCTAATCGGTCTCGAGTCATACAGCTCAAGAACGAGCTGCACAACATATCTATGAAGAAGGCCACCATGACGCAATACCTTCAAGAAATTAAAGCATTGGTCGACAACATCGCGGTGGCAGGCTCCGCCGTCGACACTGAGGACATCATCCTCTACATCTTGAACGGCTTACCAGCGTCCTATCAAGCGTTCAAGACCTCTATTCGTACCATGATTCAACCTATTTCGTTGGATACTCTTTACTCTCTTCTTCTTAGTGAAGAGGTCAACGTGGCAATGGAGTCCGCCCGCAACACCATTCAGTATGATCCAAAACTTGCATTATACACAAACAGAGGCCGTGGACGTCGGGGTCGTGGAAGAAACTCGTCCGGTAATCCTCAACAACGGAATAATCCTCCCACCACCTACCAGATATGTAATAAAAGTGGTCATTCAGCGGCTGCTTGTTGGCATCGCCTGAATATGGAATATGCCCCTCAGCAAACGGCGGAAGCTAACAGAGCCTTGACAGCCAACCAAGAACGTCCTTCTCAAGAATGGTACCTGGATTCGGGAGCTTCTTCCCACATGACGAACTCCTTCGACAATCTTTCTCTCACTCAACCTTATCGTGGTTCGGATACAATCACAATTGGAGACGGTCGCTCGATCCCTATAGCTCATACCGGCGACGGTCTTTTGCCTACGCCGGATCGTAAGCTTTATTTGTCCAATTTATTACACATTCCAAGCATTCAATTCAATTTGCTTTCCATCTCTAAATTAACTAAAGACAATAACATATATATTGTCTTCTCTCCTAACGGGTTTATTTTTAAGGACTTGCAGAGTCATCAAACGATCCTCACAGGACCGTGTCGCGCAGGACTCTACTCCCTTCCGAATCAAACGCTGACTTCTACTGCCAAGGCGCTGGCGGCCACTAGCTCGGACGCTCGTCTTTGGCATGAGCGTCTTGGTCATCCTAATAAGCATGTGTTTCAATCCATATGCCACAATATTCTACATTTGAAATTACCGTCTGTCTTTCCTATCTGTCACTCGTGTAAAGCCGCTAAAGGCCATAAAAATTCTTTTGACGTTTCTTTAAATAGACATTCTGTTCCTTTAGCATTAATTCATTCTGATGTGTGGGGGCCTGCCCCCATTGATTCGGTTCAAGGCTATAAGTATTACACTCTGTTTGTTGATGATTTCTCTAGGTATACCTGGATATTTCCAATGAGACAGAAATCGGAAGTCACTGACATATTTATAACTTGTAAAACCTTCATTGAAAATCAATTTTCACAAAAGATTAAATGTCTTCGCACTGACGGAGGTAAAGAATATGTTAATAACCGCCTTCTGTCTCATCTAAAAGAATGCAGTATACATCATCAGCTATCCTGCCCCTATACGCCAGAACAAAATGGTGTAGATGAACGAAAGCACCGGCACGTCATCGATACCACAAGAACATTAATGCATAGAGCCTCGGTTCCTTATAGCTACTGGCCAGATGCTTCTAATACTGCAGTGTACCTGATCAATCGCATGCCGTCCTCTAACACCAACAACACATCGCCGTTTACTCTACTGTTTAATCGACCTCCCTCCTATCAACACTTAAAAACGTTCGGGTGCGCTTGTTATCCGTTAATACCGCCTCACCTTCGTCACAAGCTTCAACCAAATACCAAACCTTGCATTTTTCTCGGATACTCGGATGTCTACAAAGGGTACAAGTGCCTAGATGTTCACACGAACAAGATCCAGTTCTCTCGGCATCTAACATTTGATGAGCAGTCTTTCCCTTTTCAACCGTTCAGTGTAACTCATCTGCAACAACGGTTGACATTCATCCCTCCCTTCTCATCCCACACTCTATAAGCACTTCTCAACACCAACATATATTGTCTCATATTAATCTTATACATCTTACTAACACTACAGAACCTCCTTCTTCTGCTCAGGATACCCAAGCACCAACGCCGGATCATAGCACGCACTTGCCGTCTTCAGCTGTGCCTGTATCTTCTTATACTCTGGAATCTGACAGCACATCAAGACCGCAGCCTGTTCCTACTCATACAATGGTTACTCGTAGTAAAACAGGTAATCTAAAGCCTCGCCAAATGCTAAATCTAACACATCAATTGCAGCATTCTCCTTCTCAGTCGGAACCCAAGAACTATGCTGAGGCCGTCAAATCCTCCCACTGGCGAAGCGCTATGGCTCAAGAAGTTCTAGCATTACAACGCCAAGGCACTTGGGATTTAATTCCACCTCCTACTAATGCGTCAATTCTTGGAAGCAAATGGACATTCCGTATTAAACATCATGCTGACGGCTCAATAGCTCGATACAAAGCGAAATTGGTGGCTCAAGGAAATCGTCAAGAATACAGCATAGACTACACAGAAACCTTTAGTCCGGTTGCTAAGCTCCCAACAATTCGCATCTTACTCACAGTCGCTCTGAACAAAGGATGGCCGGTTCAACAACTTGAAGTAGAAAACGCTTTTCTACATGGACTATTAGATGAAACGGTGTACATGGCTCAGCCCAAAGGATTCGTAGATACAAACCACCCGGACTACATCTGTCGGCTTCGAAAATCCATCTATGGGCTTAAACAAGCTCCGCGCCAATGGTACAATACCCTCACCTCAACTCTTGTATCTCTTGGTTTTCAACCCAGCAAATCTGACTCATCTCTTTTTGTGTTTAAAACTGCCAATATTCAAATCTTTCTTATCATCTACGTTGATGATATGCTCATCACCGGCAACGATCAAGCAATGATCACTCGTCTTCTCAATCAATTAAATCAGAAATTTGCACTCAAGCATCTTGGTCATGTTCATTCGTTCCTCGGCATTAACATTCAGCAAATCCCGCAAGGCTATTTTCTATCCCAGACGTCTTATGCTCAGTCGATTCTGGAACTAGCGAACCTCACTCACTGCAATTCACTGGCTAATCCTCTGACAACCAAACAACCCACGGTCACTCCCAAGGATCCTCATCTGTCGGATCCAAGCTTATACAGACGTATCACGGGCTCCCTACAATACCTTACAATCACTAGACCCGATATTGCCTATGCTGTCAACTTCTTATCGCAACACATGCATAACCCGAATGAACAACATGTCTATTGTCTGAAGCGACTACTTCGATACATTAAAGGAACTAAGCACTTCGGTCTACCGATCACTGTAAGTTCTCTTCAACTCAAGTCTTTTTCTGACGCTGACTGGGCAGGTGATCCAGTGTCTAGAAAGTCCACTTCCGGCTACTGCTCGTTCCTTGGGGACACATTAGTCTCATGGACAGTCAAGAAACAGCAAACCGTTGCTCGATCCTCCACCGAATCCGAATATAGAGCTTTGGCCGCGGTTACGGCAGACATCCTATGGCTACGTCAAATTCTTCAGGACTTTTCTATCCCCTTAGAAACTCCAACTGAATTATATTGTGATAATATGTCTGCAATTGCTCTTGCTAACAATCCGGTTTTTCATGCGATGACCAAACACATCGAGATCGATCAACGCTTCCTCAGAGATCACATTATCAACAACAACATTGCTCTTCTTCCCATCAATACGATCGACCAAGTGGCGGACATCTTCACCAAAGCCTTATCAACACCACGATTTCAGGCTCTTCGTCTCAAATTGACGGTGGTTCCCGAACCGTCACTTTGCCCGGGCGTATTAGAGCCCACTCATCAAACTAAAGACATCAGCTCAAATAGATTGTAATAGGATAAGCTTATGTATTTACTATGGTACACCATATCCTGGTTCAAGCATGTATCTATATATTGTATCTGTATCTTTACGAATAGAATAACTTTACCTTTCCATTCGTTTCTCTGTCCTGTTCTCCGACTCTTGCTCTGGAATCGCTACCATGACTTTCTACAATTACAATGTCATGTAATTTACCATTAAGTAAGAAGTGGGTTTCTGAGATGAGATAATCATTTTCATGCTTAACGCCCCTCAATGCATAATAACTCAAATGTTGGAATAATTGATCTGAAGTATGATGAAACTTATGAAATTAAATTTCTATCTTTATGAATAAGTCTTTTTTATATAAAAATTAATTTTTTTATTCTCAAATGTTTTGAATAAAAATATTTTCCTTTTGACATATAGATAAAAAATCCACTTAAATGAAAATGGGCGATGAAAGTGGGATAGCCAAGCAATTGTAGTTAAATTAGATTAATGTTTTAGGAGCTATTAAAAAGATACTATATTCATTGTACGAACAAATGTGCATGACTAAAATTATGTTTCTTATGAAACTTTTTTAGTCCCCATACAAAAAAATATATATCTCAAAGTTCATTTAAAGCCATTAAATCATCATATCCGTCATTTAATTAACATTTTTATATATTATCATAAGAACTATCATAATCAGTGCAACTAATGAAGCACTTAATACTATAAACTCGCCAAATTAAAACACCACAAGTTCTCACTTAACCTAACTGGAAATTATATATAACTTATTATGAAAATGTAAGAAAAATAATTAAAATAGAAGGATATTTGATAAATAGTACACATTAAAGCTTATTTTTTGTTTAATGATAAAATTTGATTGGTGAGTGCCTATGACCAAGATTCCTTCAATTATAATCATTCATCTTATAATTCAATCATAAAACTAGTACTGAAGTTCTGATCATATAATTCACATTTATTACAAAACAAACTTATAAGATAAAAAGCTACTCGACTGGATAAACTTGAAGCCGGCAAACATACAACTTGCCCTCGAATTCCTCTTCAATAAAGTCAGGCTCGTCATTGTCACCGTTATTGTAACTACTACTGCCAGTTACCATTTTATGTGATAAAGACTGTGTATAGAATCCAAAGAATTTTTGTCCAGGAGAGAGATTCCACTCAAAGTCTATCACCATCCCATCATTCAAGTATTGAGCATCATTCAAGCATAACTCCGCACTCCCTTCAAGTTTATCCTTAATATCCAACTCTGAGACAATTTTATTATCTATTGCCACGGTCATCTTCGTTCTTTCCTCGCTATCAAAGCTTATTACAATGTCATGTAATTTACCATTAGGCAAGAAGTGGGCTTCTGAGATGAGATAACCATTTCCATGCTTGTCGCCCCTCAATCCATAATAACTCAAATGTTGGAATAATTGGCCTGAAGTATTTTCTGGTACAAGTACATTTTGAGGGTGACTCGGTTCCACTGCATTTATGTTAGGTATGCAACAAAAAAATTTTGAGATTCTATTCATCGTGGTTCAAAGAGAAAATTAAATTCTTATTATTATTTCTTCTCGCATATGATATAAGAGACGTACTTGGATATCAATTTATAGAGTTGCACCATGCTTGAGAATAGCGTTTGCTTTTCTTGATAGGTGTATATGTAAAATTTGAATCGAGGAAAATGCATTGCTTCAACTTAAGTGGAAATTGACTAAACAAAATGGTATTTAAGTGGTAAGAAGCTATGAATGGAAACATTATAAAGATGAAAAAGAAATATATCTATAGAAAACTATATGATAAAAATTCAACCCATATAGACAATTAATATCACCATAAAAATTCATATTGAATGCACCTTTCCAGCCTATGACTTCCCTTCTCTGAGAAACCTTGAGCCAAAGAACCTGCCACTAATATTCTCAATAATTTTTTGAAGGAGAAACATAATCTCATATAACTAAATAAGAACTAATATTTATTAATGATAAATGCATTGATAAGCTTCTTTTTTTATAATATGTTCAGGTTCGTTATATAATGATTCGATAATTTCGTCCAAATGATGTCATCACAACGGTGGGTCCTACACAAAATTTGGTGTGAATTTTTTTTTTTTTTGGGTTAAAATCCAATTATGGTCTTACGTGTTAATTCATCAAAAAAGGATTATAAGTCCAAAAAAGTATCAAATGTCCTATATTGCCCAAAGTGTTGTCATCAAAACAAAAATATATCGAAGAAGTTAATGATATCTACTGTTTTAAGATGATATCATTAGCTTCTTCGATATATTTTTGTTTTGATGACTACTGCTTTAAGTTAGATCAAACACTAAAAACATAATACTAAGTTAAATTAACTTTTCCTCTCCGCTATGGTTTTTTCCCTCGCGACGGCGGCGTGCCGCTCTCCGCTCGGGGCCGTGGCGTTGGCTTCCAGGGAAGTTTTCCATTTTTCTTCCTCTGGTTTTGTATTGTTTCTGAGGTTTTGTTGGTGGTTTGCTTTCCGGCATGCGCCGGATGGCTCCGAATCTTGTTGATCATGGATTTTTAGTGGTTTCGTCTTCCTCTCGGTCTTTTCTTCAAGCTTTATCGGGATCTTCCTCTAGTAATGAATTTCCTAAACTTAAGGTATCGTCTTTTCGCGGTATGCCTTCCTTGTGGATTTCGGATGATGAAATCATGGCTTTGGCTAAACCTTTGCAGTTTGCTCTTGTTGGCTTTTTTCCTACGAAACGCCCGTCTCTTGAATCAATTCGTAAATTCTTTTTTAATCTTAAGCTTACTGGTGATGTGTCGGTAACTTTGCTGGATTCGTCCCATGTGTTAATTAAACTAGAACAAGATTTGGACTATTGTCGTATTTTCTGTCATAGATCCTATTTAGTTTTAATTGTTTTATGAAAATTACTAAATGGTCTCCCTTTGTTGAAATTGGGGTTGAATCTCCTGAGATCCCGATCTGGGTCTCTTTCCCCTCCTTAAGGCCGCATCTTTTCTCTCTTAAAATTTTGCATGGCTTAGCTTCCATCTTTGGTAAGCCTCTTAAAATTGATACGGCTACGGCTGTGGGCTCTAGACCATCTTTAGCTAGGGTTTTAGTTGAACTGGATATTACTAAAGCTTATCCTGATCGTATTTGGCTGGGTTCTGAAAAGCTTGGATACGTGCAGCACGTTGTCATGGAAGAATTCCCTGTTTTTCGTAGTGCTTGTCATTGTTTCGGCCATGCTGTGGGTGAATGTAGGAATAAAGCTGTTGTTTTAGATGCTTCTATTTTACCTAAAACCGTTTTTTCTAATGCTAAAACTGTTTCACCGGTTTTTGTGGAGCCGTTGGATGGACATCAAGATGCTGTGATTGTGCCTACTTTGGTGAATTTTGATTTAGCTAGAGAAGAATCGGTCGTTCCTAACGTTGTCATTGTTGATTCTGAACCTGTTTCTAAAGTTTTATCTCCTAATGCTTTGCCTTTCATACCCCCTGCTTTGGATCTGGAGGGGTCGTTGGGTAAGCCTTTGTTAACTGATTCTATTTCTGGAGAAATTGCTGTGGTTAACCCTGCTGTGAATATTTCTGTGGATGATGGGTGTTTGGTGAATTCAATGGCTTCTAATCATTTGCTGGGTCGTGAGGCGGTGCAGCCTGTTGTTTCGGTGGAAACTGTTCCTGTGAGTGTTGAGCATGTCGAATCGATTCAGAACTCTTTGCTTGCTGCAATACCGGCTGGTAATGTGACTCATTTTATTCCTGCGTGTGGGGTTGATGGTTTTGGTCATATGGTTGAGGCTTTGTCGGAAAGTGATTTGGTGCCGAAAGGTAGTGAATTGGTGGTTTCTATCCCTTCTTTTCATACGACTGTTCCTGTCGAGTGCGGAGGTGGTGTAGTTGTTGGTATGGAGGACTCTAATCGAGTCCAGAATAATGTTTTCAATGTGGATTTTAAGGTGGGTGGTCAGGGGTTTGTTTCAGATATGCAGAATTTGGTGATCAATTAGCAAAACCTGTTAAATGTTCCAGTTAAACTATCGGGTGGGAATAGTAAAACCAATGCTGATTGGTTGAATAATTCGTCTGAAGTCGATTCTGATTCGGAATCTTATTCAGATTTTGGCGAGGAGCCCAAATTGGTTCGTGGAAAAAATATTAAGGTTGCTTCTCGGGGAAAATTTTGGAATCGAGGTGGCAGGAGAAGATAATTACCTTTTCTTTTTGGCTTATTTTTTGCGGTTGATCGGTTTGCTCGATGTTTTGAATTGGAGATTGCGGAGCAATGATGTGGCTGGGGCTCCTCCCCTCATCAGCTATCTTGTGGCAACCGTTGGTGATCTTCACTAGTCTGGATGGTCCTTGCGCGGATTCGAGGTTCTGGGAGTCCCGGCTATCTGCTGAGCTCTCTTTTTGGATTTTAGCTCCTGTTTTGTTAATCTGTTTTGGTGTCGGTAGCTTTTTCGGGGTTTCTGTGAGCCTTCCTTTATTTTTTGTACCTCTTGATTTATTATTAATATATTTGTTTTGGTTAAAAAAAAAAATCTACTGTTTTAAGATGAAAGGAAAAAGAAAATGGAGCAATGAGCCATCACCTCAAATTAAAGCCCAAGCTCAAATCAACTTTGAAGCTCAACCAGACACCACAAGGCAAAAGGAGCCTAACTAATTACTAAAAGAATAATAAGTAAACCTCCAACAAGAGATTCATAATCAAGATCCCTATGATAAGCATCAGCTGGACGCCTAGACACAAAGCTATAGACATCAGTCATAGAATACTAGACCCTACAAGAAAGTTAGCTATTTTCGACAAATAAATATATCAAAAAATATGCCAAGTCTGTCATAAATTTAGCTTTATGGCGGATTTACGACGAAATACATTACGACACAAAAATATTTGTGATGGACAGAATTCATCACAAATATTTTGCGACAAATCTTTAGTGAATTTATGATGGAATTAAAGTCGAGAAAATGTCGAATTCATTCTAGCCACCCACCATTAATTCCACCGCAAATTATGATGGATTTGCGGCATAAATGCCGCCGCATTTTGCCCTTAAGTTTTAGGAGGACTTTTCTATCACACAACAAGCATGATGCATTCCTCCACCCATATTGCTAGTCCTCCAACATATTAGTATTAGGCTTCACATGCCATAATATCCTTTTCTCTACAACATAACTTAATATTATGCATCTCTTTTAATGGCCAACATTCTGCACTATAAAGCATTGCAGGTCTCACCACCATCTTATAGAATTTTCCCTTACGTTTGAGGGGGACTTTTCTATCACACAACAAGCTTAATTCATTCTTCCACTTCAACTATATAATAATGATATGTAACCAAATTATCTAAGGCGACTCTCTCTAATCTTATCTTCCACTGGGGCTACTCCAACCTTTACACATATATGCTCATTTCATATCCTGTCTCTAGGAGTAAAGCCACTCATCCACCTGAGCATCATTATCTCTGCAACACTTAAACTTAATATTATGCTTCTCTTTTAATGGCCAACATTTTGCACCATAAAGCATTGCAGGTCTTACTACATTTTATACAATTTCTTCTTAAGTTTGAGGTAGACTTTTCTATCATACAACAAGCCTGTTGCATTCCTCTACTTTGCCATCTAACCATAAAAAATCTAATAATATATCCATTTATTTTACCATTAATTTGAACAATAGACCCAAAATATCTAAAACAAGATCTGAGCACAAAACCTAAACTTGTAGTGAAATGCAACCAAAGAACACAAGTTACAACCACAAAAACTCCCACCAAATACAAGCATACATAGGCAAAAGGGTGACATGTGTCTTTGCGCACATAGTGTTTATTTTTTAGGAACAACATAAGTAAGCACATAGTGCACAAAAATACACCAAAAATCAATTCTACATTCAAAACCAAACTAAAAAGGTCGAAGGAAACAAAAAACCATACCAAAAGAAATGGAATAAAATAAGCAAGAGAGGAAAGCTCCAACAACAAAACAAATCACCCAAAAAAACACCATACAAAGCCCACCTATACAACCCTCCAATCAAAACAAGCCCAAGAAAGATCGAAGATAGTGAAACACAAGGTCAACAAAAAAAAGAATTAATATTAATCATGAGAACCCTACTCCAGCCACACTACAGACTTAAGCCAAACACTAACCAAAAGAACCACAAAGAAATAAAACAAATAGCTGAAAAGAAAAATCTAGCACTCCTTGCATAATGACTAAAGGCATCCCTCTCCCCATAAAAGCAAACACCACCCAGCGAAGACAAATAACCCCCAAACCATAGGACCACCCAGCTATTCAAGAAACCCAAACAACAAACTCAATAAAAACATCAAATAGCCCCAAAACCCACCCAACAAAAATTAAGAACCTCCCAAACCTCAAGCAAACCCAAGAATCTCATAATCACCAACCAGAGAAGGCAACAAAGAGCCCAGAGTTCAGTGGACCCTAAAATCAGAAAACAATTCAATCTCCCGGGATCAATAGAGACCACCGTACGGAGCCTTACATAAGTAGATATTGAAAACAAACCAAATCCAGCTAACAAAAAATCCATAGAAAGACCAAAAGAACACCCCAATCATAAGAACATATAGCTTGGTAACAAAAGGAGACCAACATATTCAAACAACCTTCCTAATATAGGGGAAGCCCATCTTGTTAAACCTCAGCATCCCTTTCACAATAAGAATCTTATTACAGTAATGAAAAATAATTGAATAAAAAATTGTTGAACCTTTCTTAACAAACCAATAAGTAGAACAATTTTCATCCCTCCAAATATGAGAGATTTTATAAATAAACTATTGCAAAATAGCCATAACTTTATAAAATAAATAAAATAAGTAGGCATTGTTACAATAATTGGAAGAGATCAAACTCGATAATAATTTGGATTCAGATTCTATCCAAATATTATTAATATGATTTTCCAAATAGATTTTGAGACCTCGCAAAAGAGCTTCCATCTCTGCCACAATAATATTATAGTTAAGGATCTTCGAGGAAAAAATCATCACAAAATTACCATGATAATCACAAATAATACATCCACAACCAGCACCAACATTAGAAACTAGTACTAAACCATCAATAATTAACTTAAATCGATTTAACACTGCTGAATCCAATAAAAGGTATTTAGAAATCCACTACTAGATGCATTACTCATAAGATTAAAAAAGTAGGAGATAGAAGAATTTCCCCCACAAAGCTTAGGTTTCAACAAATTAGCACAAAACAATAGATGGATTTTATTTTTAAGGAGAAGAATATTCCTCAGAACATTCACTTTAATATCATTATGCTTGTGCTTGTTTCTTTCTTTCCAAGAGAGCCAAAAAAACTAGCATAGGAATGTTAGTGATAACATGCCATTTAGGTTTTTTGAAAAACAAATCCTGGAGAAGATCAATACAATTATTTTAGTTAGCTCTCATGCTAACATTCAAATCATTTTCTAAAGTACACCAAACTTTGGAAGCAATAGACCCATTCAAAAAGACGCAATTAATAGATTCCAGATAATAGCAGCATTGACATTTAGAAGTGATATAAAGGCCTTTAGCTTGTAAATTCTCATACATGCTATAGAAAAATGCGTGTTACCGACAGTCAAAATCAGTTGGAAAATGCCCAAAATTAGTCGGAAATTAGTATTTCCGTCGGATTTTTTTTTTTTTTTTACAATAGAAGGCACGTCAGAAAAGTTGAACCGGCACAAAACAGGCCGTCGAACAATTTCCGGCAGAATAATTCCGCCGGTACAATTTCTGGCGAACTATTTTGCATCAGAAATAAAAAACTATAAACTATATAACACAACAGCTGCACCAGCTGCGCGCCACCCCATGCGCACACGCCCCCGCTAAGCCGGGACGACCAAGCGAGGCCGCAGCTGGCCGCATCCATGAGCACGCCTGCTGACCCAATTGAGCCCACATGTGGGCCCTAACAGACCCGAGCTGTAAGCCCGCCGTAGGCTGGATTCGATCCCCCGCCGACCCACTGTCAAGGCTCCAACAAATGCACCACTCAAGAAAATCTGTTAATCTAACTTTTTTTATTCTATTTAAATTATAACTGCTATTTAATCAATTTAATAAATTTATTTTAGCAATGATTTATTTAACAATTAATTATTAATTTAATTTATTTATTTAATTTAATTTATTTTAATGATGAATTATTAATTAAATTTAATAATAAATTATTAATTTAATTTAACAGTATTTTATTTTATTATGAATTGCTTATTATTATTTAATTAATTTAATTTTTTTTAAATAAGTTATTAAATTATTTACACAAAATAAATTAATTATAAATATTTATTATATTTTTAAAAAAATAATTTTGGTCGAAAATTTCATTGAAAATAAATCCGTTGGAAAATGAATCAAAAAAATCTGCCTGAAATTCGTCGGAAAAATAGCCAGAAATAATCTGTCGGTAATTCGCTGGAAATGCCGTCGTAATCTTCATGTGATGAATTTATTTCCGCCCAAAATTCTGCTGAAAATGAGCTATTTTTCTGTTGTGACACTTGAATGAAACCTTTAAGAATCCTCCAAATTAAAATGGAAAGGATAGAAGAGTTCCAAAATTTTCCAAAAACTACATAAACATTCCATTTAAACCTAAATTGGTTCCATACATCCCTAAGAATAAAATTCCCATTAACATAACGACGAAAAATAGGTTGATCGAGAATATGAAATTAATAAGAATGTTACAAATTATTTTGATCAGGTAATTGGGAATATGCTCAGCAAGCCTATCCGAACACCAGTGACCCTCCATAATAAAGGAGGTAACTTTCAAATTAGAGATAATATTAGTGTTGTTGAATCAATAGAACCATTACCCATCCAATTATTCTGTCAAAAGAAGAAAGATCAACCATTGTCAATACCCCATATGAGAGATAATTCGCCGTGCCACCGAATTTTGCATAATATATATGAAACGAAAGATTCACCTTGCTTAAAGAAACATTGGGAAGCGTGAGAATTTTTACAATGATGTTCATAAAATTACCATACAAAGATTTATTAATTCTGAAATTTCACCAAAGTTTAATAGAAATTCTTTTGACCATGTCCAAAATAGACTTACAACCTAAATCACCCTCAGTGTAAGGACCACAAGAGGAGCTCCAAGCACTCCAATGAATTCTATTGCTATCCTTAGTAGATCCCTAGTAAATCTTATTAATGAAATTTGATGCGGATGGTTTGTAGAATGACATTGTCTTGGAGCTTTCAATTTGTATCATTTTTTATGAAGTAATTATTATTTTTATTTCTTTTAAATGATGTGCTCAAGAATACAACAACAACAACAACAACATCATCAAGCCTTTATCCCACTACGTGGGGTCGGCTACATGAATCCTTTTTCTCCATTGTGTCCTATTAAAAGCCAAATTCTCGTTTAAATCTAATAAAGAAAGGTCATTCCTAATATTTTCTAACCAAGTCTTTTTAGGTCTACCCCTACCTTTCTTAACACAAGTCAAATCTAATACCTCTACTCTCTTAACTGGGTCGTCGGAAGGCCGCCTTTTTATGTGACCAAACCATCTAAGGCGACTCTCTCTAATCTTATCTTCTACTGGAGCTACTCCAACCTTTTCACGTATATGCTCATTTCGTATCCTATCTCTAAGGGTAAAGCCACTCATCCATCTAAGCATCCTCATCTCTGCCACACTTAACTTAGTATTATGCTTCTCTTTTAATGGCCAACATTCGGCACCATAAAGCATTGCAGGCCTCACTACCATCTTATAGAATTTTCCCTTAAGTTTGAGGGGTACATTTCTATCACATAGCAAGCCCGATGCATTCCGCCACTTCAACCATCCAACTTGAATTCTGCTGATAATATCCCCATCTATTTCACCATCACTCTGAACAATAGATCCAAGATACCTAAAACGTGTACTCTTATTAATGACTTGATCGCCCAAAGTCACAATCCCCTCACTAGGACTATTACTGCTAAAATTACACTCCATATATTCCGTTTTAGATCTACTCAAGCGAAAACCTTTAGACTCTAAGGTTGACCTCCATAATTCAAGTTTACCTTCAACTCCCTCTCTAGTCTTATCAACAAGGAGAATATCATCAGCAAAAAGCATACACCAAGGTACATCATCTTGCAAATGTCTAGTGAGAACATCCATGACTAAAGCAAATAGATATGGGCTTAAGGCTGATCCTTGATGTAACCCAACCGAAATAGGGAAATACTTGGTCAAACCACCTTGTGTTTGAACACAAGTAATAGCTCCTGCATACATATCTTTAATGATTTGAATATAAGCATTATTGACTCCTTTCTTATCAAGAACTCTCCATAGCACTTCTCTTGGAACTTTATCATATGCTTTTTCTAAATCAATAAATATCATATGTAGATCCTCCTTATTTCCTCTATATTTTTCCATCAAACCTCTGAATAAATGTATGGCTTCCATAGTCGACCTACCCGGCATAAATCCAAATTGATTTTGAGAAACATTAGTATCACGCCGCAACCTATGCTCTATAACTCGCTCCCATAATTTTAAAGTATGACACATTAACTTAATACCTCTATAATTCGTGCAATCCTGTGCATCGCCTTTATTCTTAAAAATAGGAATTAATACACTCATTCTCCACTCATCTGGCATCTTTTTAGTCTTCAAAATAGTATTAAAAAGTTTAGTAAGCCAAGAAATCCCTTCATCTCCTAAGTATTTCCACACCTCTATTGGAATATCATCAGGTCCAACAGCTTTTCCACCCTTCATTCTATTTAAAGCCTCTCTAACTTCAGTTTTACTAATACGCCGATAAAAACAGAAATCTTTACTTTCATTTAGGGTGCTAAGGTCACTATAGTCAATCTTATTTTCACACTCTTCATTAAAAAGTTTAGCAAAATATCTCATCCACCTTTGTTGAATATCATCTTCTAAGAAAAGTATTTTTTGATCTTCATCCTTAATACACTTCACTTGAACTAAATCCTTACTACTCCTATCTCTTTGTTTGGCTAACTTATACATATATCTTTCTCCCTCCTTAGTATTTAATCTATTATATAAATCGCTAAAAGCTAATGTCTTTGCATCGCATATTGCTTTCTTAGAATCCTTACGAGCCACTTTATATAATTCCCAATTATCAAAATTTTTAAAATTAAACCAATTTTTATAACAAAACTTCTTATTTTTATTCTTTTCTTGCACAATTGGATTCCACCACCAACTATTTTTACTATTAGGAGCTTTTCCCTTAGATACTCCAAGCACATCTTTTGCAATATTCTTAATATCACTAGCCACTTTTTCCCACATAACATTAGCATCCTCATGCACAGACAAAATCTTAAGATCTAAAATCTTACTCACAAAAATATTTTGGTTAATATTCTTTAAATGCCCCCATCTAATCCTCGAAAAACATTTTACTTTATTTTTTATTTTATGCCCCTTATATCTTAAAGTCCAAAACTAATAATCGATGTTGGGTACATAAACTTTCACTCGGAATAACTTTACAATCTTTGCAATCTAAACGGTTTAATTTTCTAATAAGAAAATAGTCAATCTGGGTTGTACTACATCCATTTTTATAAGTGATGAGATGCTCATTCTTTTTCTTAAATAAGGTATTAGCAATTGAAAAATCATAAGCTAAACAAAAATCTAATATGGTCTTGCCACCTTCATTCGTCGTTCCAAATCCATGGCCACCATGAATGCTTTTAAAATCAACTACCTCTTTACCAACATGTCCATTTAAATCTCCTCCAATAAAAACTCTTTCTTCAAGAGGTATATTTTGTATTAATTCTTCTAAGTCATTCCAAAAATTTAATTTAGAACTTATATCCAAACCTACCTGAGGAGCATAAGCACTTATAATATTAACAATCTTATCCTCAACAACAATCTTTAAAGCTATAATTCTATCACCAATCCTATTAATTTTTATAACATTATCCTTTAAACTCTTATCTATAATGACACCTACACCATTTCTAGTACGACTCCTACCCGAATACCAAAGTTTAAATCCTAAACTATCGATTTCCTTGGCCTTATCTCCAACCCACTTAGTTTCCTGAATGCATAAAATATTTAATTTCCTATGAATCATAATATCTATTAACTCCATTAATTTACCTGTAAGGGAACCTATATTCCAAGTTCCTATCCTAATTTTAGTATCATGGACTAGCTTCTTGGCCCACATCCGTCCTTGATGCGGGAACCCTTGCCTATTTAACACTGCACCCGGGCGCCGGTGCAGCGGCCCTTGCACACTTGTCACTGTATTCAGGCCATACAGCGCGTCGCTTCTAGGGGACGCCCTAGCATTAACACAATTTCTTAAAGGATTCATGTCATTTTTGTTCGACAAGTTTTACGCTGGCTGTCGACTACCTAACGCAACCCTCCACTTTTCTCATCCAGGACTTGGGACCTGGCAACGACAGTGTTAAATGATGTGCTCAAGAATGTAAATGCTAAAAGTATTGGTGTAAGTTATCAATTTTGGAGATGATAAAAACTCTCAAATTGTGTAATTGAGTTAAGCCAACTCATTAGTTGGCAAGATAAATGGCTCGTGAGATTGCTTGTGAATTTGAGCTTGATGGGATGATAAGTCAAGCTTGAGCTAGCCTCAAGTTGACTCGTTAGATTGAGAGGTGGCTTATTTTAAAAATATTGATATAAAATATATTTATAATATATTAGAATTCAGAGTTCATGTATAAATTTGTTTAAAATATTAAAAAAAATTATATCTTACTTTCTCATATTAATTGGTTTCTTATTATTTTATTTTAATTTTGTATTCTTTTTTAAATTTTATTAATATTATTTCTTGAATTAATCATTTTCTCTCTTTCACTATAAACGAGCTGGCTTGAATTTGGATAATTAAGCTTAAGCTCAAGCTCGAATTCGATTAATTAATCAAGCTCAAGCTAGTGTGACTTGAGCTTGGCTTGAATTGTTTACACCCCCTACTCTAAACCATTCTAACTTCTTTTTTTTTAATATTGAGAACTTAATGACAATTTTGATGTGGATATGATATATTATATCTGAAGAGAGCATATAATATATATCAAAAAAATTTGACAAATATGATCAAACACAACATATCAACATATGAATAGTTTTGTAGGCTTTTGAATATGATAGTCTTAAATTATTCTTTTTTAAAATGATATTTTCAAATAAATTCTGTTATTGTTTTATATTTGTTATTATATTATTAATAAAATAATCAACTTATATGTTTACCCTCATGCGTAAATTACATTCAATCTATTTATGTCAACATAATATGCTAATATAATTAAAAGACTATGAGTAAAATAGTGTACAATTATTTATTTATTAATAAATATTTTACAATTAAAATCTCTTATTTTAGATTTTGTTTTATATTTTAACAACAAGATAATCACCTTACCTGAATTTAACATTGGAAATTTATTATTAAAAAAAGTTTTCCTGTACTTGCATCATTTTATGCCATTATAAAATTATATATATATATATATATATATATATATATATATATATATATATATATATATATATATATATATATATATATATATATATATATATATATATATATATGCACTTTAATTTTTTTATGGGAACAACTTTTGAACAAATTAGAACATTTAGAAAACAAATGTTAAGTCATAGCAATGTATAGGAACTATAGTCCACAATCAAGACTACAACAAAAATTTTGTAATGCCAATTAACAAACAGATCGACAATTTTATCAATATTTCCTTAAAATAAGTAAGCTTAAGAAAATATGATTTTATATTGTAATTTACAATATATTAGTTTTTCTTCTGTCAAATTTACTTTGAATAGAGCTACCACGTGTCAAAGACTGGAACATGTGCTTTTCAACAATTATTCTATTTCTAAATATCCACTTACTCATATCAAGCACCTTAGTATAACTCCCTCTGATCATTCTCCTCTTCTAATTAGTATTAACAACATTAATAGTTCTTTTCCATCTATTTTAATATTTAAAAAAATGTGGCTTATGGATAAGTCCTTTTACAATTTGGCTGAGATAAACCGGCATACTCCTTCACATCCTAATGATAACATAAGTGGTATGAGAAGGTTTTGGCATACACTTTAAAGATTTAAACAAAAAAAACTGAATTGATCGAATAAGAATGTGTTCAAGAACCTATTTTCTAATATTAAAGGAGCTAAGGATAAGGTTATTAACCTGGATATTATTTATCAGAATGACCCCTCTGATAATAAACTCCACGATCTTCTTAATGCTAATGGCCTCCTCTGTAACCTCAAAGAGTAAGAGGAAACTTTTTGGAAATAAAAGTATGTGTCTAAAATATTACTAGAATGGGATAACAACACTAAATTTTTCATGGCCTTGATAATAAGAATATGGCCATCAATCATATTCATAAAATTAGTTTGGCTGATGGGTCTTCCATTAATTAGAATAATCTTATTACCTCTTTTGGTGTGGAGTATTTTAGAAATATTTTAACAAAAATTGGTCTTCGTTCCTATTAATAGATATCATCATATCATTTTGTCTCTTATTTTTTTTTATGGAGATAACATCTTTATTTCACAGCCCCCTTCTAACAAAGAGGTTTTTGACACTGTTAATGGTATAAACTCTAATTATGTGGCTGAGCCTGATGGTTTCACTATAAATTTTTTTCAAAAAACATGGGATATTACCTGTAGTGATTTTGTGGAGGCTGTTAGTGAATTCTTCAGTGATAACCCTTATCCTAAGTTTTTTCTCTGCAACACTATTATTCTTATTAAAAAAAAATGATATTAACAATTGGGATGATTTAGGCCAATTAGCCTTTGTTTCTTTTTTAATAAGCTAAATTCAAGAATTTTAATAGGGAGCCTTACTTTCATTTTTCCTAAGACCATCTCTCTCCATCAAATTGGATTTGTGAAGGGGGGAGCTATCTCTGATAATGTACTTCTTATTCAAACACTTATAACTCATGATATTGATTCTAAAGTAAGAGGTGGTAATACTATTTTAAAACTTGATATTTTCAAAGCTTATGATAATTTAAATTGGATTTTCTTTATCATATTATGACTCTTTTTGGTTTCAGACCTGAAGTTATATTGATTATAAAGAACAACATTGGGCATTGTGGCTTTTCTATTATCATTAATGGCAGGAGTCATGACTTCTTTAATGCTTATCATGGTCTCAAGTAAGGTGATCTTATATCTCCTTATCTTTTTATTATTGCTATGGAGTATTTGTCTAGAAATATGGATTGTATTTACAGTCTTTATCCTAAGTTGCATTGTCATTCCTTAGGTGGTTTTTATATATCTCACCTTAGCTTTGCTAATGATTTTATTATTTTTTTCTAATGGTTCCTTAAATCTTATAAAAATTTTTGAACAATTTTGAAAAGAACAGTAGGCTCCTCTTTAAGGACAAAAGTTGCTTTATTGGTCCCAAAGCTATTTATAATAATAGAATCAATAAAATTCATATTGCTATTAGTTTTGTGCACAAATCTGTTCCTATTATCTAGGTACTCCCATTTTCAAAGGCAAGAAAAGATGTCACATCTTTAATGATTTAATTGTTGTTATACATAATAGATTATCATCTTATGATTCTAAGCTTCTATCCTTTTGTGGGAGATTGTTGTTAATTAAAAGTGTGCTTTCCTTTTTATTTGTCTATATCCTTCAGACTATTCAACCCACTCTAGTTGTTTGTACATGCATAGATGGGTGTAAATAAGGGTGTAAAATAAAACATTCTTTAATAACGTGAATCTTATAGTGATTACAAAAGTCATAAATATATTCAAAATCAACTCTCTACATATACCCAAGAGTTCCATAACCCAACAAAATTTCTTTGGGATATTTCTTCGTAATATGTAGTTATACTAAAATACGTTCCATAGAAGGCCTAGTTCTCAAAGCGGTTGCCTGATCGAATTGCAAGGGAAGACCAAAAATGGATCCCAGAGCGTGCAAAACATGAGGATTGACCAAGTTGAAACGAAGATTATGAAAAAAAATCCATACAGGGATAATTGGGGATTCTTCTTTTATATCAAAGAATGGAGTCCATTCCAGTTAACACATCTAATAGCTATTAATATAATAGGATCATCTGAAAAATACCCTACTATAATCCAAATCATTCTATAACTTGAAGGAAACATGAAGAGCATCTAGTAAACCAATAGAAAATAAATCAGGCGGTTTAAGGTTAATGAAAAAAAGATCAAATCAAATCAAGATTAGGCCTTCAAAGAGAAATTTTTTTTTTTAACAAAAAAATTTATTACAACTAAAAAAAGGGGTTACAACCAGCTAAAAAGTAGAACAAAAAAGCTACAGAGATTCAAAGGGATGTGGGAAAAACCCAACAGGCTCAGTAATTGGTGGAGGCTTCCAACCAATTCAAAGCTAGGCACAAGCCATCCAGTTTGGAGTAAGAGAGTATCCATCCAAAACTAGTGCCACGAGCCATGGCTTAAGACAAGTTAGCCCTAGCCACATCATTGCCCACAAACCATAAATCACGGCCTCAAATATGACACAAAGTTCCAGTAAAATGACAACTAGAGAAAGAAAATAAAATACCAAAAAGCCTACTAACCAAAGCAGCCCACAGCCATATCCCAAATAAGTCAACCTTCCAATCAATCCAACCAAACAGCACCACCAAGCACGGCCAACCAGGAAGGTAACCGACAAGTGATCCAAATCCATCACCACCAAACCAAAGTTATTTCCTACCACGTCTGCCCCTACGACGAGACACGACACAAACAACAGGTCTGTTATGCTGCAAGGAAAAATCACCCCCAGGTTCTTCTTCCCCATTAGATTCCGAAGAGGAATCGGACTAACATTGAAGCCAGGCATTTTGCAATCTCACATCCTCCCCCGAATTGTCACCCACATGATAATACAAAGCCTCAGGGGCTATTAAATTAACTGAAACATCAAAAAAATGACCATGAACTATAACAGTATGCGTCACAGGGGAAGAGACAGTAGGGGCAATCAAACATGCAGAGACCTCACCCGTAGGGTAAATAGACGAATTACTCTTAGAAGGAGAAACATGGGAAATTGATCTCAGCAAGCACACAAGGAACC
This sequence comes from Dendrobium officinale, assembly GCA_019514585.1. Classification (NCBI taxonomy): domain Eukaryota; kingdom Viridiplantae; phylum Streptophyta; class Magnoliopsida; order Asparagales; family Orchidaceae; genus Dendrobium; species Dendrobium officinale. Next base: position 38,315,949 of record CM033694.1, read on the forward strand.
TCAACCGAAACTAAGCCACACATGGCAGGCACAAAAGTAGCACACGACATAATAGGTTATAGATTAACGACGCAATTACCACCCCCAGGCTCAAAAACACATAACCGCTGGCCATGGATGGCCGGAATAGACCCATCCATCAGCACAACGTTAGAGTTAGGCCTACTAGGTGAATCACAATCAACAACAGGGGACGCAGGGAGGAGCTCAGGGGTAGACACATGCACATATGGATCTACACCCATAGAAATAGGATTAATATACTCAATAAAAATACCCTTACCAGCAGCTACAAGAGACACAGGAATATCAGGTTTCAAAGAGGAAACAAGCTTAGTAGCAGTGGAAGATAAACGATAATCTCCCTGCTTATGTCTAATGGATTTACAAAGATCACAAAATGGGGAAAAAACTTCTATTTGCACCTGCTGAACATAACCCAATTTCTCAAAACCCAGCAAAACCTTCTCAGGATACCTTTTCATAATATCCAATTCAACCAAAACACGCGCCAAAGAAGGCCGTGAGCCAAGAGAGGTGGCAGAGTCAATTTTCAAAGGGCGACCAAATAAAGATCCCAAAGCATGGAGGATCTTGGGAGCGAAAAGGTACATGAGGCCGAAGAGATGGGAAAGAAATCCAGATTGGGATAATCAAAGATTCCACTCCAATGTCAAGGTCAGACGACCACTTAGTAAGTTCCATATAGCAATTGTAAACTAGGTACGAGCGGTGGCAAAAAACCCTACTGTAATTCATATCATTTGCAAGTTTAATCAGGACATGAGATGAATCAAGTAAAGTTACCGAAACCTCTGCCGAAAGCTTAAGATTATAAAAACACCGTCGGATAACATCTAAACTAGGATGTCGGGAAGGAAAAAATCTGACCAAAGCAATCTGGAAAGGAGCGGCTAAAGAGGAAATTTCTTCCTCTGAAATCCAAACAGCTGGCAATCCACGGAAAGAACATGATTTCAGAGGAGAAAAATTAGCATCCGACGAATGCCCAGATCAAGCATACAAAAACAAACGCGTCTTCTTAGATCCATCCAAAAAATTGGGATCTAAGAGCAGCCGTGAGGCCATGACGGACAGCGGGAAAAGAGACAAAGGAACAGCAAAATAAAGAGAGAAGAAAACTTCCCTGAACCCCGAGCAACATCGCTAGCCGAAAGACGAAGAGCCTCCAGCCGAAAAAACCAGCGAAGCGGGGCGGAGGAACACTAGCTGGAGGAAAGAAAACCTAGCTGCGTTATATATGCACCCAAGGTGACTTCAAAGAGAAAATTTCTCCACCAAAGTAAATTAAAAAAGGGCAGCATGTTTAAGGACATCTTCATTTGAAAGCAACACAGGCGAAATACCCTTAAAAGAAGTATGAATAGCAGAGATTTTAGGAACAGATGGCAAAGTATTACCGTTTACCACATCTTTAAATGAAAAAGATATCTGAGCATTACCATTACAATTCGAGCAAAAAAAAAATCGATGTTTTTTAACAACAATCAATGGTTTTGCTAGAACCCTGGGTATTGGAAGTTGGAAACCACCACCATTCGCTCAGAAGGAGCACAAGCAAAAGAAACAGGAGCTAAAATCGACCCTAGACCACCCAAACAAAAGAAGAAGCCAATCTAACGGAAGAAATTCGGCAAACCATGGAAAACAAGAAAAGAAAACTACCAAAAAAGAAAGCAAAAAAGAGTTATACCCTAGCCAGTTGGTTGCTGAACACTAAGGGAAAGAACAACCAATAAAAAGGTTTAGAAACAATTGCAGAAGTAGCTGAATGATTTTCACTAAGAAAAACTCACATCCGAGAGCTCCAGCCTGTGGGAGAAGGTCTAAATGAGAAGAGGTGAATTCTTTTTATGGATTGTGTCTTATTAAGAGTTAAAAAATATATTTTCATTTGACATTCAGAAAATTTAAAAAAAAAAATCCACTTAAATGAAAGTGGATGAAGAAAATGGCATAGCTAAGCAATTATAGTTAAATTAGAATTTTTTTTAGGAGCCATCAAAAATATTATATTCATTGTAAAAAAAATGTGCTTGACTAACATTATGTTTTTTATTAAATTTTTTAGTAGCAGATACTCTTTAAGATCAACTTTTAGGACTTAGTGTGTACTTAAGAATTTTGCAACTTCTTATAAATTTATTTGTGAAGTTGTCCTCAAGAAAATATATAACTTAACTTTTTTTTTATTGTAAAAAGTAGTTTTTCATCATAAATTTTAAAAAGTAATTAAAAATAAAATATTAGCCAAATGAAATTGTGGTTGTTGTCTAAAAATTAAAGCAATGAGAAAATTGTCCCAAATAAAGACTTAATAAATTAAAATTGCATTGAAATAACTTTCTAATAACTTAGTACAATTCAGGAAATATTAATATTAATAATATATAGTCCTCATACAAAAAAAAAAAAAAATACATCAAAGATATTTAAAGCCAATAAATCATCAAATTCACAAGTTAATTAATTTTTTTATATATTATCATAAGAAACTATTACACTCATTGCAACTAAAGAAGAGCTTAACACTAGAAACTCAAGTAACTAGAACACCACAAGTTCTCACATATGCTTTGTTTGGGACAACTTTCTCATTGCTTTCTAAAACAGTTTTCTAATACAAAAATTTATAATTCAAGAAAAATTTTTAACTAAAAAGATGTTTTAGAAAACATTAAAAAAGTTGTCTCAATCAAAGCCTTAATCTACCTTAAAATTACATTAAGTATCCCTAAACCCTAAATAGTACACATTAGAGCTTTTTTTAATGAAAAAATTACATTGGTGTATGATTATGATCAAGGATCCTTCAATTAAAATCATTTATCTTACAATTCAATCTTAAAATTCCATAGGTTTTTATCATATAATTGGTATTTATTACAAAATAAACTTATAAAATAAAATTCTACTCGCCTGCATAAACGTTAAGCCAACAAATATACCTCTTGGCCTCGAATTCCACTTCACTAAAACCGGGCACGCTATTGTCACCATTATTATAACTACTACTGTCGGTAGTCGTTTTATGTGATAAAGGCTTTGTAAGAAATTTAAAGCGATTTGTTCTAAGAGAGAGATCCCAAATAAAGACTAGCACTAGCCCATCATTCAAGTATTGCCCACCATTCAAGTATAGCTCAGTAGTCCCTTCAAGTTTATCCTTAATATCCAACTCGGCGATAATTTTATTATCTATTGCCACCATCATCTTTGTTCTTTCCTCTCCATCAAAGCTTATCACAATGTCATGTAAGCTACCATTAGGTAAGAAGTGGGCTTCCGAGATGAGGTAGCCATTTCCGTGCTTCTTGCCCCTCATCGCATAAGTCCTCAAATGCAGCATATCTTGGCCGACGGTACGTATTGGTACCAGCTGATTTGGATGTTGTGCGAAACGACTTGGTTCCTCGGCATCTATGTCTGATCTTCCGCAACAAATTTTTGAGATTTTGTTCATCATGATTCAAAGAGAGCATTAAATTATTATGCTTATTTCTTCTCCTTTATAATATAAGCGAGGTGATTAGATTGCAATTTATAGAGTTGAAGCATGCTTGAAAATATTGTTTGCTATTTTTGATATGGGTAAATGCAAAATTTGAATATAGGAAAATGCACTGCTTCGCCTTAAGAGGAAATTGACCAAACAAAATGATTTTTAATTGGTAAGAAGCTATGAATGACAACATTACAAAGATGAAAAGAAATATTTCTATAGAAAATTATATGAGAAAAATTCAATCTAACCCAAAGACAATTAATATCGCCAAAAAAAATTCATATTGAATACCCCTTTCCTGCCCATGACTTCCCTTCTCTGAGAAACCTTGAGCCAAAGAATTTGCCACTATATTCTCAATAAATTTTAGAAAGAAAAACATAATCTCATATATATAACTAATTAAGCACTAAAATTTATTAATAATAAATATATTGATAAGTTCCTTTTTTTGATAATCCGTATTGGCTCGTTATGAATGATTGGATATTTAGGCTTCGTTTAGGACGGCTTTTTTATTGCTTTCTAAAACGGAGTTTTAGTACAATTTTTTTTATTTTTGTATTAAAACTCCATTTTAGAAAGCAGTAAAAAAGCCGTCCCAAACGAAGCCTTAGTCCACGTGTTGCCATCACATCAATAGGTCCTGCAGAAGATTTAATACGGGTGATTTGTAGAATGAGATGGACTTGGAGCTTTCAATTTGTATCATTTTTAATTAAATAATTATTTTTTATTTATTTTAAATTATTCGCTTGAGAATGTAAATGTTAAAAATATTAGTGTATGTTATCAATTTGGAGACGATAAAACTCTCAAATAGTCTAAGGGAGCCAAACCAACTCGTGAGTTGGCATGATGATTGGCTTGTGAGCTCGAGGTCAATGTGCTGACCATGGGTTAAGTTTGAGCTAGCCTCAACTCGACTCGTTAGTTAGCGAGACGACTTATTTAAAAAATATTGATATAAAATATATTTTAAAATATATTAGAATACATAAATCATGTATAAATTTATTAAAAATATTTAAAAAATATATTTACTCTATTATATCAACTAAGTTTTTATTATTTTCTTCTAAATTATCATTTTTTTTATAATTTTATTATAAGAATTATTTGAGTTAATCATTTTCTCTCTATCACTATAATATATGTTAGAATATCAACTAAGTTTTTTAGGTTTTTGAATATGATAATCTTAATTTATTCTTTTTTTAAATAAAATTTTCTTATATATTTTATATTTTTATTCTATCATAATTAACAAAATAATCAACTTATATGTTTAACCTAATGCGTAGATTACATTCAATCTATTTATGTCAACTAAAAATGCTAATATACTTTGAAGGCTATTTGTAAAATAATGTACAATTACTTATTTATAAGGAAATATTTTAGAATAAAAATCTCTTTATTTATTTTTTTTATTCTTTTATCAACAAAATAATCAGATTATTGGATTTTCACTTTTTAAATTTATTATTTAAAAAAGGCTTGCTTATACTTTCTGCTGCTGTTGACCTTCCATTTGGGATCCTGTGTTATGTGGCTCATATTGTTGGTGGATGAGGTCTTTTGGGCTGGCTATTTGTGGTTTAGCCTTTTTCCTTTTGGGTGTTTTGCCCTTCTAAATAGAGATGTCAATTTTGGGTCACGGGTTGGGTTGGGGTCGAACACGGAACTGACCCGGTTTCATTTGGGTTGACCCTAACCCGACTCAGGTAGGTAAACGGGTTAGAAACTCGGACTCAGACCCGACCCGTCGGGTTGCTGGGTTAAACCTACCCGACACGAGAACGCAGGCGGGCGGAATGCAGGCGCGCGGACGCGGGCGCTCGGGCGTGCTAATGCGAGCGCGCGGATGTGAGCGAGCAGTGCTGGCGCGAGCGGGAAGCTCGGGCATCAGCGGGTGCGACTCACGAGCTGCAACATCTAAACCGGTAGCCTCGAGCATGGCGCGGGCAGCCGAGGCAGGGTGGGCAGCTGCGCGAGTAGCCGGGCAGGTGCGGGCAGCGTATAGTTGTTGTGCTTTTTGGATGTTCTAGGCTCTGGCTTCTTTTTGGCTGGTGGCTCAATGCTATGCTGCCCCGTACAATTTTTCTTTTGGTTTTATATTGTAATTTGGTGGGGAACTTGAGCTTTTAGGTTTATATTTACTTTAAATGTAACTCTTTGAGCATTAGTGGCCCTTAGGGCTGCAAACGAACCGAGCCGGGCCAAGTATGTGAGTGTTCATGTCTGTGCTCATTTAATATCAGGTTGTTCAAGTTTGGTTCATTTTGTTCGAGCTTTATTGTTTGTGTTCATGTTTGGTTCATTTAAATTGATGAGTGTTCATGTTCGGTTTATGTTTAGTTCATGTTCGTTCGTTTAGTGCTTATCGAGCTTTAAATAAACAAACATGAACGAGATATAAACGAGCTCTACTTTTATTTGTTCATTAACTTAACAAACGAGCTTTATCAAGCTTCTTAACAAACGATTACATCGAGCATGTTCACGAACTTAATGTCAAGCTCTATTTATATTATTTATATTTATTAATTATATAATCAAATATTAATTATTTTTATCAAGCTTTTTCAAAAGTTCAAAATCAAACACAAATCGAGCTTAATGTCGAGCTTGTTCACGAACTTCAAATGATGTTGTTCGCGAACATAAATGAGCCGAACGCATTAGTGTTCAAGCTTGTTTATTTAAGAATCGAGTATTTAAAATATTGTTCAAGTTTGTTTGTTTAGTTAACTAAACGATCACGAAGGAGCTTTAATCAAACCGAAAAATGAGTAGCTCGTCGAACGTTTGGTTCGCTGGCAGCCCTCGACTGGCTCTTTGTCTCCTTGAGGTCTTGTATCCTTATTTATTTATTTATTTAATGTAGGCCTCTCTATCGATTTTAACAAAAAAAAAAAAAAATTAATGAAATTAAATTTCTCTAACGGTATGGCCATGTCTTTTTAATATAAAAATTAACTTTCTAATACTACTTTTTGGTTCAAATATATTGCATAAAAATATTTTCCTTTGACATACACAACATTAAAAAAAATCTAAATAATTTAAAATTATTATATAAAAAAAAACATTTAAAAAATCCACTTAAATGAAAGTTGGTGGAGAAAGTGGCATAGCTAAGCAATTGTAGCTAAATTAGAATAATTTTTTAGGAGCCATAAAAAATATTATTTTCAATGGAAAAACAAATGTACTTGACTAACATTATGTTTTTATTAAACTTTTTTACATAACAAAAACTCTTTAAAATCAACTTTTAGGATTTAATGTCTATTTAAGACATATCAACATTTTCATATAAAGTTATTTATGAAGTTATTTTATAGAAGGTAACTTAACTACTCTCGTTATAAAAAATCGCTTTTCATCATAAATTTTTAAAAAGTAAGTAGAAAGCAACAAAAAAAATTATAGTCAAACTAAAGTGTTATTATTGTCTGAAAAAAGAACAATAATGAGAAAACTAACAATCGGTCCCAACCTTGCTCGCCCATTAACCACTCTGAGCCTCAGTGCTTCATTTCTTTATATATTATCATAAGAAACTATTACAATCATTGAAAATAAAGAAGCACTTAATACTAGAAACTCAAGTAACTAGAACACCACAATTTCTCACTTAATCTAACTGAAAATGATATAATTTTAGGTGAAATATAAGATAAATGATTAAAATAAAAAGATATTTTTTAAATAGTACACATTAAAACTTATTTTTTGTGTTATGATAAAAGTAGATTGGTGTACGCCTACGATCAAGGATCATTCAATTATAAGCATTTATCTTACAATCCAATCATACAATCTCATAGATTCTTATCATATAATTCATATTTATTACAAGCTAAACTTATAAAATAAAAGGCTATTCGGCTGCATAAGCGTAAAGACGACAGGCATAGCGCTCGCCATCAAAGCCCTCTTCTTCAAAATCAGAATGGTCATTGTCTCCATTATTGTAACTACTATCAGTGGTAGTTATTTTATGTGATATAGGCTTTGTAAAGAATTTAAAGCGCTTCCTTATACGAGAGAGATCCCACTTAAAGACTATCACCAACCTATCTTTTAAGTATTGCCCATCATTCAAGTATAGCTCAATAGACCCTTCATGTTTATCCTTAACATCCAGCTCGGAGACAATTTTATTATCTATTGCCACCATCATCTTCCTTCTTTCCTCTCCATCAAAGGATATGAAAATATCATATAATTTACCATTCGGTAAGAAGTGGGCTTCCGAGATAAGGTAGCCATTTCCATGCTTTTTCGCCCTCATCACATAAAATCTAGAATCCTGCAAATGTTGACCGAAAGTACGTTCTGGAACCAATTGGTTTGGACGCCTCACCAAGCGACTCGGTTCCAGCACATCTGTATCAGATCTACCACAACAAATTTTTGAGATTTTGTTCATCGTTGTTCAAAGAGATAAATAAATTCTTAAGTTTATTTTATTTTTTCTGGAGTATGATATAAGAGAGGCGATTATATATCAATTTATAGAGCTATGAATGGAAACAGTACAAATTTGAAAAAGAAATATTTCTATAGAAAATTATATGATAAAAATTCAGCCCACATAGCCAATTTATCTCACCAAAAACATTCATATAAGTAAATATTTCCCCTCTATGAGAAATTACCTTGAGCCAAAGAACCTGCTGCTATATCTCATTAAATTATAAAAAGAAAAACATAATCTCATATAAGTAAATAATCACTAATATTTATTAATAATAAATATATTGATAAGTTTCTTTTCTTGATAAATCCGTCCAGGTTTCAATACAGAATAATTAAATAATTTCATCCACGTGTTGCCATCACAGCGGTAAAATCTGCACAGGATTTGATGCGGATGGCTTGTAGAATGACTTGGCTTTGGAGCTTTTAATTTGTATCATTTTTACGTCATAAATTTTCTTTATTAATTTGTTTTAAATGATTTGATCAACCTAATAAATGTTAAAAATATTAGTGTAAGTTATTAATTTGGAGTGATGAAAACTCTCAAATAGTGTACGTGAGTCAAGCCAACTTGTGAGTTGCCATTATAATTGGCTTGTGAGCTCGAGCTCGATGAGCTGGCTAGTCAATTCAAAGCTAGCCTCAACTCGACTTGTTAATATATGAGCTGACTTATTTAATAAATATTAATATAAATTTTTTGTCAAATATTTTAAAATTTATAGTTCAAGTATAAATTTATTAAAAATGTTTAAAAGTTATATTTACTTTCTTATATAAACTTGTTTTTTTATTATTTTATCTAAATTTTTATTTTTTTATAATTTTCTTATAAAAATTGTTTGGATTAATCATTTTCTCTTTGTCACTAAAATTGAGTCAGCTCGAACTCACCGAATTGAGCCCAAGCTTGGGCTTGAATTCGATTAATTAATCAAACTCAAGCCCAAGTCAGTGTGTCTTGAGTACGGCTCGACTCGTTTACACCTCTACTTAAAACCATTTTATAATTAAGTTTTAATATTGAGTGCTAAAAGACAATTTTGATGTTGCGATGATACATTCTATCCCAAGATACCATAATATATCAACAATTTTGACAATTATGATGAAATACAACAAAAGATTTTGGCTACCATAAATTCTTCGTGTAATTATTTCTATGAATCAAATTGGTTTTGCTAAGGAAGGAGATATCTGTGACAATATTTTGCAAGCTCATGAGCTTATTCATGATATTAACAAATAAGTGTCCGGTCATAATCTAATTGTTAAACTTGATATATTTAGAGCTTGTGATGATATTAGTTGGTCATTTATGTATGATGTTTTGCATTTGTATGATTTTGATGTTGATGACTAGGGCTGACGACACGAAAACTCGACCCGGACCTGACTCGAAAATTTTGTGTTCGGGTTGACCCGGAAACCCGGAAATGACCCGAAATGACCCGCTGCCCGCCCTGACCGGGGCTGATCGAAGCTGCCCGCGCGGAGTCCGAGTCTGACCCGCGTTGCTTTGAGAGTCGCATCGCGTCAGGCGTCAGCCGCTTTCGCGCGGAGTCCGAGTCCGCTGTCGCTTCGAGTCGCGTCTGCCGCTGTCGCGCGCGTCCGCGTCTGCCGCTGGCCCGCTGTGCCGCTGCCGCCAGCAGTCGTGCCGCTGCCGCTGCCCGTGCTCATGCCCGCGCGGAACTGCCCGCCCTGACCGCTGCTGCCCTCCGCGCCGCTTTCTGCCGCGCAGCTGCCCGCTGACCGCTGCTGCTCGTCGGCCCGCCCCGCCGCTGCCCGCCATCCGCTGTCGCTGCTTGCCGGCCCGCCCCGACCGCTGCTGCTGCTCGCCGGCCCGCCGTCCCGTCACGCTGCGAACCGCCGTCAGCCGAAATGCCGAACCCGCTGGCTGCGAAATCGCGAACCCGCGCCGCTGCCCGGGTCGTGTCGGGTTGACCCGAACCCGAAGCGGGTCGGGTTCGGGTCCAGGATTTCGACCCGTTTGCCTACCCGGGTCGGGTTAGGGTCGACCCGATTGAACCCGAGTCAGTTCCGTGTTCGACCCGAACCCAACCCGTGACCCGAAATTGACACCCCTATTGATGACAATAGCTTGACACTCATAAAAATACTATCGAGAATATTTGATTATCTATCTTCAAGAATGATAACCATTTATCTCCATCTATTTTATATTATAATTGTCGAATATTTATCTAGAGGTTATATAGTGAAATTTGTATATATGAGGAATTGTTTTTTTTTTTTAACAAACTTGAAGTCTATGTTATTAATTCTTATTCTTTCTTATAATCTTATTAAGTAATTAAGAAAATAATTTTAATTTTTAATTAAGAATTAATTAGGATGTTTTTTTTTTAATATTATTTTAAAATGAATTAAGAAGTTCGATGAAACTTTAAGAAAATATATATTTTCTAAATCAATCTGTTATATTTGCGTTCTTTTGTAAATTTATTTATATTAGACTATAATTTAATGGTTAGTAATTAATCCAAATTTACCTTACAAAACAATATAAGTGTTGTGGGCTAGAATATATGCAGCGATAGAGTTATAATATTGCGTCTTAGCGTTGTACGAATATCTAGCTCACATACAAAGAACACAAGATTTTTTACGTGGAAAGCCCTAGAAAGGGGAAAAACCATGAGGCTTTTCCCAGTTTAAAAAGCAACTATCCATCACAACATTATGTGAAAAGTAATAAGAAAGCTACAACAAAATGATAACCAATCCAAATGGAATGATGGCGGTTGAGTGAAAAACAAAGCAATAGAAAAATATCCTAAATAAACCCTTAATAAGTTAAAATTACATTGGAATAACTTTCTAATAAATTATTATAATTAAGAAAATATTAATATTAATAACATATAGTCCCCATACAAAAAAAAATACATCAAAAATCATTTAAAGCCAATAAATCACCAGATCCATAAGTTAATTAACATTTTTTATATATTATCATAAGAAACTATAACAATTAGTACAACTAATGAAGCACTTAATACTCGAAACTCGCATAACTAAAACACCACAAATTCTTACTTAACCTAACAGAAAATTATTTAACTTTATTGTGAAAATGTAAGATAAATGACTAAAATAGAAGGATATTTGATAAATAGGACACATTAAAGCTTATTTTTTGTTTTATGATAAAATTTGATTAGTGTGTGCCTATGATCAAGGATCCTTCAATTATAATCATTCATCTTATTATTCAATCATAAAATTACTGAAGTTCTTATCATATAGTTCATATTCATTACAAAGCAAACTTATAAAATAAAAAGCTACTCGATTGGATAAACGTGAAGCCCACAAACATACGACTCGACCTCGTTTTCCTGTTCAGGCTCGTCATTGTTATCATTATTGTAACTACTACTGCTAGTAGCCTTTTTACGTGATGAAGCCTTTGTATAGAATCCAAAGCTTTTTGGTTCAGGAGAGAGTTTCCACTTAAAGTCTACCACTATCCCATTTCTCAAGTATTGAGCATCATTCAAGTGTAACTCAGCAGTCCCTTCAAGTTCATCCTTAATATCCAACTCTGAGACAATTTTATTATCTATTGCCACCATCATCTTTGTTCTTTCCTCGCTATCAAAGCTTATTACAATGTCATGTAATTTACCATTAGGTAAGAAGTGGGCTTCTGAGATGAGATAACCATTTCCATACTTGACGGCCCTTAATGCATAATAACTTAAAGGTTGGAATAATTGACCTGAAGTGTTTTCTGGTACTAGTTCATTTCGACGGTGACTCGGTTCCTCTACATCTATGTCAGGTACGCAGCAAAAAAATTTTGAGATTCTGTTCATAGTGGTTCAAAGAGAAAATTAAATTCTTATTATTATTTCTTCTCGCGTATGATATAAGAGAGGTGCTTGGATATCAATTTATAGAGTTACATCATGCTTGAGAGTAGCTTGCTTTTTTTGATAGGGTTAATGTAAAATTTGAATCGAGGAAAATGCATTGCTTCAACTTAAGAGGAAATTGACTAAACAAAATGGTATTTAAGTGGTAAGAAGCTATGAATGGAAACATTACAAAGATGAAAAATGAAATATTTCTATAGAAAACTATATGATAAAAATTCAACCCATACAGCCAATTAATATCGCCATAAAAATTCATATTTAATACACCTTTCCAGCCTATGACTTCCCTTCTCTAAGAAGCCTTGATCCAAAGAACCTGCCACTAATATTCTCAATAAATTTTTTAAAGAGAAACATAATCTATTATAACTAAATAAGAACTAATATTTATTAATGATAAATGCATTGATTAGCTTCTTTTTTATAATATGTTCGGATTCGTAATAGAATGATTCGATAATTTCATCCATATTATGTCATCACAACGGGAGGTCCTACACAAAGTTTGGGGCCGGTTTTTTTTTTTGTTAAAATCCAATTATGGTCGTACGTGTTAATTCATCAAAAAAAAATTACAAGTTTAAAAATATCAAATACTCTCTATTGTTCAAAGAGATATAATCAAAACAAAAATATACCTAAATAGTCAATGATATCTACTAATTATAAAATGAAAGGAAAAAAATAAAAAGGAGGCAATGAGCCATCACCCCAAACTAAAGTCCAAGCTCAAATCAACTTTGAAGACCAATCAGGTACCATCAACAATACCTGAAAAAACGTGGAAGCACAAGGAAAAGGAGCAGAACTAATCACTAAAAGAAAAATAAAGAAAAAAACTCAAACAATAGATCCATAATCAAGATCCTCGTGATAGGCATCAGCTGGACCCAAAGCCATAGACAACAGTCATAGAAGATTGGACTCTATAGAAAAGTCTGCTATTTTCGACAAACAAATCTGCCGCAAAACATGCCAATTATGTCATAAATTTAGCTTTATAGCTGATTTATGATGACATATTTTATAATAGTAAAAGTAGAATTCATCACAAATATTTTGCGATGAATTTATGGTGAATTTATTATGGAACTAAAGTCGAGAAAACATCGACTTCATTCTAGCCACCCGCCATTAATTCTACCGCAAATTATGATGGATTTGTGGCATAAATGTAGCCGCAATTTGACCTTAAATTTGAGGGGGACTTGTCTATCACACAACAAACCCGATGCACTCTACCCATTGCTAGTCCTCCACCAAAATATTAGTATTAGACTTCACATGCAATAATATCCTCATCTCTACAACACTAAACTTAATATAATGGCTAACATTCTGCACTATAAAGCATTGCAGATCTCACCATCATCTTATAGAATTTTCCCTTACGTTTGAAGGGGACTTTTCTATCACACACAAGCTTAATGCATTCCTCCACTTCAACTTTATAATAATGATATGTGACCAAATTATCTAAAGTGACTCTCTCTAATATTATCTTCCACTGGAGCTACTCCAACCTTTTCACATATATGCTCATTTTGTATCATGTTTCTAAGAGTAAGCCACTCATCCACCTGAGCATCCTTGTCTCTGCAACACTTAAACTTAACATTATGCTTCTCTTTTAATGGCCACCATTCTGCGCTATAAAGCATTGCAAGTCTCACCACATTTTACACATTTTTTTTCTTAAGTTTGAGGGGGACTTTTCTATCATACAACAAGCCCGCTGCATTCCTCTACTTTAACCATCAAAAACCTAATAATATTTCCATTTATTTCACTATCAATATGAACAATAGACCCAAGATATTTAAAACATGTACTCTTATTGTTGACTTGATCACCCAATGTCACAATCTCTCCAATTAGACCCTAAGGTTGACCTCTATAATTCAAGTTTACCTTCTACGCTTATAAACAAGAGAATATCATCAACAAAAAGTATTCCTTCACTAGATGTTACTCGGTGGAAGGAATGGATTCAACGGATTTATTTATTTAGATGAAGAAGCGTGCAAAGGGAAGAAATATGGATATTTTCGCAACGACCAAGCTCCCGTCACGAAGGATGTGTGACTTTGGATGTGAGAGAAGAATAGTGAGAGGATGACTTCAGATGCGACAAGAAGGAACATCGTCAAATGTAGCAATGTGACAGGAATGCAAACATCGTCAAAGGAGGCGAAGTGTCAGGAAGGAATGTCGTTGAAAGAGGTAAATATGCCGAGATTACGCAAAGGAAAAGTCGAAGGAGGAGGACGAGAGCAATCAAACAACAAAATTAATGAATGTATGCACACTCAACAAGTTAGATAGGACAGTTTGCGTCAGATTTGTGGCAGATTGTCCATCGCAAAGTTGGCGTAGAATATCCACCACAAAAATCATCAAATATTTATGCCGCAAATCGGCCTCCATTTTCATTAAAAAAAAAATCAATTGAATAGTCAGCCGCAAAAATGATGACTTTTCTGTAGTGACACCACATTGAAACAATAGTTGATCAATAAAACCTGAAAAAATGCCAACAACCATAGAGAAATCAATATAAGTACAATCTAAACATAAATAGTTGATGGACATACCCATAAAAAGCCAATAAGTTAAAAAATTAAACCACAAAATACAACTCACCCAAGAAAAACCCAAAATAAAATAGGAGATGAGCACAAAACCTAAACCTGTAGTTAAACCTCAACAAAGACCACACCCCACAAAAAATGCAACCAAAGAACACAAGATACAACCACAAAACCACCACCAAATACAACCCCACATAGCCAAAAGGGAGACATGTCTTTGTGCACATAGTGATTATTTTTTAGAAACAACATAAGTAATCACATAGTGAACAAAAATAGACCTAAAATCAATGCTCCATTCAAACCCAAACTAGAAAATGTCGAAAGAAACAAAAAATACATATTAAAAAAAGGAATAAAATAAACAAGAGAAGAAAGTTCCAACCAAAAACAAATCACACCAAAAAACACTATACCAATCCCACCTATACAAACCTCCAATCAAAACTAGCCTAAGAAAGTTCGAAGATAGTGAAACACAAGGTCAACAAAAAAGAATTAGTATTAAACACGAGAAACATACTCCAACCACGCTACAGACCTAAGCTCCACACTAACCAAGAATTACAAAGAAATAAAACAAACATCTGAAAAGAAAAATCTAGCACTCCTAGCACAACAACTAAAAGCATCCCACTCCCAATAAAACCAAACACAACCCAGCGCAGCCAAATAATACCCAAACCACAGGACCTCCCAGCTACTTAAGAAACACAAAAAATAAACTCAATAAAACCAAATCGCTATAGAACCCACCCAATAAATATAAAAAACCACCCAAACCTCAAGCAAACCTAAGAATCTCATAATCACTTACCAAAGAAGGCAACAAAGAACCCAGAGTTCAGTGGACCCTGAAATTAGAAAATAATTCAATCTCCCGAGATTAATAGAGACCACCATACGGAGCTTTATAATAGTAGATGCTGAAAACAAACCAAATCATGCTAAAAGTAAATCTAGAGAAAGACCAAAAGAACATCCCAATCATAAGAACCAATAGCTTGGTAACAAAAGGATACAAAAATAGTCAGACAACCATCCCAATATAGGGGAAGCCAATCCACTACAGGAAAGTTTGTTATTATCATCAGACGTTCCGACAAAATGTTTTACATCGATAATATCGGCTGCTATACCAGTGGAATTAACATCAATAAATTAACAGTGAAATGTCTAACAAAATTTCTACCTCTAAGAAACAGGCATGTGTTCTGCTGGCTATTCACCCGCACATGACCCGTGACACGCGACCCGTCTGGCTCAACCCACTAACGTGTGACCCGCCCGCAGTACGGACCCGTGACCCACCCGCAGTGCATGCACATAGAGGGGTTCGAAGCCCCGCCCTTCAGCAGTTCTGTTGTTCACCAAACCACCAGGCAACCTTTGCAAAATGAATAAAAATGTGAGATATTTTATATTTATATTATTACAGACAGTATGTATTATTTAAAATAGTCAATATATTAAAAAATAAAAAAAAAATTAATATATTTAATATAATTTATTTAAAATATTTATAATATGAGTTTAAAATATAAACTTAATAAAATTCAAAATAATTAAATTAATTTATAATGGATTTATTTAATTTATATTTAAAATATTTACTATATTTAAAAGCTATGTTTTTTTAAGATCAAAATAATTATTATATTTAATTTAGCAAAAAAAATTAAACTTTTTAATTTATTTTATTTTAGCAATATTTAATTTAATTTAACAAAATAAATAATTTTAAATATTACTAATTGCCATTTTCCAGAAAAAATTTAATTTCGTCAGAAATCCGCCGGGAATTCCGTTGAAAATGTCAACAGAAAATGCGCTGGAAATAACTTCAAAAATTTCGTCGGAAGTATGCCAAAAAATCCGTCGGAAATTCATCGAAAAATCCGTCATAATTTTTGACGAATTTATTTCCGCCGGAAATGAGCTATTTTATGTAGTGCAAAGTATTACCAATTTCCACATCTTTAAATGAACAAGAGATCTGAGCATTACTATTACCATTCTTTCCAAAAGTATTGATGATTTTTAACAACAATCGACGGATTGCTAGAACCCCAGGTATTAGAAGTTGGAACCACCACCATCTGATCAGAAGGAGAACAAGCAAAAGAAACAATGGCTAAAATTGGCCCCATACCATCAAAAAAATTAAAGAAGCTAATCTATCGAAAGAAATATGGCAAACCATGGAAAACAAGCAAAGAAAACTACATAAAAGCCAAAAAGTGTGATACCCTAGCTTGTTGGTACTTGAATAAGGGAAAGAAAAACCAATAAGAGGTTTAGAAACACTTCCTGAAGCAGATGAACGATTTTCACTGAGAAGAACTCACATCCAAGAGCTCCAGCGTGTGGGAGAAGGTCTAAATGAGAAGGGGGTGAATTCTATTTCACCATTATGTTCTATTAAGAGTCAAAAAAATATATTTTCCTTTGACATTGACTTAGTGTGTATTTGCGACTTCTGCAACTTCGTATAAATGTATTTGTGAAGTTGTTCTTGAGAAGATAACTTAATTATTTTGATTGTAAAAAGTAGCTTTTCATCATAAAATTTTTAAAAAATAATTAAAAAGTAATAAATAAAATATTAGCCAAATGAAATTGTGTTGTTGTCTAAAAAAATAAAGCAATGAGAAATGATACGTCGTCAAAAAATTAGCTTGATCGGGCACGAATCTCAAGGCAAAAGTTAGTTGGAAACTTCAAAAATTAATTTTGGGAGCACCTGAACTCCGATTTCAGCAAACTTACAGTCAAACTGAGCGTCTCGGAAATACGAATCCAACGACACCAAGATCAATCCAATCCGAGCCCAAATGAGTCCGAATCAAGGGCTCAAAGTGCTGTTGGAAGGTTCAAACCGCAATTTGAGTTACCAAACGGTCTCCGATTTTGATGAGCTTATACTCGAATCGAACGGCTCGACGAGACGAATCCAACGAGCCCAAGATCACTGAATTCCGACATTACTAAGGCCTTCAAATGTCCAACGAATGGTGCACGATCGTAGGATTCAATATCGGCCATCCATTCGACCACTCCCTATTCGCCCCTGATCTCACACCTATTTACGGGTCATGCCACTCCAAAAAAATCTATAAATAGAGCCCTCATTTCTCATGAGGGGGAGGCCCAAGCAAGAAGAGAAGAGGAGAAGAGGGGGAAGAGGAGGAAGAAGCTCCTCCTCGACCACCGCCGGAGCCTCGTCGGACCACCGCCGGAGCCTCGCCGGACCACCGCCGTAGTTTCGCCGCACCGCCATCTCAAGGCCCGATGTTTAGGCCCGATGTTCAGGCCCGACGTTCTACTAAAGGTCCGACATTCAGGCCCGACGTTCTGCTAAAGACCCGACGTCCTGCTTAAGGCCCGACGTCCAGTCCCTACGTCCTGCTGAAGACCCGACGTCCTGCTTAAGGCCCGACGTCCAGTCCCTACGTCCTGTTGAAGACCCGACGTCCTGCTTAAGGCCCGACGTTCAATCCCTACGTCCTGTTGAAGACCCGACGTCCTGCTTAAGGCCCGACGTTCAGTCCCTACGTCCTGCTGAAGACCCGACATCCTGCTTAAAGCCCGACATTCAGACCCCGGTCTCCTGCCTACTACGGTCTTTCCCTTCCCGACCTCCGTCTCCTACTATGGTCCTTTCGACCTCCATCAACATACAACGGTCTTTCAGACCCCAGTCTCCTGCCGACTACGGTCTTCCCGACCTCCGTCGCCGACTACGGTCCGTCCGACCAAATGAACTTGTATATGTCACTCCTACCATGTAGTGCAATCTATATGATGTATATTTGCTACATCAATCCAAGGCCTTCTCCCAAGGAAGGGCCTCATTTGTAATCGACTACAAATACTAGTGGATTCATTCAAACTGGGCCAGGCCTCGTGGTTTTTCCCCCTTTCAGGGGTTTTCCACGTAAAAAACTCTGGTGTCTCTTATGAATGCTACACCCTCTCACTTATCTGCTTGTGTGCTGGATCTTCGTACAATGCTAAGACGTTAAACTAAATATTTCTCTACCGCCGCAAATACTCCAGGACGCAACAGTTTGGCGCCGTCTGTGGGAACCTGGTTCCCAACTGGGGGGCAATTTTGGCTCCAACCTCAAAAGGTTATTCGACTGCTATTGATGCGTTAATTTCATGGAATCAGATCCAGACTGGGGGGCAACCTTAACTTCAATTTTAGTCATGAAGATCCCTCCAAGACTTCTAAAGCAAAGACAATATTTAAGGAAACTCTCGGCAAATACATGGAAGCTTCCGATAAAATTCAAACCATGTACAGTCCCTTACTGGACTTCTACTCCTTGGGCAAGGTCTTGATCTTAACCTCAAAAAGGCAGTAATGGTCTAAAGATAGACCCTTCTTAACCTTTGATTCGGGATACACGTGGCATACGCCCTCTCCCAATCAAGACAAAATCGATCCCAGGGGGATCCGATTCGACCTCTTCCACACAGGTTAACGTCGTCAAGCAAAGGCTCCGACATACAACCTCGGATAGGTCTTACATCTTTGGTGTATTTTCTCGACCTCTTCCACACAGGTTAACGTCGTCGAGCAAGGGCTCCGGCATACAACCACGGAAAGGTCTCAAATCCTTAGTGGATTCTCCCGACCTCTTCCACACAGGTTAACGTCGTCGAGAAAAGGCTCCGACATACAACCTCGGATAGGTCTTACATCCTTGGTGGATTCTCCCGACCTCTTCCACACAGGTTAACGTCGTCGAGCAAGGGCTCCGGCATACAACCTCGGAAAGGTCTCAAATCCTTAGTGGATTCTCCCGACCTCTTCCACACAGGTTAACGTCGTCGAGCAAAGGCTCCGACATACAACCTCGGATAGGTCTTACATCCTTGGTGGATTCTCCCGACCTCTTCCACACAGGTTAACGTCGTCGAACAAAGGCTCCGACATACAACCTCGGAAAGGTCCTACATCCTTGGTGGATTCTCTCGACCTCTTCCATACAGGTTAACGTCGTCGAGCAAAGGCTCCGACATACAACCTCGGAAAGGTCCTACATCCTTGGTGGATTCTCCCGACCTCTTCCACACAGGTTAACGTCGTCGAGCAAAGACTCCGACATACAACCTCGGAAAGGTCTTACATCCTTGGTGGATTCTCTCAACCTCTTCCACACAGGTTAACGTCGTCGAGCAAAGGCTCCGACATACAACCTCGGAAAGGTCTTACATCCTTGGTGGATTCTCCCGGCCTCTTCCACGCAGGTTAACGTCGTCGAGCAGGGCTCCGGCATACAACCTCGGAAAGGTCTCACATCCTTAGTGGATTCTCCCGGCCTCTTCCACACAGGTTAACGTCGTCGAGCAGGGCTCCGGCATAAAACCTCGGAAAGGTCTCACATCCTTAATGGATTCTCCCGACCTCTTCCATACAGGTTAACGTCGTCGAGCAGGGCTCCGGCATACAACCTCGGAAAGGTCTCACATCCTTAATGGATTCTCCCGACCTCTTCCACACAGGTTAACGTCGTCGAGCAGGGCTCCGGCATACAACCTCGAAAAGGTCTCACATCCTTAGTGGATTCTCCCGACCTCTTCCACACAGGTTAACGTCGTTGAGCAGAGCTCCGACTTACTACCTCGAAAAAGTCTCACGTCCTTGGTTAACGTCCCTAGAATGTCATCAATAGACTTCTATCTGACTTCTTTATAATGTTAAAATTCTTCCCGATTTTGAATTTCCTCATGCGCTAAACTTTTGCCTTGTAGGACTTTCGACGGACTAATACACGACGCCGAAATTCTTCCTGTAATCGGACTAATACCCGTCGTCGGACTTCTGCTCGTCGACAAACTTTTGTCGGTCTTCTACTCGACAATACTTCTACCCGACGTCGGACTTCTGCTCATCAGCGGACTTCTACTCGACGTCGGACTTCTGCTCGTTAGCGGACTTCTACTCGTCGACGAACTTTCATCGGACTTCTGCCCGAGGCCGTACTTCTACACGACGTCGGACTTCACCTTGTCGTCGAACTTCTGCTCGTCAGCGGACTTCTACTCGTCGTCAGACTTCTGCCCGTCGATGAACTTTCATCGGACTTCTACCCGAGGCCATACTTCTACACGACGTCGGACTTCTCCTTGTCGTCGAACTTCTGCTCATCAGCGGACTTCTACTCGTCGTCGGACTTCTGCCCGTCGACAAACTTTCATCGGTCTTCTGCCTGAGGCCGAACTTCTACATTACGTCGGACTTCTCCCTGTCGTCGGACTTCTACCAGTTAATAGACTTTCGTTGGTCTTCTACCCGACGCTGTATGACTACCCGATGTTGAATTCTTGCCTGTCATCATACTTCTCCTCGATGCTGGAAGTTTGCCCGTCATTCCAACCTCTCTCCTTACAACGGTCTATCCGACCTCCATTGCCAACCACCAAATATCGGAACTCCACAAGATCTCTCGAAGAAAAGAGGGATAAGGGAAAATCTCCGGACTTCCTTGTCAAGAGAGGGGCCTCGAAAAGTCGAGGGAAGGCGGCGCCTCAATAGAAAGGACAGAGGGAGAAGAGAAGGAGGGGAAATCTCCGGACTTCCTTGCCAAGAGAGGGGCCTCGAAAAATCGAGGGAAAGCCTCAATAGTAAGGACAGAGGGAGAAGAAAGAATCTCCGGACTTCCTTGCAAAGTGAGGGGCCTTGGAAGATCAAGGAAACACCTCAATTAGAAGGACAGAGGGAGAAGAGGGAGAAGAAAGAATCTCCGGACTTCTTTGCAGAGAGAGGGGCCTTGGAGGACCAAGAAAACACCTCAATCAGAAGGACAGAGGGAGAAGAAAGAATCTCCGGACTTCCTTGCAGAAAGAGGGGCCTTGGAAGACCAAGGAAACACCTCAATCAGAAGGACAGAGGGAGAAGAGGGAGAAGAAAGAATCTCCGGACTTCCTTACAGAGAGAGGGGCATTGGAAGACCAAGGAAACACCTCAATTAGAAGGACAGAGGGAGAAGAAAGAATCTCCGGACTTCCTTGCAGAAAGAGGGGCCTTGGAAGACCAAGGAAACACCTCAATCAGAAGGACAGAGGGAGAAGAGGGAGAAGAAAGAATCTCCGGACTTCCTTGCAGAGAGAGGGGCCTTGGAAGACCAAGGAAACACCTCAATCAGAAGGACAGAGGGAGAAAAAGAGAAGAAAAGAGGAGAAGAAGAAGAGGTGCAAGTTTTCTAAAGGCCTAAGGGGGCTATTTATAGGTTTTGGAGAGAAAGGAGGGGAGTTATTGCCATTTCAGAATTTTTCTATTTTTCTAAAAAATTTCCGAATTTTTTAGAATTTTTTGGGAATTTTTTGGATCCAAATATAGCAAGAAAAAATATTTTTCTCGCATGTGGGCCCCGCTTAAGTCGGTGGCAGCGAACCGTTTATGTGCCAATCCGCGGGCTCCTCACAGGGATCACACACAAAAAAAAAAATGTGATGGTGGCCCCACATACAAAAAAAAAATGTGATGGTGGCCCCACATACAAAAAAAAAATAATTATGCAGTTTTAATAACCACCTCAATGGCGGTTTAAAAAATATATATATATAAAAAAAAAAATCAGCAACGGCCGCGCCTTTGCTGGCCGCGTGATAAGACTTTCAAAGAGGTGGACGGTTCGGCAATTCTTGAAGTGAAGATAAGCTTTCCAACGAGGACGGGAGAGATTGTAATGATTTGAGTTAATTAAATTACAGCTTATAAAGAGACCGCCACTTTCAAAACCACTGCTCCGGCTCATTTTAAAATGAAACTAGCTTATCATTATCTGAACTACTCAGCTTGTTTAAGGAGGCGTTACTTCTCAATGGTTTCATTAGCAACACCAATGGATTACTTATGTTAAGATCAGATTGGGACAATTCTCAATTATCAAGTATCTTAGTACTATTTCAAAATCGCATAAAAATTTCTCAAAGACTGTGGTGTATATTTTCGGACTTCTGAAGTTTCGACGTCCGAAAATAGGGGGGCAACTGATACGTCGTCAAAAAATTAGCTTGATCGGGCATGAATCTCAAGGCAAAAGTTAGTTGGAAACTTCAAAAATTAATTTTGGGAGCACCTGAACTCCGATTTCAGCAAACTTATAGTCAAACTGAGCGTCTCGGAAATACGAATCCAACGACACCAAGATCAATCCAATCCGAGCCCAAATGAGTCCGAATCAAGGGCTCAAAGTGCTGTTGGAAGGTTCAAACCGCAATTTGAGTTACCAAACGGTCTCCGATTTTGATGAGCTTATACTCGAATCGAACGGCTCGACGAGACGAATCCAACGAGCCCAAGATCACTGAATTCCGACATTACTAAGGCCTTCAAATGTCCAACGAATGGTGCACGATCGTAGGATTCAATATCGGCCATCCATTCGACCACTCCCTATTCGCCCCTGATCTCACACCTATTTACGGGTCATGCCACTCCAAAAAATCTATAAATAGAGCCCTCATTTCTCATGAGGGGGAGGCCCAAGCAAGAAGAGAAGAGGAGAAGAGGGGGAAGAGGAGGAAGAAGCTCCTCCTCGACCACCGCCGGAGCCTCGTCGGACCACCGCCGGAGCCTCGCCGGACCACCGCCGTAGTTTCGCCGCACCGCCATCTCAAGGCCCGACGTTTAGGCCCGATGTTCAGGCCCGACGTTCTACTAAAGGTCCGACATTCAGGCCCGACGTTCTGCTAAAGACCCGACGTCCTGCTTAAGGCCCGACGTCCAGTCCCTACGTCCTGCTGAAGACCCGACGTCCTGCTTAAGGCCCGACGTCCAGTCCCTACGTCCTGTTGAAGACCCGACGTCCTGCTTAAGGCCCGACGTTCAATCCCTACGTCCTGTTGAAGACCCGACGTCCTGCTTAAGGCCCGACGTTCAGTCCCTACGTCCTGCTGAAGACCCGACATCCTGCTTAAAGCCCGACATTCAGACCCCGGTCTCCTGCCTACTACGGTCTTCCCGACCTCCGTCTCCTACTATGGTCCTTTCGACCTCCATCAACATACAACGGTCTTTCAGACCCCAGTCTCCTGCCGACTACGGTCTTCCCGACCTCCGTCGCCGACTACGGTCCGTCCGACCAAATGAACTTGTATATGTCACTCCTACCATGTAGTGCAATCTATATGATGTATATTTGCTACATCAATCCAAGGCCTTCTCCCAAGGAAGGGCCTCATTTGTAATCGACTACAAATACTAGTGGATTCATTCAAACTGGGCCAGGCCTCGTGGTTTTTCCCCCTTTCAGGGGTTTTCCACGTAAAAAACTCTGGTGTCTCTTATGAATGCTACACCCTCTCACTTATCTACTTGTGTGCTGGATCTTCGTACAATGCTAAGACGTTAAACTAAATATTTCTCTACCGCCGCAAATACTCCAGGACGCAACAAGAAAACTATCCCAAATAAACACTTAATAAATTTAAATTGCATTGAAATAACTTTCTAATAACTTAGTAGAATTCAGAAAATATTAATTTTAACAATATATAGTCCTCATACACAAAAAAAATACATCATAGATATTTAAAGCCAATAATCATCAAATTCACAAATTAATTAACATTTTTTTATATATTATCATAAGAAACTATTACACTCATTGTAACTAAAGAAACACTTAATACTAGAAACTCAAGTAACTAGAACACCACAAGTGCTCACTTAGGCTTTGTTTGGGACAACTTACTCATTGCTTTCTAAAACAAGTTTTTAGTACAAAAATTTCTAATTCAAGAAATTTTTTATTTTTAAATAAAAAGCTATTTTAGAAAAAATTAAAAAAGTTGTCTCAAACAAAGCCTTAATCAACCTAAAAATTACATTAAGTATCCCTAAACCCTAAATAGTACACATTAGAGCATATTTTTTGTTTTATGATAAAATTACATTGGTGTATGATTATGATCAAGGATCCTTCAATTATAATCATTTATCTTACAATTCAATCGTAAAATTCCATAGGTCTTTATCAAATAATTGATATTTATTACAAAATAAACTTATAAAATAAATTTCTACTCAGTTGCATAAACGTTAAGCCAACAAATATACCCCTTGCCTTGGAATTCTACTTCATTAAAATCAGGCACACTATTGTCACCATTATTATGACTACCGCTGTTGGTAGCCGTTTTATGTGATAAAGGCTTTGTAAGAAATTTAAAGCGTTTTGTTCTAAGAGCAAGATCCAAAATAAAGACTATCACAAGCCCATCATTCAAGTATTGCCCACCATTCAAGTATAGCTCAGTAGTCCCTTCAAGGTTTATCCTTAATATTTAACTCGCAAACAATGTTATTATCTATTGTCATCACCATTTTTGTTCTTTCCTCTCCATCAAATCTTATCACAATGTCATGTTAGTTACCATTAGGTAAGAAGTGGGCTTCTGATATAAGGTAGGCGTCATTTTCGTGCTTCTTTCCCCTCATCGCATATGTCCTCAAATGCATCATATCTTGACCTAATGTACGTACAGGTATCAGTTGGTTTGGATGTTGTGCCAAACGACTTGGTTCCGCCGCATCTAAGTCAGATCTTTCGCAACAAATTTTTGAGATTTTGTTCATCATGATTTAAAGAGAGAATTAAATTCTTATGCTTATGAGTTCTCCTTTAAGATATAAGAGAGGTGATTAGATAGCAATTTATAGAGTTGCAGCATGCTTGAGAGTAGTGTTTGCTTTTCTTGATACCAGTATATGCAAAATTTGATGAGAGGAAAATGCATTGATTCAATTTAAGAGGAAATTGACTAAACAAAATGATATTTAAGTGGTAAGAAGCTATGAATGGAAACATTACAAAGATGAAAAAGAAATATTTTCATAAAAAAACTATATGATAAAAATTCATCCCACAGCCAATTAATATCGCCAAAAAAATTCATATTGAATGCACCTTTCCATCCTAGCTATGACTTCCCTAGTTCCCTTATCTAAGAAACCTTGAGCCAAAGAATCTGCCACTATATTCTAAATAATTTTTAGAAAGAAAAATATAATCTCATATAACTTATTAAGCACTAATATATATTAATAATAAATATATTGATAAGTTTCTTCTTTTTGATAATCCGTACTGGCTCGTTAAGAATGTTTGGATATTTCGTCCACGTGTTGCCATCACATCGATAGGTCCTGCATGAGATTTTTTTTTTTTTTTTTTGGGCCGGTTTGGGGAATCGAACGGAACCAGCGGGGAGGCAACAACTGCGCTCAACCACGGATCGAGCTACCCCGCACGTCCCGTGCACAAGATTTAATATGGGTGGTTTGTAGAATGAAATGGTCTTGGAGCTTACGAATGTTACTGTTAAAAATATTAGTTTAAGTTATCAATTTTGAGATAATAAAACTCTCAAATTGTGTAAGTGAGTCAAACCAACTTGTGAGTTGGCATGATAAATGGCTTGAGAGCTCGATGAGTTGACGATGAGTCAAGCTTGCACTATCCTCAACTCGACTCATTAGTTTATGAGTCAATTTATTTAAAAAATATTGATATAAAATATATTTGAATTCAAAAAACATGTATAAATTTATTAAAATATTTAAAAATTATTTTTTTAAGACTTTTTTATATTAAAAAACCAAAGAGATTACATAATACAACAGCGATAAAGCGACCAAAAAGTGAATACGACAAGCTAAAAATGGGCTCAGTAAACAGTCCAAGCATCAAACGTCCAAGCCGCCCCGCACGGACCATCTAGAAATAATCGGTTGCCACCAGCTAAACGACCGGGACGCGAGCCCCGACCACATCATTGCCCTCAGCCAGTCGTAGCATCCAAACGAACAATAAAGCCAAGCCTTCCTCAATAAAATCAACAATACGAACATCCAAAAAACAGTGCAAATCATCGTTTACGACGACCACGCCCCCAAAACTTCCCCTGAGTTGCATTGGAAGAACGAACAAGGGAAAAATCATTATCCGACTCAGAAAATTCAGAATAAACCTCCTCCTCCGACGAATCATTCAACCAACTGTTCTGATCCCTAATATCTTTACCCGAATGCTTCCCCACCCAATCAGCCAATACATGAGTATCAACCACTTTTACAGGAATCTCAACTACACTGTTCCCTTCCTCAACAATCAACGACGGGCACAAAACTTCCAACCCACTCGGCTCCACACCAGCAAGCATGTCATCCCCAGCACCACCTTCCTCGATCTCTATCACCTTAACAGCCTCAATAGAATTCAAATCATGAGAAGGTAAACTATCAGAAATATCAACATTCATATTATCCTTATTAACTTCCGTCACCACAGCAATTGCCGAAAACTCCAAAATCACTCCCTGCCTAACACCCCCATCCAACACGGGAACGAAAGGTAAAGCAACAGGAGATAATAAGGATTTATCTGCAACCAAAGGCACACCGTTACCCAAATTCAAATCCACAGAACCATCCAACTTCTCCTGTGACAAGCCAATATCGATAGCACAACCCACAAGATCAACAGAAAGTAGATTCTTTCCCACAGAATTAACTTCATCAACATTAACCACATCAGCATTTACACCCTCATATCAACTAAGTTTTTATTATTTTCTTCTAAATTCTCATTCTTTTTATTTTTTTATTATAAAAATTATTTGAATTAAACATTTTCTCTCTATCACTATAATCTCTATTTGAATATCAACTAAGTTTTTTATGTTTTTGAATATGATAATCTTAATTTATTTTTTTAAATAATATTTTCAAATAAAATTCTCTTATATTATTTCTATTTTTATTCTATTATAATTAATAAAATACTCAACAAAAAAATAATTAACCTCATGTGTATATTACATTCAATCTATTTATGCCAACTCAAAATGCTAATATTTACTTTGAAGGATATGAGTGAAATAATGTACAATTATTTATTTATAAGGAAATATTTTAGAATAAAAATCTCTTCATTTATTTTTTTATTCTTTTATCAACAAAATAATCAGCTTATTTAACTTTCGCTTTGTAAATTTATTATTAAAAAAGGCTTGCCTGTGCTTTCTGCTGCTAAGCTGATTTGTTACTCCTTTTTAGGTGGTGGCTCAATGCTGCCCCGTAACATTTTTCTTTATACACAACTCTCCTTGGCCTATTGGTTGAAAGCTTAGGCTTCCAACTAAGAGGTCCAAGGTTCGAGTCCATGTGTATGCGTTGTGTGTGTGAGTTTGCCTTAAATGGCCTAAATGTCCAAAAAAAAAAAAAACATTTTTCTTTATGTTTTACTTTATAATTTTGTATTTTTTTTATTTAACGCATAGGCCATTCTGTGAATTTTAAAGAAAAAGAAAAAGAAATTAACTTTCTCTAACCTTATTGTTATGTTTTTTTTATATAAAAATTAACTTTTTAATACTGATTTTTTTGTTCAAATATATTGCATTAAAATATTTTCCTTTGACATTCAAAACATTAAAAAAAAAATCCACTTAAATGAAAGTGGGTGGAGAAAGTGGCATAGTTAAGCAATTCTAGCTATATAAATTAGAATAATTTATATGCCTCCATAAAAAAATATTATTTTCATTGTAAAAATAAATGTTATTGACTAACATTATGTTTTTAACTTTTTATTAAACTTTTTTACATAACAAAAGCTCTTTAAGATCAACTTTTAGGATTTAGTGTCTATTTAAGAAATTTGTATTTTCTTATAAAGTTATTTGTGAAGTTGTTGAAGAGAATGTATATTAACTTAACTACTCTCACAGTAAAAAGTAGCTTTTAATCATAAAATTTTTAAAACATAATTGAAAAGCAACAAAAAAAATATTGTCAAATAAAAGTGTTATTGTTGCTTGAAAAAAAAATAATGAGAAAACTATCACAAATAAACACTTAATAACTTAAAAATTGCATTGGAATAACGTTCTAATAAGTTAGTGCCATTAAGTAAAAACTAATCTTAATAATATATAGTCTCATGCAAATAAAAAATTCATTTAAAGCAAATAAATAATCAGATCTGCAAATTAATTAACATTTTTTTTTAATATATTATCATAAGAAACTATTACAATCATTGCAAATAAAGCAGCAGTTAATGCTATAAACTCAAGTAACTAAAACAACACAATTTCTCACTTAATCTAACTAAAAATGGTATAATTTTACATGAAAATGTAAGATAAATGATTAAAATGAAAAAATATTTGATAAATAGTACACATTAAAACATATATTTCGTTGTATGATAAAATTAGATTGGTGTATGCCTATGATCAAGGATCCTTCATTTATAATCGTTTGTCTTACAATTCCATCATAAAATTTCATAGATTATTATCATATAACTCATGTTTATTACAAAATAAACTTATAAAATAAATAAATTAAAGGCTACTCAGTTATATAAACGTAAAGCTGACAGGCATACAACAACTCTTCCTCAGATTCCTCTTCATCAAAATTAGACTGCCCATTGTCATCATTATTGTCATCATCATTGTCATCATTATTGTCATCATCATTGTCATCATCATTGTTATCATTATTGTCACTACTATTGTCGGTATTGTAACTACTAATGTCGGTATTGTCAATATTACGATCGGTAGTTGTTTTCTGTGATATAGGCTTTGTAAGGAATCTAAAGTGCTTTAAACTATGAGAAAGATCCCACTTAAAGATTATCACCAGGTCATCATTCAAGTATTGCCTATCATTCAAGTATAACTTAGTAGTCCCTTTAAGTCTATCCTCAATATCCAGTTCGGAGACCATTTTATTATCTATTGACACCATCATCTTCCTTCTTTCCTCTCCATCAAAGGATATGAAAATATCATACAAGTTACCACTCGGTAAGAAGTGGGCTTCCGAGATGAGGTAGCCATTTCCACGCTTCTTTGCCATCAACGAATAAGACTTCCAATGCTGCATATTTTGACCGGGAGTGCGTTTTGGTACCAATTGGTTTGGACGCCGCACCAAGCGACGTGGCTCCACCACATCTATGTCTGATCTGCCGCAACAAAGTTTTGAGAATTTGTTCATCATGGTTCAAAGAGATAAATAAATTATTAAGTTTATTTCTTCTGGAGTATGATGTTAGAGAGGCGATTAGATGTCAATTTATAGAGTTATACAATGTTAGAAAATAATGTTTGATTTTCTTAATATGGGGACATGCCAAATTTGACCAGAGGAAAATGCATTGCCTCACGCCCTCACCTTATAAGGAAATTCACTAAACAAAATGATATTTAAGAGGTAAGAAGCTATGAATAAAAAGAGAGATTTCTATGGAAAATTATATGAGAAAAATTCAGCCCACAGAGCCAATTTATCTGACCAAAAACATTCATATTGAAGACCCCTATCCAGCCAAGGATTTTCCCTCTATGAGAAATTACTGTGAGCCAAAGAACCTGCCGCTATATCTAAATAAATTATAGAAAGAAAAACATAATCTCATATAAATAAATAATCACTAATATTTATTAATAATAAATATATATTGATAGTTTCCTTTGTTGATAAATCCTTTCAGGTTTCATTATAGAATGATTGGATAATTTCATCCACGTGTTGCCATCACAACGGTTTGACCAGCACAAGATTTGATGCGGGTGGTTTTTAGAATGACATGATTTTGGTGCTTTTAATTTGTATCATTTTTACAACATAAATTTTCCTTATTAATTTTTTTTTAAATGATTTGCTCGAAAATGTAAATGTTAAAAATATTACTGTAAGTTATTAATTTGGACTGATAAAAACTATCTAATAGTGTACGTGAGTCGAGCCAACGTGTGAGTTGGCATTATAATTGGCTTGTGAACTCGGGCTCGATAAGCTGTCTAGTCAAGTTTGAGCTAGCTTAAACTTGACTTATTAGTTTACGAGCATGCTATTTATAAAATATTAATTTAATTTTTTTTTCTAAATATTTTAAAATTCAGAGTTGAAGTGTAAATCTATTTAAAATGTTTAAAAATTATATTGACTTTCTTATATTAAAAATTATATTTACTTTCTTATATTAACTCCTTTTTATTATTTTTATCTAAGTTGTCATTCTTTTTTATAATTTTATTATAAGAATTGTCTTAATTAATTATTCTCTCTCTATCGCTATAAATGAGTCAGCTCAAACTCGTTGAATTGAGCTCGATCAAGCTCAAGCACGGATTCACTTAATTAATCGAACTCAAGCCCAAGCTACATCTCGGCACGAAACTATTAATATATTTTTTAATATTGAGTGCTAAAAGACAATTTTGATGTTGCCATTATACATTCTATCTCAAGAGGCCATAATATATCAACAGTTTTGACAATTGTGATGAAAACAACAAAAGATTTTGGCTGCCATAATGTTTGTCATCCTCCCTGTAATTATTTCTATGAATTAAATTGGCTTTGTTAAGGGTGGAGAAATCTTTGACAATATTTTGCTAGGACAAGAGCTTATTCATGATATTAACAAATAAGTCCATGATCATAATCTAATTGCTAAACTCGATATATCTAAAGCTTGTGATAATATTAGTTGGTGATCTTTTATGTATCATGTTTTGCATTTGTTTGGTTTTGATAACAATAGCTTGACCCTCATAAAAAATACTATCTATAATGTTTGGTTATCTATCCTCATGAATGATAAATCTCATGATTTTTTTCAAATTTGGCAGATGGGTCAGGCAAGGTAACACTTTATCTATGTGCTTTTATATTATAGTTGTCAAATATTTATCTAGAAGTTTACACCACATATTCTCTAGTATTAAGGGCTTGACCTTTAAGAATTCTGGAGCCAGTAACATATCTCATTTATATTTTGCTGATGATATTATTATATTTTGCTATAGTTTTTAAAAGAATGTGGAAAAACTTAAGCTTTTTCTTAATGGTTTTGAAATGAGAGTTGTCTCAATTTTAACACCAATAAGAGCACTTTCATTATTTGTTAGTAAGGATATGACTAGGGACAAAATTAATTGCATATGTTCTATAATTCGCTTCAAGAAGAAATCATTGTCTCTTTACTATTTGGTGACCCCTCTTCACAAGAGTCATAAAAAAACTTTTATTTTTTTACAAAATCTTTATAAAATATTTTCAAAACTATTCTCATGGGAATAAAACCTATAAAATATTTTCAAAATTATTCTCATGGGAATAAAACTTTTTGTCCATTGGTGCTAGATTAATTTGGATCAAAAATGTGTTATGCTACATGCTTATTTATTTGTTACAAATTGTCAGCCTACATTAGAAGTTTTCTCTCAAATTGTCAAGCCTGCATCGAAAGTTTTCTCTAGATTAGAAAATTTTATCAATAAATTTTTTTGGGGTACGACTAGTATTTCAAGAAAAATTCAATGGTCTAAATGGATGTCTTGTACTTTTCCTTATCAGGAAGATGGTTTGGGGTGCAAATCCATTTTTCATATGGAACAAGGTTTTTCTTACGAGCTGTGGTGGAAGTTCATATCTAACAGCTCCCTTTGGGCTGGTTGTGGGTTTTTTATGCTTCACCTGGTTGCTATGCTTTGATATTTAGGCATCATTTGCCTTAGCCGTTCATCATAGTGTTTAATCCACTTCATGTATTGTGTTTCGATTCTTGTGTGGTTGCTCTTTGGATGCTTCCTTAGTGATCTCTCCATGTGAGTTTTGTCTCTTTTTTCGATGTTGTTTTTAGTGGCGGAGCCATAAATTTTATTTTGAGGGGTGAGGGGGTCTAAATTAAAATAATTTTGTTTGTCATCAGATTATCTAGAATCTAAGAATCCATTAAAATAGTTTCATTTGTTGTCTCATTATTGGTGCCAAGAGAAGCTATAAGATTGAAATTAAGAATGCAAATAACATGACCCTTACAGCTTAGAAGAAATAAATATCTTCCACGGACGGTCTCCGTTTGGGGGAGAGAGAGGAGCAAAAGGGTAAATAAAGGTCGTGAGTCGTAAGTCGCGAGAGAGGAGTAAAGAGGAAAACGAAACAGATCGACTAAGGAACCGAACAAAAAAATTAAGATTGTTATATATTTATATTACTATAACTATATATAAACTGCTTCTGCTAAATGTAAGTTTCAGTTACGTAATATTTGGGAGAAGGTGCGTATTTCTTATGATAAATCGCCTAGATTTGCGGGTATTTGGTATAGTTCATTTCCTATTACCTATTCTACTTTTGCTTGGAGATGTTTAAAAGGTTTTTTACCGGTTGTTAATTTGTTGCAAAAAAAAGGTTTTGTTTTAGCTTCTAAATGTTTATGTTGTGCTAATAGTGAGTATATTGATCATATCTTTGTGAATGGATTGGTAGCAGGTAAAGTTTGGTTATATTTCAATGGCATTTCAGGTAAGAACTCTTTGTCTAATCAGTATAGTTTATTGAATATGTTAGATGGCTGGTTACACTCTTCTAAGGGCCATATTTTTAACTTGATGCCGATCCTTATTTTGTGGTATCTTTGGAAAGCGCGTAATGAGGCGAAACATGAAAACATTAAGATGGAGGCTTCTCTGGTTATTAATAATGTGAAAAGAAAGGTGTTACAACTGTATAATTATAAGATTATTTCTTCTAAGTCTTTTTCTAAGTGCAGAGAATTAGCTGGTATTTGTGGTATTAACGTGGACATGGTTAACTATCGTATTGAGGATTCCTTTATTGTTTGGAGGATGCCCAAACATCCTTTTGTGAAGTTGAATACTGAGGCTATGGTTGGTTTGTCGAGGGCTGGTGTGGGTGGTCTCATATGTGATTGTCGTGGGGACATTATGGCGGCTTTGCTGCTCCTTTGCAGCAGTTTGATGTGCTGTTGGCTGGGTTGTATGCTTTGTTATTTGGCTTGGAGCTTTGTTTAAAAACGGGGTGTTACTGGGTGTGGGCTAAATTGGATTCTTTGTGGCTGGTTCAAATTATTAGAGATGGCTTTTCTAGAAATGCTCAATGTTTTTATATTATTAGAAAAATTAAACTGCTTTTGAATGTTATGAAGTTTGAAATTTCTCATATTTTTAGGGAAGGAAACGACCGTGCTGACTGGTTAGCTAATAAGGGTTCTTATCTTAATGTTTATGAGGAAGTGGATACTATGAATTTAGATACTGCTCTTAAAGGTTTGTTGTTGCTCGACAAGTCTTCTTTGCCCAGGGTCAGGTATGATTAATTTCTTTGTGTTTCTGCTGTTGTTGTTACTGCTGTTGGTGTTTTCTCTAGGGTGTTGTGTTGTTATGCTGTAGCAGTTGATTGTGTTTTGGTTGTTTTCTGGCGGCTTATGGTTGCTCTTGGTTAACTGGTTGCCTGTCACTGTTGAGATTTGTTATTGTTTTATGATGGTGTCTGGGCTCTACAAGGTGGATATCTGCTATTTTATTTGGGCTAAGTTGTATGCCAGGTTGGGGATTTTAATGGTTAAGGTTTCTGGTGGGGTGGTTGGGGGTGTTTATGTGGCTGGGTTTTGGTTTTATCTTTTGTGGTGGGGTTTGGAGAGTTGCGGGCAGAGTAAGCATAGGAGCTGGTTTTGGTGTTTTTGGTTGCTGGGTTTAAATTTTTTGGTGCTGGAGGTTTTTGCCCTAGTGGACAGGTTGAAAGTTATAGCTGAGTTCAAAATGTCGAAAACCTGCAAGTCTCTCGTCACTTTTATTTGCTTTTGCAAGTACTTTTTTGTCTTGATTTTTTGCAGGAAGTTGATGATTACGGAGATTACTTTGAGCTTCCGTTTTTTGGGTGCTGCAGTCTTGCAGACCGAGTGTTATTATCTGATTTATTGTACTTATAGGAACAGGACCCTCTGGCTCGTAGGATTTTATTTTCTTTTTTATTGTAGCTCGTTTGAGCATAGAGGGCTGGAGGGGCTTTCTAAGCACTGGCGGAACCACTTTGTAGTTAGGGGGGCAATTGCCCCCCCTCAAAAAAAAAAAATTTGTTTTTTACAGTAGAGAAAAAAAAATTTATAGAGAAAATTTTTTTTTGCCCCTCCTAAAAAATTACTTTTGCCCCCCCTAAAAAATTATTGTCCTAACTTATCCTAAAATGTCTATATATTTCTTCAAATTTAATTTTAATATTTTCTTTCGTGTTTTTCATGACAATTTAATTACATTTTTTTATTTTTCTTGCTTAATTTTTTAAATAACATATATATATATATATATATATATATATATATATATATATATATATATATATATATATATATATATATATATATATATATATATATATATATATATATATATTTTTAATATTTAATTATTTTTATATTATACTTGCCCCCCTCAAAATTGAAGCTGGTTCCGCCCCTGTTTCTAAGGACCTTATAACCGCTTTTTTAAATTAACACGTAGGCCCCTTCTGTGGGTTTAATATATATATATATATATATATATATATATATATATATATATATATATATATATATATATATATATATATATATATATATATATATATATATATATATATTGCATTAAAATATTTTCCTTTGACATTCAAAACATTAAAAAAATCCACTAAAATGAAAGTGGGTGGAGAAAGTGGCATAGTTAAGCAATTGTAGCTATATAAATTAGAATAATTTATATGCCTCCATAAAAAATATTATTTTCATTGTAAAAATAAATGTTGATGACTAACATTATGTTTTTATTAAACTTTTTTACATAACAAAAGCTCTTTAAAATCAACTTTTAGGATTTAGTGTCTATTTCAGAAATCTGCATTTTCTTATAAAGTTATTTGTAAAGTTGTTCAAGAGAATGTATCTTAACTACTCTCACTATGAAAAGTAGCTTTTAATCATAATATTTTTAAAAAGTAATTAGAAAGCAACAAAAAAATTATATAGCCAAACGAAAGTGTTATTGTTGCCTGAAAAAAAAAAGTAATGAGAAAATTATCACAAATGAACACTTAAAAACTTAAAATTTGCATTGGAATAACGTTCTAATAAGTTAGTGCAATTAAGTAAAAACTAATCTTAATAATATATAGTCTCATGCAAATAAAAAAATCATTTAAAGCAAATAAATAATCAGATCCACAAATTAATTAACATTTTTTTTATATATTATCATAAGAAACTATTACAATCGTTGCAAATAAAGAAGTAGTTAATGCTATAAACTCAAGTAACTAAAACAACACAATTTCTCACTTAATCTAACAAAAAATGATATAATTTTACATGAAAATGTAAGATAAATGATTAAAATGGAAAGATATTTGATAAATAGTACAAATTAAAACTTATATTTTGTTTTATGATAAAATTAGATTGGTGTATGGCTATGATCAAGGATCCTTCAATTATAATCATTTGTCTTACAATTCCATCATAAAATTCAATAGATTATTATCATATAATTCATATTTATTACAAAATAAACTTATAAAATAAATAAAAGACTACTCAGTTGCATAAACGTAAAGCTGACAGGCATACAACTCATCTTCGGATTCCTCTTCATCAACATTAGACTGCCCATTGTCATCATTATTGTCATCATTATTGTCATCATTATTGTCACTACTACTATCGGTATTATAACTACTAATGTCGGTATTATCAATATTACGGTCGGTAGTTGTTTTTTGTGATATAGGCTTTGTAAGGAATCTAAAGTGCTTTCTTGTATGAGAGAGATCCCACTTAAAGACTATCACCAGGTCATCATTCAAGTATTGCCCATCATGCAAGTATAACTCGGTAGTCCCTTTAAGTTTATCCTCAATATCCAGTTTGGAGACAACTTTATTATCTATTGACACCATCATCTTCCTTCTTTCCTCTCCATCAAAGGATATGAAAATATCATATAAGTTACCATTCGGTAAGAAGTGGGCTTCCGAGATGAGGTAGCCATTTCCATACTTCTTTACCATCATCGCATAAAAACTCGCATGCTGCAAATTTTGACCGGGAGTACGTTCTGGTACCAATTGGTTTGGACGCCGCTCCAAGCGACGTGGTTCCACCACATCTATGTCTGATCTGCAACAACAAAGTTTTGAGAATTTGTTAATCATGGTTCAAAGAGATAAATAAATTATTAAGTTTATTTCTTCTGGAGTATGATATTAGAGAGGCGATTAGATGTCAATTTATAGAGTTATACAATGTTAGAAAATAATGTTTGATTTTCATAATATGGGTATACATGCCAAATTTGACCAGAGGAAAATGCATTGCCTCACCTTATAAGGAAATTCACTAAACAAAATGATATTTAAGAGGTATAAGAAGCTATGAATAAAAAGAGATATTTCTATAGAAAATTATATGAGAAAAATTCAGCCCACAGAGCCAATTTATCTCACCAAAAACATTCATATTGAAGACCCCTTTCCAGCCAAGGATTTTCCCTCTATGAGAAATTACCGTGAGCCAAAGAACCTGCCGCTATATCTAAATAAATTATAGAAAGAAAAACATAATCTCATATAAATAAATAATCACTAATATTTATTAATAATAAATATATATTGATAAGTTTCCTTTGTTGATAAATCCTTTCAGGTTTCATTATAGAATGATTGGATAATTTCATCCACGTGTTGCCATCACAACGGTTTGACCAGCACAAGATTTGATGAGGGTGGTTTTTAGAATGACATGATTTTGGTGCTTTTAATTTGTATCATTTTTACATCATAAATTTTCCTTATTAATTTTTTTTAAATGATTTGCTCGAAAATGTAAATGTTAAAAATATTAGTGTAAGTTATTAATTTGGACTGATAAAAACTATCTAAAAGTGTACGTGAGTCGATCCAACGTGTGAGTTGGCATTATAATTGGCTTGTGAGTTTGGGCTTGATAAGCTGATTAGTCAAGTTTGAGCTAGCATCAACTCGACTTAGTTTACGAGCAGGCCATTTATAAAACATTAATATAATTTTTTTTTTCTAAATATTTTAAAATTCACAGTTCAAGTGTAAATCTATTTAAAATGTTTACTAAAAATTATATTTACTTTATTGTATAAACTCCTTTTTTATTATTTTTATCTAAATTGTCATTCTTTTTTATAATTTTATTATAAGAATTGTCTTAATTAATCATTTTCTCTCTATCGCTATAAATGAGTCAGCTCGAACTCATCGAATTGAGCTCAAGCTCGAGCACATATTTAATTAATTAATCAAGCTCAAGCCCAAACTACACCTCTGCACGAAACTATTTATTTACTTTTTAATATTGAGTGCTAAAAGACAATTTTGATGTTGCCATGATACATTCTATCTCAAGAGGCAATAATATATCAACAGTTTTAACAATTGTGATGAAAACAACAAAAGATTTTGGCTGCCATAATGTTTTTCTTCCTCCCTGTAATTATTTCTATGAATTAAATTGGTTTTGTTAAGGGTGGAGAAATTTTTGACAATATTTTGCTAGGACAGGAGCTTATTCATGATATTAACAATCAAGTCTCTGGTCATAATCTAATTGCTAAACTTGATATATCCAAAGCTTGTGATAATATTAGTTGGTGATCTTTTAGGTGTCATGTTTTGCATTTATTTGGTTTTGATGAGAATAGCTTGACCCTCATAAAAAATTCTATCTATAATGTTTGATTATCTATTCTCATTAATGATGGGGCTGCAAGTGAACCAAACGTTCGCCGAGTTACTAGTTGTTCGATTCGATTAAAGCTCGTTCGTGATCGTTTAATTAATTAAACAAACATACTTGAACAATATTTTAAATACTCAATTCTTAAATAAACAAGCTTGAACACTAATGTGTTCGGCTCATTTTTGTTCGCGAACAACATCATTTGAAGTTTGTGATCAAGCTCGACATTAAGCTCGATTTGTGTTCGATTTTGAACTTGTGAATAAGCTTGATAAAAATAATTAATATTTGATTATAGAATTAATAAATCTAAATAATATAAATAGAGCTAGACCTTAAGTTCGCGAACATGCTCGATGTAATCGTTTGTTAGGAAGCTCGATAAAGCTCGTTTGTTAAGTTAATGAACATCTAAAAGTAGAGTTCGTTTATAGCTCGTTCATGTTTGTTTGTTTAAAGCTCGATAAGCACTAAACGAACGAACATGAACTAAACATGAACCGAACATGAACACTCATTAATTTAAATGAACCAAATTAAAATAGTTTCATTTGGGGAGAGGTTTAAATTAAAATAGTTTTGTTTGTCATCTGATTATCTACAATCTTAAAATTCATTAGAATAGTTTCATTTGTTGTCTCATTATCGGAGTCAAGAGAAGCTGTAAGATCAAAATTAAGAATACAAATAACATGACCATTAGAGCTTAGAAATAAATATCTGCCACGGGCGGTCTCTGTTTGGGGGTGAAAGAGGAGCAAAAGGGAAAACAAAAGTCGTGCTCAAGGTCGTGAGTCGTAAGTCTTGAGAGAGGAGTAAAGAGGAAAACAAAGCAGATCGACCAAGGAACCGAACAAAAAAATTAGGATTGTTATATATTTATATTACTATAATTATATATAAAATTTTATAAGAACAAATGATAAGTGATTTTACCTATAGAGAAGCCGCTCACATATCCATGTGATCGGCTTCATTACTATTGTACTACAACAACTGATTTTCATTGCAACCGTTGGATGCTTGTGCTCTCAATCTTGACCTTTAATCTCTAACTAAGTAAAAAGAGTATGATTGTATTCGCTATATATTAAGAGTTACTGTACACAAGCAATAAAATGAAAACCTGATAGTCGATTACAACTCAGAACTCTCTGTTATTGTTTCCCCGTTATTCTTCTTTGTTTTTTTATTTTCCTGTTGCAGCTTGCTATTCAACATAACAATCGACTATTTCTTGCAATTTCCTTTTTTGGCTCATGGTGGATCTTCAAGTTTATCAAAGCTTTGGCTTATTCTTTGGCTATGGTTTCTTGCAAACCTTGCCTTTTTTTTTATTTTTGAATATGTATCTTAGATGGGAATCATGTGCCATATAAGTGTTTTTAATTCTTTTATAGTAGCCCACTGAGCAGAGCAATTATTATATCAGGTGCCCGAATGTGTTCAGAGACTAATAATCACGCGCACGTCACCTAAAACTCGGTATTGCTTGGTATACATTCACAATGTTCAGTTTTTTACCAGATGTAATAATTTCTCCACTAAGCATTAGTGGTTTGTGGCTTTCCTTATGGACTTTGCATCATTTTGCATTATGAAATAAAATTCCCGTTATAAAAAAAGAAATAAAATGATGAAACACAACATTTAAGCATACTAATAGTTTTTTAGAGTTTTGAATATGATAATATGATATAATTCTTTTTTAAAATTAAAATTTTCAAATAATTTTTTCTTATATACTTTGAAGACTATAAGAAAAATAATGTATAATTGTTTATTTATAAATAAATATTTTAAAATAAAAATATCTTATTTTATTTTATTTTTATTCATTTATCAACAAAATAATCAGCTTATAAGACTAAAAAAAGTTTGCCTATACTTTCAGCAATTACTAGGGGTATCAATTTAGGGTCACGGGTCGGGTTCGGGTCGAATCCGGAACTGACTCGGGTTCAAATGGGTCGACCCTAACCCGACTCGGGTAGACAAACGGGTCGGAAATTCGAACCCGGACCCGACCCGGCGGGTTGTCGGGTTGACCCGACCCGACCAGGTTTTGGGTTCTACCGACGCCGGATCGTCGGAACGGTGGCGAGCGGACGGCGGGCAAGGGGGCAGACGCGATACGCGAGGGCAGGGGCAGCGGACACAGGCAGCAGCGCGGGGCAGTGGGCGTGGGCACGGGATAGCAGCGCAGGGTGTGGACAGCGGGCGCGGGCGCGAGGGGCAGTGGGCGCGGTGCAGCAGCGCGGGGCGCGGAAGAGGAAGCCTGAGAGGAAGCTGGCAAATCCATTTGCTGTAAAGTGTTGCAAGATTTGAATCCTCCAGATTTGATAGTTGTCCGAACAGAGGGGATTGGGAACAAGATTCTTGAGATCTTAGATTAGAAACTTGAGTGGTGTCGGAACGGTGAAATCAGACAGATTGCTGGAGATTGTAGGGGAGGATGGAGGCTGAGAGACCGTAGATTCTTGATCAATCATAAAGAAGAGCCTATTCTGATACCATGTAAAAACTGAAGGTTGAGAAGGAGAAACGAGAGAACAGCTAGAGAGTAAAGAAAAGCTTTGTATTATTGGAATTAATAACTGGTACAGATACAATAGATATGTATAGAGATTTAGTAGACTAAATTACATAAAAAACCTAAAAGCAGCTGACGTGTCAGGTATCTTGATATCCATGACCACACATTAATTACTTGGTTTCAGTGTAATTAATTTATTCATTACAATGCCAAAATGAAAAGGACATACCTACTTGAGAACGAAGGGTTGAGTTATGGGCCTATGGCACAACTTTATTGCCACACTTGCACCAAAATTGATAAAATATGCTGATGGTATAAACAAACAGTTTTCAACTGTGACTGAAAATTCTTTTGTTTCATCGTATAACAGATTCCCAAATGTCAAAACCGCTTTGAATAAGCAATGTCAATGGCCGAGTAAGCTTGGGTTCTTGTTTCCTTTGCATGGAATGGCTCTTTCAGACCAGATATTATTGTGTG
The DNA here is from genome assembly GCA_019514585.1 of Dendrobium officinale. Taxonomy (NCBI): domain Eukaryota; kingdom Viridiplantae; phylum Streptophyta; class Magnoliopsida; order Asparagales; family Orchidaceae; genus Dendrobium; species Dendrobium officinale. The sequence continues at coordinate 38,357,066 of CM033694.1, forward strand.
GTTACTGGACATCGTTCAGAGGCGAATCAGAACGTATCACGTCACTTTTTTATTGTGTACCAGTATTGTGTACCGCTATATACCGAATGATATGGCACATTAATACAGATTTACTTGACCGTACATAATAATTTCTCCATTCTTTCAAAGAGGATATTGAACTTCAACAACTAGCTCGTCATCCAGTTTTCTATATTATTTTTTAGTTTAATGATATGGTGATTAATATTCTGTTAAATACAACTAGCTCAAGCTTCCCTGGCTGATCGGGTTGATGGTGCTTACTGGATCTATAGCTCAAGGTTTGCCACCTAAGGTCTCATTAAGACTTCTGTGTTTTTTTTTTTAAAAATTTAACGTGTAGGATCTTCTATAAATTTTAACAAAAAATAATAATAATAATAATAATAATAAAATTGACTTTCTAAGTTCCAACCTTACTGTTATGTCATTTTTATATTAAAATTAACGTTATAATACTACTTTTTTCTTCAAATATATTGCATAAAAATATTCTCTCCACTTAAATGAAAGTGGGTGAAGAAAGTGGCATAGCTAAGCAATTGTAGCTAAATTAGAATAGTTTTTTTAGGAGCCATAAAAAAATTATTTTCATTGGAAAAGCAAATGTACTTGACTAACATTATGTTTTTATTAAACCTTTTTTACATAACAAATGTTCTTTAAAATCAACTATTAAGATTTAGTGTGTATTAATGAGAAAACTATCTCAAACAAACACTTAATAACTTTAAATTGCATTGGAATAACCTTCTAATAAATTAGTACAATTAAGAAAAAAACTAGTCTTAATAATATATAGTCCAAATTTTTTGAGAATGGTGGAATCTATACGCTGCCACTCCAAACGGAGCGCTTGGCAGCGTAACTAATCTCTCGGCGGAACCTAGCGAGGCCACCAACCGGCATCGGGCCCGCACTTGCTTTGCCCCACTAAAGAGGCGAGACCATAGTAGAGGGAATTCGAACCCTTGATGGGGGATTCCTAACCATGCTCGCTGCCCACCAACCACCCTGAGCCTCAGTGGGTCATTTATTTATATATTATCATAAGAAACTATTACAATCATTGCAAATAAAGAAGCACTTAATACTAGAAACTTGTGTAACCAGAAAACCACAATTTCTCACTTAATCTAACTGAAAATGATATAATTTTAGGTGAAAATGTAAGATAAATGATTAACATAAAAATATATTTTATAAATAGTGCACATTAAAACTTATTTTTTGTTTTATGATAAAATTAGATTGGTGTATGCCTATGATCAAGGATCATTCAATTAAAAGTTTTTATCATACAATTCAATCATACAATCCCATAGATTCTTATCATATAATTCTTTTTTTTTTTTTTTGAAGGAAATAGATTTATAAAAATAAAACCGGTAGATAAAACGAAAGATTACAACCAAAAAAGCGGGCTCAGTAAGCGGCCAGGGCTTCCAGTGTCCATGAAGCCTCGCACGGACCATCCAATAAGGTGGGTAACGTCCAACTGACCGACCCGAGAAGCCACACCAAAGATTGCCACCAGCAAAACAACAGGGATGCGAGCCCCAAACCACATCATTGCCCAAATCTCGTCGCACCAGCCAATAGAACAGAACAAACTCATTTGAAACCCGAGAGACAGACAAGGAGAAATCAACAGAGAAAGAAAAACTTTAGCGTCTACGCCGGCCTCTACCGCGAAATCTTCCCCGAGAAGCAATAGATAAACTAGGTCTAGCACGAACCAGGGTGAAATCGTTACCATGGTCTGAACCCCCACAAAACTCCGGGGAAGCCAAGCCACCTTCTGAAAATTCGGATTCAGATTCACAATCCGACGATCCATTCATTTATCATATAATTCTTTTTTATTACAAAATAAACTTATAAAATAAAAGGCTACTCGGCTGTATAAACGTAAAGCCGACAAGCATAGCACTTGCTATCTAATCCCTCTTCATCAAAATCAGAGTGGTCATTGTCACCATTATTGTAACTACTACTGTCGGTAGTTGTTTTATGTGATATAGGCTTTGTAAAAAATTGAAATTGTTTGTTTCCACGAGAGAGATCCCATTTAAAGACTATCACCAACTTATCTTTCAAGTATTGACCATCATTAAAGTATAGCTCAATAAACCCTTTAAGTTTATCCTTAATATCTAGCTCGGAGACCATTTTATTATCTATTGTCACCATCATCTTCCTTCTTTCCTCTCCATCAAAGGATATGAAAATATCATATAATTTACCATTTGGTAAGAAGTGGGCTTCCGAGATGAGGTAGCCATTTCCATGCTTCTCCGCCCTCATCGCATAAAATCTCGAATGCTGCAAATCTTGACCGAAAGTACGTTCTGGTACCAATTGGCTTGGACGCCTCACCGTGCGACTCGGTTCCAGCGCATCTGTGTCTGATCTGCCACAACAAATTTTTGAGATTTTATTCATCGTGGTTCAAAGAGATAAATAAATTCCTAAGTTTATTTTTTCTGGAGTATGATATAAGAGAGGCGATTAGATATCAATTTATATACAATGTTTGGTTTTCTTAATATGGGTACATTCAAATTTGATCAGAGGAAAATGCATTGCCTCGCCTTAAGAGGAAATTGACTAAACAAAATTATATTTAAGTGGTAAGAAGCTATGAATGGAAACAGTACAAATTTGAAAAAAAAAATATTTCTATAAAAAATTATATGATAAAAATTCAGCCCACATAGCCAATTTATCGCACCAAAAACATTCATATAAGTAAATATTTCCCCTCTATGAGAAATTTCCTTGAGCCAAAGAACCTGCCGCTATATCTCATTAAATTATAAAAAGAAAAACATAATCTCATATAAGTAAATAATCACTAATATTTATTAATAATAAATATATTGATAAGTTTCTTTTCTTGATAAATCCGTCCAGGTTTCATTATAGAATAATTGGATATCCACGTGTTGCCATCACAGTGGTAAAACCTGCACAGGATTTGATGCGGATGATTTGTAGAATGACATGGCTTTGGAGCTTTTAATTTGTATCAATTTTACGTCATAAATTTTCTTTATTAATTTCTTTTTAAATGATTTGCTCAACCTAATAAATGTTAAAAATATTGGTGTAAGTTATTATTTTTGGGTGATAAAAACTCTCAAATAGTCTACGTGAGTCAAGTCAACTTGTGAGTTGTCGTTATAATTGGCTTGTGAGTTTGTGCTCGATGAGTTGACTAGTTAAATTTGAACTAGCCTCATGTCGACTTGTTAATTTACGAGCCGGCTTGTTTAATAAATATTAATATAAATTTTTTGGTAAATATTTTAAAATTTATATTTCAAGTATAAATTTATTAAAAATGTTTAGGGTATTGCTATGTTCATCTATTGCTAATACCCTTAATACCTAGAACGGAAACCCAGTATTGCTATGTTCGTCTATTGCTATGTATTGCTCGGTATTGCTTGACAATAACGAGAAATGCCTCTCTGTCAAGACCAATACCGAGCAATACCTAGCAAAACCGTGGTATTGCTCGATATTGCTCAGTATTGCTTGGTATTGCTCGGTACTGCTAGGTATTGGTTTTAACATAATGGTATTTCTCATTACCGAGCAAAACCTAGCAATACCGCGGTCTGTACAAATCAGCTAATACATAGTAATATTGGGTTCCGGTCCGGGTCGGGTCGTCGGGCCGCGTGGTAAAGAGTAAGAGCACGTGACGACATTTTATTGGCGTCCGGATGTAGAGCTATGTCAGGTGTCCGGACCTAATAAAAATTCAATAGACTCCGTCCCCTCATTCCTCATTCTCCCAGTACATTAAAAGTAAATTATTCAAATAATTCAAAATAATCTAATCTAACTACACCAATTTGTCTTTTTATTTATTCATAAAAAAAACCTAAAAAAATAACAGTCAAATTTAAAAAACACTAAAAACAATAATCATCACTAATAAATTACACATATTTCAGAAAAAAAAAAAAAAAAAAAAAACTGCTCCAAAATTAGTTAAACAAAACGAACATATCATTTAATATCTTTAACGAGTGGTGGATCCAGACTTTTTTTTTAGGGTGGTCAAACTTGATATATAAAAAAATTAATACCGAAAATATTGATATATTTCAGAAGTGGTGTCAAAACAGGTCCGCGAGGCGGGTTCAGGTCGAACCCGGATTGACCCGGGTCAAAATGGGTTGACCCTAACCCAACCCATTTTCACAAACAGGTCAGGAAATCCAACCCGGACCTGACCCACACGGGTTACGAGTTGACCCAACCCGACCCGTGAACCCCCCTACACGCTTGCGAATAAGGCCGTCGGAGGTGCTTGCGTGTGGAGCGGAGTCTGGAGAGCCAGCAAGCATTTCACTGTCTTCTATAGCGAGCAAACCGGCAAAGGTTCATCTTTATCCATTACGAGGACTTTGGCAGGTTCAACTTTCTCTTCTTCCATATTTATAGTCTTCTCTAAGTTTTCTTTCTTCACATCGACTAGATTCAGAGCCTCATTTTTTAGGAGAGAGACAGGAAAATGCTTCTTTGTCTCTTCAAGCTCTGTTTGCATATCCAACCTTACTGTTTCCATATAGGCCATCTTCTCCTTTAGCATCTCAATCCCTCATGCGCTGGGCCTAGCTTTGTCTCTAGATCTGCCACTCTTAACGACATCTTCTTCCTCTGTTAAAAGTTAAAAACATAACAAAACATTAAGAGGAAAGTGAGAAATATCATAGGATAATGAAGTTGGTTAAGCACCTCATAGAGAGAGCAGGAGCTTAGCGAACGCTTGACGCGGGGCGGCGATGGAGCGGATGCTTGATGCGGCAAGCCACAGACCACGACGCGACAGGCCGACAGACAGGTGAGGCGGGAAATTGAATTTCACGGGTCAAATCGGATCGACCCGCGGGTTTCCGGGTCAACCTGAACCCGACCCATTTTTCAAACGGGTCATAAATCTGAACCCGAACCCAACCCGTTTCACAAACGGGTTGATCCAAACCAAAAATTTTTCAAGTCGGGTCTGGGTCGTGTTTCCGATCGGGTCAAAAATTAACACCCCTATATTTCACTATCAAAATTCAAAGCAAAGCATTGTATTATATCATAATTTATGAAATTAAAAAGAAAATTATAAGCTTTGCATTCTACTTTGTATTTTCTAATAATGTTGCATAATGATTTTATTCAGAACAGAATCAAATATATCTTTCTCAATATAAGGCACTAGACAGTCACTGAGCCAAGCATCACCCATTTTACTACGCAGCCGATGTTTAATAATCTTCTTTGCAGAAAATGCTCTCTCTACTGTAGCAGTAGCAACTGGCAAAGTCAGTGTCAAAATAATAAGTTTATAAACCAAGGGATACACAATATTTTTTTTGTTCTTTAACATCTGTTTCGCAAGATCAGCAATGTTAGTCAATGATATGAACTCGTCGCTCATGCGCATATCAATAATATAATTATATAGTTGATATTCAAGAGACAGTCGAACAGGGGAATAGGCGGAAAGAATAAATTTGGGCAAACAGGTCCCGTTGTTTTAATTTAGGGAAACAAAATTTTTGTGAGGGAGGGGGGGGCAAAATTCTGAAATACCCCCTCCACTACATTTTTTTTTTTTAGGGTGGGCATTGGGCACAAATGCCCTCCCTTAATGCCCGCCCTTACAATAACTGGGATCCGCCCATGTCTTTAACAAATAGTCAAATACAATTACATGATGAACTATTTCATCTAACCACATACCTTAAATCTAACAAAAAAAATTTAAACAAAATTAATTACAAAAGATTAACAGCAATGAAACTAAAACAACAAAAACTCACCTCACAGGCTTCTCTCGTTCGCTAGTCTGCTGCATTCCTCCATGCCCAAGGGGTCATTTTATAGCATTCAGTGCCCCCTATCAGCTCTCCCCACTGAGAAATTATTTTGTGCAGTATTTGAATGCGTTCGGAGGTCAATTCAGATGCGCCACATCATCCAATATATTAAGCATTAGGTGACATGGCATGTCTAAATTGGCCTCTGGACGTGTCCGGACAGCACACGTAATATTTTTTCCTCTCATGATCATGCATGACCAATCGTCCCCGGCTCGAAATTAAAGGCAAGAAATTCCCACATAATTCACAGATCTGATCGGTGAACTACTGGTTGTTTGGGTTAAATGCATCAAAACAAATGACATACTCAATGGGATGCGCCAGACTATTTGGCACATAAAGAATGTGCCTAATAGTCTAGCACATCCTATTAAATGAGCCAACAATTTGGCACTTTAGCTTCTACTTAAAATACTTTTAAATGGTGCTACTACTGCTAAAACCTTTGCTGCGCATACTCCTTTAATTTAAAAAAAAAAAAAATCTCTTTTAATTTATGTCACAATAAAATACTTTATGCAAAATAATTGACAATAAAAAAATAATATTCGTAAATTAATTTTTATATAAAAAAGGCATAAGAATAAGGTGTGAAAGTTAATTTCATTAGTTTCATCATACAATTCAGTTGATTTTTTTTTTATTCTTTTGTTAATTTTAAGCCAATTCATTCACTATGTTGAAATAGTTACAAAGTTATAGAATCAACCAAAAAGATTAACTCAATACAATGAATATAAACAACAAAGATCATTAAACAAAACTTGCAATGATCTAAACAGACCCCAAAAGAAAAAAAAGATAAAGAAAGTTGATAGACTCCTCTATTGATCATTCTGATTGGATAGTTGCTCCCTCTAATAGTGGGGGAAGGGTGGAGGTTATTTTGGATGATACGCCTGACGAATTTCGTGAATTATATAGTTTATAGGTGGATCATGTTATTGATAAAGCTTTCTCCCTTGGTGCTGGCAGGCATCGTAGAAGAAAATTCAAATAAAAATGCTTGCGATTTTTTCTTCTGATTGGGTGCTGCTATTCACAGTTGGTGTTGGGTATTGGTTTACCTTTTTGGTTGTTTGGCGTTTCTGTTGATTTTTGTTGGTTTGGATTGTGGTGTTGGGGGTTTATATAGGCCGAGTAATGATGAGGTTGTTTTCTGCTCTCCATCCTGACAGCTTGACTTGTTGGCAACCACTGGCGGTTTGTATTTGTAGTATGCTTGGTGGCCTTAGTTTAGGATGTGAGGCTATGCTTGTCAAATATAAAAGTTTTTTTTTTTTAATTTATTAATTTGTGCCCCTTTAAAAACAATCTCTAGCTCCGTCCCTACTGTGAGGAAATAAGCAAATGAAAAGTAAGGCTTTTTCAATAATTTTTTTTAATATAATTTTTTAATTATATTTAACATTTGTTTTTGATTCATTAGTATTTTTTTGAAAAAAATAATGTTTTTAAGCATAATTTTAGAAGGTTTTTATTTTTAAATTTTTTAACAAAAATTTTAGTTTTAATTTCTTAAGTTATTTCAATCTTTATCATTACGGAAGTTTTTTTTTTTACATGAAAAAATAATGGAATCTTTTATATTCTATTTCTTTTATAATGTATGCAGACTAAATAAACCCATATACGGGTTGAAACAGTCATCTAGACAATGGTATAAAAGATTCATTGAGTTCATTCAAAGCATTGGCTTTCAAAGATGCATACTTGACAATTGTGCATATGTGAAGAAGGCTGAAGATCAAAGCATTGCTGCTTACTTGTTACTATATGTAGATGACATATTGATAGCTTGTAATAGATCGAAGAATAGATGTTGATGATATAAAATTTCTGTTGTCCAAGGAATTTGAGATGAAGGATTTGGGAAAGGTAAAGACCATTCTAGGCATCAACATATCAAGAAACGGGATACGTATAAATCTATTTTTATCTCAATACGAGTATTTAAACAAAATCCTGAAGAAGTTTGGTATGCAATATGCAAAGCCTGATAGCACTCCCATTGCATGTCATTTTAAACTCTCAAGTTCAAAAATTTCAACATCAGAAGAAGAAATTCATTATATGAAGCAGATACCATATGCAAATGATGTAGGGTGTTTGATGTATGGCATGGTGGCGACTTGACCCAACTTAGCATATTTTGTAAGTCTTATGAGAAGATTCGTGTCAAATCCCAATAAAAACTATTGGAATGCTTTAAATGGTTGATGAAATATGTTGGAGGGGGTAAATGGTAAGAATAATGTTATTTGAATTTATATATTTCATTTCAATTATGTTAATTAAAATTTGTTTACTCATTATTAAAAAAACATTGAGAAAAATAATTAAATTTTCTATGAGGAATTGTGTATTTTTTTTTTAAAAACAAACTAGAAGTCTATGCTATTAATTCTTATTCTCTTTTTATAATCTTATTAAGTAATGAAGAAAGTAATTTTAAATTTGTAATTAAGAATTAATTAGGATATTTTTTTTATAATATTACTTTAAAATGAATTAACAATTTGGATGAAATTTTTTAATAAAATATATCTTTTCTAAACCAATCCGTTATATTTGTGGCCTTATGTAAATTTATTTATATTAGATTATAATGCATTGGTTAGTAATTAATCAAAATCTACCTTACAAAACAATAAATAAGAACACAATAGTTAGTAATAAAATTTTACTTTATTGAACATTACGTCTTCACGGGTCATCTAATATGATAGATTGCTGCAAACTACATCATCATATTAATGAAGAATGAGACAAAATGAAAAGGATCATATGCTCTGAATGAATTTTCGCAAAGGAATCCCAAGTGCTCACCAACTATAACTATTCAGTAAATGTTGATACTGAACTAGAATATCATGAATACACTTACATAATTTTTAAATGTTACAATTAAAATAGTTAAATAAATACTAAGATTTTCTATTCATAATACAGAAGACTTCTATATTATAAAAATGTTACTAGCTCAGTTTAAATTATCCATTATTACGTCCATCATTTTTCAAATATTATCACTCAATTTACAATCCCCATTATTAACTCCATATTTTACTTGTTGCGTCCAGGAGTATTCGTGGCGGTAGAGAAATATAAAGTTTATCGCCTTAGCGTTGTACGAAAATCCGGCACGCAATCAGATAAGAGAGAGGGTCTGGCATTTGTGAGACACCAAGATTTTTACGTGGAAAACCCCTGAAAAGGGGGAAAAACCACGGGGCCTAGCCCAGTTTGAATGAATCCACTAGTATTGCAGTTGATTACAAATGAGGCCCTTCCTGGGGAGAAGGCCTTAGCTTGATGTACATTTTATAGAGTACATTACATGATGTGAATACAAAGAATCACTATTGGCATGTTTGTTTGGTCGGGAGGATCGTAGTTAGCGGGTGACGGAGGTCGGAAGGCTTGTAGTCGGTGGGCGACGTAAGTCAGGAGGACCATAGTCGGCTGGCGACGGAGGTCGGAAGGACTGTAGTCGGCGGGCGATGTAAGTCAGGAGGACCGTAGTCGGTGGGCGACAGAGGTCAGAAAGACTGTAGTCGGCGGGCGACATAAGTTAGGAGGACCATAGTCTGTTAGCAGCTGAGGTCGGAAGGACTGTAGTCTTACAACGACGATCAGAAGGACAGCGTCAGGTAAAAGTCCAACAATGGAAAGAAATCTATCTTCGCGTAGACATCCAGCGAAGTCCGATAATCGGTAGAAGTCTGGCGTCGAGTAGAAACTTAGCAAAGAGTGAAGGTGCGACGTCGGGTAGAAATTCGACGTCTGTTGGTGGCAGAAGAGAACTCCGGCCTCCCTTGGGCGGAGTTTCGGCGTCAGGAGGGAACTCTGTCGTTAATTGAGAAGAATTTCTACATCCCGTGGAAGTTGGGAAGAATTCTGGCGTTCTCCCAAATATCTGGCAGAATCCCGGCGTGTTTGGGCGGCAGGAAGAGCTCCGGTGGTGGTCGATGAGGAGCTTCTTCCTTCTCCTCCTTCTTCTCTTCTTCTTCTCTCTCTTCACTTGCCCCCCTTTGGTGTAGAATGAGGGCTCTATTTATAGTTTTTCTGGAGTGGCATAGAGCCCTCATTCTACACCAAATCCTTTGATAAATAGGCGTGAGATCAGGGGCGAATTGGGAGTGTTTTGAATGGACGGCCGTTGATAGTTTCGAATGAGGGCTCTATTTATAGTTTCGAATCCTTTGATTATGCACCGTTCGTTGGGCATTTGAAGGCCTTAATGATGTTGGAATTCAACGATCTTGGGCTCGTTGGATTTGTCTCGTCGAGTCGTTCGATTTGAGTATAAGATCGTCAAAATCGGAGACCGTTTGGTAACTCAAATTGCGGTTTGAACCTTCCAACCGTGCTTCGGGTCCTTGATTCGGACCCATTTGGACTCGGATTGAGTCGAATTTGGTGTCGTTGGATTTGTATTTCCGAGACGCTCAGTTTGACTGTAAGCTCGCTGAAATCGGAGTTTGGGTGCTCCCAAAATTAATTTTTGAAGTTTCCAACTAGCTTTTGCCTCGAGATTTGTGCCCGATCAAGATAATTTTTGGAGTACGTATCATTACTAAACTAAAAGTTCTAATAATTTGGATCATACAAAATTTCTTCTGTTCTACTTACATTACAAATTTATTTTAATATATATATATATATATATATATATAGTAGTACACACTAAAGCTTAATTTTTGTTTTATAATAAAATTAAATTTGTGTATGGCTATATATGATCAAGGATCCTTCAATTATAATCATTTATCTTACTATTCAATTGTAAAATTCCATAGGTTCTTATCATATAATTAATATTTATTACAAAATAAATTTATAAAATAAAAGGCTACTCAATTGCATAAACGTTAAGCCGACAGACATATAACTCACCTTCGAATCTTTTGCCATTGTCACCATTATTATAACTACGAATGCCGGTAGCTTTTTTAGGTGGTGAAGGCTTTGTGTAGAGTCCAAAGTGCTTTGTTTCACGAGAGAGATTCCACTTAAAGTTTACCACCATCTTATCATTCATTTATTGAGGATTATTTAAGTATAGCTCAGTAGTCCCTTGAAGTTTATCCTTAATATCCAACACGGAGATTATTTTATTATCTATTGCAACCATCATCTTCATTTTTTCCTCTCCATCAAAGCTTATCACAATGTCATGTTAGTTACCATTAGGTAAGAAGTGGGCTTCTGAGATGAGGTAGCCATTTCCATGCTTCTTGCCCCTCATCCAATAATTCCTCTGATGCTGGCAAAATTGACCTGGAGTACGTTCCGGTACAAGCTGGTTCAAACGCCAACTAGGTTACACTGCATCTGTGCCGGATCTGCCGCAACAAATTTTTAAGATTTCGTTCATCGTAGCTCAAAACGAAACTTAAATCTTTATGATGATTAATTCTTCTCATGCATGATATAAGAGAGGTGCTTATATACCAATTTATAGAGTTGCAGCATGCTCAAGAATAGCGTTTGCTTTTCTTGATATGGGCATATGCAAAATTTGAAGAGAGGAAAATGCATTGCTTCACCTTACAAAGAAATTGACCAAACAAAATGATATTTAAGTGGTAAGAAGCTATGAATGGAAACATTATAAAGATGAAAATGAAGCATTTCTATAGAAAACTATATGATAAAAATTTAAACCATATAGCCAATTAATCTCGCCAAAAACATTCATATTGAAGACCCATTTCCAGCCTATGACTTTCCTTCTTTGAGAAACCTTGAGCCAAAGGAAACAATTACTCTATATTCCCAATAAATTTTAGAAAGAAAAAGCATGATCTCATATAGATAAATAATCACTAATATTTATTAATAATAAATATATATTGATAAGTTTCTTGTGTTGATAAATCCGTCCAGGTGTCATTTGATATAGATGGTTTGTAGAATGACATGGTCTTGGAGCTTTCCATTTGTATCATTTTTATGTAATAATTATTATTTAATTTCTTTAAATGATTTGCTCAAGAATGTAAATGTTAAAAATATTACTATAAGTTATCAATTTGGAGATGATAAAACTCTCAAATTGTGTAAATGATTCAAGCCAACTCGCAGGTTGATATGACAAATGGCTTGTGAGCTCAAATCCGATGAGCTGATGAGACAAGTTTGAGCAAGCCTCAACTCGACTTGTTAATTTGTGAGCCGGCTTATTTAAAAGTCATTGATATAAAATATATTTAAGATATATTAGAATTCAGAGTTCAAGTATAAATTTACTAAAAATATTTAAAAATCATAGATTACTTTTTAATATTATGTGATTTCTTATTATTTTATATTTTTTTTCTTTTATAATTTTATTAGTATGATTGCTTGGATTAATTATTTTCTCTCTTTCATTATAAATGAGCTGACTCGAACTTGTAGAATTTAGCTCAAGCTCAAGCTCGAATTTGATTAATTAATCAAGTTTAAGCTCAAGATCACTGGACTCGAGCTTGGCTCGACTCATTTAAACGCCTACTCCAACCCATTTTTTTTTAATGTTGAGCGCTTAATGAAAATTTTCATGTTGCCATGATACATTCTATCTCAAGAGACTATAATATATCATTAATTTTGACAATTATGATAAACACAACAATTTTTTTATCAACAAATTAATAATTTTTTAAGGGTTTTGAATATGATAGTCTTAATTTATTCGTTTTTTAAATAATATTTTAAAATAAAATTCTCTTATATTTTTATATTTGTATTCTATTATTAATAAAATAATCAACATATATGTTTAACCTCATGTGTATATTACATTCGATCTATTTTTGTGAACTCAAAATGCTAGTATATTTTAAAGACTATAAGTCAAATAATGTATAATTATTTATTTATAAGAAGCTATTTTAAATAAAAATCTCTAAATTTATTTTTTTATTCTTTTATCATCACAATAATCAGCATATATGACTTTCACTTTATAAGATGCACTTTAAACTTTTAAAGTCTATTTTTATTAAATCATCTTAGTTTTATTGCGTTGGAAAAACTTTTGAAGGATAAAAACATTAAAGATGTTAAAAAATATATATATTTTTTAAAGAGAGAATTCAAACATAATGAAGTTGTTTAAAAATATTAAACATCTTAATTATAATCATTAAAGATTTCTAAGAAGGTTAAAAAACATTCAAATTTATTCAAATTTTCAAAATTTTGTCTCAACTTAAAAATGGGCAGTCTTTTTCCCTATTATTTTTATTATAGGTTTTTAAGGACAACTTTAGCCTAGGGATGTCAATATTTGACACGACACGAAAATCCGACCCGGACCCGACCTGAAAAATTCGGGTTGGACCCGACCCGATTTCAAAACGGATTGGGTTCGGGTTGACCCGGCGGGTTGCCGGGTCAACCTGCAAACCCGTATTAATTGAATTTGCCCGCACTGTCCCGCTGCCCGCGAAGCTGCCCTTCCTTCCCGCGCACCGCCACTGCTGCTCACGCTACCGCGCGCGCTCGCCGTTCGCCGCACGCCCGCTCACCCGCGTTTCGGGTCTCGTGTCGGGTCGGGTCAACCCGGCAACCAACCGAGTCAGGTATGGGTTTGGATTTCCGACCCGTTTATCTACCTGGGGTCGGGTTAGGGTCGACCCGTTTGAGCCTGGGTCAGTTCGGGTTCGACTCGAACCCGACCCGTTACTCAAAATTGACACCCCTACTTTAGCCCCGTTTCTCATCTTGAATTATATCTATGGCATCAACATCAATGCTAATGCTATTATAAATATTTACACTCAATGTTAATATCAAGCTGAGAATCCACTTTATATATATATATATATATATATATATATATATATATATATATATATATATATATATATATATATATATATATATATATATATATATATATATATATATATATATATATATATATATATATATATATATATATATATATATATATATATGTGTGTGTGTGTGTGTGTGTGAAAAGTATATTAAAAATTAAGGAGTGATATAGTTCATTGAATTATTTTCAATATCAGCAAGATGTTAAAAAGAATACCCATCTAATGCCTCAACGAGTTCTTTTATTGTGATTATGCATCTTAGAAACTATTAATCAATAATACTCACTATTTTTGTATTGGTAAAATTTTCACCGCATAACTATTGATATGTAATAAATCTCATAATGTGAGCATTTTGATAGGAATATATTAATTTTTTACAAGTTAATTTGAAAATTATGATTTTTTCGAAGTAAACATATAGTATACAAATTTGATAGATTTTCATGTATGTATACATTTCTATATTTTGTACAGGATATTTACTTACATTGCATAGATAAAAGATAGCATTTGCATGTAAGTGGGGAATTTTCTTTATTAATACTATAAAAAATGCGGTTTTGCTCTTAATATAATTGGTATGAGAGTGAGTCGACGAGCTTTCCTTTAAATAAAAGATTGGTGGTGTAATTCTAGTTGTAGTTTTTGACTGATTGAGTGAATTACACCGATAGGTAAAGGGTGACGTATCTTCAATGATTATTGAAAGCTACATGTGAAAATGAATAATTAATACAAATAAATAAAAGATAAGATGAGATTGACATATTGATGGATACGACAAATAATATATGTGAGAAAATATCACATTAAAGCTGCATGTTTTATCTTACTTTTTATAATTATACCCATGATGATATTTATCTGATAATATATTAAACTTATAGATAATACATTAAACTGATTGACAGATTTATAGTTCATATTGTCATTAATATTGATACAACATAGCATAACATACTGACATGATTCATTAGGTGATAATAATCTTTACCGTATGTCTTATAATTTGATAAATCTCATTTGATTGCACTAATTATATTAATTTTTAATATTTTTTATTATTTATATTAAATGATGATTGATATTGATTAGAATTGAACATAAATATTGATTCTTTTGTTTTGCATTAAAAGCAGTTCTAGAGTTTTGATTTTTTGCTGCTTTTTAGCTCATTATGTAATTTTTTATGATTTCAGGTCAAGGAAGTGGTCATGATCAATTTGAGTGAGATTGATAGAGATCTTCAAGTTTTCTTTAGATTTTATTTATATTTTCTCTTATTCTTTTGTAGTAAGGAGTTTTTTATATAGTAGTAATTGTATTGATCTTTTGACTATTGTATATTAATTTTGAGAATATAGTAAAATATTTTGATATATATGAATGTTAGTTACTTTAACTAGATATAGATTTATTGCAGTGATGATTTATAGAAGCTCTGATTGATTAATTAAGAAGATAAAATAAATAATTCTTTCAAATTTAATCAGTGAGTATTTAAAACCCGATCAGGATAGGTCCCATCATGTTGAATTGTGACAACCTATTCTTAAGATTTAATTTTGGAATGTTTCAAATTTTCTTTCATATTTCATTTTAAATTAAACTATATACCAAAAAGCTATTAAAACATCCAAATATTGAAAATAAACTCATTCATCATATATATATATATATATATATATATATATATATATATATATATATATATATATATATATATATATATATATATATATATATATATTAGTCATGATTGTACAAAAATCAATGATTGCACAAAAATCAATGATTGCACAAAAATCAATATAGAGAAATGCCTATAACCTCAATTCTGATCTTAAACTTTTAATCGACTGTCTCTTTCCTTTTCACCAATCCTAAAAATCACAAGCAAACCACAGTGAGCTACAACAGCTCAGCAAGTTATACAAACCAATCTCAATTTTTAAATTTTTTTTATTAAATATTTTTTATGAATATTTAAAAATAGTTAAATGCAATCTTACACATTAATGTATATACTGAGAAAGGAAATAAATACATAGTCGTAATCCATTTTTTTTTTAAATAACAATATTAAGCATATGACAATACTAAGTAGATAAATCATAAAATTGATTATATCGCAAATTACTTCATATCACATATCTCAATCCCAAATAAAATTTCATAAGATTATGGCCCTTTATTTCTCCATTTTATACTTATAGCATTAGAAAATGCTTGTAGGCACCATAACATGGCTTATAGCCACCAGAATATATGACTTTTTACTCACAAAAACATGCCTTATAGACATCAAAATAATCTCTGACACTTGAATGATTCTTGGCCCTTATAGCTCCCACCAAATATTTTTCAATTATATAAGCATATATTTTATCACATCATAATAGTTAAAGCAAAATTTAGTACATGTTAGTGCACAGTGTTCTATAATGAAAAACAGCTGAACTTCCTACTAAAAATTTCACAATGTCAGAAAATAATCAAATTAAAATGAATTGTGTAAAACAATAATTTAAGACATTCATTGTATTACAGCATTCTTTTTAGATTTTCAGATTATTTTCTATTTAATTAAAACTGTATAAATTTAAAAATATCAGTATAAAATTTCTAAAAAATATTCAAAATATTTATAATCATGTTCTCTATAACTTGTAAAAAGTTACGCGATGAAAATTTTACCATTGCAAAGTTATATGCATTTTTTGCTAACAGAAATAAATTTAATTGAAAATTTTGGTAAAATTTCTTTTTTTTTGAAAACTGAGATATGCATAATATGACCTACCTCGATTCGGACAAATTTCTCAACTGGGCCAATGGCAAAAAAAGACCCAAAGAGGCTCAAAACGTGATTTTCCCTTGGCAAAACTCTCTCTTTCTCTCATCAGCCCAGCCAACTGCTCGGTTGAAAAGAATGGATATACGGAATAAAAATATATTTAATGAGCTCAGAATGGCCTAGCTGCGGTGCTTAAATCAGAGCCTTGTGGCACTAAAAAACATAAAATTTTGAGAGAACGATGCTGCGATGTCATTATTTGGTGCTTAGACTGAGTGCAATTCCGCTGCACTCAAACACACAGCATCGTTGCGCTCTAATATTGACATTCTTAGATTTTTTCGAAATTCACACCTCATGCCTTAAATTACTCCTAAAGGCATGCAAATGGTTGAAAAACTAAAAATTTCAAATCTTTACCTTTTTTTTTTCAATTGGGTCGGAATGAACAGACCTGCATGTTGATTCTAGAGGTGTCACAAGAGGTTTACATCACATATTCTCTAATATTAAGGGCATGAGCTTTAAGAATTCTAGAGCTATTAGCATGTCTAATTTATCTTTTGCTGATGATATTATTATGTTTTGCAATGTTCCAAAAAGAATGTGAAAAAACTTAAGCTTTTCTTTATGCTTTTGAAAATGAGAGTGGTCTCAATTTTAACAACAATAAGAGCACTTTTATTGTTGGTAAAGATATGACTAGGGACAGAATTAATTACATAAGTTCTATAACTAGTTTCAAGCAACAATCATTCTCTCTTTACTATTTGGGGACCCCTCGTTATTGTTTGGTATTGCTCGGTATGGTTTTTTACTCACCAAAATATATGACTTTTTACTCTTCAGAACATGACTTTCTGCCCTTGGCTGGCATATTAATTTTGATCAAAAGTGTGTTATGCTTCATGTCTATTTATTTGATACAAACTATCAAGCTTATATTGGAGGTTTTCTCTATATTGGGAAATCTTATCAATAAATTTTTTTGGGTACAAGTAATATTTCAAAAAAAAATTATTATCTAAATGGATGTCTTGTACTTTTCCTTATAGGAAAGGTGGTTCATGGTGCAAATCCATTTATCAAATGGTACAAGATTTTTCTTACAAGCTGTGGTGGAAGTTCATATCTAACAAATCCATTTATCAAATGTCTTGTACAAGGGTACAAATCCACTAAATATCAAAATAATTAAACTGCATTAACATCTTATATATAAACTTTAATAAGCGAGGAGAAAACACAACACAATCAAACATATATACTAATATATAGCATTATTATTACCTAAGCAGCATATGCAGACATGATTGAAGTTGGGCTTGAGTTGGGCAGCACTTGAAGTTAAACTCAAACTCATATTGAAGGTGTTGTCAGTTCTCGCCATTGAAAAACTTCCTTGGCATGCCTTCAGGTAATAATTCTTTCATATGATTTTTATATAAATCCAAAATGAAATCACCCATACCATAATACTAAGGAGAATATAAAATAACATGATCAAGGTCTATGTTGCATTGATGCAACATCTAAAATTCTAATTTGCATTCGCCTTTCACCCAAACGAACAATTAACGACCCGTGCCAAACAAGCATGCATTCGTCTACTTAGTACTATCAAACCTTTCTTTGTTGGATATGTCTCGAATGTGCTCCATATATGACCAATTCACTTTGAAGGCAGCTACTAAAACCTTCACATATCCAACTTCATATGCACATTCACCCCTTAAGTTGCAGAGGTTAAAAAAATATCACACATTCATATGCATCTTAAAATTACAATTTTGTTTGGCTCGACATTATATCTTCACAAGTCATCTTTTATGATAGGTTACTACAAAATGCTCTGAACGAATTTTTGCAGAGGACTCCAAAGTGCTTACCAACTGAACTGACTTATCATGAATACATTTCACCATTAAGAACATAGTTAAATTTATAAAAAAATTCAATTTTTCTTAATTAAAATTATTACAATTTAACATATTTTCAATAAATCACAATACATTTCACCATTAACATTTAAAAATATATCGAAAATCAAATTGAATTAATTACTTGGTTATTTATAAAGGTACAATGTTCTTCTCTTTAAGGTTTCAATTTTATAAATGTTCACAAAATTTAAAATTAAACTTAATTTAATATATTTAAACGAACAAAAAATTATGAAACAAAAATAGCCAAAAAAAAAAAAGGGAAAACTAAAATGGCCTCCAAAAATTGACAAAATTTTATTTTCATTACATATATAATATATATTAATTCTTCAAAATCAAAAATGAAATATAATCAATCTTTCATTTCTTAAAATCAAAATTATTTTTTAAATAACAATTCACATCACGTACAAATCCGCAAAAATAATAGTCCGTGCATTCACTGAGTTGACGGTCGGCAGGAGGGGGAACTAGCCAATTGGTTTTGCACAATACAGAATGCATTAATTCATTCGGCGCATTCCATACGACAAATGATTTGACGCATTCTGCATTGTGCCAAACTAATTGGCGAGTTTGCTCCTCCTTTATAAGTTAAATTGTAATCCTACTCCTATTTCTAATTTTGGAATACCACCTTCTCCTTCAAAAAAAAAAAAAAACAATTATATGAACGTAGCCCGGTGAAGAAAGTGGTATAGCTAAGCAATTGTAGTTAAATTAGAATAATTTTTTAGGAGCCTTAAATAAATATTATATTCATTGTAAAAACAAATGTGTTTGACTAACATAATGTTTCTAATTAAACTTTTTTAAATATCAAATGCTCTTTAAAATCAACTTTTAGGATTTAGGTTTAGTTTGGGATAGCATTAGATAACTTTTTTTTTCCTATTTTTAAAAGATTTTTGTATTAAAAAGAAGCTTTACAAAGAAGTAAGAAAGCCGCCCTAAACAAAGCCTTAGTGTGTATTTGAATTTTGGAACATCTGTAATTTCTTATAAAATTATTTGTGAAGTTGTTCTGGAGAAGGTAACTTAACTATTCTGATTGAAAAAAATAGCTTTCCATAATAAAAATATTTAAAAATTAATAAGAAAGCGAGAAAAATAATAGCCAAACAAAATTGTAGTTGTTGTCTGAAAAAAAAAAGAGAAAATTATCTAATCAAAAAAAGAGCGAGAGTGTGCAAGCAGCAAGTGCGACGGAGCGGGCGATCGGGTTAACCAAAACCAACCAGTTTTCCATACGGGTTGACCCGAACCCAAAAAATTTTAGTCAAATTCGGGTCAAATTTTTAGATCATGTCAAATATTAACACCCTCTAATTTAAAGCCAATAAATCATCATATACACAAATTAATTAACATTTTTTTGTATCTTATCATAAGAAACTATTACAATCATTGCAACCAAAAAAAGCACTTAAGCAAGAAACTCACGTAACTAAAACACAACAAGTTCTCACTTTATCTAACTGAAAATGATATATTTATGTGAAAATGTAAAATGAATGATTAAAATACAATGATATTTGATAAATAGTACACATTAAAGCTTAACTTTTGTTTATGATAAATAGTACGACCATGATCAAGGATCCTTCAATTATAATCATTTTTCTTACTATTCAATCGTAAAATTTCATAGGTTCTTATCATATACTTCATATTTATTACAAAATTAATTTATAAAACAAAGGGCTATTCTACTGCATAAGCATTTAGCCGACAGACATACCGCTCTCCCTCATATTCGTCTTCAATAAAACCAAGCTGTTCATTGTCAACATTATTATTACTAATACTGCCAGTAGCTTCTGCTTTTTTATCTGGTAAAGGCTTTGTATAGAATCTAAAGAACTTTGTTTCACCAGAGAGATCCCACTTAAAGTTTACCACCAACCTATCACTCAAGTATTGAGCATTATTCAAGTTTAGCTCAGTATTCCCTTCAAGTTTATCCTTAATATCCAATACAGATATAATTTTATTATCTATTGCCACCATCATCTTTGTTCTTTCCTCTCCATCAAAGCTTATCACAATATCACGCAAGTTACCATTAGGTAAGAAGTGGGCTTCCGAAAAGAGGTAGCCATTTCCGTGCTTCTTGCCCCTCAACCAATAAAGCCTCATATGCTGGCAAATTTGACCTAAAGTACGTTCTGGCACAACCTGATTCAAACGCTGACTCGGTTCCACTGCATCTATATCAGATCTACCACAACAAATTTTTGATATTTTATCCATCGTGGCTCAAAAAGAAAATAAAATCCTTGATTATGATTATTTCTTCTCGTGCATGATATAAGAGAGGAGCTTAGATATCAATTTATATTGTTGGGGTAAGAAGCTATGAATGGAAACATTACAAAGATGAACATTAAATATTTCTATAGAAAACTATAAGATAAAAATTCAACCCATATAGCCAATTAATCTCGTCAAAAACATTCATATTGAAGAGTGAAGACCCATTTCCAGCCTATGACTTCCTTCTTTGAGAAACCTTGAGCCAAAGAAAATAATTACTCTATATTCTCAATAAATTTTAGAAAGAAAAACATAATCTCATATAAGTAAATAATTACTAATATTTATTAATAATAAATATATTGATATGTTTCTTTTGTTGATAAATCCGTCCAGGTTCGTTATAGAATAATGATTGGATAATATTGTCCACGTGTTGCCATCATAGCGGTAGGTCCTGCACGAGATTTGATATGGATGGTTTGTAGAATGACATGGTCTTGTAGCTTTCTATTTGTATCATTTTTATGAAATAATTATATTTTAATTTCTTTTAAATGAATTGCTCAAGAATGTAAATGTTAGAAAAATATTATTGCTAGTTAACAATTTGGAGATGATAAAACTCTCAAATTGTGTAAGTGAGTCGAGCCAACTCGTAAGTTTGTATGACTTGCGAGCTCGAGCTCGAGGAGCTGATGAGTCAGGCTCGAGCTAACCTCAACTCACTCGATTCCTCTATGAGGATTCGAGTTTGTGAGACGGCTTATTTAAAAATCATTGATATAAAATATATTTACAATTTATCAGGATTCAAAGTTTAAGTATAATTTTTTTTAAATATTTAAAAATCTTATATTACTTTTTAATATTATGTGATTTCTTATTTTTTTTTAATTTTTTATTCTTTTTATAATTTTATCAGTATGGTGGTTTGAATTTACATTTTTTTTCTCTCTTTCATTATAAACGAGCCAGCTCAAATTTGTAAGATTAAGCTCAAGCCAAGCTCAAATTTGATTATTAATTAATCAAGCTCTAGTCCAAACAAGTGTCTTGAACTCGGCTCGAGTCGTTTACACCTACTCCAAACCATTCATTTTTTTTTTTTTTAATATTGTGTGCTAAAAGCCAATTTTGATGTTGTCATAATATATTCTATCTCAAGAGACCATAATACATCAACAATTTTGACAATTATGATAAAGTATAAAGTACAACATATCAACGTATTAACATATTAATAGTTTTTTAGGGTTTTGAATTAAAAAAATTCTAAAATAATATTTTCAAATAAAATTCTCTTATATTTTATATTGCTATTCTATTATTAATAAAATAATTAACCTCATGTATATATTACATTCAATCTATTTATGCCAACTCAAAATGCTAATATACTTTGAAAACTATAAGTAAAATAATGTACAGTTATTTATTTATAAGAAAATATTTTAAAATAAAAATCTCTTAATTTATTTGCCTATACTTGCATTATTTTATGTGATTATAAAATTTGATTATTTTAAAAATATGAAGACAAACTTTATAAAATTTCTATTGTTAAAATTAATATAGAGTTTTTTTTTTTTAAGGGAGAAGTCAAACAAAATGAAATTTTAGTTAAAGGGACATTTTAAAAAATATATATGCTTTTAAAATATATGCACTTTAAAAGTATATTATTATGAAATATTTTAGTTTTATTGCGTAGGATCAACTTTTGAACAAATTAGTGCAATTAGAAAAAAAATGTTAAATCATAGCAATGTATTTTCCACATAATTAAGAAAACAACAAAAATTTTGTAATGTCATGTAACAATCAGATCCACAATTTAATTAATATTTTCTTTAATATTTTATCAAAAGAAACTTTCACAATCATTACTACTAATAATCAATTTCTCTTAATCTTATGGAAATTAAATCATATGATTTTAAGTAAAAAATATAGAGCTTATGCTTAATGATCAATTTGCATTTGAAAAAAATACATAATCTCATGAAACTAGATAAACATTATTTATTTAAATAAATAATTTCTTCACTTAAAAGAAGTAAGCTTATGAAAATATTTATTTCCTTAACAAAAATTTTGGTGGGCATAAACATCAAAATGTAAACTATCTTTTTTTTTTTAATCTATAGAGGGGCCTATGTGTTGATTAATGATCAAATGCTCGTTGCAGTCAAAAAAGTACATCCAAATTCAAAAAAATAAACCATAATGAGTCAATGATCCTATCTAATTACAATAAGCAAAGAGAAAAAAAAATCATAGAGGTAAGAAGCCAACCCTAAAAAAAATCCAAGTAAGATCTTCAAAAAAGCTCAATACAAGCAAAGAAGCTGCAAAACAAAAAGAAACAAACAAACAAAAAAAAAACAATAATATAATGTGTAACAACTCAAACTCTTAACTATCGATATATTGTCCGCTTTGGCTAAGGGCCTCACAATTTTGTCATATTGGTGTAACTTCCCAGAAGATCATTCATTCCAAGATTTCTCTGTGATGAGCATTCAAAACTGTAAAGTTTCTTAAATGAAATTCTAACCATTATCCCTAAATGCATCTTGATATTTAAGAATTTAACTTCTTTTACTTAAGGGATTTCACAATCTCCCTCATTTAAGTAATAAACATCCTCATCAATATCTTTATCCAATAATCATGCACCAGGAAAATAAGATTCTAGAGGTGTCCCCTACAAGTTCAAGTGGTGACTCCCTCAACATAATACTTTGTAACGTACAAGGTTCAAAAGGTGTCTCCCATAGCGTAACCCTTTTTCTTGTATGACACTTAGTTCTCATCTTTCAGCTGGTGTACTGCTCTGATACCATTGTAACAGTCCAAACTCTTAACAATCGAGATATTAACTCCTTCGTCTAAGGGCCTCGTAATTTTTTCATGTTGGTGTAACTTCTCAGGAGATCACCCATCCCAAGATTTTTTTTAGATGAGCATATTTAACTGTGATGTTTCTTAAATGAAATTCTAACCATTACACTAAAAAGTGTCTCGATGTTTAAGATTTAGCTTTTTTTACCTAAGGGATTTCACATAACGACACACATAAACCTGAAAGGAACCAAAGGATACCCCATGGAGCCATCACGATTCAACCTTCAGCCAACCAAGACCAAGTCAACTAGCACCCAAAGCAAGTTCCAGGATCCAAACCTACAAGAAAAGACTCAAAAGAAACTGAATAAGCAAATCTCAAGAAAAAAGCAACATCAAACCATAAAACCCACACCATAAAATTAAGCTTCAAAATCAACTAAACACCACAATAGCCACAAAATAGAACCATGAACCAAAAGCAAACACCCAACTAACCAACCCCGAAGGACCAAGATATGGCACTCAAAAGAAAGAGCCTAAGCAAGCAGAACCAAACCAACGCCACCACCAAACCAAGCATCACCAAACAAAAAATCGCTACTCTAGGAGAACTCAACATCACGGAACTAAACACTAGAAACATTAGATCTAATATGTTTACCCTCAGAGTACTTTAAAGGTTATACCGAGTTTTTTTTAATTACCTTTTTGCCAATAATATTGGAAAAACCATCTTTGTTGACTTGCACAATATTTAAATCATAAACCTCCTGAGAACCATATATTGCTAGGACCGTCATTACCATCCTCAAAACCCCAGTTAGCCAATGATCATAGGAAGTTAACCATTCAAAATATCAACAAGATTCTCATTAGAATATAAAACCAAATGTTGATTCCCCAAACCCAAAGCCGCATCATCATAAATAGGGGAAAGAGGTATATTAATTATAGACACTTTATCATAGACATCTAAACTTTCAGACACCACCATAAAAACAGAAGAACTTAGAGGCTCTTGTTCATGTAGATCAACAAAGACACCAAAAGTCACATTTAACATTATATCGTCAACTCAAAGATTATCAGAAGTACCAGCAATAGGAGTTAAAATAGGATTAATAGTCGTAATATTAAGATTTTCCATAGTTTCCTTAACAAAAACACAAAATTATCATAAGGAGCTAAATTATTGGTTTCCTCATCAACAATAATCATAGGCTTAGGAATGTTCATAGGAACCTTTTCTTAATGGGGGTGAAGGATACATATATCAATTTTAGAATTCCTCAGAGATTTATAATGATCGCAAAAGGGAGGGAACTCCTCCATCTCGACATGTTGTATATATCCAAAATTTTTAGGGCTAAGCCACACACTATTGGGATAACGTTTAGTGAAATCTAATTCAACCATAATACAAGAAATAGAGTGTCATAATCCAATTAAAGTAGAGTTATCAATTTTTAATGAGCAACCAATTAATGATCTCGAGCCGTGAAGGATACACAGAGAACATATATGAGGTTGAAGGTTGGGAAACGAAACCCAAGTAAGGATGATAGGGGATTCCACAACAATGTCATAAAAAGGAGATCATTTGATCAATTTCATAAAGAAATTGTTAAAACTCTACTGTAATTCATGTCATTCAACAGTTTAATCAACACATGTCTTGGGTAAAAGAGTGTAACTGAAAAATCACCGATTAGTGTGAGATTAAAAAAAATTGTGAATCGAGTCAAGAACAGGTCTACAACTGGGGAAATTATTAATCAATGTAAATTTGAAAATGGCTACAAGAGCAAGTATCTCATCTTTTGAAATCTACAATAACAATAAACCACTATGGGTAGTGGTTTTATTGTCAGGAAAAGACATCGAAGGGGAAGCCCATGACATGACATCTAAAAAGGAGCGAGAGTTCTTTTAGTCATTTAAAAATCAAGATTGTTTAACCAATTGACCGCCATTCAAGTCGTAAAAATGGCCAAAGGTAAAAAAATTAGAAGAACAAAAACAAGAACATATGAGAAAGTTATAGAAGATTAGCTGAGGAGGAGATAAACAGCTTTCTTGAAAGCGAAGCAAGTATTGAGGGCCATGGATAGACCAACACCATGGAGGGCGGCTAGGGCAAAAACCTTAGTAGCTAGGCCTAAACTATCTATGATACACTTTCAATGCTTAGATTTGAAAAGGTAAATGATCTAAGTCCATATAAAGATGTCATAAATACAAGCTGATAGAGAAGCACTAAAGAGAATATAGTGTAGAAAAACATCCTTATCAGCTAAATGATTGAGCTCCCCATGTTCAAATATTAATTAAGACGTAATACATATATATAAACTTTGTTTTGTGGCTACTTTTGGGTGTGGGCAAGCATATGTAGACATTTTCAATCTCGAAGTTCAATATTAGACTTTCTAAACTTAATATATATAATTTAAAAACGTAGCAGAGCCTCTACTATTAATTTCTAGCAATTTGATAGATTTGAATCGACATTAAGTACGTTGTAATGGGATCGAGATCTCTCCATGAGCAAAGATGCGAGTCTCTTGAGCCTCTCAGCAGTTGAGCCACAGGTTAGCTAAGAGAGCATTCAAGCACATTTCCAAGTTCGTGCAACCTTTTTTTGGTGATAATATTATGGGCGGATGCGGATGCCGTTCAAAGGCAAATCAGAATGCGACACGTCACCCGTTCATTAGGTACAGGGTGGAGTGGCCATGGGCGGAGGACAAATTATTCTGTGCGGAGTCTGGACGTCATCCATAGAGCAATAAAAATGCTTCAGTTGTAGAGAGAGAAAAACTAATGGGGTAAAACATAGAAAGAGAGAGGGAGAAATGACTTTCCATTGTGGACGAAATGATGGAAAGAGATTTTGGTCTACATGAGAAATTATTATTTTAGTGGTTAAATCTAAAACTGAAAATCTAAAGAGCAGTTTAAATTTCTCGTTAAAATAATTTTTCTGAAGTCCTAAAATTTAACCAAAATTTTTGCTATTTCCAAGAAAAAAAAAATCTCATACAAGTTCAATAAACCATGAAAATTTTGTAAAGGATTTCAATAGACAGTAGTATTACACATTTAAAAAATATATATATTTATTTTTTTTTATTAACAAAATAACCACCTTCTAATGATTTTTGCAATATAATTTTAAAATATTGAAGACTACATTAAGAAAATTTCTATGTGCATAATTATTATAAAAATAAAGTCAAAGAAATTGAAAATTTAGCACAATTTTATAATGAAATTCATGAAATTACATTTCTAACCTTATTTTTGCCTTTAAGATAGGCGATCAAAACAAAACTTTTCTGCATTACTAATATCTTATAATTCATTAAGAAATAAACTTCTAAAATAAAATTGTACTATTCTTAGTCGCCCAAGATATGCACCAAATAAATATGCTTATGATCATTCCAATCTTTAGCATAATTATCTGTCCCACCACTGTGGCTACTGCAGCCGAGATCCTCTGCATGGGAGGAAGACTCTCTTGTATAGAATAAAAACCTTAATGGAATCCGATTAAGATACCATACAAAGTCAACCACCATCCCATCAATGATGAGCTCTTCATTTCCTTGAACTTTCTCGGTAATATCTACTATGTAAATTTTTCTACCATCTATTTTTACATGCATTTTTGTTCCGCCATTTTCGAAGCTTATCATAACACTATGCGGGGCACCATCATATAAGAAGCGGGTCTCAGAGATGAAAAACGTATTTTTGCATTTCCTGATACGCAATGCTTCTATATTACTGCTCGTTACATATGGTTGTGTTCCATGAAACTGAGAATCCGAAATCGCTTCTGGAACTGGAAGAGGCTCTGAACGACATTCTGGATCGGGCTGCTTATCCTTGTTGTCTGATGCGTTGAACAATGTTTTGGTCCATTTTTTCATTGTGGTTTAGGAAGAGATCGGTGAAAGTCTTAATGCTTTTTTTTTTCTCATATGCTTATATATCCATTAATAGGATTATATGTTTCTTGAAATCACATTCTTTGATGTGAATGGAAATAAAGTTGGCTTTGATAAAACAAATATATTTGTATAGAAAACCAATGCGCACTCATTTTATCTAACTAAGAACATTCCTATTGAAGCCCCAATCCAAACTGGGACTTTCCTTCTCTGAAAAGCTTCCTTCTAAGAATAAGCCAATGTATATAATCTCATAGATTTTAGGAAAAAAACTTAAATCTCATATTACTCAATAAAAAAAAATATTTCTTTTTGTAAATGAAATTATTATTATTCATAAATATATATTCATTAGTTTCTTTTGGTAACAATAAATTAACTCATGATGGTAAATGGATTTGCAAATGCTGTGATTGTACCATGGTGGCGACAGGATTTTTTTTAACTCGTTATTGGTTCCTAGGGTGCAAACGTGGAGCATTCGAAGAGCTGCACGTGACTCGACTCGATAAGAGTTCGTTCATGTTCGTTTGATAATGTAAAAGAACGAGCTTGAACACTTTTGATAAATACTTGATAGCTAAATAAATGAGGTTGAACAGCTAGGCATTTGGTTTGTTTATATTCAAGAACATTATCGTTTAAAGCTCGTGAACAAACTCGTTGAGATGATTAAGATACTCGATTAGAGTTCAATTAAATTTACTAATTTAATAATTTTTTTACTGATTTAATAATTTACTTTTACTAATTTGAGAATTTACTTTTTAATTTTTATCGTTTTCAAAAAATCCTACTCCCGGTCCATCTCTACCGCTCACTCCCGCGGCGCCCGGGCAACGTATTAATCCCACTCTATGAAAAAAAAACTATTTGTTTTGTTGTATAAAACGAAAAAAATTAGACCAAATGGAACATAAGCGGGAAGACGGAATCGAGATCGAATTCACCTGCTGTTCTGGATTTTAATAAATTTATTTTGATTAAACGGAGGCGCAGCAAACACGCGAATAAGCTCGAGCAAGGCTTTGTGAAATGGGCCGACAAGTGTCGAGCGGCTCGATAAGCCTAAATAAACGAGCTTGAACACATAAACAAGCTGAACTCGACCTCGAACAGAAACTAGAAAAGCTCATCTCTTATCAAGCCGAGCTTGAACAGGAACCTAAGAAACAAGCTTGAGCTCGAACACGCTGAAGCTTGGCTCTGCTCGGTTCATTTGTAGCCCTCTCGATTACATTAATAAGAGGCTAGCCGTAGGGCTAGCCATTGGAGCACCGTACCCCTTATTCTGATCTTCTATAAACCTCCTCATTCGAGCACCCCTACCCCACATTCTTCCCTTCTATAAACCTTTGCTTAATTGATTCTTTATAGGCAGAAGATAAGTTTTATTAATCAAAATAAGAATTAAAGAAATGATGAACTCCTTAGAGTAATTAATTAAGAATCTACCTTCAAACCTTTCATATAAGGATCAAATCAAGCAAAATTCTTCAATAAAGGAACTCTAGTCTCAAAGAAAAAGAAGATAAGAGTAGACAAATGTGAGATACAAAAGACAAGCCAGCATAAAATATAGTGGGAAGCTAACCATAATCAATTTCCCATTCAGAAGGCTCGTAACTCTCTAAAAATATGAAAGAAGATATTGTGAAGTAACGACGATTTTAAATAATTCTTCCTCGATGATATGAGGCGAGTTCCTTCAAATATGTTTAAAAGAAATGTAAAGAGGAGCTGATTGTGTGATTGATACAGCTCATTCTTGAATACCTAGTCAATGAGAAGAAATTAATAATATTGTATAATTCTTAAACAGTGGAGGAAATTACAATCATAGCCCGCATATAACTTCCAAATCCACAACATAATCAAAAATAAAACAATGAAACCAAGTAATAAATTAAAACATAAAAAAGATCATCAACGGTAATAAAGGCAAGACCCAACAGAAATAACCATGACCCCAATTAGACAAATAAGCACCAGTGCACCACCACTTGTATACATGTAATAGAACTAATCCTTAGAATTAAGTTTAAGAGCAACATTAGATCTAGTGATTCTAACATCGGATGAAATGTTATTCATGCTTTTCCCTTTATTTTTCTTATTTTTTTACTTGTAACCAAAGAGAAATAATCTTTGGAAATAAGAATTATATTTAAATTAACATCATTATGAGAAGAACCTTAATCAAATGAAATAATATCTCCCTCTTTCCAAATAAAATCAGAATGTTTAGAAGGGCATAATTTATTAGAGGGATCATCAAGACTCTCATTAGATATCTTAACCTCCTGAAGCGACACCTCCAAATTATTCTGAGGCACACCAGCATAAAAAAGAGAGATAGGAATGAAAATTACGGGAATTAAACTGGAGACATCTATGCTACCACAAGAAGGAACTAAACCTACAAAATTAGCCACTTGATTACAAACTTGAGCTATAGAAACATAAATAGCAATAACATCACCATTTGTAGAAATGTTTTCATCCCCCAAATTATCATTGGACTCCATAGCAGGATCAGTAGTAAGAATATTTTTAATAGGGTTCAAATTACTAGGACGGCTGGCCTCAACAGCAAGCATAGGAGTTTCATAACTGCCTTCTCCATTATAGTTCGGAACATCAGATTTTGATTATAACAACAACATCAAGCCTGTATCCCACTATGTGGGGTTGACTACATGAATCAAGGCTTTTAAAACCGGACCGGTCAATGAACCGGAAGAAGGAGGGGTTAGAGGTTTGATGGTTCGACCGGGGTCGAACCGGGGTCGAACCGGATGACGTAATAAATATTTATTATATTTAAATATTATAATAATGACACAATTATTTATAAATATATAACAAAATTTGAAAAAAAATTATAATACTTTTACTTATATAATAGTGAAATGTTAGCCAAATAAATTCAAATATTTAAATCTAAATGAAAATCATATAGGATCAATTAGAGTTTTAAAAATAAATACAATTAAATCTACTAATTTAGTAATTTTTTTACTAATTTAATATTTTTAACTTTAACAGTATATATTAGACATATCTCTAACTTATATTTTTAGTAATCTAACTAATTAATTAGAATTATTAACTTAGAAAAAAAAAAAAACTAAGCCTGAAAAAAAAAAAAATGCCATGTCCCGCCGCCTATGTAAAGCCTTCTCGCCTAAGAAAAAAAAAAGCTTTTTGTCCCACACCGTGAAAGAACACAATATTTTGCTTTATATAATAAGACCTTTGGAAAAGGTTAGAAACTTTGTTATTTTCTCTGGCCGGTAGTTGTGAGTATAAGGCTAGTATTAATTATTTTATTATATAATAATAAAACTATTTTGATTTAATAGATTAATTGATAATTATTCACTCATAAGTCATAAATATACTTAATTAAACTTTATTAATAAAGTCAGGGGGGCACGTGTCCCCATGCTGCATGGCCCTACCTCCGGCGAAATACTGCACAGCCGCCGTAGACGCGAAAAACAGTTATGAGAAATCGGAGCCGGTTTTCCGGTTCAACGGTTAAACCGGCGGTTCGAACGGTCCGAGACCGGTTCGACGCAGAAACGGTTCTCAGGCGAACCGTAACCGGCCGGGCAGCCGGTTCGCGGTTCAACCGGTTGAACCGGCCGGTCCGGTTTTAAAAGCCTTGACATGAATCCTTTTTCTCCATTGTATCATGTTAAGGGTCAGATTCTCATGTAGATCTAACAAAGAAAGATCATTTCTAATATTTTATAACCAACTCTTTTTAGGTTTACCTCTACCTTTCTTAACATATGTCAAATCTAATACATCTAATCTCCTAACCAAGTCATCGGAAGGCCGTCATTTTATGTGACCAAATCATCTAAAGCAACTCTTTCTAATCTTATCAGCCACTAGAGCTACTCCAACCTTTTTTATGTATATGCTTGTTTTGTATCCTGTCTCTAAGAGTAAAGCCACTCATCCACCTAAGCATACTCATCTCTGCAACACTTAACTTAATGTTATGCTTCTCTTTTAATGGTCAATATTCTATGCCATAAAGCATTGCAGGTCTAACCACCATCTTATAGAATTTTTCTTAAGTTACAGTGGTACTTTCTATCACACAACAAGCCAGATGCATTCCTCCACTTCAACCAACCAACATGAATTCTATTAATAATGTCCTCATTTATTTCACCATCAATATGAACATTAAACCCAAGATATCTAAAATGTATACTCTTATTAATGACTTGATTGCTCAAAGTCACTAACCCCCCACTAGATCTATTACTACTAAAATTACACTCCATATATTTGATTTTAGATCTACTCAAACAAAAACCTTTAGACTATAAGGTTGACCTCCATTATTCAAGTTTACCTTCAACTCCCTTTTTAGTCTTATCAACAAGAAGAATATCGTCAGCAAAAAGCATAGACTAGAGAACATCCATGACTAAAGCATAAAGATATGGGCTTAAGGCTGATCCTTGATGTGATCCAACTAAAATAGGAAAATACTTGGTCAAACGACCTTGTGTTTGAACATAGGTAACATCTCCTGCATATATATCCTTGATGAATTGAATATAATCATTATTAACCCCTTATGTAGAACTCTCCATAGCACTTATCTTGAAACTTTATCATATGCTCTCTAAATCAATAAATATCATATGAAGATCATCCTTATTCTCTCTATACTTCTCCATCAAACCTCTCAATAAATGTATGGCTTCCATAGTAGACCTACTCGGCATGATTCAAAATTAATTTTGAGAAACATTAGTATCATGTCGTAACCTATGCTCCATAACTCTCTCCCATAGATTTCGATTGTAGGGAAAAATTTCTAGGTTTGACACTTTGTTATTGTCTAAAATGGGGGTATAGCAGAAAGCATTCATTTTTATTATGGCTAAGGGTCTTACAATGCTCACAAAAAGAAAAGAAACCATCCATAAACACTTTCTGGACATACCAAAATTTCTTCAGACCAAACTATACACTATTAGGGTATTGTTTAAGATGTTTAATTCCACCATAACCCTCATAATTGAAGGTTTAGTACTGTTTGTTGTAGCATTGTCATTTTTCATGCATGGTTCAGCCAAACAGGGAGCCTAAACCATGCAAACTTCTTGGGAAAATAAGCATGGTCTCAAATCAGGAAATGAAATCCAAATAGGAACAATGAGAGAATCCTTAGAAATATCAAACAATGGCGACAATTTAACAAGCTTCATGTAATAATTATAAACATAATATGCTCTACGCCCAAAAATACAACTCTAATCCAGATTGTTAGCTAAATTTATAAGCACATAACGAGGGTCTAAAAGCGTAACAAAGAAATCACCATAGAGCTTAAGGTTGAAAAGAAACTATGGATTATACATAATTTAGACCCACATGTGGGAAATTTTCCCACCTAAGCAAACTCAAACAGGGCAGCTAATGCCTCGATCTCCTCTGAAATCCACAAAGTTGTCAACATGTAATGGTTGGTGACTTTAAGTTCAATAATATCCACTTAGGCAAAAGATCCGGATAATAAATATCTAAAAGAACGCACTTTGTTTTTACCCTCAAGGAAATCGAGATCTATAAGTTTAGTGTAATTATCAACCATTTTATTTGCGCAAACCAACGATACAGTGGAAAATCGGTAGAAATAAAAAATAAATGCAACCCTATCCAGCTAGAGGCATCCTAAGGGACTAGAAACCAATGAAGAAAGCCACAAATCGCAGGAATATCTAGAAAAAAATGAAAGAAAACTGAAGTCCTAACCAACTGAAGGCCGACTTAGGAAGAAAGAAACTAGGGAAAGGGGTAAGGGGACATCCTTATAACAATCGAGAAGGATTTCCAGAAGGATCGAAAGCCACGAATGGTATAGAGCATCGATTGAAACGGGGGAAGTGGAGAAAGGTGAGTAGGGAAACCTTAATTTTCACATGTTTAAAGACCCATTAATTGCTAGATAATGATCCCTAAGAATAATCTTACATGTATGAAAATCTATATCAAAACACTGTGATGCTAACCTCTCTGTATTATAGGTTCTAGATAAGTGGGTGTATCGTACCAAAATTGGGCATTGTGGTGCCAACCTCTCAGGTTTGAGATGTGGTGGCGCTAAAGTCTCAAGCGTTGCAATGTTGGATCAAAAAATATTTCTTTAGATATTACTTTAATTACCCCCAAGCCATCCCCCTTACCCAATTCTTATTGCTTGCTTGGGTAGAAAAAGGAGAGAATAAAGGAGAGAAAGATGAGAGAAAGGAGAGTGAAGTTCGCTTTCAGAGCATTTTTCATCTATTTTTTCAATTACAAAAAAGTGTTATGGTCGTGGTAGGTAACCATTATCCTACATCTGTTTTTAGTGAAATTGGTTTCTATGGTTTACTCCCTCCAAAGTCTATTTGGAATACATTATCTCTTGATTTAGCAAGTTTTCACTGTTTAGCTTTGATATGCGTTAGATATCATTATTTTGAGCATTTTGATTGAAGAATATTGAAATTCTTCCAAGTAATTTTTTGTATATGCCATTTTGAGTAGATTAGAAGCATGTATAAAATTGATAGGAACTATTGTATCAAATTCATGCATAAAATACATGACATACATAAAAGTATTGTTTATTAATTTAACATGCATTTTGACATAATACATATATTTTGATAAGCACATTGGATTGAATTATCTGTTATAATACTTGTATTGAATGAGATTATAATTATTGTTATATGATCAATATGATTTGGCATGTGTATGAAAGCAAGAAAATCTAGTTAGAAATAATTGACTGATTTACTTTGTAAAGACCAGGGTAGGCCGATGGGTTTATTTATAAATAAGGTTTGTGGTGTTATCCAAAAATATATAAAAAATGATGTATAAGGAGATTGACTTACGTGATATGATATTTCAACAGACATAAATTGATAACTTCTTATATGAAAATCACTTGACTTGTGATAAATAATGAAATAATTTATTCTTTTTATAGAGTAAAGTCAAACAAATTGAAATTTTAGATTAATTTTACAAAGAAAATCATAATTAACTTTATTTTTACTTGTAAGATTGGTGAGTAAAATTGAAAATGAGTTTATACCAATGTCATTGTTTTTTAAAAAAAATTTGGACATATAGCACATCTTTTTTTCCTCAAATGTACTGCATAAACTCATTTTGTTATGACATGCATCAATATTAAAAATTTTCATAGCGGACCATTAATCATTATATCCATAG
The DNA here is from genome assembly GCA_019514585.1 of Dendrobium officinale. NCBI lineage: Eukaryota > Viridiplantae > Streptophyta > Magnoliopsida > Asparagales > Orchidaceae > Dendrobium > Dendrobium officinale. Next base: position 38,391,893 of record CM033694.1, read on the forward strand.
GTTAACCAAATTTTTTTAATATATTAATAAATGATACTTTTGCAATCATTACTACTAAAGAAGCACTCATTACTATACACTCATATAACTATAAAACATCACAATTTTTCATGAAAGAAAATGGTATAATTTTATGTGAAAAATATAAGATAAATGATTAAAATAGAAGGATATTTGATTAAAAGCACACATGATCTAAAACTTATTTTTTGTAATAAGAAAAAAAATAGATTGTTTTATATTTTTTGATCAAATATCCTTAAATTATAATCATTTGTCTTCCATTTTTAACATAAAACTACCTTAGGATTATGTTATTTTATCTTATGATTCATTATGAAATAAACTTCTAAAATAAAATTTTACTCTTAATCTCCCAAGATTTGCACCAAATAAATATGCTCATGGTCATGCCACTGCTTAGCATAATCATCTGGCTTACTAGTGTGGCTACTACTACCAGGATAGTAAAACTGTCTTGTAAAAAAACTAAACTTCATAGGAGTCCGATCGAGATACCACACAAAATCAACTACCAACCCATCAATGTTGAGCACATCATTCCCTTGAACTTTCTACTTAATATCCACCATGTAAATTGTATTACCATCTATTTTCACATTCATCTTTGTTTCTCCATCTTCAAAGCTTATCAAAACACTATGCCGGTCACCGTCATATGAGAAACGAGTCTCAGAGACATAAAAATTATTTTGATTTTTCCTGATACGCAATGCTTCCATTTGATCAACAATAAAATATGGTTCCTCCGAAGTGTGGCTCAACCAAGAATCCAAAGACTCTTCTGAATGAGGCTCTGAGCGGCGTTCTAAATAGGGCTGTTTATCCTTGGTGTCTGATGAGTTGAACCATATTTTGCTCAATTTTTTCATTGTGGCGTTCAAGGGGAGAGAGAAAGTCGTATGCTATTTTGTTCTCATAAGTGATATAAGGCAAGCTTAGATAACAATTTATAGGCTTCTTGAATATCAGCATATGAATTGAACTCAGAAAAGCTAGGAAAAAAGTTAATGTATTGAAAGTCCGCTCATTTATTATTCCTAACAAAGGAAAACGCATTGCTGTGAATGGAAACCAAGTTGGGCTTTGATAAGATAAAGATGGAAAATAAATATTTCTATAGAAAACCAATGCGCACTCATTTTATCTCACCAATAACTTTCCTATTCAAGCACCATTCCTAACCTCTTTATCTATATATATATATATATATATATATATATATATATATATATATATATATATATATATATATATATAATAACCCGGCCCACGGTCGACTCGTTTGTTCGGGTCTCAACTTTCGACCCGTTTACACCCGGGTCAAGTCGGGTTCGACCCGAACCCGACCCATCGACCCGAATTGACACCTCTATAAGACTCCTAAGACCTTGTGAATGATAGTCAAAGCTCCAAACCAAGGCAAAGGGAGCAATTGCCCCCGCTAAAAAAATTAAAACTCTTAGTATAATAAGGGTTATTTGTAATCTGCTCTCTCTGAATTTTATTTGTTGCTCTTAGCCGACCTTTTTTTCATGCAATTTGCCCTTCCAAAAATCCGAAAGCCCTTTGGCCTCCTGATATTTTCATCCGATTATATTGAACTTTTTTAACACTACAAATAAGTTTGTGAAAAAGCAATATTATGTGCAAAATAAATTATTTTCGCACCCTTATATATATTTTTATTTTTTTATAAGTTTGTCACTTACCCACTCTGAAAACTAAAGCTGATTCCACCCCTACAACCAACAGACTAATTTGAGCTGCGTCCATTAACCTATGACTTTTCTACTCTGAAAAGCTTCATGTCGAAGAATCGGCCAATGTATATAATCTCATAGATATTAGGAAAAAAAAAACTTAAATCTCATATAACTCAATAAGCAGTAATATTTCTTTATATTATCTTATTCAAGAATCCCTACGTACACCTCATTCTTCTGTTCTAAAAATATGAAAGAAGCTCATGTGAAGTAATGTGGCTTTCATAATGTTACTTCATATTTCTTCCTTGCTAATCAATTAAAATAGAAGTGTAGTTAAAATTCTCCTTTGCCTTCGCAATCTACCCCATGCTCTAATTGATTGCATGCCCTTGCATTCTCACCATTGCGGTTGCTGCTGCTGCACCTTGACCTCGTCGTGGACATCCATGCTCCGGTTGCCGTCACAGCTACTGGCCTTGCTGCCTCCGACCATCTTCGCCACCTTCTCTTTGAGGTATGAAATGTAATATCTAAAGGCTTTTTAATCTTAAGTAGAGTAATTAGGAAAAACCGGAAATAAATTGGCTTTTTAACCATTATCATTTGATTTACATCTTTTGATTAGTATTGCTTGATCATCATCACCCCATTGTTGTCCTTCTATCTGCATTGTCTATTGGTCATTGTCTGATTGTCATCACCTTATTGCAATCGTCTTACTGCGACCATCACCATCCACTACTTTTAGTTTGCACAATGTATACTATAGTCATCTGAGATTAAACAAATGCTCCAAATTGAATAATCATGTTTCCTTCAATTGTGAGGAAGAGCATGTAACCTCACGTACGTGATGGATTATCTCAACTAGCTCAAACCCTATGATATTATTCATTTCCACATTTTTCATGCAAAAACATTGATATCTTACGTTATTTTCCTATTTTATCTGTGTGAGTATAAGATCTTCGTACAAATTCATGGCTTAAAACTTTGAACAAAAATTATATGGTTTATATGATAACCCAAACCAGAACAAAAACAGGCCCAACGACACTCATAAACAAAACTAAATAATAGAAGGATTAGAATGAGCATTAGATCTAGTAGCTATGTCAACATAACATATAAAATTGTTGACCAAACTTTTATTTTTAGTTTGCTTACTTTTCTTGCCTGAAATCGTGGAGATGCCCTCATTATCCACTTGCACATCATTTAAATCATCATCCTCCAGCAAAACCTTAGAGAGACAATCATTAGCGCCGCCCCCCCCCCCCCCCCCCCCCCCCCCCCCCCCCCCGTTATCACCCGGTTGTAAACAGATCCAATCAGAATGGTCAACCAGATCAACAGAATGCAAATCCTAATGTAGCTTCCCACACCTAAATTAATAATTGCATCATTAGAGATAGGGAAAATTTGTAAGTTAATTATAGGTACCTTATTAGAGACATCCAAACCATCAAGAATAATAGTAGGAGCATCCACAGGGGCTAGGGATGCAAACGAGTCGAGTCGAGCTCGAGCCAGGGGTTGTTCGAGTCAAGCTCGACTGTCAGATACCGAGAGCTCAAGCTCGAACTCGAGTCGAGCTCAAAATTCGAGCTCGAGCTCGACTCATTTCGTTGTCGACCAGCTTGTCGAGCTCAAACTATCGTCGCGCACTCGCGTCCGCTGCCGTGCAGACGTCCGTCGTCGTTGCATCCCGTTGTAAAGCATCGTCGTCGCGTTTGCTGTCAAGGTCGCGTCCAACGACAACATCGTCTGTTGTCACGTCGTCACGCTCTCTTTCGGGTTCGTCGTCATTACGTTGTCACGTCGTCGCGTTCGGGTTTGTCATCGTCCGTCATCACATTCGCTTCTATCTCCACCATCCGCGTCTGCTTGTGCCGCCAAGATCTGGCGTCTGCTGCCTTCAATGCCGTCGAGATCCATCGTTCGAGCATAACTGCTGTTGAGATCCATCGTCATGAGGACCTGAGCTCGTCCGTCGTAGACTCGCAGTCCCAAACGTAACCGGGTCCGCTGTCTTCGTTTAGGATTTCCAATTTCCCGCTCGCGAGCTCCCTCTATTTGGATTTCTCGCTGGCAAGCTATCATTTGGATTTCCCGCTCGCGATTTCGATTTTCCGCCCCCGCTAGTTTCGTCATCGAGCTGCTCGACGAGCTCTCGAGTCGATCAATCGGTTGTTCGAGCTCGAGCTCGAAATTGTGTTCGAGTTCGACTTGCGAGCTCGATAACCTCGGCTCGTCGAGCCTATTATAGAGTCGAGCTCGAACCAGCTCGCGAGCTGGCTTGACTCGGTTGCACCCCTAAGAGGGGCAGGAAGAATAAATGTTTGATTCTCCTGAACATGAGAAAGAAGACCCTCACTAATAGAGAGCACATTCACCATGCTATCGCCAATCCTGTGATCTACAGATTCAATAATAGGGGAAGAAGTTAATTGATTATCCAAACTATTAGTAATAGGAAAAAAGATAAGGCTAACAACCATAGCATTATTATTACCCTTAATAACCAAAACATCGGAAGCATTAGTTAATTAGTTGATTTAAATTAATAATTAATTAAAATAAATATTTGTTAATTATTTATTTTAAATTAGCTAATATTATTAGTTTATTCAAATTAGTTAATTAATTCTTTTTTAATTATAAATGAATATTTCCCAGAAATGTATAAATCATTGAAAAACTGTCGGAAATATTTCATCGAAAATCCGTCAGAAATTCGTCAAAAGTCAGTTAGAAAATTCAACGGAATTTTCGTCGCCAAAAATTCCATGGTTAATTAACATTTTTATGTAATGTATTTTACTCAAATTCCATTTATTGCTTCTGCTGCTCGAGATGTCAATTTGGTGTCGTCTGGTGTTGACAATTTAATAGTAGTTAATGCTGAAATAGGGGGTGTTCTAGAAACTATTCATTCTGTTTCTTCTTTGTCGTTGGAGAATGATGGGGTTGTGCTTGGTGAGGTTGCTGTGGTTGATTGTCTTACTATTAATTCTGATTTGAATCATTCTGTTGTTCCTATAACTTTAGAAACGCCCACTACTTTTGTTGAATCGGGTCCGATTACTTTAGTGCAGGTTGTTTTAGATGAACCCGACTCTTCTATGGTTGAGATTGGGAAGATAGGTGTTAGAGGAATCAATTCTGAGGCTGTTTCGGGTGTTTTATCTCCTAATGCTACATTCTTCCTATTGCTTTAAATCATGTCAGCAATGTTTTATTGGCGCCTATCTCTACTGAGAATCTTATTGATTCTGCGGGTGATACTGCTGCTAATTTGTCTGTTGGTTTGGGCCCAGTTAAAGCTGGAACGGAGCCTCCTTCGTTGGATGTCAGAGAGGAGGAGGTTTGTCCGATTGTTAACAGGCTAGTTGAGGTTCCTGTGAAGTTGGTCAATTCACAAGCTATGGATATCTGTTTGGGTGATTGTTCGGCTGTGGAGGTTAGGGATCAACTTAATTGGTTAAATGGTGAAGCAGAGGGTGATTCAGATTCGGATTCTTCTGAAGATGGAATGGATTCTCCGGATAGATGTGGGGACTCGGACCCTGGCAATGATTTCTCGGTGGTTTGTGTAAAACTGTTTATCAATGTTCCAAATCGGGAGAAATTTTGGGGGAGAGGCCGTCGTAGACGTTGATTTTTCATGTTTTGTTGGCTTTTTCCCCTTTTTCTTTCATCTGGATTTTTATGCTTTACTGGATGACGGAATCGTTGTTTCGATTGAAAATGGGAAATGATGTGGTCGGTGCTCACGACCCTGTCGTTTTGCTGGTGGCAACCTCTTATTGGACGGTCCGTGCTAGGCTTTGGGGTCGCTGAAAGCCTCGGTCGTTAACTAAGTCCTTGTGCCTGTAATTTTCTTTGTTTTTTATTTTTTTTAGCTTATTTCTTTTTCCACTGGTGTAACCGTATTATTTTGATTAATGAAGGTTTTGGTTTGTTAAAAAAAAAAAAAAATCTCATGACTTGACCACTTTAAAGCCAGTTATGAAGGAAGCTTCAAAGTCCATTGCGGACTCCGTACCAAACGTGAACGCTCTACATTGGTGTCGGAGTCAGGGCAACCAATTTTGGTGATTCTCCTAGGCTTTATTTGGGACGCTAAAGTAATGATTTACTAAAAAAATTGTTTTGAAAAATAATAAAAAATCTATTTCAAACAAATTTCTCATATAAATGTATGAAAAATATAAAACAAATACAGATCAAAGGAAATATAAAACAACTAAACTATTTCATAAGACTTTTTTTTTTTTTTCTTTTTTCTGCTTTTGCTTTGGCACTCTCTATATGACTAAGGCTTCGTTTGATACTATTTTTTTACTGTTTTTTAAATCAATTTTTTAATACAAAATTTTTAATTTTAATACTAAAAAGCTGCTTTAAAAAATAATAAAAAATCATCTCCTAACATTAACTGAGAATTGCATGAAAATACCTAACAAAAAATAAAATAAAATAAAAATCGTAGGTCTGATCGGGTGGGTCCAACCGGTTTGAAAAAGCAGGGGATTTACAAATGATATATCGTGTTCGAAGCCTCCTTTCCTTGTTCACCTTCTCACCAGGGTCCTACTAAAGCCCAACAAAATGGTTTCCAACACTTCAAAGAAAGGAAAAAAAAATAAGCAACAGAACATACAAAGGAAGAGAACAAAGTAACCAGCTCGCTAATCCAATTTTATATCCTCTTACAGTACCTGATCATACACTTTATATCTTCATACATGTTTATAAATATATATCTCTATATAAATATAAGCAACACTAATGCCCCCCTCCTCCTACTCCGCATTCCTTTATCTTCTGCTTTAAGGGGGAGAGAAGCAGAGAAAGAAAAGACAGAGAAGGAAGAAGTTCAATATTTGCAGAAGAGATAAAAACAGTTACCGAGAGTAATATGGAGATGAGAGATGAAAAGCTTGGTTATGTTAATCACCTAATGCTTCTGCTTCAAGCTATGGTATTCCTACTTTGCATTGGGCTCCTCCTTTCCTTCTCTGCCGACGGTGGCAGCTTGATGGTGGACCCGCCACCACGGAGTTCTCCGGTGAGACTTGAAAGTCCTCCGGTGGAGTCGAGTAGTGGACGGCACAATGCTCGCGTCGCCATGGACCTCATCTATGCCAGCAAGAGGAAAGTGCCCAAAGGTCCTGATCCCATTCATAACAGGTACTGATTGATATTCATTTTGATCATCACTTCCTAGTGGTTCATGCAACTATACTATTATTATTGGAATTTTTACATACATAACACCTAAAACTATTGAAAATATATATTTAACATCTAAACTTTTATATTTGCTACAGAGCCATGTATATATTACTATATTTTTTCCTGTGTGTCATATTCCAAACAGTTTGAATTCAGATAGAGTAGCAAGACTATTCAAGAATTGTTCAGTTTGCATATTTGTTTTGTAGGAAAGCTTTTGATTTTCTAGTATATTTATATTTCATGAAGATGTATGGTAAGAAAAGAGCTCTATCACCAAGGAGATTCCTGGGGCTTGCCCTGTTAGCTTTATGGTTCAAAAATAAAAAGGAGTTGAGAGATGGTCTTCTCACTTTAGTCACCATTTACATATTCCAAGACCATGAGAAACCATAGAGATTTCTTAAAATCAAAGAAGCAACAATGTAAAATGCTAATTAGATGAGATTATGTGGGACCCAATTTTATATATATATATATAGAGAGAGAGAGAGAGAGAGAGAGAGAAAGAGAGAGAGAGAGAGAGAGAGAGAGAGAGAGAGAGAGAGATTAATCATACACCTTGTACTGATGCTTAGTAAGGCTAACCTGAATTTTCTATTATTTTTTTACTTTGCCGACTACTAACTCTGGTGATTCCTGATATAGTATGATTGTCGAATGTTGACAGGAGAGCTGGAAAGTCAGGGAGGTTGCCTGGACAGGCATAATGGCAGCAGCGGCAACAGTAATGATGATGATGAAGGACATTGGCCCTCATGGTTGCCAAATTATCTTGGATTTGGAAGCATGAATTGCCAATTGGGAAGTCTTTATACACTCTAAAAGATGGTTAACTTAAGCTTCTTTCACACAAAAACACATTGAAGATTCTTGACAAAGATGGATTGAGCTTTTACAGTCACTTTAGTAGAGTATCTACTTTCAGTTTGAGCTTGAAAGAAATAAAGCACAGAGAGAGAAAGAGAGAGAAATGAAACTTTAGTTGTTGATTTAGCCTTGTAATAACTGGAGACTGAAGAAGAACTCTAAGAGAAAATCGAGATAAGTAACCATAGTGCTGTCAGTTTAATACTTGTCTGTCTTGTTATGTCTTCTTCGGTACTTGGTGCGCATCTCCTTCAAAGTAAAAGCAAACACTCCCACAAATTAAAGAGCCTTTAAATGTGTTTTAATCAACCCACACTTTACCTTTTTGTTCATCTTAATATATCTTGCTTGCCTTCTCTTTCAACTTCTTTCTCACTTTGAGAGTACTTTGGATTCTAAGAGGAGAAAGAAGACGTGCGATTGAGATATTTCTTGTCATAAGGTGGCATTTTTCCTTTAAATAATAACAGGAATATAACACAAAGGAAGAAAAGTGGGAAAAAACATTTTAAAAAAAAAAGTTCTCTTTATTCCTCCTCCTGTTGCTCCAGTTTTTTTTTTTTCCAAGGATGGCAATCTTACTTTATTCCTTCTTATTACCACATAGATAAGTATCAACGAAATGTTAAATCTCATGTTATAAAAAACATCAAAATATACATTGAGGACTGAACAAAATCTGTTTTCAAACCATTCCAAAAGAATTTGATTCAAATAATACCTGTTCCATCTCTATTAAGGGCCAGCAAAAATTTTAGCACTCAGTCACTGCTGAATCCTATTACTCCTTGGATTTTCTAAGGATCTTAGACGAATCCATCTTGTCGCGGCCCACTTCTCACCTTCTATGACAGGGCAGCTTCTATGCACGCTTCTTGGATTTACTGTAGCATTGATGTGGTAGCTGAAGAACAGCAAAGCATCACCCTTTTTAGGTTTCACTGTAAACACAAGAAAGAGAAAGTGAAGAGTGAGATCAATAACAATAAACCAAGGGTGTATTAACCTTTCTCCATCAACTTTGGACTTGCTAAGGAAGTGATTTCTTTATTTTCAAACATTCACTATCAATACAAGGTTTTGAAGATGAACATTCAAAATATTCACCTCTTTTATTGGATCATTACATTAAATTGAAAAAGATACGTCTAATTAAAATGTTTCAAGGAGATTTGTTTCCATTGCATAAAGGCTTCATAGATTTCCCTATGGACCCTTCTTACTCTACTTTTCTCTCTCTGTCACTCTCTTTAAAGACATCATAAGATAACTGGTACTTAGTAAACTTGGACAAAAAGGGAAAAGGAGACTGGTGGTTATTATTTTTCCTTGGATGGTATTAGGGAGCGTTGCTAAAGGAGGAGAATTGGGCCTGATATACTAGCAGTAAAATTATTCTCAACACAAAAGCTTAAGCTATGAGTAAGGGTTAATCACTTAATTTTTTCTACAACATACTTTCCAATTATCGAATGTGAGACCAAAACTAATGCTCTCATGTGTCTTAATAAATATACCGATAAAAGGGGAACAAAGCTAAGACTAAAAAACTAACGGTTAAATCTTTATCAACTCAAAAACTTGAGCATGTGAGTTAAAGACAATCAGTGCCAAAAAAATTACAACTATTTTATGTGAAACTAAACTCAATACTCTCACATATATTATCAAGGGATGCAGCGGGAGAGAACGGAATCCTATTGACTTCATTCACAAAGCAAACCATTTAAACTACCATCCTCATGCATCAACTTCTCTAAGCCCTTCCTTATCCCCCTTACTAACAGGTGCATTTTTTCAATCCAGGGATTGATCCATAATTTTAGAAAGTTGCAAGGCCAACTTACACATTAAATAGCGAGAATTTAATTTTCTGATATCATAGAAAGATTCACTTAGACGCTTAGAAACAAAAGGTTATATAATATCTTCAGATTTATCAAGTTTTGAATCTGCAAATTAATAAAATCCAATCATTGACGTTTAACAAGTTGCTACATTGCATGCTACCTGCAAAACCATTTCTTGCACACTCAGAGTAGGTTTCATCCTTTGGTTGAGTATCTGCTGCCTGAAAATGTTAAGAACAGCTCCAATAAATATTTCAGAAAATGTTTAGAATAGCTCCGATAAATATTTCAGATTCAAAGACTACAAGTCAAGGAGTACAACTTCAGATTATTTACCTCAGCATATGGGAAAACTGTCTCCCCTCCTTCCCTAACATTTGACAGATACATCAGTACTGTGGCCATTCTATTTCCACCATTTTCTTGATTGAATTTGTCCACGAAGTAATCAGGATGTGTTTCATATTTCTGTCCACGCTCATAATGAAGAACATGAATGCCCTCACCATTTTCTGGTGACGAAAAGCTACTCTTAGAAGCATGTAGAGAAAAATATCTTCCATAAGCAGCAGAGTTACCTTCAGGAAGAAATGTCCATGTTGCAATCCTAAGTTCGATTCTCCTAACGAAAGCATCCTTTAGGGAAAGAAAATCGAAGTTAAACTTAAGAATCATGATTTCTATGATGTATTAGTATCATCTGTGGAATTGATTGGGTGAAGAACTTGAGGAATGGGACAGCATTCAAGCAATAAATAGTAGCACTTTAGGATCCAATAGCTATGCATAATTATCTTCATAAATAAACTTATGAATTTAAGACTTCGGTTTAATTTTATGTTGAGGATTTTTAGCCTTCTCATCAAATAAAGATTAACTACTGAACGCATTAGACAAGCTACATAGCATATGAACACTACTTAATAAGCATAAATATATGTCTAAAAACTTCAAAACATGCAACAGAACCAAATATGTTATTATAGTTCATCACGATCAATGTGTTTGTCAATCTTCAAGATCTCATACTGCAAAAAAAAAAATTACTAAATCAATTAAACCAAGTAAATAGCATTAGCTTATCAGTCTTATCCCACTTATTTGAGGTTGACTTTATGAATTTTTATTCTCCATTTGTTCTTGGCTATGATGCACTGACACTTCTCCTCGAAGAAGCAAGCAGTGTCCGACACGTATCCGACACAACACTGATCCGATATGCCTCAAACACATGTCACGCAAATCGAAAATGTGCCTAATTAGAAAAATATTAAATACAAATTGAACACGTGTGTCCAACATGCGTGTCTGTAATATTTTATGAATTTTTTAAAAAATATAATTTTATTGCATTTACATATTATTTATTTAAAATATAAAAAAACTAAATTTCTTATTTCCTATCCACAACACCAAATCAATCACCCGCATTCAATAACCCACTCATCGAATATTCTCATTTTCATCTCTCTTTAGCGGATCTGACTTTGGTTTCAGAACAATGTTCGATGTCATCTCAACATTAACATCTGACGTCGTTACAATATCGACATTTCAAAATCATCTCAACATCAAAGTCTAACATTGTCTTAACATTGATGCTTGACGCTAGCAATTTCTACACCCACAACTTAACAGCTCATATTTGTCCTACATCATCTTAACGTTAAACAATCAATGCACTCTCAACATTGACGACAGACGCCCCCTTGACATCGACGTCCGATACTTACTGCATAACATCGATGCCAGACTCTCGACAATATTGTCGTCTCCTATTTCGATGCTTGTTACATGACATTTACTTTCGACTCTTGGCTTCCTAATATTAATCATTTTAAGCGCAAATTCTAGTTAAATGATTTATTATTTCTAAATTATTTTTAATAGTATACTTATTCAAACTTTATACACTATTTTTTAAATATAAAAGTTATAATACCGTGTCCGACTGTCTGTATCCTATATTTTTAATAATTGACATATATTGTGTCTGTGTCGTATCCATGTCACCGTATCCACGTCTATGCATCAGAGGTTCTTGGTTAATTACATGAGTAGTTAAGACTTCTTTTATAATTTTATTTTCACAACTTCTATTAATGCTATCATTGGTTTTTCATTTCTCCCAAACCCTTTGGCAGTACCTTTATCCACCATTCTTATTGATACACGTTCTTCCCTTCATTGGACATGCCCAAACCACCTAATTCTATTTTACACCATCTTATCTTCAAAGTTGCAACATCCATCACAACTTATATTAAATCAAGTGAATAGATAACCTTTGATTGGAAGTTCAAAATCAAATAATAAAAAAACATGTTCTCCCAACACATTATCTCCAATTAAAAAACATTTAGAAAGTCCCAGTGGAATTACTTCTGTCAAATACAACCAAAATATTGTCAATATTAGCAAAACCTTACAAGGATAGAAGCCCATAGCGTTCTTTTTTTTCTATCATTATAAAATGCCACTTGAAATTAATGTTGGAAGCCCTGTGGTGAGCCAATATTTGATGGCCAAAACACTTCAAAATGTTAAAAATCATGATTAAACGTAGCAAATGCAGTAATTAAAAGAAAGTCATCGCTTCATAAACTTGACTTTTAACAGAAGCAACCCATGCAGTACTTTCTACTTTTAAGAAATGAAAGCATTACAAATTAAAATTTTATGAGAAACTAATAAATCCCTTTTTAGTTGTTTTATTAAGAAGTGAAATAATTAAAAATTTTGTAAATAAGGACAACAACTTACCTTATTTTGCTAGCAGAGATAATTTAATTCTGGCATACTGTGGGCTCCGAAAGATTCCATTTTTGGGGATGTCATCCCGAGGGAATTTTCAGAAGGCAGATTGGGTTTGTAGATAAGACACTACCCAGAGATTTCGCCCTCATTTGGTGAGGACTTTTTGATCTGAGTTTTGGTTTCCTATAGGCGCAAGCCCCTATAGTTAATTACCCCTCCCAATAATAGGAGAGAACTTTCGATTAAGGCTAGTCGTTAAGGATGTCACATAGGTTATGAACCTATCGTATAATAGCAATAGTTTAGGGTTTTGAATCTTGAATTTGGATTTGAATTTTGAAATTTGGAATTTGAAGTTTATCACCATAAACTTAAAACTGGTGGTGGGGGGAATGAAGACGAGCCCGATCAAGATCCCATGGTTCCGTCGTCCCGGGCTGCCATGTTCCCTGGTCTACTTAGTCAGAGGAGGTAGTCGACCCAACCTGACAGAAGGCATCTTGTCGGCAGCCATGGGTTGCTTCGTCCAAGAAAACCTTGTAGACCTGGGTTGGTGTTTGTCTAAGGGGATATATATGAATCCACCTTAGCTGACAGAGGGCTTTATGCCTATAGAATATACCCTATGATCCATCGCTCAAGGGTTTGACGCCTTTAGGGAACATACGGGCTTTGGCCGTGATCGTAATATAATGGTGCCATTTTGCGGCAAAACCACCCGATCAGAGGGCACGTGCCACGTCCCTGTTGGCAAGAGACTGTTTGAGGATGAATCGTAGTGATACACCCGACATGCATTCGCTCTTTGTGAGCTGAGGTTAATTTCAGATTTATCACCCCCGAAAAAACGATTGCGGGAGGTGGATGATTTTTTTAGTTTTGGGTTTTTTAGGTGATTGATTTTATTTCAAAAATTTGGACTTTTGTTGGATTTGAGATTTGAGATTTGACCCCTCCGGTTGAGATTTCCGATCAACACGGCCATCATCGGGGTGACATTAAGATCAGTTGTATTTTGTAGGATTTTGGGATGCATTTTGTTATTCAAGTCGTGTCGACTCCAGTCCTTTCAAGGAGGAGGATAAAACTTGAATATTTGGCCCGCGTAGCATTCTCGAATCGTTGAATTTAGGACTTAGATATAACGATCGGAGCACATGCGGGTTGTAGTATTTGACCCTGCGCAGCATTCTCGACGATTTGAGTTTGTAACTTTAGTAGTTCTGTCGGAGCACTTACAGGAATGAATTTAGTTTAATGGATAATATTTAATACATAAGGGGCATTTTAAAATATTTAAATATGATCCATTGTATAAAGTAATTTCATTTAGAAAATGGCCCCGAATTTCATTTAAGGGCCTACGAACGCCTTCTGTCCGCTTGTACACAGGTTGCGGATTCGGTGGCATCGTTATAAATTCAGGTTTCATTTATATCACATAGAAGATATCCCTTTGATGTTAATATCCCACTCAACATAGCTTACAAAAGATGCTTGTTCAATGGATAGTAAGAGATCATGCTATTATTCGTAGGAGAATTATCTTGTTCGCTAGAAGCTCTCATATTCTTTCCCCGTAGGAGATTGTGTCTTTGTTTGTAGGCTAGTTGTTGTGGGCACTACGAATTCCCTATTCATACTCATAGGTGAATTGTAGCATGTTTGAGTATCATGCTTGAGAGCAATTTCAAAGTCGTTGTGAATGTTATTTAACATCTTGTTTATACACGATATTTTGTGTATATGGCAGGTCCCCTTTATATATGTGTCGTGTGCGTTGCAGCTTATTACAATCATTGCATGTCAAATTCTTTTATCCGTAGCTGGCTGTTGTATAAATCAAGAGTCTTCTACACCAAGTCGTAGGGCCTTTTACATATACTTGTAAGTTTGCTACATAAAATATTATTGTTTGCAATCAAATTAACAAACTTGTTTGGAATTGCATTGAACTGATTATGCATAGACCTCATTCATTTCAAATTCATTAAATGCATCATATTGTCATGCTTGTGGCACATTGATTCTCCTCATTTATAAGAGATCTATTATACTAGAGCATATCCACCACCGTTTCTTGTAGTGTTCTCATAAGCTACACTCATTAGTTTCTAAGTGATTTTTGTTTATTATTATTGTATTTATTTTAAAATCACTTAAAATAAAATTTTGATGGTGTGAGGATCCCTTTTCGTATATCTTAGATGTTGAATTGAAAGACTTGGATTTATTACTTAGCAATTGTATTTCCAATTCGATTGTATGTTTATTAATTTAAATTTCGATTCCTTAACTCATGTCGAGTGCAAGTTTGATTCGATTTTGCGTTTGAGTTCAATTCGAATTTAAGTCCAATATTATTTGATTGAATTTTATTTAAAATTTCATTTTTAAATTTGAATTATATTCAAATCAAATTTTTAGATTTTTAGTCCAAATGTTCACTGAAAATTTCGGCAGCCTCCCGGCGTCGCCTCCCCACCGAGGGAGAAATCGGGGCGGCATCTGCCGAAATTCTTCCTACCCGGACCTAAGGTCGACGGCGTAGGGGCTTCAAATTTAAACCATCTCACCAGGATCTAAGATCGACTGCGTGAGGTCTTCAATTTGGAACCATCCCGGCCGGATCTAAGATGCGACGGCCCGGGGTCTTCAAATTTTAAAACCATCCCGGTCGGACCTAAGGTACGACGGCCGGGGTCTTCGACACCTGTTGAAAAATCAATTTATTTCTCTCCATCTCTATCTCTCTCTCTCTCTCTCTCTTTTAAATATAATATTATATTATTATATATATAATAATAATAATAATAAATTATTATTATCATTACATAATATTATATAATATTATATAACCTGTAATATATATATATATATATATATATATATATATATATATATATTAATATACAGAGAGATGGGGAGAAAGATCGGGAAGAGGAGCCAGGAGTCGGGCTAGGGCAGAGATCGGAAGATCACGCACGGGTTCGGTGGGTTCGGCGACGGCGGCTGCGGCAGCGGGCTCGGCAGTCGGCGGCAGAGGCGGCGTCTGCGGCTTTGGCCGGATTCGGCTAAGGCACGGCGAGCAAGAGCCGGCGGGAGCAAGAGGTTGGCGGGTTTTGAGTCGGCGGCAAGAGGCTTGGTCGGTTTTGATCTATGGAGTCGATGGAGGCCGGCGATCTCTGACGGGAGTAGAGGTAAGTCGTTCAACTTCCTTTTCTTCCGATTCTCAGAGCTTTGTGTGCGTAAGAGCCGAATGAGAGGAAGATTTTGTTTTTATTTCGTGAGTGAGGCGGTGGATTAAGCGTCGTGAGGTGGGACCGGCAGAGGCGATTGCGTCGTTCTGTTTGGGTATGTCGGTGGAACGGTTTGTCCGATTTGGAGCATTCGTATGCAATGGTTACAGTCAACAAATGCCCCCCAACAAATATGATATGCGCTCTATAGCAGATCATGTTTGTTGTAAACTGGTTGACCCTACAGATCTCTAAAATTAAATTTTAGATGTCACATATAGGGTCTTTTAGATATCCCTGATTTATCATTTTGATTTGTCAGGAATTAACATTTCTTCTGCCCTAGCTTTGTTCTTTCATGGGCTTGATGAAGAATCCATATTGTTGACCTAAATCCTTTAGAATGATATTAGGTCAGCGACAAATAGTCATCTGTCCAAAGCTTTTTTGCATGACGGACTTTGATGATGACAATATTCCTTTAGTTCAGCCTATAGCTTTATAAGAACTTGCGGGATTACTTCTTCGGTCCTAAGCTTCGTGCTTTTTCGGACATGTTGAAGAAGTGAAACTCCTTCGATCTTAGCTTTGTGCTTGACAGATTTATCGAAGGATAATGCTTCTAAATTTAAAAGGAGTTTTTATTGTGGCTTGGTGCCTTTGACTTGACTGAGACTTTTCTGAATTTTGCCTCAATTCATTTGTTAGTTGAGAAAATCTTCTGAATCTGAACTGCTTTAATTTGTTAAATTTGGCAAATATTAAACTTGATAGTATTTGTCGTCGGGCTAACAAAACAGGAGCTTTCCTACTACGGCCTCTTAGAACGGCTTGTTGAGTAAGTATAGCTATCAGTGGCTCGGCCGCATATAGGCTTGTTGAGACTGATATCATACATGTTTGAGCACTGGACTTGTACTATGATAGTTCATACTTGTCTAATTTGATTTGTTGAAGTTGTTAGATCAAAATTTCTTCTCAATCTGAACTTTGAGATTTTGGCAAAAATTTTGCGATGATTGTATATTTGCTTGCTTGAAGGCACCAGCTTCTGCCCCGTATTTATGCTGTGATAGCTTCACGAATAATTTTAAATATTTATTTGGGGTTCGATGATAACCCAAATAAATATTTAAAATGCCCCCTGCCTTGAAGGGAAATTTCATTCGTCATCAGATTTTTGGCATTTTTAAGTTTAAAAATGCCCCCTGTCTTGTGGGAGAATTTCTAAGACATCTTAGAAACATTTTTTTTTTATAAGAGAATAATCTTCAGGTTATTTTTCTTAAGAATGATACTTCTTTAAGTATCTCCCATTAATCGGGGGCATAGGTCTTTGGCCTTCCAAATCGATAAGTTGATACGCTCCTCCTTGGTACACCTTTTCGATAACAAAAGGGCCTTCCCAATTTGGTTCGAATTTACCACCAATCCTTCGGTGTGGGATAATAGGTCTTCTCAGCACTAGGACCAATTCTCCTTCTTGAAATGCTCGAGGGCGTACCATACGGTCAAAAGATTTCACCATCCTTGCTCGATAAATCTCTAAATTTTGTTGAGCCTGGAGTCGAACTTCATCCAACGCATCAAGTTCTTCCATTCGTACGAGCATTTTGTTCTTCTGTGAGATCATACTGAACAGCTACCCGAAGTGACAGCAACTCAACTTCGAGTGGCAACACAGCTTCAGCTCCAAACACCAATGCATAAGGAGTTGATTTCGTTGGTGTTTTGTATGTAGTACGATATGCCCATAATGCTTCTGCCAACTTAGTATGTCATTCTCTTTTATTTTTTGTAAGAATTTTCTTGAGCAGCTTTACGAGCGTTTTGTTGAAGGCTTCCGCTAATCCATTTGCCCTTGGATTATAGATTGATGAATATCGCCAATCAATTTTATGTTGCTCAATGAATTTGTAAATCTTGGTATTTTTGAAAGCTGGGCCGTTGTCTGAAATTATACGGCGTGGTACACCAAATCTATAAACAACGTTATGAGTAAAGAAGTTAATCACATGATGAGCAGTGACTTCTTTGAATGGAACTGCTTCAGACCATTTAGAAAAATAGTCTGTTGCCGCTAATATGAAGCGATGCCCAGCAGATGATGGTGGATCAATGGGCCCTATTACATCTGTCCCCCAACATTCGAATGGCCATGATGCTATTGTGGGGTGTAAATGATTTGGAGGTTGATGTATAATATTGCCATGAATTTGGCATTCATGACATATATCTGCATGATTGGTACAGTCCTTTACCATTGATGGCCAGTAATAACCCATCCTTTTAACTTTAATGGCCATTTTAGGACCTGATTGATGTGCACCGCATAGTCCTTCATGAACTTCAGAAATAACCTTATCAGCTTCATCTTTTCCTAAGCATCGTAGCCACATTTGTTCAAATGACCTTCGATACAGCGTATTGTTGACAAACGCATATCGCAATGCTCTCTTCTTGATTTGTGTAGCTAATGATTTATCTGCGGGAAGTTTATTTTCTCTGAAGTAGTCAATGAAAGGCTGCCTCCAGTCATTTTGCTCTTCAACTTCTAGGCATTCAAGCCAAGATTCAGAGGTTCTACCAAATTTTCTTCCTGTGAACATCTGAGGTTTATCCTGTTGATTTTCAGGAATAATCTGTTGGGGAGATTGAGGAATAACTGAAGTTATATCCTCCTGACTTGGATTTGATGACCCCTCTTCCTGCGGGGAGCATAGAATTGCTTGTTCTAGTACTCGACGTGTGTTGACACTGATTAATACCGGCTCGTCATTCATGCACGTCATTTCTTTAGCAAGTTTTGCTAAAGAGTCTGCTTTACTGTTATGAGCTCGAGATACTTGGATTAATGTAATATTTGCAATCTGCTTCATGAGCTCGAGGACTCGTCTATGATAGTGAATCAATCCGATTCTGCCAATCTTATAAATACACATTACTTGATTTATAATGAGTTGAGAATCACCAAAAATTTTGAGATTTTGAATTTTCATTGAAATAGCGATCTCAAGACCCGCTATTAAAGCTTCATATTCTGCTTCATTGTTAGTTCTGGGTTCGGTTAAACCAAATGAGAATCTCATTATCCCTCCATTTGGCGCTATGAAAATAAGACTGATACCCGCTCGAGCTTTGGGGAGGTTTGGAGGTTGAGCAGGTTTAATTGAAGATGCACCATCAAAATACATTTCCCATATTTGTGATTTCTCTTCTTCTAGAACAACCAGAATTTGTTCATCGGGCAGATCATCATTGAGTGGAGAGTCTGCAGGAACGGCATGTGCGGCCAAAAAATCTGCTAATACTTGCCCTTTCACTGCTTTTTGGAGGATATACGTGATATCAAACTGCAGAAGTATCACTGCCCACCTGGCTAGGCGACCTGTCAATGCTGGTCTTGTCATCAAGAACTTCAGCGGATCGATCTTTGATATCAGTGTAATTTTATGAGACAGCATATAATGGCGGAGCTTTTGGACTGCAAAAATCAACGTCAGACAGTGTTTCTCAATTGGAGAGTCATATTTCTGCTCCTATCAATCTTCGACTGATATAGTAGAGTGCATTTTCTTTGCCTTCTTCATTGTACTGAGCTAGCAATGCTCCAAAGGACTCTTCCAACGCTGCGGTATATAAGATAAGAGGCTTCTCTGGAATTGGTGCTGCAAGGATGGGTGGGCTCAGAAGATATCTCTTGATACTGTCAAAAGCTTCTTGGCATTCATCATCCCATTTAAAACGAACGTCTTTCTTCATCAGCTTTGCAAATGGTTGACATCTGCCTGATAAATTCGAGATGAACCGTCGTATAAATGCAAGTTGTCCTTGTAAAGAACGAAGTTGACGGAGACTTTTCGGAGGCGGCATTTCTATGATTGCCTTGACTTTATTAGGATCCACTTCAATCCCTCGGTGACGTACACATTTGAGTAGATTCATTTTGAGATTGAATTTTCTGATTCTTTCAAATACAATTCTCAAATCTTGGAGGTGATCTTTTCGATCTATACTTTTCACAACAAGATCATCCACATAGCATTCAACTTTTTGATGGATAAGCTCATCAAATATATGCGTCATAGCTCTTTGGTATGTAGCTCCAGCATTCTTCAAGCCAAAGGGCATGACTGTGTAGCAGAATATGCCAATTGGAGTCCTAAAAGATGTATGTTTTTCATCTTCAGGTGCCATTTTGATTTGATTATATCCCAACGATCCATCCATAAATGAGAATATATCATAATTGGATGTATTGTCAACCAACAGTTCTGATATTGGAAGTGGAAAGTCGTCTTTTGGACATGCTTTGTTAAGATCTCGAAAATCAATACATATGCGAATTTGTCCATTCTTCTTTTTCACTTGAACAATGTTGGCTATCCAATCAGCATATTTTTCTTCTCGAATAAAACCTGCTTGACAGGTATGACATTTTGTTAAAATCTCGGCAATCATCTGTTCTTCTATCTCCAATCTCATTCTCCTTGAAACTTGCTTGACAGGTATGACATCTAGTTTGATGACTAATCTGTGAATCGCCACATCAAGGGATAAACTAGACATCTTCGTATATGTCCAGGCAAAATAATCCCTTAATTCACAGAGAATCTCTTTCATTTTCTCCGCTTGCTCTTTGAGAAGAACGTCACTGATGCAAGTCGGGCGATGATCTTCTTTAGTCTAAGAGGATATAGTTGCAGAGTGATGGGATTTATTTAAGGATTTCTCAAGGTGTAGACCATCAAGAATTTTTTTTTATAGGGACCATCTTTAATATCAACTTTTGATGAATTTCTTTAATGGTGGATCTCTAGGAGTACACACTAGATGTCACACCATTCTTTGAAAAAAAAAATTCTAGAGATGTGGGTCTCTATATTTATTTTCACTTATGTCGGGACCTTTCAGCGGTGGATTCTTGAATATATATCCAAGTGTCACACCCCGATGCTCATCATACATATCTTGATTCTTTCTTTACTCTACCAACATAATAGATGGTAGCTTTTAGCTCCATCGGGACCTTTCAGTGACGGATCTTTGGACATAAAGACCAAATGTCGCATCCTGATGTTCACCGTACAGAGCTCAATATCATCATTATTTTTGCTGCTACTATAGCATATAAGAAGCTAGCCAAAGATGGAAAGAGAAACCATTCCCCAGCGGAGTCGCCAGAAATCTGTGGGCTCCGAAAGATTCCATTTTTGGGGATGTCATCCCGAGGGAATTTTCAGAAGGCAGATTGGGTTTGTAGATAAGACACTACCCAGAGATTTCGCCCTCATTTGGTGAGGACTTTTTGATCTGAGTTTTGGTTTCCTATAGGCGCAAGCCCCTATAGTTAATTACCCCTCCCAATAATAGGAGAGAACTTTCGATTAAGGCTAGTCGTTAAGGATGTCACATAGGTTATGAACCTATCGTATAATAGCAATAGTTTAGGGTTTTGAATCTTGAATTTGGATTTGAATTTTGAAATTTGGAATTTGAAGTTTATCACCATAAACTTAAAACTGGTGGTGGGGGGAATGAAGACGAGCCCGATCAAGATCCCATGGTTCCGTCGTCCCGGGCTGCCATGTTCCCTGGTCTACTTAGTCAGAGGAGGTAGTCGACCCAACCTGACAGAAGGCATCTTGTCGGCAGCCATGGGTTGCTTCGTCCAAGAAAACCTTGTAGACCTGGGTTGGTGTTTGTCTAAGGGGATATATATGAATCCACCTTAGCTGACAGAGGGCTTTATGCCTATAGAATATACCCTATGATCCATCGCTCAAGGGGTTTGACGCCTTTAGGGAACATACGGGCTTTGGCCGTGATCGTAATATAATGGTGCCATTTTGCGGCAAAACCACCCCGATCAGAGGGCACGTGCCACGTCCCTGTTGGCAAGAGACTGTTTGAGGATGAATCGTAGTGATACACCCGACATGCATTCGCTCTTTGTGAGCTGAGGTTAATTTCAGATTTATCACCCCCGAAAAACGATTGCGGGAGGTGGATGATTTTTTTAGTTTTGGGTTTTTTTTAGGTGATTGATTTTATTTCAAAAAATTTGGACTTTTGTTGGATTTGAGATTTGAGATTTGACCCCTCCGGTTGAGATTTCCGATCAACACGGCCATCATCGGGGTGACATTAAGATCAGTTGTATTTTGTAGGATTTTGGGATGCATTTTGTTATTCAAGTCGTGTCGACTCCAGTCCTTTCAAGGAGGAGGATAAAACTTGAATATTTGGCCCGCGTAGCATTCTCGAATCGTTGAATTTAGGACTTAGATATAACGATCGGAGCACATGCGGGTTGTAGTATTTGACCCTGCGCAGCATTCTCGACGATTTGAGTATGTAACTTTAGTAGTTCTGTCGGAGCACTTACAGGAATGAATTTAGTTTAATGGATAATATTTAATACATAAGGGGCATTTTAAAATATTTAAATATGATCCATTGTATAAGTAATTTCATTTAGAAAATGGCCCGAGATTTCATTTAAGGGCCTACGAACGCCTTCTGTCCGCTTGTACACAGGTTGCGGATTCGGTGGCATCGTTATAATTCAGGTTTCATTTATATCACATAGAAGATATCCCTTTGATGTTAATATCCCACTCAACATAGCTTACAAAAGATGCTTGTTCAATGGATAGTAAGAGATCATGCTATTATTCGTAGGAGAATTATCTTGTTCGCTAGAAGCTCTCATATTCTTTCCCCGTAGGAGATTGTGTCTTTGTTTGTAGGCTAGTTGTTGTGGGCACTACGAATTCCCTATTCATACTCATAGGTGAATTGTAGCATGTTTGAGTATCATGCTTGAGAGCAATTTCAAAGTCGTTGTGAATGTTATTTAACATCTTGTTTATACACGATATTTTGTGTATATGGCAGGTCCCCTTTATATGATGTGTCGTGTGCGTTGCAGCTTATTACAATCATTGCATGTCAAATTCTTTTATCCGTAGCTGGCTGTTGTATAAATCAAGAGTCTTCTACACCAAGTCGTAGGGCCTTTTACATATACTTGTAAGTTTGCTACATAAAATATTATTGTTTGCAATCAAATTAACAAACTTGTTTGGAATTGCATTGAACTGATTATGCATAGACCTCATTCATTTCAAATTCATTAAATGCATCATATTGTCATGCTTGTGGCACATTGATTCTCCTCATTTATAAGAGATCTCATTATTATACTAGAGCATATCCACCACCGTTTCTTGTAGTGTTCTCATAAGCTACACTCATTAGTTTCTAAGTGATTTTTGTTTATTATTATTGTATTTATTTTAAATCACTTAAAATAAAATTTTGATGGTGTGAGGATCCCTTTTTCGTATATCTTAGATGTTGAATTGAAAGACTTGGATTTATTACTTAGCAATTGTATTTCCAATTCGATTGTATGTTTATTAATTTAAATTTCGATTCCTTAACTCATGTCGAGTGCAAGTTTGATTCGATTTTGCGTTTGAGTTCAATTCGAATTTAAGTCCAATATTATTTGATTGAATTTTATTTAAAATTTCATTTTAAATTTGAATTATATTCAAATCAAATTTTAGATTTTTAGTCCAAATGTTCACTGAAAATTTCGGCAGCCTCCCGGCGTCGCCTCCCCACCGAGGGAGAAATCGGGGCGGCATCTGCCGAAATTCTTCCTACCCGGACCTAAGGTCGACGGCGTAGGGGCTTCAAATTTAAACCATCTCACCAGGATCTAAGATCGACTGCGTGAGGTCTTCAATTTGGAACCATCCCCGGCCGGATCTAAGATGCGACGGCCCGGGGGTCTTCAAATTTTAAAACCATCCCGGTCGGACCTAAGGTACGACGGCCGGGGTCTTCGACACCTGTTTGAAAAATCAATTTATTTCTCTCCATCTCTATCTCTCTCTCTCTCTCTCTCTTTTAAATATAATATATATATTATTATTATATATAATAATAATAATAATAAATTATATTATCATTACATAATATTATATAATATTATATAACCTGTAATATATATATATATATATATATATATATATATATATATATATATATAATATACAGAGAGATGGGGAGAAAGATCGGGAAGAGGAGCCAGGAGTCGGGCTAGGGCAGAGATCGGAAGATCACGCACGGGTTCGGTGGGTTTGGCGACGGCGGCTGCGGCAGCGGGCTCGGCAGTCGGCGGCGGAGGCGGCGTCTGCGGCTTTGGCCGGATTCGGCTAAGGCACGGCGAGCAAGAGCCGGCGGGAGCAAGAGGTTGGCGGGTTTTGAGTCGGCGGCAAGAGGCTTGGTCGGTTTTGATCTATGGAGTCGATGGAGGCCGGCGATCTCTGACGGGAGTAGAGGTAAGTCGTTCAACTTCCTTTTCTTCCGATTCTCAGAGCTTTGTGTGCGTAAGAGCCGAATGAGAGGAAGATTTTGTTTTTATTTCGTGAGTGAGGCGGTGGATGAAGCGTCGTGAGGTGGGACCGGCAGAGGCGATTGCGTCGTTCCGTTTGGGTATGTCGGTGGAACGGTTTGTCCGATTTGGAGCATTCGAATGCAATGGTTACAGTCAACACATACATGCCAAGATTTCTTGGAAACATAAAAAGCTTGACAAGCATGCTTATGCTTCTTGAAACCATGTAATACTGGTAGAATTTTTTATTAAACCGTGATATAAAAATTGAAGATTACTACGTTGAAATACACAAGAAAGTGAAAATGAGAATACAATCTTGCTCATTAACATAAATTTTTAGATTGATGGGTGTTAATCTACTAGCTTATTGAGCTCATATTAGACCACTATGCTCCATCTAGGGGTGTAAGCGAGTCGAGTCAAGTTTAGGCCTTATCGAGCTCGGCTCGTTAGTCGGAAAGCGAGCTCGAGCTCGTCCCATTGTAAACGAGCTCGAGCCGGCTTATAAGCCATTGGGATTTTTAAAACTTAGATGGGATTTTTAAAACTTAGGCGGGATTTAGAAATAAAGATGCAATGTTTAACATTTAAATAAAACTTATTCATTTTTTTAATATTTAAATTTAATAAATAAAATAAAATTATTTTTTATTATTTGAGCCGGCTCACGAGCTCACAAGCCGAGCCGACTCAAGCTCAAACTCGAGCTCGTTTACTAAACTAGCTCGAGTTTGAGCTTAAGCTCTACTCATGAGCTCGATAAGCTCAGCTCGTAAACCCATAAATGAATCGAGCTCCAGCTGGCCCCCTAGCTGGCTCGGTTCACTTACACCGGCCACTTCTAACTTACTCTAGTTGAAATACCAGACTTTTGATTTAAGATGATTTCAAGAAACCCATACACGAATGCCAATGCTAATTGTTCTTGTTTACAAAATATGGTAAATTATTGTCCCAGGTTACAAAATTTAAAAATTATTTTTATTTGTTCATAAAATGATCAAATCTTTTAAAAAAATTACAAACTTTTTATAAAGTGTTACCATAGATCTTAGGCATAGGGAAGGAACTTTACCTGACGCTTACGGAAGAAATACCCTGAGCTTGTTCGGGCATCATTCAATATAGCATTTCCAGACTGTCTATCGGCTACCATGGACCTCTCCAGCTTACCCTTTGCCTACACCAGACACAGCATACGGATCAAAGTAAAAAACGCTTCTTTTCCCCTCTCTCCATCATTCAGAAGAAATTCAACTATTAGATCTTACCAGAGAAATCAGATGGTCGCATTCCTTTTCCGAGAGAAATCCCTTGTACAGAAACGCCCTGCGATCAAAAGTCATATTAACGAGTAATGGAAGATACAAGGAAAGAAGAAGCCATTCATTTTGCTATAAAAAAAAAAAGGAAACAAAAAAGAAGATTAGGGTTTTCGTGCCTTGGGCTCCAAGAGAGTTGGGTAACACGAGATGGATCGGTGATGAAGTGATTATCCTCCGCCTTTCTACCAGAGACTCCGAAGCGGAGGGAGTGGGAACACATGAAGAAGAGGAAAAAGAGGAGCGTAAGAAAATCGATGCGTAGAAAGAGAGAAGCCATGTTCGGAGTTGAAAGCCTTCTGGCCGAAGAGGCTTCCAGGAGAATAAAAGGAGGTGAAAGATGAAGAGAGCAGTAATGCTTGTATGAAATCATCGAGAAACCACGGCGCCCGCCGGAACCCGGGAGCTCTTCCGTTGGTATTGACTCGAAGAAGAAATGGCTATTTTCCTTTGGAATTCGAATCTATGTACTCAAACAGCACGTAAGGTAAGGTTTCAGTAAAATATTATTTGGTTGGACCGTTGCATTTGAATTTGTAAACGGTCGGATTCGTATCATCGTATGGGTTCAACTTCAAGCAATTCGATGATGTTGCATGCTGATAAATTTTATTTGCATAAATGAACAATTTGCTTCGCTCATATAAGGCAGATTTAATAGAGGCATGAGAGGGCAAGTGCCTCATAAAATTTTAAAATATTTTTATATATATATATATTTTTTTTCATTTTTTATAAATACATTTTTTTAAAATATACAAAATATCCCCCCACCCACCCCCCACTCCCACCTCCCAATTAGATAATTAAAAAAATATATTATTTTTATTTTTTTGAAATAATTAATTTATGAGCTCATTAAAAAATTTAAAGTTTTTATAATAATTAAAAAATATTAATTCTATGTTTAAAAACAATCCATTTTTTTCTACTATTAAAAAAAACTTCTAGCTCCCTCAATATTCTTAAGAAAATGTGAAGCTTCTAAAATAAAATTTTTCACCTAAAAACAAATCAAGAAGATTTTAAAAAAAAATAAGAAAATAAAAAATCCTAAATCAAAATTCAAGTTTCATTCTGATGATTTAGGGTTTAAAAATGCTTACATGTTACATCAAAATTTGACGAATAAAACTAAAGAGAGAGAAAAAGATATAGCTAAATGATTGTTGTAAAATGAATAGATTTAGCTGACTTACACTTATCTATTATCTAGATTTCGATGAGCTTCAAATGAAGGACCAGATCTTAGGCAATTTTAATTGAATAGCTCTCTGGATGACTTAAAGCTTCTTTACTGAGTTGGCTCAAATGATCTGTGCTAGGAGTGAATCCAATTCATAATATCGATACGACTTGACTAACCCACCCAAGATGTCATTGGTTGTAAAGATGGCATTCACAATAAGATGGGGGGCTATATACATTAGGGTTTGATTGTATTCACATAAGTTTGTCAATTTCATCGGCATTTTGCCGAAGGAAGCATTGGTAGAAAAGAAGATCAAGGATATCAACATGGGCATGGGCGAATCCACCTTAAGCCCGGAGGAATTTTATTATATGATTCTTTAGGTAATTTATCCTCAATGTATTTTTTAATTTTTATTACAAAAATTTTTAGGCAATTGCCCCCCTTAAAGTTTTAAAATATTATGATATTTAGGCAATTGCCTCAACATAATTAAACATATTGTATAGAAATGTTATTATTAGATAACGATGAACCAAATACAAAGAGAAGTAGTAAAGAGAATCTAAAAATATCCTTACAATCAAAATTTGTTCTGGGGGGCGCTGCCACTAGAATCCCCTGTTAGGAGGTGCTGCCCCTCCTTGGAGACCCCCGACATATTTGTAAAGTATACAATAATGAACAAATATGGGTCAAGAGGCAACGCCCTCGGAACACATTTTGGTTGTAGGGATATCTATGAAAAAAAAAAAAAACTCTACACTTTTGCTGATAAATTTGTCCCCCTTGAAAATTAATGTTGAATCCGCCGGTGAACATGGGGGAGTAAACCTATATTCTTCTTGGTAGGAAGATGTCCAAATGACTACAATATCTCAATCAAATCTCTCTTTTGTAAATAGGGTAAGGATTATTAGCCCCCTCAACAAGCCTTTGCAATTAGTATTTCATAGGCTCTAAATGACAAACATTGCTAAAAGTGCAGTTTTTACCACATAATGTCAAGCAACATATTGAAATGAAAATGGCTTCCTCAAATCAGCGTCTAGAATAAGTTACAGTTAAATGTCACAAGCCATATAAGTATGCACTTGTCTGCATAAATCTTTCCAACATCAACAGAAAAATTGAAAGAATCAACATCTGCAAGCATAGCAGCACTTGCAGATAAGCAATTCCTTGAAGCAGACCGTGTAGATAATTTGATATTGTCTTTGGAGCTTTTTCCACTCAATCCAAGCTTGCTATTCTCTACATTTTCATATAAGGGGTAGGCCTTATTTTATCAATTTTGTAGGAGCCACTCCACCTCCCCTTCAATTGGACAACTTCCATGTAAATTGTTTAGGCCTTTCCTTTCTTTTAGAGCAGGAAAGATTGCCCGTTCTTTGGCTTCACTGCAACCAAATGTAAGTGTATGAGAGTAGTCACAGATACAGCAAGTTCTTTAAATAACGTTAAGTGCATGAGAATTGTTCTATTTTTATGAGAAAAAGTCCAAAATAATTTCCAGACCATGTGGTTGTGACCAATTTAATATAGAATGTCATATTTATTTAATTTAGTCTCTCAAATATATAAAAAATTATCTCAAATGATCTCTCAATTAAAAATGGATGAAAATTATCTCAATTTAGTGCCCGAGGGACTATTTGAGATCAATTATGTATAGTTAATATATCACATTGAAGAAATATAATGCTTTTAGACTAAGGCTCCGTTTGGGACGGCTTTCTCATTGTTTTTTAAAACAGCTTCCTAGCATAAAATTTAACTAAAAATCGATTTTAAAAGAATTAAGAAAGCTGTCCCAAACATAGCCTAATTAACCAATATGAATAACCGAGAGAATATTTGGGTTTTTCGGGGTTCCGGCTTTTTTTTTTTTTTAACGTGCTAACTTTCCTAAAACAAATTTCTATTAATATGGAAATTATAATTAGAAAATCATCAATTTCCAAGTGCATTCTTTATGACTTCATAAGCATATGAACTGACTTGTGTAGCAGTCTATATTTCTATGTAAGATGACCAAGATTTTATTTTATAAGAGAAAGCATGAAGCCGGTTTAATCTCCCCTGCCTCTCGTTATTTTGCTCTTTTGTATGGTTTACGCTGTTTTTCCTTGTCACTCCTACTGATAAATAAGGAAAATGTACAATCTCATTTGATGTGCATTCTGACTGATCAGGTCAGCCATCTCATGTCTTTGATTGCGCTTTCACACTAAATCAAGATTTTAAGGATCTAGATTGTGAAATTCTGTTTATTGAAGTTTGGATTTTAAAGGACTAACCCTTATAAGTGTTGACTAAAGAAAGCTGCCATTTGTTACACATAAGACTTACTTTCTTGCGTGGTGGCCAAGGGATTTTTGAGGGAAAAATGAGAGTATAAAGATGGTTAAAAATATAAATAACAAGAAATATAATTTTTGCATGAAGGAAATCAAACAAGGAAAACAAGGATTGATCTCGATCACCTAAGCTTGTCCTATCTAGTGCACAAAATAAGTTAGGCAGAGGAGATGAGATTTTATATATGGAACACCACACGAGGGAGAGAAATAAGAGGACCACAAAGCCTAATTGCAAAGATCTACTATTTCTCAGAAAATTACAATCCACCGGAGGACAGTATAAGGGACATTGATATAACATACCTCTTGAGCAGTAAGAAAAAGGACTCTCGAGAGCACCAAGATTGATCCTCCCATGCTTTGGTAGTAAGTGCATTATAATCATGTGAAGCCATGGCCGACAAAATCCGCGGATAATGCAAATAACAGTATACCAAGGTATCATCAGCGTAGATTGTGTTGCTTGTTGTAATCTTTAAAGATTAAGACCTATAAAAATCTTACAATAGAAGGCTACAGCATAGGCATTACGGTCAAGGGCTGTAATACAAGTCTTACGGGTGAGGGATACGACATAAATCTAACATAATGAAGTGTGCAAAAGAATTTATGTTATCTTAAGACCTAGAAAAATCTCCCAAAATGAATATGGAGATATTTAATTTTCACAAACGACATTATGATCTTCATTTAGAATATTCATCATGATTACAAACAAAGAATGGCGGATATCACATCCTCTCACGATCAAATCAACATCTAGTGATGCCGCACCTAAGTTGACCAAACCGACTCATACGAACCAATGATTTGGGCAGTCTTTAGTCGATAGAGATCAAGTGGCAACTATTACAACGTCTTTGATCGATAGTGCGAATATATGAAATCACAAATCTTGATTCTGCAAATGCATCAATTGAAACCAATGGATATTTTAATGGTTGGATTAACATGAGTAATTTCAAGAAGGGTTGTCGCTTATTAATTGAAGTTGTTAGAAAACTATGGTAACATCTTGTGAAGGGTTGGGTGATGGCCTGATGGGTCTAAAACAATAACAACAAGTCTTTATTCTACTATGTGGGATCGACTACATGAATCTTTTTATTTTCATTGTGTCAAATTAAAAATCAAATTCTCATTTAAATCTAATAAAGAAATGTCATTTCTAATATTTTCTAACCAAATTTTTTTAGGTATACATCTACCTTTATTAACATAAGTCAAATATAATACATCTACTTTCCAAACCGGATCATTAGAAGGCCGCCGTTTTATGTGACCGAACCATCTAAGACGACTCTCTCTAATCTTATCTTCCACTGGAACTACTTCAACCTTTTCACGTATATGCTCATTTTGTATCCTGTCTCTAAGAGTAAAACCACTCATCCACCTAAGTATCCTCATCTTTGCAACACTTAACTTAATATTATGCTTCTCTTTTAATGGATAATGTTCTGCACCCTAAAGCATTACAGGTTTCACCATCTTATAGAATTTTTCCTTAGTTTGAGGGGGACCTTTCTATCACACAACAAGACAAACCTGATGCATTCCTCCACTTCAACCATCCAACTTAAATTCTACTAAAAATATCCCCATCGAAATTTGCACTCGACAAAAAACAATATCTCATATCTCTCATAATGACCATGTCGAATCTAACAGGGGAATGTAGAATTCGACAACCCCTTAACATCTATAGTGACAATGGCAGCAAGAAGGCTATTGCCCTCATATGACAGTGTATCTTACAGAATGGAAAGGGAAGCATGGCTAATCCAATCAATCCAATTCATCTCAAAACAAGCTACTTTGAGCCCATTCAATAGTTTAGGGGCCTTTAAACCACAATTCAGCGATATAAATACTCAATGTTATGTGTAATGCCTCATATGATAATTTTTTGTATTATTTTGAGCTTTTTTAAACATGTCGAAGTAAAACTTAGTATCAAATTAGTTCCTTCGAGTCGATATAAACTAGTGCCTCATTAAAATTTGCAACATAAGGTATTCACAATCCTATTTTTGGACATCTAAACTTGCAAGCCCAAAAATATCCCTAATTACTAGTATACTTGCTCTACAAAATTATAATATAAGAAAATTTTCAAAACATGATCACTCCATGAATATCAACATAGATGCTCACTTTAGGCTATGAACTAAATCATTATTGGAATTGCGGAAATATATCAAGCTTTGCAATCAAAGTTTTAAGTGAAAGATATCTAGAAGGTTGTGCTTTACTAAATCACAAATTTGTAAAGACGTTGCCAAAGAAATGCATAATGATGACATGCAAGGGGTAAACCCATGCTCAAAGAGAAGCCAATAGAGTCATAGAAAGGTGTATACGACACAAACAACTAAGGAGTGGGAATTGAAGTCTTGCCTGTAAAGTAAGCTAAGGAGCAGAAAATGAAGCCAAAGAAAAGGTGCAGGCAACAAAGTTTGGTAAATAAGTGGGCGATGAAGCTTTATATTTGGTGTAATTGTCACTTGTCCGAGAAGCCAATATTAGTTTAAGGCTTGATAGCACATGTTGATAATCATATTTTATATTTAAATTCTAAATCTTGAAACCCTAAACAAAATAGTTAATCAAGATTCAGAAAGAATTAGCTAATATCATACCCAAAAAAAATTTAGGATCTAACCCTCATAAAATTTAATAATCCAAATTTCTAAGAGGTTAGGGAGTGAGTTAAAGGGGAATCAAAGTTTGCCTCTACTAATGTCAAACTCTTTGTCAACCTAAAACTTCAACCTATAGATCAGAGCTAACAATTTGTAATTTCAGAACCAAAATATTTTTCAACTATTCAATATAAGGCCAAACACAATAGTATCATATGTTAAAACTTAGAATTTATATCGGGTACTATCTAATCTAGGGGTTTGGATCCTCTACAAATACCACAATAAATATAGAGAGGCAATTCACTAATCTTAGTTGAACGGTTGGCATTTAATCCATTTTACTTCTTAAAAACCGTTCTAATTTTAATGAAGTTAAAAACATGCATCAAAAGTGAATTTGACAGCTTGAATGATGAATTACACATCTATAATTATTATGGTAAGTATAGAGAATTTGCACCCTGACTTAACTACTTGTAGACATCCAGCAAAGCACATTTCGCCCATTCATGCCTTACCTACAACAAGGTAAAGTAAGATAGCATACCAGGATTAAAAAAGGGATAGCATACCAAGAAAGGAAAACATTCAACTGCAGCTCGCTTATTTCCAATCATGGCTATAAAATCTTCCTCGCCCTCAAATAGTAATACATGATAAAGAAGGCAGCAGCGGCGCCGACCAAAATCCCGGCCGTCGTCAGCCAAAAGGCAAAGACATGCTCCTCCAAGTACGATTTCAAATTCATCCCAAAAATACCCGCCACAAGCGCACCGACGGCAACGCAGAAAGTCCCCACCTGGAGCAACAGCTCCACCCTGCTCACCTCTAACCTCCTCGAACTCAAAATAACTGCAATTGAATCCTCCATCTCCCTTGCGGAATCCAGTAACCGCTCAGCCTGCCCGTGACAGGACTCACATCGCTGCAGGTAGTTCTCAAGCAGCATCTCGATCTCCTCCTCCTCCTCCTCGGCCACCTGCCTCTCTACCGCTGCCTCGCACTCGATCCTGCCCTCCTCCCCTCTGCGCAGCACGCATCCGGTCCTCCCCATTAGGCAGATGCGGCGGATCTCCTGCGGATCCTCGAGCAGATCGAGCAGCATCTGCTTCAGCGCGCCGGCGCGGGATCCGAGCTCGACAAGGGTCTGCTTGCTGAGTCGGAGCTCCTCGAGGACGTCAGCAGTGAGTCGGTTGGGCAATAGGTCAAGCAGCTCGGCTACGCGAGGCTCCACGGCCAGGAGGCACTGCTCGAGACGCTGGATCCGGGAGATCAGGGCGGCCTCGATGACCTCGACCTCGAAGGGCATGGCAGCGCCGGAGAGGCGAGGGAGTAGGAAGCGGAGGAAGGCAGAGGCGCCGCGGCGGTGATGGTCAAATAGGAAGACGCGATCGGGCATGGCGATGGCACGGAGGGAGCCGAAATTGAGGAGAAGGGCGTGGTCGCGGACAAGTAGAGAAGGGGAAGAGTTGATGAGAAAGAGGGAGGGATCCACGCTGCGTAGGTCGCGGAGGCGGAGGCCGCTGGATTTCAGGAGCTGCCGGCGGCTGACGGATTTTGGGGAGGCAGCGCCGTCAGGCAAGACTTCGAGCACTTGATAGAACTGCTCGCGGACGCCAACGGAGAGAGGAGGGGCTGAGGGGGCGGAGTCTACGAGGTTAGAGCGGGGAGGAGGGAGAATTAGAGTGTTGAGGGATTTGTGAGGGGAAGTAGAAAGAAAGCGGGGGAGGGGAACGAGGATGAAGGGGGAGGACGGGAGGAAAGAAGCCATTGGGGTGGCCGTAGAGGAGGTGGCAGTGGCATTAAGGGATTGAGAAGGAGTGGATTAGGGTCACCGGCGAGAGGAAGAGAGGGGCTGAGGAGGTCGGCATTGGAACGGTAGAGGGGTGTGATCTGGGAAGTGGTGGTTTGGTGTGTGGTTGAGCAGCATGGCCTATCTTGGTTAGACCGCAATCTTCAGTACTATTTCCTCCCAAAAATGTTTGTATTGATAAAATTAAATTTTTTGGGAAATTGACAAAGATGTTTAGGATTGATAAAATTAGAGCAAAAAAAATTTTACGGGAGCTAAAATACTCAAAATATTCTAAAATATCCCCTCTAAATATTTAATATTTTTTTTAGGGTGGGCATTTGGCCACCCTAAGCACATGGGGGATCTGCCCATGCCTACTTACAATTATTTTTATGATGAATCTCAAAAAAAAAAAAAACTCTAGTAAATTTTGAATCATATATATAATCACCTAATGAACTTCTATTTCCTAAGCAAAGTCATAATGTCAAAAAGACAATAAAGGCCTATAAACATACAAACTCTCACAATTATCTAAGAAGTGTGTTTTATATATACTATGGGGATTCAATTCAACCTTTTCAGCAAAGTTTAATTTGATTTGACTTTTTTTATCGTAGGTTAACTTCATAAAATAACACTACAGTCTAATAAAATATATATGATGGCTCAAAAAGATTTACACCAAATAAACTACTAAAAAAATTCTAAATTAAACATTCTTCAAAACATTGGTACCCAAAGTTCTTTTAACCTCATCAAATATATTGTCACATGCCTCTTGGATGCAATGTTAGGTCATTCTCTTGTAAGCTAAATATTTCATGAAAGCCCTCTATTGCCTTTGAAGATGCCTTCAACTCCTAATAAGACAATCTCTTTCTATGATAATCGAGCTTATGATTTCTTTTTCTCCACTTCAAAAGCTTTCTTCTCTGTTTCAAGTACTCTAAAGTTTTTCATGAATATAAAAAATCTTCAGAGCATAGGCGCTCACCTCATGATTTTTATTAAATTTCTTCAACATGAGACCATAAGACCTTCTTGGATGAACGAAAAGATCAACATTGAATGAACTATCTTTATTCATGTGCCTATTAATAAAATGTAATTTATCTTGAAGAATTATAATGCTGAAAATATTAATAATCTTCAACATTTTCTGATCTCTAATGTGAAATAGAATATGAAATTTAATCAATCTATCCTATTTGTTATGAAAGTTTTATTCACTTTTAACAAATATTTTTGTAAACTATTTATTTGCTAGATCTCTTGTCTAAAAATCAACCATTTTCTCCTTCAAGAAATCTAACCTTATGTATTGCATGTGAATTTGCATATCCAAGATAAATATCTAGGTTTAGCATTGCTCCACACTCTATGAAGAAGATTATTAATTATACAATGATTATCATAATTGTGCAAACACAAGACATGATAACTTAGCATGTTATAAAGATCTTGATCAATTCTGAGGTTTGGGGCAAAGAATATGCTCGTTCATTTCTTCTAGGAAATGACATGAAATTCTATTTTTTTTTTTCTTTTAAAAACCATCAAAGCATCATTAATGGTGGCAAACAACATATCATTAGCTCCTTTCCCTTCATGTAACGTTTTTAGATCATTATCATCTATAAGGATGGATTTCGATTTTTTTCTATATAAGTGCTTCATAAGGAGGTTGGAAAATTTTGGCATTATTCTTTGCCAAAATTTTGAAAAATTATAAGTTAAATAATGTTTAAAAAAAAAACATGAATGATCTTAAGAAGTCACATTTCATGAAGTGTACTTTCCATTGATGAGAAAAAAACTAAGAAACTCAAACTCATTCATATATTTTTTTAACGAACTGTTCAATATAATCTACATAATAATTACTGATGAATAGTTATTCAAAAAAAATGTATAGGAACTAAATATTAAGGATATCATCTACACAATTTTAACTAATTATACCTTGTATATAAGTTGCAAGAAATTTTGAAGAGTGCAATTAGCAAAATGTTAGATTTAATTAGTGATATTGCTATTTTTTCTTTTTTTATCCTACCAAGTGATAGTGTTTTGACATTCAAAATTAATAGATATTAAAAATAATAATAATAATAGGATTTTTGACAACTGGATTGAACTTAGAGTTTCACCACATTCAAAATATTATAATTACAATGTCAATATATTAAAAATAAGAATTCTTCAAAAAATCAAAATAATAGAATTTTATGACAAAAATCTTTAGAAGATACATAAACTTACGCATGATTATTTTGCACAAAAAAACTAAAATGTTGAGAAAAATGCACAAATAAATATAAAAATGGATCACAAATTAAATGATCAATGTACAATATGAATTGTTGTGTTGGTTCGGGAGCTTGGGTGAAGGGGAGGCCTCTTTGTATTATTTTTGTATCTCCGCATTAAGGTGATATTGAAGATGTATGAGTATGACTACTTCAGTGTGCAAAATTACATCCTCTCTTTGATGTTATTACATCTCCACGTTAAGGATGTGATGTTGAGGACAAATGACAGCTTCAGAGTACAAAATTAGAGTCTTAAAATAAGGTAAATAAATACTCTTATCCCAAATTCCATTAGTCTAAGACTCTAAATGATGATATATAACCATCTTTCAGAAGAAAATCGAGAATCCATCATAGGGTTTAAGAATTTTGGATACCTTGAATTCAATGCATGGAAATGAAGATGGTTAACCTCCTAAAAAAAGGTGGAGCTTTTCCATATGCAATACAGAAAAACACGGTATTACCGGTGAATCATATCTGCCGGTAACACGTAAAATCCGACAGAAGGCCTTGGTTTTCGGCGCATTTCCGTCGGATTTTGGTACGCCGGTTTGGTGCGCGTCGGAAAATGTCTTCCGACGTTTATAAGACGTCAGAAACCTTTCCGGCGCACTCTCCGACGCATCACCGGCGCAAAATATGTTAGCCAAAACGTCGTTTCCTAACCGATTATTCCGGCGATATATATGCCGGAATTTTACAACGTACATATCCGACGGAAAATACTGGCCGATAAAATGCTGTAGGTTCGCCGTAACTAAAGCTACGGCTTGTTTCCAGCGCTATTGTTGCGTAGGAAAACGCCGGCGAAGAAGACGTCGTAAGGTGCGCCGTAACTAAAGCTACGACTAGCTTCCGGCGCATTTGCCGTCGGCCTTTTCCGGTAAATGTCATCGGACATATTTCGCCGGTAAATGCGCCGGACATATTCCGCCGCAAAAATCCGCCTGTAATAATGAAATGCTGTTATATTCCGATGCTACGACCGGCGCATTGGACATCGCAAATTTTCCGTCGCACGATGCGGCGGAAAAAACGCCGTTATTATTCCTTCGCATTATGCGTCGGTACAAACGCCGTATTTACCGACGCAAAAAATTCCACCGGAAAGTCCAACGGTAATCGCGTGTTTCCAATAGTGATGGATTTTAACTCTTTGCATGAGTTTTTTCCCCTCCTATAAAGATTATTTATATGTGAAAAAATAAAATAAAAGTTATTAATTTTTCTTGTATTTTTTAAATTTTAACTTTTTAATAAAATTTTAATCATTCTTTTGGTTATTAATGTATAAATATATTTTTAACAAGTTATTATAAGAAATAGAAAAGTTTGTTAGCATCATTTTTGGTGCATATAGAATGTTCCCCCATTCATTTTTTGATATATCGCTTTGGTGTCATTTTATTGGTCTTCATTCGTTGAAATGTGATCGCCCATAGGAATACGGTGATTCTCCCTCAACTCCGTAAGGTTTCCTCTATTGAGATGACAAGATTACTCATTGATGGATCTTATTTAAAGATTTTTAGAACACAAGTAATATTTCGTTAATCGATAGTGCTATTAGGTATTCTCCAAGATGTAATTAACCATTGGAGCAGTATGCATGTGTAATTATATGTGACAACGAATGCGATGTAATGTGCAAAATTCTGATTCGAGGTAACAATACGATGTGGCGTCTCATAAAATAAATTTTGATAATATGCGACCCATGACTCTTCTCTTCTCACAACTGACTAAAAACTAGCCAGGAAAACATTCAAAAAGAGGAGAAATTATTACATCCGGTCAAAAACCGAATGATCCGAATGTATACCGAGCAATACCGAGTTTTAGTTGACGTGGCGCATGATTATTGGTCTCTGAACGCATTCGGACACCGAATATAATAATTGCTCCAAAAAGAGATGATTTTAATGAAGTGTAATATTTCTTTAAAAGAATAAAAACAACAAACACCTCTTAGCGTATAAGTGCAGGTGCTATACAACACATGCCACCACCTACTAGTGATGTTGCTAACACCTTATTGGCTAGTACTGCTCAGCCTACAAGCCTGTTAGTAGTTGCCTTTGTGCGTTAAAGACTATTTCTAAGAAAAATTATTACGTGCGGTATCCGGATGTGTTTGGAGGCTAAATTGGACGCACCTCATCATCCAATGTACAGTGCATTGGATGACGTGATGCTTCTAAATTGACTTCCAAAAGCATTCGGATACCGTACAGAATAATCACTCTATTTCCAAGCCCATATAGGACATCGTTGATTTTTTTGTGTTCCAAAGATTATTTTTATCATTTTAAACTCAATTTTGACAGTTTTTTTTTTTGGTCCAATTGAAACCACGCTATCAAATTTTAGCAATATTTTGTGTAGTAAAATTTTTTATTATTTTTTCTCCAACTGATGTGCGGCTTAAATAAGGGTGTAATTATGATTAAGGGAGACTATCTAATTAACTACTCCAAGCAGAGATCCATGTGTGTATAGGAGTGGTCGTGCCTTATAAATCTTTTTTAAATTATAATTTTGCACAACAAAATTTTAATACTCGACTTATTTTAGGACCACATATTCTGTCAATAAAAAAATAGAGAGCAAATGATATATCAGTGAAAACTCATCTAACGAAACACAAATCACGTAGTACTACTTGAATTGAAAACTTTCCGAATTAAATTCATGATAATCATTTAAATTCTAATTTCGACAAACTTATGATTGAAATAAATATTTTGACTAGAAGATCCCCATACCACAAAAAATATTTTGATCCAAGTAAAAATGAGCCTAAATCAAATACTTGAAGCATAATTAGAAACTTCTTGATAATATTTGATGGATCAAATGATCTCCGAATTTTGTGTGCTTATAATAAGAGAAATCCGATGAGCCCCAATGTTTCTCACTTTTAATATGATTTAAATGCTTAATGCGTGAGGAGCATTCCATGATCAAGATAATCAACATTAACAATCCAATTATATTGAGTGTTTAGAGATTTTTGCTAAAATTCTCAAGAAAGCCACTCTAAAACATTTTAAATAACCCCGTTCTTTGCATGCATGGGACTCGAAATGGGAGGGAGCTTGAAGTGGAGCTAAGATTTGGACCTGAACTTGGTGTTGGAGAGAGCATTATTCAAAAATCAATGCTAGTAATTACCACCAACTATCATTGTGCATCAAACACTGCCTAATGGTGATATAAACTTTGAAAATTAAAAATTACCTTTTGCAGCAATTTTTAAAATGAATCTTGTGAAAAATTGTAGTAATTTTAGCAGCGGTGAACATCGCTGCCTATATTAATCTATAGCGATAGTTTGTAAACTGCTGTTATATATAACCACTACGAAAATATCAAGTTTTTGGTAGTCACAACTACTATCTCTTGATCGTTATCTTCGATAAGGTTAATGTAATCTATCAACATCAATATTGATGTATATGTCATCGCCAATAATATTGAAGCATGTTGTCGACACTAATGCTGATGCATGCCATCAACAATAAGACAAATGCATATCATCAACAATACTAATGTCAATAAGCTTCATTAATACCAACGATGACACATGCCACTGCCAACAAATGTTGATATATGTTATCAACACCAATGCCAATGGATGTCGTTGAAACTAACGCCGACGCTTGCAACTTCATCGCCCTTCCTCTCCAATCAATTTCTCACATGTAATCACCACTAAAACAGAAATTAAATAATGAAATCAAGGCTTATCTGAACTTTTTGGTCTCTAGATTCCCCTCTTGGAAGAAGAATGAACTAATGAACCAATGTTCTATCAACAATGAATTGAAAATAACTCCAACACCTTAGCTTCTCAAACTTCCTCTATGGAAGTCATCCCCCACAATTTATGTCTATT
Source organism: Dendrobium officinale (assembly GCA_019514585.1). NCBI lineage: Eukaryota > Viridiplantae > Streptophyta > Magnoliopsida > Asparagales > Orchidaceae > Dendrobium > Dendrobium officinale. The sequence goes on from CM033694.1 coordinate 38,431,532, forward strand.
ATGTATTATCAACACATTTTTCAATTATAAGGATGGGCATCATCATTTGTAATGAATAATATAATTCAATTAAATTATTTCGACTAGGTCCTATTTTATGATTTTCCTTTTTCTGAATTTTTATATAAATAAATCTTGTGTCTTTTATGAGTAGCTCTTGACTAATTTGATCTCTTTGTATGCGAGTTCTTTACATAATATTAAGACAAAAAATTCTCTCTACTACTTTGAATTTTATAACACTAAAACAATTATAGAGCAGCAATAATATAAAGTTATGAATAATAATTTTTTCTATGATTTTAGAACATAATTCTTCCTAAGTTCAGACGAATGTGTGCATTTTTTCATAAGTAACCTCAACATTAAATGTTGAGACAATAACAGATGGAAAATTATTAAATCATCTTTGTTTTGAATAAAAAACAAAAGTTAGGATATTCTAACCCATTTTTATTAACTATAAATCTAAATAATTTTACACATTATATCTCTATTATATCTAACTCACATAAAATTATGTAATTATGATTTGTAGATAAATTCAAAAACAATGGAGATGTTTGCAATAAAATGTATAACAAAATAGTAAAATATTAAAATATTTTTATGTAATCAATACAACAAATGTCATAAGAAAATGACATGAATAACATTTTATAAGATCTTACTTATGAAAATTAAGGCTTCGTTTGGGACAGCTTTTTCATGCAACTTTTTAGGATAAAAATTCATTAACTAGAAAATTTTAACTAAAGAAGTCACTTTAAAAATCAATAAGAAAGTTGTCTCAAACGACTTTCTTACTGCTTCTTAAAACAATTTTTTAATACAAAATTTTTTATTATTTTTTACTAAAAATTTGCCTTAAGAAGCAACAAAAAAAAAAAAACCATTCCAAACCAAGCCTAAGGTCCCGTTTGGGACAACTTTCTTATTGCTTTATAAAATGGTTTTTTAGTACTTTTTTTTTGAAAAAAAAAATTAATAGAAAGCTGCTTTAGAAAGTAGTAAAAAAGTTATCCAAAACGTTCAGGCCGTGGACATTAATGGTTTCCACATATCACACCTACTATATGCAGATGATTTATTCGTTTTTGGGAAAGCCAATATAGAGAATTGGAACTCCTTAAATCATATTCTTCAGGCTTTTGCTAGCTCCACGGGGTTAAATATTAACCCAGATAAAACTGTCATCATTCTTCGCCACTCCAACCCCTATACTGCGGATATATGTGCTTCTCTTCACATTCCCACCTCTTGCTCTAAACTCACCTATTTGGGCATCTCTATTTCCATCAAGAGAACCCTTCTATCCGACTTCTCTCACCTCATTGATATTATTACTAGCAAGTTTTTCTATTGGAAAGAAAAACTATTTCTTTTGCAGGTAGGCTTCAATTTCTCTAATTCACTATATGGAACACTATTGCTTATTGGATCCTGGAGCAATTATACCCAAAACTTGTTGTAAAAAAATCACAAAAATTGTTGCTAAGTTTCTGTTTTTTGGAGATCTTCAAGCAAAGAAACTTCACTTAGTTTTTTGGGCTAATACTTGCAAACCTAAAGATAGGGGAGGTCTGGGTCTCCCCTCTTTCCAAGCCCTTAGATATTGCTTCAACTGCTTTCTTATTTTGAGGATTTACAACAACCAGTCGCCTTTATCTTCTTGGATCTTTGTCAACTATTTTTCTCCCTGGAAAAACCCCCTCAGTCATCTTCTGTGATGTGGATGAGACAACCAATTTTACCAAAAACAATTTTAGCTTTAAAGTCACTAGGGATTGTCCTATTAGCCTTAAATGTCATCATTGGTGTAATGGGAACCGACAACTAGATTTGCAATATCACCAATCTCTCACTTCTTGCTTCTCTAATCATGCCCAGCTCTCTCTGCTTTATGACTCCTCTGGCTGGAAGCTCCCCTTGGGCTGTCATTCAGATATGTTGTCTGCTATTAACAACATTCAAAATTTTAATGAGGGTAATGCTAATTGCTTAAGATGGCTTAATGGTGATAAGTCTAAATTTAAATCTTTTTTTGCAAGATTTTTATAAACTAGAAAATGAAGTGGTCTAGCATAAATTGGTGTGGCATAAATATCGGGCTATACGTTTTTCTATTTTTGGCTGGTTATGTTTTACGGGAGGTCTTAAAACTGCTGACTCTCTACTCCGAAGAAACGTTGAGGTTAATCACATATGCTCTCTCTGCAACGAAATACCTGAAAGTACGTCTCATATTTTCTTTGATTGTGATTACTCTCATGCTATCTTATGGGATCTCTTACCAGTTTTAAGAAAGTTTCTTATGAGGCCTACTCTCAGCCAAGTGGTGGAAACTATAGAAAATTATAATTATTCTATGGGAAGCAAGAAAGACTTTAATTTGATTGTTCTTTGGGCTGAAATTTATTTTATTTGGAGGAGTGGAATGATAGGAAATTTTCTAACAATTTTAGGAGCTATTCTACTGTTCACTTTATCATTAAAAAGGCCATTAGACTCAAAATTGCTAAGTGGAAAAATGGTGATGAATTTTTGAACTTACTGTAACTCTGGAAGCCTTTGCTTACTGTCTTTTGGCTGTTTTTTTATTTTTCTGGCCCTTCGGACTGTGCTGGCTGTGTATGTTCTCAATTGTTGGGCAAGGCTTTGCATCCAGACTGCTGCATGCTTTTCGATTTTTTTGGCTTTTAGGAATGTGCTGGCTGGTTATATTTTTGACTGCTGGGCAATGATGATGAGGTTGCTTTCTTCATCCCTATTGGATGGCGGTCATTTTGCAACTTATTTAGGAAGGCATCTCCGCAACCGGGGGATGTTGCGGGACGGTTCTTTAACACAACCTCAATTTTCTGAGCCCCCCCCCCCCCTCAGTGTTTTTGTGAGGGGTTCCCTTTATTTCTTTGAGCTTTTTGACATGTGTAATTTTTGCACCTTGTTGGTGATCACTTTTGTTATATGTTGAGTTTCCTCCTCAATTTTTTATTTTTACTTGTTCCTCTTACACATGTAACTAGTTTCTTTACTTAATGAAATTTGTGCTAAGCCCTTAATTTTCCAAAAAAAAAAAAAGCCTAAGTTTGAATATCCTGCTTTCACATAATCTTCTCTCATTTTGAAAAAGCCTTGAAGCTTTAGCCCAATGGGAAGAAAACAAAGAATGAAAGAATGACATCAGTCAACCTAAATGGAATGACATCAGTCAACCTAAAAGGAAAACCACAGATTTTCTTGCCCGGTCAACATTCTCACACGAATAATATTCAATTTCAAGTCTTTAGGAACAGTTTCAAAACCTGAATAATATTCAATTTCTTCGTAGATCTCAGTCAGTGTGAAAGCACAAGGAAGAACAATTCAAAATCATGAGATGCTGAATTGTTCATTCAGAATATGAATGAAGAGACTATAAGCAGGCAAAAAGAAAAACATATATATAGAGCTGTGAGATTGCTCATTTTCCTCCATCATTCACAAGTAGAAGTGACAAAGGCTATAGAGAAGTAAAATAGAGAAGGAGGAGAGAGTTGCATATCCTTTTCTAGGAGAGATGACACCGGCTTCAAGCTATATGTTGGAAGCCGGTTTCATCTCTCTTAGAGAAGGAGCAATCTCTTTGGTACTGCTGAAAGTTGTGCCATCAAATGGTTGTTTCAGATCAGGTGGAGTGAATTTATTTTCTTAGAAACCAATGAGATCTATCTATTTAATTTGGTGTAAACTTAGGATTCGTTTGGGACAGTCTTTTTACTGCTTCTTAAAGTAGTTTTTTAGTTAAAAAAATAAAAAAATTTTGAACTAAAAAGTTACTTTAATAAGCAATAAAAAAGCCGTTCCAAGCGAACCCGTCATAAAACTGATCATTTTTTTAACCTCTTATAAAGACAAGAAACTTCAATTGATTTTTCAATTATTTGAATATGGTTAATTTAGTCAAAGAGTATCATATTATTCCAACTTAGTTATTCGACTGTACAAAATTGATATCAAATGATCCATCGAAAATAAATTGATGAAAATTGGGATACAAAATTGGTCCCAATTAGTTATTAAGGATCATTTGAGATTAAATTTTATAATCAAGAAATTAAATTGGAGAAATATGACACTCTAAGATTAAAGTAGCTATATATGTATAGTCATGGACTATTTTGAGCTCCTTTTATTTATTTATTGATTATTTATTTATTTTTTAACTAAAAAATGAAATATAAGATATTTTTTGAACGGCTTTTACGATCTTTTGTGAGATGAAAAATAGTTGGTAAAAAAAATAAATGTGGATTTAAATAAAGGATATCAGAGGTGAAGAACAATGGCCTGCACCTTTGAATGTTTGATTAATGCAGGTTTTGATTGATCTTAAAGTTCAAACTCCGATAATTATTTTTGTTTTGCAATGAAGGTAGCTATCTATTTCAACTAAAGAACTAAAATAAAAAATTACATGATCAATAATTAAGTTTAAATGATTATATGCCTAGTAATTATTTTTTTATTTATATTTATTACGTCATCTGCTTCAACCTTAATTTAACTCCGGTTGAACCATTAAATCTTGAACCCCTCCTTCCAATTCGTTGTCTGGTCTGATTTTCACAACCTTGATTTTGACACCCTTACTTAGATCTGTTCAAGGTCAAAAGTTTTACAACATGAAGTCCAGAAGTAAGCTAGCCATGGAAGTCAACTAACAAAGATTAAGGCTTCGTTTGGGATGGCTTTCTAGTTGCTTTTAAAAGCAATTTTTTAATACAATTTTTTTTTTAAAATTTTGTAATAGAAAGTTGCTTTAAGAAGCAACTAAAAAGCAGTCCCAAATGAAGCCTAAGATGATAGTTAGCAAAAAATATTATAAAATATAACTTTGAGTTATAAAATGAAAAATAAAATTTGACTGATTATGAGGTTTTGCAGGGTTGCGAGGGTTGCTGAGGCTGTGTAGCTATAATTCCCTATCTAAGCAAATTTGGAATAAAATAAAAATGACTTAGTAGGTATATTTTAAAATCCTTTTAAAAAAATTATATTTATTTTTCACTCAATAAAACTCTCAAATACATAGCAAATACATGAGTTTTTATTTATAAGTTATTTGATATTCTATAAAATAAATGCAAAATATTATCTTTATGAAGTTAATTTTCTAACATGTAACTATGCAAAATAATATACATTTACTTGATTAAAATCACATCTATAATTAATTAAAAAAATAAATTTAATTTTACACATAAATCATAACATAATAAAGCTCATTTTAGTATATTGATAGAGAGCTCAGAGCTATGACTTCTATTCATGATTGACAATTAATATATTTGAGTGTGTATATTAAATTATTAATTCATAATTAAAATTTCTCATTGTAAAAAAATATTTTTGAATTATATTGATTTGTGTGAGTTTGATTTAGGTATTGGTCCTAAATAAATAAATATTTCCCCCGTAATATATAGTATTACTGGCATTTTGTTTTAAACTACTTGGCACACAATAATGTTACACACACACCCACTACCTAGTTACTGCTTTATTTCCCTTCTTTTCCCTAAGTCGTTATTGGCAGAAGTAGTGGCTGCTATATAAGTATTTTTACAGCTCACTACAGGGAGATACAAAAGAAATATACTTCTACCCAAAATTACTGTTCTATTGCCTGTTCTTCCTTCGTTTTCTTGCAGGTCCTTCGCTCGGTGATCGGCGGAACCAGACTTCCTCCTCGTGGGTAACGGGTGAGTCCGTCAGTTGGTATCAGAGCCGGCATTGTAGCAATGGCCGCAGAAACGTCCCGCAAATCTCACGACGACGATCGGAGTGTGGAAGCCTTGTGGGCAGCGCAAGCTAGCTTCATACGGCAACTCAGTGACCTTCGAGCAGATTTCGTCCGCCTCTCTACTGATTTACGCAATGAGATGATGGATCTCAAAACTTCGGTAGGCACATTACTTCAATCTCACACTGCTAATATGGCGCACAGACCTCCCGCAGCTCCAGCAAGAATCCCGCCGGATCCAGTGGGATTTCCCAGTTTACCGAGGAATATCTCTGCGGAGATTATCGATTCCGATGATGAGATTGATTCGAGGCCTCGACGGGACGGAATCGATTCCGGCGATGAAGATCAGTTCCGATATCCCGATCGCCACCGTCATCGGGGACAATACCAGAACCATCATGGGGAATTTCGTGTCAAATTGGATATCCCATTTTTTGAAGGGCGAATACACATAGAAGACTACCTCGATTGGGAGCGTGCAGTGAAATCCTTCTTTGAATACATGGAGATCACTCCCGATAAGCAAGTCAAATACGTCGTGTGCCGACTAAAAGGCGGGGCGAGCGCATGGTGGCAACAGTTGATTCAAACACGCCAACGCGAACACAGGGGACCAATTCGGAGCTGGACACGAATGAAGCAACTTCTTCGAAATCATTTTTTGCCTACTGATTTTGAGCAGATGCTATACTTACAGTACCAGCAATGCGCCCAAGGCCAGCGCCCGGTCAGCGAATATACGGAGGAGTTCTATCGCCTGAGCGCTCGAAACAATCTTCAGGAGTCAGAAACTCAGCTGGTGGCTCGGTACATTGGAGGCCTTAAGGAGGCACTCCAAGACAAATTAGAATTGAATTCGGTCTGGACACTCAGTCAAGCAGTGAATTTCGCGTTAAAAGCGGAGACGCAGATTACGCGTCATTCACGCAGTTATTCCACCAGGAAGAGTTACAATGATTCTACTGTTGATGCCAACAGGACCTTTCAATCTGGAACCAAGAATGTCCAACCGCAACGTAATCTGCCACCTGCACCGTCCACGCAAGGAGAACCCCGTAATCTATCCAAGGCCCCGATCGCTACTAGAGACAACCCATACAGTAAGCCGAGCACCTTGAAATGTTTCAGATGTTTTCAACCCGGGCACAAATCCAACGAGTGCCCGAGTAGGCAGAGGATCCAAATTTTGGACGGAGAACAATTACCTGGAGCCGAAGAATCCACTGAAGCTGAACATGATTCTGATAATGGAGCTGAAGACGTCTATGGTGATGATGGGGAACCCGTGGTCTGTGTATTACAAAAGTTGCTTCTAGCTCCACGTACACCCGTGTACTCCCAGCGTAATGCATTGTTCAAGACTCGTTGTACGATACAGGGGAAGGTGTGTGAAGTCTTAATTGACAGCGGTTGTACCGAAAATGTGATAGCCCGGTCAGTGGTTCAAGCTCTGCAGCTGAAGACGACCAACAACCCGCGGCCTTATAAGGTTAGCTGGATCAAGAAGGGAATGGATGTTACCGTCACAGATATGTGCCGCGTTAATCTATCCATTGGTAAACATTACGTTTGCGAAGTACTCTGTGACGTAATTGAAATGGACATTTGTCATATGATCTTGGGACGACCCTGGCAGTATGATATGGATGCTATCTACAACTGCCGGCAGAACATTTACACTCTAGATTGGAAGGGCAAGAAGTTGCGGTTGTGTCCATCCAATCCAGACCCTACAGGAAAAGCTTCTGTACAGAACGCTGCCTTTGTCACTTCTGGTAAGCTGCTTCTACAGGATCGCCAGGATCTTGACTCCATTGTGGCTTTGGTTGTTTCGGATAGTGACAGAATTCCAAGCAAATAGCAACCTCCAGCTGAAATCCAGGAACTCTTGTCCAAATTCAAGGATGTCATGCCGTCTGATCTGCCCCCTGGATTACCGCCCCTGCGCTCCATCCAACATCAGGTTGAATTCATTCCCGGGGCAACTCTCCCAAACCTACCGCATTACCGTATGAGTCCCAAAGAGTACACCATTCTGCAGGAAATTGTTAAAGATTTGCTTGACAAACAATTGATTCAACACAGCTTGAGCCCTTGCGCTGTACCGGCCCTCATAGTTCCAAAGAAAGATAGACAATGGCGCATGTGTATAGATAGCCGCGCTATCAATAAAATCACTGTGAAGTACCGGTTTCCCGTACCTCGCGTCTCTGATTTACTGGACCGATTGACTGGAGCAACTTTTTTTTCTAAATTGGATCTTCGTAGCGGCTATCACCAGATCCGTGTTCGTCCCGGGGACGAATGGAAGACCGCATTCAAGACGCGCGACGGACTATACGAATGGAAGGTGATGATGCCCTTCGGCCTATGCAATGCTCCTTCTACATTCATGCGGCTGATGCAAGAGGTACTTCAACCATTTTTGGGAAAGATATGTGTGGCCTATTTTGATGATATCTTGGTATTTAGCACTAATCTGCCTGATCATGTGCAACATTTAACTAACATCTTACGGGTGCTTAGACAGCATAAACTCTATTTAAATCTTCATAAATGTGAATTTGCTTCCCCTAATGTGCATTTTCTGGGCTTTATATTGACAGCGGGCGGAGTTGAAGTGGATCAGCGAAAGGTCCAAACCATTCGAGATTGGCCGACACCCCAATATCTCTTTGAAGTTAGAAGCTTTCACGGGTTAGCCAACTTCTACAGGCGATTCATTCGGGGCTTCAGCATTTTGGTGGCACCCCTCACAGATTGTATGAAGACCGGCAACTTTAAATGGACCACATCTCAACAACAAAGCTTTGAAAGTATCAAAGAAGCTCTCTGTACCGCCCCTGTCTTAGCATTGCCTAATTTTGAAAAACCTTTCCATGTGGATACGGATGCATCCGCAGTCGGAATTGGTGCTGTTCTCTCTCAAGAATCTCGCCCCATCGAGTTTTTTAGTGAAAAACTCAGCTCGGCTCGGCAGAAATGGTCTGCCTACGAACAGGAACTCTATGCCGTGGTGAGAGCTTTAAAACAATGGGAACATTACCTGTTGCATCAGGATTTTGTGATGTGCAGCGATAATCAAGCTTTACAGTACATAAACAACCAGAAAAACATCAGCCGGATGCACGCTCGTTGGATCGTCTTTCTCCAGAAGTTCACATTTGTATTACAGCACAAGGCGGGAAAACTCAATCGGGTGGCAGATGCACTTAGCCGACGAGCAGCCATGCTGGTCCGACTTCAAACCGAGATCACTGGACTTCAAGAAATGAAATCATTGTATGCAGATGATACAGATTTCGCCATCCACTGGGAGCAATGCCAATCGGGTAAACCATCCAGTGATTACAACCTGCGCCATGGCTTCCTATTTAAAGCCAATTGCCTCTGTATTCCTAACTCCTCCTGGCGACAATTCCTCATCAAGGAAGCTCATAGTGGAAATCTTGCCGCACATGTGGGTAGGGACAGAACATTAGCCCAACTGCAAGTTCGCTTCTATTGGCCTCATTTAAGCCGGGATGTAACTCGATTCGTTGAGCGCTGCTTGGTGTGTCAAACCTTCAAGGGTACAGCTCAGAATACCGGGTTGTATTTACCTCTTCCCACACCAGATTCCATTTGGGAGGACCTTAGCTTAGATTTCGTGCTAGGCATTCCCCGAACAAGAACTGGGGCCGATTCCATTATGGTGGTAGTGGATAGATTCTCGAAGATGGCTCATTTTATACCTTGTAAGAAGACTTACGATGCGGTTCACGTCGCCAGACTTTTTTTCAAAGAAATAGTGCGTCTACACGGAGTTCCTCGGAGTCTCACGTCCGACCGAGACGTGAAGTTCGTTAGTCATTTCTGGCGAGAGCTATGGAAGCGTCTCCTCACAGAACTAAATCTCAGCTCAGCGTATCATCCCCAAACTGACGGCCAAACGGAGGTAGTGAATCGCACGTTGGGTAATATGCTGCGATGTCTGGTACAGGATCATCCTAAGAAATGGGAAGAGGTGTTGAGCCAAGCTGAATTCGCCTTCAACTCCATGCCAAATCGGTCTACTGGACATTGCCCCTTTAGCATCGTATACACTAAGATGCCAAACCACGTGGTAGACGTTGCTGTTCTACCCAAATGTCGCAGCACCGCGGCGTCTCAAGCCGCTGATCAATTCAAAAATATTGTTGATCGAGTTCATGCCCAGTTAACTGAATCCAATCGGAAATATAAGGAACAGGCTGACCTTTACAAACGATTTAAAAGCTTCGAACCTGGCGACTTGGTGATGCTACGGGTTCGGAAGGAACGCTTGCCAATGGGAACTTACACTAAACTCAGCCCCCGAAAAATCGGACTGTTCCCTGTTCTTAGAAAAATCAATGACAATGCCTATGTCATTGACCTGCCAGCTGAAATACACACTTCATCTACCTTCAACGTGTCTGATATCCATTCCTATCATCCCCCTGATGACGCCAATACTATATTAACCTCGCTGGAGACGAGTTCCTCTGAAGAAGGGGAGAACTGATGGGGACCATAAACCGCTACAGGCTTTCAGCCACACTGGCTGTTTTACTCGCACACAATAATGTTACACACACACCCACTACCTAGTTACTGCTTTATTTCCCTTCTTTTCCCTAAGTCGTTATTGGCAGAAGTAGTGGCTGCTATATAAGTACCTCTACAGCTCACTACAGAGGATATAGAAAAATATACTTCTACCCAAAATTACTGTTCCATTGCCTGTTCTTCCTCTCGTTTTCTTGCAGGTCCTTCGCCACTCTCTCCTTGTCTCTCTTCTCTAGCATTGTTCTTACACATGAACAAATCAAGAGATTCACAACAACAACCAAGGGATGCAACCCTTAATGAAAAAAGAGAAAAAAAAAAAGTTCTATTCGCCTAGCAATGCTGTGGTGCTCAATTCTCTGTCTCATAACTGTATGACAATGCCGCAACGCCAGAGTCTGGAGCGCAATAGCACCCACTAGCAGCATCGCTGCACTAAGGTTTGGAGCACCGTAGTGCTTCACTTTATGTGTTTTTCCACCAAATTATACAGTGCCTGGCCGCTCGGGTACATAGCGTCGGGGCGCTGTACGGAAAAAAAAAGGCCTTTATATCATCACATGACTTGTTGCTTTGTTAGGCTTAGTTTACATGTTTATTATTATATGTGACTTTCTATTGTTATATTTTTGGTATTGTAGCTAGTTACCTATGGCTTGCAGCTATCATGCCCAAAATCCACTTAGATTCATGGATTTGATGGGCCAACTAAGATCACAAGTAGCACCATAGCCACCCAAATCTCTCTTTAAATGAATGAAATCCTACAAAATTTCCTATTTGGGCGAACTGACCTTAAACGAGATAGCCCATATGAATGAGCCTTAGTTGTTAGATGTTGAGCCGGGACCCCTCTTAGTTATAGTTAGCTAGGATGGTCGATTTCTTGCCATACTAAGAGATTCAAAACCTAAACAATCACTTATTTAATTACTAAGTTCAAGGTTTTAATTGTGAATTTCAAAGTTTTGAGTATGACCAAAATTTAATCATCAGATGGATATGTTAATGTCTTGTATTACTTGAGTATTGGATGTTTAATTTTTTATCTTTTTTGTTCTCTGTTATTTTTGAGTAAACGGTGGCTTAGCACTTGATTGGATATTTGGATGTCAAAGAAGCGAGGCTCCAAAATTTTGAGTTGTGAATTTATGATTGGACCATTTGAGATAAGCCCCAACTGACAGGGTATTTTATACTTAGTTATTAGAGAGTCGATGGACTTATCTCATTATTTAATTGATTTGTATTAATTAAATAAGCTTTCTATTTATCTATCCATTGGCACAATTCATTCTCAATTGATGGTATCACTTAGCCATTAGATTTTTGGGTGGGACCTTACCACCATGGACCGCCTGTTAACCTCGATTGGGTTTATGAATAGGCTTTGAAGGCCTATGGCATGATGACCTACTACCATTCCCGTGGTCAATTGGGACAGAGCCCATGGTGGTATGTGCAAATCACCATACAATGGCTTGAGCGTGACAGTGAAGCAAAAAAGTACATTAGAGAACAGTTGTATAGCAGGTCTTCAAATTATTCCTGCATGCATAGAGATAATAATGGTGCTTATGGTATGTCCTTGCATTTGAGATACTTTTGATGATGAACATAGCATGCTGGCGGTATGGTTTAGAATTACACAATTAGAAACACGCCTTAGCCCAAGGTGCATAAGAAATGCAATGAGATGTATGCCTCACATGCACTAGCTATGGCATACGCCTCAATGGGAGTTAAGTGCACTTCGAGCCTCACCTCAACACTATTTAGAAGAGCCATAAGCCTCTATTTTATATGCTAGGTTCTTTAAAAAAATTTAAGTTATAATCTAAAATATGAAACTAATTTATAAGCCAAGTTCATATTAAGAGAAGAAATCATTTGACAACTTTAACGATGCACTATTAGTTTATATTATATACAACAACAAATTACAAGATAGATGTTTGAAGAAGTTTTGGAGGATGATGAAAAAATGTTTGTTAGCAATGACTTGCAATCAAATGATAATGATTTATGGAGGGCTAAAATGAAATTACTCTCACAATTATGAGAGGAAGATATCAATGTTGACTTCTTTGAAGAAGAAATAATAACAAATTTAAATCAATAAGAAAGTAACAAAAATATTAGTATGAACCTTCATGTAATGTATTCATTATTTTAAAATTTAATTTATGTTCTTATTAGTTTTTATCAATTAAGGAAGAACAAGGAGATGGTTGAGACTGGAGATGATGAGGAAGATTGGGAGGATTTTGACACAATTGTGAATGATATAGGAGAGAAAATAATTAACTATAATGATGATTCTAATGAAAACTCTCAAAGTAATGAGAGTAAGTGCATCTTTTGAATTCATAAATTATGATCTTAGAGTCTTTGTTTATAATGAATTGAGGTTGAAAGAGACTTATTATTTAGTTCTTGTAGCATTATATGATTTTTTATGATCTTAGTTTGGCTTTTTATGATCTCAATTAGATATTGATACGTTTCTTATTACTTTCATATTTTTTATTAGTTTAATCGTTTAATTATCAGGCTTACAGCTCGCCTCACAAAAAGAAACCCCTCTATACTTGATTACACAATTTCAAACCTTAGCTGAAAGAGTGAGCCAAAGGTACATAAGGGTTGCGGCATTTTTGATATAGTATCGAGGCTATTAAGCAGAGCATTGTAGGTTTCTTGTAGTTTGTGAGTGCTTAGTTAACTTCATTGTTATTTTGTTTTATATTATAATATTTATTTATTTTCTCAATTATGCAAGTGCTGGATGGAGACTTGAATTAGTTATTGTGAACTTTGTTAAGGTAGAAGATTCCATCAAAAGTGATGGGTCTTGAGATGTTCTTAAACAAATAATGTCACATCCTATTTTGATCTCTCTCCACTCAACCATAAGGCATAGCAAAGGCGAAGAATCTAGGCAAACACATTTCCCACTCACTTATCTCATGACTTATCTTTTAACTTAGGATCTAGTAAAAAATTTATCTAACTACATCGTTATAAAATATATCTCATTCTTTAATAGATTTATCATACTCATTCATATAGAAGCATGTGTAATTTAAATCACCAAAATATATTACAGATCTTCTAATACTTTTATAAAAAATTTATACATTATAGAAATCTTTAAGTTCCATTATGTACCTTTTTTTTTTCTATTTTACTTCTTAAAATTGTATATCCATCCATAATATTAGGATACATGGTAAGTTGAGTCACTTACTTATAGCCTCACATGCTCCTTTCCTTTTTTTTGAAAAATTGTTATCATAATATTTAATGAGCTAAACGCTAAGCATAATAAATACTTTTAATATAAGGTTCAAACATACAAGAGAGAAATAATATTATGCATGTTGTCCTTTTGAACTATTATGTGCATTTTTTATTATAGATAAAGCTAATTAAGTGTAATAATAAGCTTTAAAGAAAAGCGTTCTTTGATATTTAAATATATAAAAGATTGATTTCTGAGCAACGAGCTTGAGTATTTATAAGAACATAAAATGCATATGTTAAGTTTTGAATTGTCAAATGCACTCTACTTATCAATTACTTACAAAATTTTTATTTTCATGTCCATTATTACTCATTATTTTTTAAAAATTTATTCTAATGCATTATAGACTTTTGGCATGTTTATATATGTTAAATCTCAACTGTCCTCTGACCCTTGATTTCACGACCAGCTTGGGGGTTCGTGGGAGGCTTATTTGGATCACGCTGATCTCCTTTTATATTTGGGTGGCTGATTTAGGAAGGATTTTATTAAGACAATTATGCATGATTCTATAGTTATTTGTTTCTTTATTTAGACATATTGTTTAGATTTATAAATAGGGAATTTAACATGGTATTAGATCCTTCATTGTCGTTACCGAAATTATGAGTTTTTTTTTAAAAACTTCTGTGCCTTCATAGTTGGCCTTCCCTTCAAAAATGAAGGGGAGCATATTTAGGCTTGTTCATTCCTACATACGTACAATCAATAGGAGGAGACTGCTTCATCCCGCGGTCTCTGTGTTCAATTGAGAGAGACGAATGTCTCGTGTGTCTCGTTCGGAGGAGTCGAGCGTGAACCCCACGATTTTTGCATTTGATCGAGAGAGAAGATAATCTCCTGCTATGGTTTGGAGGAGTCGAGTATGAACCCCATGGTCTTTGCATGCGATTGCGTTTGATTGAGAGAGACAAATGCCTCGTGCGTCTCATCTGGAGCAGTCAAGCGAGAACCCCGCGGTCTCTGCGTTCGATCGAGAATGACGAACGTCTTGTGAACTCCTCCCGCGTGCTTGTGACCAAATAGGATGCGAGAGGCGTGCGACCAAAAGTTTTTTGCATGTGTCTGGGAAGAACTGAACGCTTGGATCGGTGGTCTTGTGTGCGTCTGCGATGGATCAAGAGCTTGTAGCCCTTATTGTCGTACCTGCGACCTCTCTCATCCTCATATAGAACTTCTCGAGATACACAAAATTGAATTATATAAGATTATGAGATTTGCGCTTGGGAATGATGTAAGTGTTTGCAACCACTAAGTCTCCATACTATTAAAAGGTGTGCAAATGTTACTTGATGATTTAATACTGGAGGATGTGGTCAAAGACATCAGGAATAAGCTGACATCTCCTCCATTCAATTTATAACAACTTATGCTACTTATTGATAAAGCTGAAAGTTTATTGTCAAGAATAGAGCAACCTCCATCTACTTCAATGTTGACTAATGTTCAACCTATTATGAAGACATTAATTGCCAAGGATCTTCTGGGCTCTCAGTATGAATGTGAAAGTTTCTATTGCATCTTGTCTTAGTGAAATACAAGAATAACATCATCAAATGCTCCATATGATGATGACATAATGAAGGGGATATTTGGGTTGATTATTGGAGCTTTCAAGCATTTGGATGAGATGTCAAGCCATTCATTTCCGAAGAGAGTTTAAATACTTGACACTTTTGCAAAGGTCCAATCCTGTGTTTTGATGTTAGATTTTGATTGTGATGATTTGATATTGTAAATATTCCAGCATTTCTTGAAGACAATAAGGTCAAGTTATTCTGATACTCTCTTCTCCTCAATACATGTTATCATAGTTCGTTAACCTATCTCACATAACATGACATTTTCTGAACATTTTTCAAATTATTATCATTATCATCGATAATTAAATTTCTCAACATTGATACTCATCTAATTATCAACTGATCTGTTTACTATGCATCAAAGGTAACATGATATTTAATAATCAATCTCTTTGTGCTTGAATAAACATTATATTCTATCTAAAAATATGATGAATTGAGCTAATTAATATATTTTAGGTTCATTTAAAATTTTAAATCGGTGATTCAATGAAATGTAGTAGACTGGTTAATATGGTATGCTATGCGCAATATGAAAAATATATACTTGTATGCACATAATTATTCAATGGATTATATAAATTAATAATAGTGTACCTAAGAATAATCTGCTCTTTATATTAGAGATTGAATATCTCACATGAATTATAGGATATTTTTCTGGATGAATTTCCTGATATTTATTGCCTCAACATCTTATTCTTCAATAAACACTTTATAATAATAATTTCTCAAGTTAAGATAAAGTCATCAATTATCAAATCAAAGCTATATCAATTAACTTAAGATAATATTTTAACCTCAAAATGATTTCTCATCATTTAAGCCATTAACCCTATAACTTCGAATCTAAACTCAATTTGTAGAAGAAAAAGCTAAAAATAATTCTTATTAAAAATTTTGATTTCTCCTCTTTCCCTTCTCTTCCTTTTTCCTCTTCTTCTCTTCTTCCCTTTTTATTCCTCTCTTCTTCTTCCCTTTTTCTTCCTCTTTCTTCTCCTCCTTTTCTTCTTTCCTTCTTCCCTTCTTTTTTTTCCTACTTTTTTTTCTTCTTTGTTTTACTGTGCCGAGCCCCCTAATCACAATTATGAAGCCTCCAGCTGCTGTTATGGAATTGGGATGGAAAAGATAAGTAGGGATGGCTTCTTATAGCTAATTATATGCGTGTTTAAGCATTACATCTAACTAATTTTTACCAGCAGTTGTAGGTCACTAATTGCTAATTTACTACTATATATTAGTTAGGTGAGCAGTCAAATTAAATATTATAAGAAATTTTATTAAAATTAAAAAATTAATCATAAAATGCTAATATTATCATTTATATATTTATACTTCTATATAGCAAAATAATCAAAATAAAATTTAGAATTTTATAAAAATAGTTTTGATAACTTTTTAGATATCCAAAAATTGAGGTATAATTTTTAGAAGAAATTTTCATCTCATCTTTTTAAAATTTTGGGTATTTGAAATAATGCTTGACACAATCCTTGCATAACTCGGTCAGTTTGCCATTCGAAATTGTGTAGAGGCACGTGTCAAGTATGAGCTAACTGAAGCCAAAGTGGTAGATGCTATAATATTATTATTTTCAATTACACTATTATTTTTCTATTAGATGTTTTGTTTTGAATCCCAACTAGTAAACATTGACTTCCTTCTCTGGATAGGCAATCTCACTGATTTAGTCTTGAGATGAAAAACCAATTAATTTCTCTAACAAGCTCTGATTATGTGGAGGGCGTTTGAAGATGGTCATGGGCCGTCTTGCTAGGTATTATGAAGTCCCGATGAAGCCTTATGAAAGGAGCTAGAGGGATGATTGTGCTCTTGTTTTGCAACTCTATTGCATGATTCACAATGGAATGATTTCAAGGTTTTTGGAGTATATTTTGGCATTATAAAGGTATCAAGTGGTTGCAGGTTTACGACCATACCCACTTTTACTTCATACTGTCAGGCACTTTTGAATGAACCATTAGCCTGAACAAAGGCGAGGTTTTAAGGTATTAAAGTTATACCTGTGTCTTTACCTTATTCTACGATTTCTGCGATTTGGAATGTGGTGTCTTCTATTTCCAGAACTCTACACTGTCACTCGTACTTGGCTAGTCGGCTCTCGTATCATCATCCATGTATTAGACTGAGTTTACCTTCCTCAAAGTTTGTTGGAGATTATAGTTGTGCATGCACCTTCTGTATTGCTAGAGCTATTAATCTTCAACGCTCACACACTGGCTATCCAAACCTCACATCTTTAGCCAAGGATCGTCCTCACAGAGGTCTATGATAGGAATTACTTGAGTTCGCAAGCAAACTCTTGCAATAATTGGTTCAAAACAGCGAGAAAAAACAAGAAACTTGGACAAATCAATCTAGAAACGATAGATTGCGATAGTGGAAATTAAGCAAAGCAAAACTCAAAGCAAGATACAATTGATCCTCAATTCGAGAGGAGGATCGTCTCTCCCAATCTCTAGATTGTAGATCTAGACCCCAAGACACCAAGGAACTCTCCAAAAGAACAACTCAAATTATGCATGCCCTAACCCTAGCATCTCATCCTCTTTAAATACATCATTCCTAATTAAAAGCTTCCTAA
The DNA here is from genome assembly GCA_019514585.1 of Dendrobium officinale. Classification (NCBI taxonomy): domain Eukaryota; kingdom Viridiplantae; phylum Streptophyta; class Magnoliopsida; order Asparagales; family Orchidaceae; genus Dendrobium; species Dendrobium officinale. The sequence continues at coordinate 38,449,384 of CM033694.1, forward strand.
TATAATTTTATTTCAAATTACTCTCTTGCATGAACCGCCCCCCTCCTCTCTCTCTAGTTGCCGCCCAAGGGGGTGATACCCACCCACTTAAGCAATGGGTTTAAGATGAGGCGGCTTAGTCTGCTTCCTGTATGTCCAAACCGGCCCCTCCTGGGCCGGTTTAGGCTGATTCATAACAGTCTATCATGTGCTAATAGTGAATATGTGGTGGTTTTTGTCATATGTGAAAACTGTTTTGAAGGCTTCACTAGCGGTGGCTTTGCCATGGTTGGAATTGTCTTATTGCTCTGACTCCACTTCTATAACAGGATTCTTTTTATTTAAGGCTAGCACTAAAAGTAAATATTATGAAAACTAAGGAGGTCTCAACTGCTTTTAGTTGGATTATTAATATATCCTTAGTTATAAATAGAGAGCAACATTTAGCGTTTCTTCTGTTTTTTACTTTTTTCTCTTTTTGAAAAGTGAGTACCAGAGCATAAATCTCACAAACATATGCATATGCTAGTCCTCAAACTTTAAAAAATATTTTATGATGAACTATAAATAAATAAAAAGAAGCAATCTTAATATATTTATGGTTTTATATGAATCAACTGACTCATTGTAGCGTGTGGGTTCAGCCATGATTAAATCCAATGTGCTGCTTCTTGGTTTAATACCTTGAGTCCTGAGAACACTATGAGGTTGATTGGTTGTAATATCTGCAAGTAATTTGAATGATTGTTTATGGTAATTTTGCATAACTCAAAGGTAACTTATTCTTAAATTATAAGCTTATTTACGCATGCTACAGTATTTGCCCATGCAATGCCTCATAGTCATACTCTTGTTGGCCAATAGTTATGTATGGGCTTCTGTAAAAAAACATGAATGATTTGATGGCCCATCATTGAATTTTTATTGCACTTAAACTTTCCCGTTCTCTAATTTAATAAATTCATCAAGTAACCACCAATTATGACTTTCTAAGATATTCTAATTGCAGTTAATTATTCAGTAGAAAGGTCTTTTCTATGTTGAGTTGGAGATTGCTCGTTGTTGCCAAACTACTGTCTTGTAACATACGAAAATTTATTCAAGTAACCACCAATTATGCTTTCGTTACTTGCCATTTTTCACAGATGCGGAAATTCAGAACTTCGTTCTGAATTCTCCATGGTTCAAGTCTGCTAAGAGGTTATGTGCTTATATAAGCTGTGATGCGCTGAGAGAGGTTGATACAACAAGAATTTTGTCAGAAATTCTGAAGAATAAAACTCCTGGTGTGCTTGATCACTTAGGTATTTATCACTTCACAAACAGCACAAGGTTAACTCGAAATTGTTTTATAAATGACGTTGATGATATTTCTCTACCGTTCATTAAATTTGAATTTTTATAAATCCATTTTGCACCGCATTGTTTCATGGATGGAGGCTTATTTTTGTTTTCGTGGTACAAGAGAATTTGGCCTTGGATAAGCTTGCTATGAGACACCATTTTTTCCTTCTTGATTGATCTATTTTTGTAATCACCTCCACGGGTTTTCTATTGTTGAATGCTATATTCCTTATTGCAAATAGTGGTTTTCTATTTTTAAGATGCGGTCGTTGGTTTGGATAGTTTGAATTGGGGTTCTGTTGCAACATTTATCCATGAAAATTCGATTTTTGTATTTTATTTTAACTGAAACTGAATTGGGCTGATTTTTTTGTTGACCATATCTACTAGCTTAGGGGATGATGAGCCTTTAAATAATTATTTTGAGGCATTTTATTCTATAATTTTGGCTTGAATAAAATCTCTTCAAATTTTTAATTTTGAGATTGCTATGAGATGTGTGATTTTTTCGGTTGTGATACATGTGCAACTATAACTATCTTATTCTAGTAGAATTCATCTCTTTATAGTGGTGTGAGGCCTGATTTTTCTCTATTTTGGCAATTTTTTTACTTGTAGCTAGTGATTGTTGACCTCTAACCAACCAACCCAGCCGGCTCCCACTACCCCCACTTATGCATGATCTTGCAACTGCCACACTCTCGACACAAAACTCCCTCACATGGTAGGAATCTCTCCCACTCGCTCATTTGAACTCTTAGGCATCGAATTCTCTCAGTCGCAAGCATAAAGAACCCCACCAAACTTCCTCCTGTGTTCGATCAATCCCACAAGTAGGGCCTTCGACCGAACTCCACTCTGGCGTCTGTCTACAACATCTCCCAACTGCAAGAGCCCCTCTCCAGCTAGACCTACTGCATGCGACTCTCACTTCCGACTACGATCCCACGTGCCACTCTCCCTCTTTCGCGTGTAATAGTCGCGATTGTCCCATCCCCATCTAATGCCTATCCCGTGATTGGCTTGATTGAGAACCAGTGTCGTGCTTATCCGACCCGACTTCCCTTAGGCTGATATAATCTTTTGCATCCAACCTGTTCGATCAATTCATCCAAGCCCGTCTGCTCTAGTTCAGTAATTAAAACAGACTTCTATTTGTTTATTACCTAAATATTATAATAAAGAAACTATGAGTATTGAAGACAAGACTAATTCCGGGGTTGATCCCTCCCTCGAAGCCATCGTTCGTCAATTTTGATCTGATGATCGGACCTGAAAGGGCGAGTGCCCTCCCCAATCTCCACTTGCAAGAAGAGGGTGTCAAATTGTTGCCGAAATTTCGAGAAAATGCCAAAATTTAAAATTTTCCTAACATATGCCAAATTAGAAGCCATAAATACCAATTCGTGGTTGATTCTTCTCCCGAAACTCTCAACTGTCAAATTATATCCAGCCGGGCGGGTTTGAAAGGGCAAGTGCCCTCCCGACCTCCTCTCATGCGAAGTGGATGTTAGAAAGCCGCCAAAATCGTCTTGGGAGGCTACATAACTTACAATTTGAGAGCTTTATTAATTAATAAACTAATTAGCTAGTCTATTTAAAATAAAAAAATTTAACTAACTGATTAATTAATTAATTCAATTAAAATAAAATGAAATTTCTAACAAATTAAATAATTGATTAATCAATTTAATCAATAAACTAGGTAATTTAATAATAAAATTTAAATCTTCAACTTAATTGAATTAATTAATTTGAGCAAGAGAACTTTTAATTAATAATATACATTAATTAATCAATTAAAAATTTTAATTGACCAATATATTAACTAATTAAATAACTCATCAGTTATTTAAACAAATGAATAGTTAATATAATTAACTAAATAACTAACCAATTTAAAATCTAATCAATTTTAATTAATATTAAGACTAAATTTAACAATTTTTATGATAAATCAAATTAAAATTAAGTAACTTATAAATATATTTTAAATTTAAAATTTAAATTAATGAGCTAAGCAGTTAATTTTAAATTAAAATTTAAACTTTAATTTTATTTAATTAATAACCTAATTAATAAATAAAAATTAATTCAAAATTTAATAAAATGCATTAAAAAATTTGAACAATGTTCACACCAACTAAGGTCCAAACTCTTAAAACTAAAAGAAAAAATACCAAACACAAAGAAAACTCAAAAAATTCCTAACAAACCTAAACCCAACTCATGGTAAGCTCCAGCTCCTGGCTCCTATAACTCCTGGCCACGAACACCTGCAAACAAGTAAAAAAAAGTCACCATAGGATGGTAAACAAAAGTAGTACTATAGGCAGAACCAAGGTTTAAAATTGCGCAATTGGGTATTGAGTCGTTTTTCATTCATGAGGCGAGGCATAAGCCTCAAGGCGTTTTGAGGTGTAAGCCTCAAAATCTAAAAATTGCGGAAAGTAAAAAAATAAAAGTTAAAAATGAATTTTATATAATACTCAAATAATATGTTAAAGAATGTCATATTAACTTTCTATTGAACCATGTAGTAACAAATTTGTATACACATGAAATAAAAAATTACACAAAAAGTAAAGTTGTAAGTAATAAATAATGTGAAATGGAATTAAAATCCAAATATTACATGAGAAAAATAACATAAAATTTATGAATTACATAAATATATCATATAACATCAAGTTTAGCTATAAATTTCTTCTTTCTCAGTTTCCTATTCATCTACATTTAATTACTAAAGAAAGTTAAAATAATTGACAATAACTCAGAAATAATATGTACTATCATTACTAAGGGGATTTTTATTTGAGTAGTCATAACAAATTGGCTTCTCCCTTGACTCATCCTATAAGATCCAATATCTCCCTATAAACTTCTTTATTTATTTCAGCCATATTCCTCTTTCATAAATGATTGTCATCAATATAAATTAAGAGTAATACTTAAATTTTTAGAGAAGATGGTGATGGTGTGCGGATTTCAAGTGATCCTCGGCCGCGGTTACGATGGTGGTGTCTACGGCGAAGGCGGTGGGCTAGAGGTTGAGGCAGTTGAGAGGAAGTTATTGCAGCTTTGGAGCGCAAGAGGGCATGATTTTTTTTAAGCTTTTATATTGGATTTAGCTAAGTTTTAAATAAAAAACATACATAAATAAAGCGAGGCGTATGCCTCATGCCAACGAGGCGAGGCGTGCCTCAAGGTGAGCCTCAACCAAGATGAGGCGTAAGACTCATATAAAAAAAGCTCGAGGCATTTTTCATTGAAATTGCGCTGAGGCGGGCCTATAGGCTACTTTTTGTGTGCATTACAAAGTCCCTGCTCCTGCTAACAGGTGAATTATAACATTGTAAGTTGATTGATATTGCATGTAAGCAGACTGATATGTTTGATATGAACCCCTTGATCTCACCTGTAAACTAATTATTGTGAGTACTATGAATTTCCTACTTCTACTCACTGGTGAATTGTAGACTTGTAGTGTCATTCCACTCCCATGTTTCCTTCGATGGGTTATAGTCCGCCTTACACATCTGTCTATGCTTGTAGACAACTTATCACATTCACCATGAGTTCCTTGTCCTTGCTCATAGGAGATTTTTTCTGTCCGCCGTGAGTTCCCTATTTATGCCCATAGGCGAGGTGTCACTTTCAATGTAAAGGCCCTATACATGCTTGCAGGTGGTATATGTGTTCTTTGCAGGTTGATTGATATTGCCGGTAGGCAGGCTATACTCACTACAACTCTCCTGTTTTTTATTATAGGCAGGCTATATTCATTACAAATATCCCATCTTTGCCCATAAGCATGCTACTGTGTGCATTGCAATTTCTCAATCCCCTGCTCAGCCCTTTAATTTTATGATTTTTATTTAAATTATAAGTTAACTTAAATGTTCATTTAGGTATGGTTCCCTTGTTAGTTCATTTAAGTCTTCTTTTTCATTGCATTTTTAAGTGTGTAGGTTACTTTTCAAAGTTTCCAATTCTAGTCATTTTTTTAGTGAAATTTCGACCGGCAGTGGCCCACCCACTGGGGAGAATTTTGGAGAGTGATGGGGTTCACCCGGTCCATCCTAGACCCGTGTGGGTCTATGGGGGGCGGGCGGATGAACAAAAAGAGTGGGGGTACTTTTGGATTGTGGATTGTATGAAGGGGGCCATTAGGGTTTAGTTGGAGGCATTATGAAAATGTGTTTTGGATTGTATGAAGGGGGCTTAGGGTTTGGGTAGTTTTCTTCTTCTAGTTTCCTTCTTTTCCTTCTTTTCTTTTCTAGGGTTTTCTTGTGGGAGATCTTGTCCTTCTCGAAGTGGACAAACTTATCTTGTTTTCTCTTGGCTTTCTAATGCAAAAGTTCTTGCTTTTTCATCCCAACAACCCTCTTGTGATTGTTTCTCTTTGGTTTTGGTGGAGAAATTCCTCATTTTTTGGGGGGAAATTAGGGCAAAACCGAAATTGTGGAACCCTAGGGCGTATCAATTTGGTATCAGAGCTCTCGATCCTAGACGGCATGGCATCAAAGAAGGTAGAAGTTTTGGAGGGGGAAATGGGCCAATTGAAAGAGGAAGTGGGTGAGAAACTTTCTTCGTTGGAGGGAAAATTCTCAACCCTAGAGGAGAGATTTGGGGGAATGGAAGAGATGATCCGGAAATTGTTAGAAGCCCAAGTTGTTCCATCAAATCCTAAGGAAAAAGGGAAATCTCCGGTGACAAACCCTAACCCTAACCCTAACCCTAACCCTAATTTCCCAATTAGGGAAGAAGGAGTAAATCAGAGTGAAAAATGGCATGCAAGGGCAATGGCCAAGGGAAGGGGGAGAAGGGTCTGGAGTGGGGGCGGCCTTTGGGGAATGACCGGTGGTCAAGGGGGCCGGCCACACATGGGCTCGGTGGGCCTCCACAGCACACGTGAAGGGTGGCCGAATCAGATGGGGGGATTTCCGGAAGGGAACCGTGCCACGTGGGAGCAGGGAGGAAGAAGGGATGACTACGGCATGGGTTATGGTGAGCCAAGAGAACCACCATGGCGGGGGATCCAAAATCCTTACCCGGGGGAGAGGAGGGGAAGACCACCGGGGGAGGGATTCACTCAGGGGACATGGGGAGATGGAAGACCCTTCAACCGAGCCGACAACCGCATGAGAAAATTAAAGCTTCCTATTTTTGAAGGAGAGGATGCTTATGGGTGGATCTACAGGGTGGAGCGCTACTTTGCAGTGAATGGCGTCACAGAAGAGGAAAAGTTGATGGCGGTTCCGATATGTTTGGAGGGAAAATCATTGGCCTGGGTTTCAATGGCTTGAAGGGAGACAACATGTTAGGAGTTGGGAGGAGTTCAAAGACCTCCTACTTCATAGATTCCGGGTGTCTAGCGAGGGTACATACTATGAGCAGTTTCTGGCTCTAGTGCAGGAGGGCACAGTGGCAGAGTACAGGGAGCACTTTGAGCTACTCTCAGGCCGATTAAGAGGGATTCCAGATGACCTTTTGGAGGGGAATTTCATGAAGGGGTTGAAGCCCCACATCAGAGCAGCCATCAGAGTAGTTGATCCACATGGGTTAGTGAAGATAATGGAGACTGCACAGCTGGTAGAGGACAAGCTGAAGGTGGAGCCACCGAGGAGATCAGGGGTATCTTACCCCACTTACCGACCACCACTCATGACAGGAGGCCCAAAGGCGGCTACCATCCTTCCTCCTAGGGAGGTAGCCAAGGAGAAAACCACTATGGCAGTGAACCAAGGGGGGTGGTTCAAAAGATTGACTGATTCAGAGCTGAAGGAAAAAAGGGGCCAAGGGCCTTTGCTACCGATGTGATGAGAAGTTTACACCAGGACATAGGTGTAAGGAGAAGACACTACATGTGATCATAGTGGGGGATTCAGAGGAGGAGGAAGGAGACACAGGGGCAAATGAGGAGGATGGAGAGGAGGAAGAGCACCATCATTTGGCTATGGTGGAGGTCTCACTCAACTCCATAGCCGGACTGACATCGCATTCCACCATGAAGCTGGAAGGGGAGATTGCAGGGTACAAGGTGATGGTTTTGATTGATAGTGGGGCCACCCACAACTTCATAGCTTGCAGATTGGTGGAGAGGGTGGGACTACCGGTGACCCAAGGGAGAGGGGGTAGGAGTTATTTTGGGCACGGGGAAGAAGGAGCGCTGTAGCGGGCAGTGTAAGGGAGTGACCCTCACATTGCAAGGGGAGGAGACAGTGCAAGACTTTCTATTGTTGGACTTGGGAAGCACTGACGTGATACTCGGGATGCAGTGGCTCCAGTCCTTGGGTGAGATGAAGGTGAATTGGAAGAAGTTATACATGGAGTATGGAAAGGGGAGCAGGAAAGTGACACTACAGGGAGACCCCAGTTTATGCAGAGCCAGAGTGGCCTTGAAGTCCATCTTCAAGACTTTGAGAGATGAGGGAGAGGGCTATTTGATAGAACTACAGCAAGTGGGCAGGGAGGAAGAAAGAGAGCCAGAAGTCATACCTGAGGTGATCCAGGACCTTCTACAGCAGCACTCCTCCGTGTTTCAGATGCCCCCAGGGGTTACCACCTGTCAGATCCAGGGAGCATGCTATTGTGTTGAAGACCGGGGTAGCACCCGTCAGCGTGAGACCCTACAGATATCCTCATGCTCAGAAGGAGGAGATTGAGAGGTTGGTAGCAGAGATGTTGGAGGCTCAGGTGATCCAGCCTAGTGTGAGCCCATTTTCCAGTCCTGCACTCTTAGTGAAGAAGAAAGACGGTAGTTGGCGATTCTGTGTAGACTACCGGGCCCTCAACAAGGAGACTGTGTTGGACAAGTTCCCTATTCCTGTGGTAGATGAACTTTTGGATGAACTTGGAGGAGCCACCATCTTCTCCAAGGTGGACTTGAAGTCTGGTTATCACCAGATTAGGATGAGGACTGAAGACATTCAGAAGACGGCCTTCCGAACACATGAGGGCCATTATGAGTTTCTGGTGATGCCGTTCGGGCTCACTAACGCTCCCTCCACTTTCCAAGCCCTGATGAATCAGGTCTTCCAGCCCTACTTGAGGAGGTTTGTTTTAGTCTTTTTTGATGATATATTGGTGTATAGCAAATCTCTGCAGGACCATATCACCCATCTTGGGGTGGTACTCACGACCTTATTGGAGCATCAGCTATATGCCAACCAGAAGAAGTGTTCTTTCGCTCAGAAGGAGGTGGAGTATCTGGGACACATCATTTCAGAGAGTGGGGTGGCAGCTGACACCACCAAGATAGAGGCCATGGTGAATTGGCCTACACCAAAATCCCTTAAAGGACTAAGGGGATTTTTGGGACTTACGGGCTACTACAGGAGGTTCATCAAGGGCTATGGTTCCATAGCAGGTCCTTTGACTGATCAGTTAAAAAAGGACAATTTTCAGTGGGGAGAAAAGGCGGAGGAGGCCATGAAGACCCTGAAGAAAGCCATGACTAGTGCCCCGGTTTTGGCACTTCCAGATTTCACCCAACAGTTTGTGGTTGAGACTGACGCTTCAGGAGTGGGTTTGGGAGCGGTACTCATGCAGAATCATAGGCCGATTGCTTTCTTCAGCCGGATCTTATCAAATAGAGCAAGGCTAAAATCAGTTTATGAGCGGGAACTGATGGCCATTGTGTTGGCTATTCAAAAATGGCGGCCTTATCTATTGGGACAACGATTTGTAGTTCGTACTGATCAGCGGAGTCTGAAGTACTTACTGGAGCAGAGATTAGTGGCAGAAGAACATCAGAGGTGGTTAGCCAAACTCTTGGGGGTATGAGTTTGAGATTCAGTATAAGCCAGGGGTTCAAAACAAGGCGGCGGATGCTCTTTCCCGCGTGGAGTGCTCACAGCTGATGGCACTATCTGTACCACAATTGGTAGACTGGGGTGAATTGGTGAAGGAAAATCAACATGTAGAGGAGCTAGAGAGAATTCGGGCGGCTATCCAGAAGGGAGAAGGGGGTTCAAAGGGTATCACCTGGAGAACTCTCTTTTATTATACAAGGGGAGATTGGTACTACACCGTGACTCAGCATTTGTTCCCATTCTTCTACGGGAGTACCACGATAGCCGTGTTGGTGGACATTCAGGGGTGGAGAAGACTTATCGGCGGGTGAAAGCCGAATTTTTTTGGAAAGGGTTAAGAGGTGATGTCGAAGACATGGTAAGCAAATGTGACATTTGCCAACGGAACAAGTATCAAGCTTGTGCCCCTAGTGGGTTGCTGCAGCCCTTGGTGCTTCCAAACAAGATTTGGGAGGAAGTTACCATGGATTTCATTGAGGGATTACCCAAGTCTGATGGGTATACGGTCATAATGGTGGTAGTTGACCGGTTGAGCAAGTATAGCCATTTCATTCCACTACGGCACCCTTTTTCAGCTCCTACTGTAGCATCTACTTTCATCAGAGAGGTGGTTAGATTGCATGGGGTCCCCACTTCTATTGTCTCAGATAGGGACAAGGTATTCTTGAGCTCTTTTTGGAAGGAGATCTTCAAAATGCAGGGTACATTCTTGAAGCGCAGTACAGCATACCACCCACAGACAGACGGACAGTCAGAGGTGGTGAACCGGAGCGTGGAGACGTACTTGAGATGCTTCGTTGGGGAGAGGCCTAAGCAGTGGGTCAAATGGCTACCATGGGCAGAATACTGGTACAACACTTGTTACCATACCGCAACTCAGTTCACACCTTTCAGGATTCTTTATGGAAGGGATCCACCACCGTTGGTGAATTATCAGAAGGGGACGACCCCTGTATATCTAGTGGATCAATACTTGGAGGAGAGGGATAAGGTGTTGGGAGAATTGAGGGAACACCTATTGAGAGCCCAACAGATCATGAAGACCAAGGCGGATGCTCACCGCAAGGATGTGACATTTGAGGTGGGAGAGATGGTATACCTGAAGCTACGGCCTTACCGACAGAAGACTTTAGCTAGCAGAAGAAGTGAAAAGCTCTCTCCCCGATACTACGGGCCTTTCGAGATCGAAAGGAAAGTTGGGATGGTGGCCTACCGTCTCAAGTTGCCTCCTCATTCCTCCATCCATCCTGTATTCCATGCATCACTATTGAAGAAGAGCATAGGGGATCATACCGTGACCACTCCTACTATACCCCGAGGCCTCACCGAGGATATGCAACTCTTACTAGAGCCACTACAGGTGAAGGAAGTGAGGAAGAATGATCAAGGCAAAAGGGAGGTTCTCATCGAGTGGAAGGACTTACCGACACACGAGGCTACTTGGGAGATATACGAAGCCATGCAGGCGCAATTTCCAGATTTCAACCTTGAGGACAAGGTTGATCTTCTAGAGGGCGGTATTGATGGACCGGTTCACCCGGTCCATCCTAGACCCGTGCGGGTCTATGGGAGGCGGGCGGACCGGCTGAACAAAAAGGGGCCCACCCACTTAAGTGGGGGTAATTTGAGGATGTGAGGGACTTTTGGATTGTATGAAGGGGGGCCATTAGGGTTTAGTTGGAGGCATGGCCCACCCACTTAAGTGGGGGTAATTTGGGGATGTGAGGGACTTTTGGATTGTATGAAGGGGGCCATTAGGGTTTGGTTGGAGGCATTATGAAAAGTGTATTCTCTTTCTAGTTTTCTTCTTCTAGTTTCCTTCTTGTTCTTTTCTAGGGTTTTCTTGTGGGAGATCTTGTCCTTCTCGAAGTGGACAAACTTATCTTGTTTTCTCTTGGCTTTCTAATGCAAAGGTTATTGCTTTTCATCTCAACCCTCTTGTGATTGTTTCTCTTTGCTTTTGGTGGAGAAATTCCTCATTTTTTGGGGGAAATTAGGGCAAAACCGAAATTGTGGAACCCTAGGGCGTATCATAGGCTTGCTCACCACACTCCGAAAAATGTGTGATTGGTGTCAGGTGACATCGTTGTCGATACCTTCAATCTATCACGCTACGAAAAGCGTATGCGTATTCGAAGTACCAGCTTGAAAGCTTGCAAATTTTCCCACAAGATAGAGCCACGTACAAAAGTATTTAGGAGTGCCCCTGCCATGCTACGAAAAGCGCGTACAAGGCCCACTTGCTTTGCCTCTAACATCGCCTTCAAACTTCCTTCTGTCGTGCTTCGAAAAGGACGTATAGGGGGTTACACATTACATCGTAAATGTTGACAATGGGATTTGAGAAGTTTTTTTAAAGTTTAGCGAGCTTTATACCTTTGCGAGCAAGAGGCGGCAACGACAACAGTGTTGAGGGATTGAAACACAACAAATTTCTCTTTTTTTAATCTCTCTCCTTTTTTTTGCTTTGCTGATTTTCTTTTTTTTTTTAAAACTAATAACAATAATATAATACTACTAGTAAAGAGGGAAATATTCTCTGTTAGAGAGAAAATAGGGCAAATTGAGGGCTGGTTTGAGTTAATGGAGTTGGGTTGGGCTGTGTGGATGTAGATAAGGAGAAGAAATGGGCTCGTGTAGAGGGAATGAAGAGACGGAGAGTGCTACTGTTGTGGATTTAGTGGATGTAGGTAGAAAGTGTTGGGTTGTTGGTTGTATATTGCAGTGGCAACAGTTGAGGGATTTTTCGGTTGACTTTGTCAGCGCAAAGCCCTTTGTTAGCTAAGATGGACTCAAATATGTCCACTTATACAAACATTCAACCCAAGTCTATAAGGTACCCTTGGATCCCATGGCTGCTGACAATGATCCTTCGGTCAAATTAGGTCGACTACCTCCTCTGACTAGGTAGACTAGGAATCATGATGACTCGGGAGGATGGAACCATGGGATCTTGATCAGGTTCATCATCATTCCCCCATGACCTGCTTTATGTGTGCGGTGACAAAATTTCAATTTTCAATATTTAATTCTGTTGCAACTATACGCTGGATGCTATGTATCTGTTCAACGACTAGCCTTAATCGAAACTTTTCTCTCGTCATCGGGAGGGGTAATTAATTATAGGTGTTTGTGCCTATAAGAAACTAGAACTTAGATCATAAAGCCCTTTTAAAATGAGGGCGAAATCTCTAGGTATTGTCTTATCTAAAATCAAATATGTCTTCTGAAAATTTACCTTGTAACTTAAACTCGTTAAAAGTTAAAACTCTCCTAAACAACATGAAAAAGAAAGGGGTCATAGAGAGGCCGGGGCGAAAATTTTGGAGCCCACAATGAATTGAACTCTCATGCAAATTATTGTATTTTTTGGATCTCAATTTGCTTTCCACGTCGCCTCAAAATTATTGTCGATTTTGCATTTTCGCTCGTGCAAGGACCCATTCAATAAAATTTGATACGTTGAAGCTATATGATTTATAAATTATTCATTTGCTTGTTGATTTTATTTGTTTACAAAATTTTATTGAAATTCTTTATTATTTAATATCATTTCATCATCAATTGACTTAAAGACTACTATTATGTGTTTTTATTTAAAGAAAGTGAGCTAATGGATTAATTGATATCTTGTGACTCATGAATTCTTATACGTTGATTTCAAAATGTTCATTTATTTCAAAGTTGATTGCATTCTTCATCTTTTCAGCACATTCCTATATTGAATCCTCTTGCATTACAGGATGTTAGAGGCTTTGTTTGTGGTCAATATTGTGATGGAATTTGAAAAGTAGACTAATGAATTTGACATGAGTTGTAAGTATTGTAAAATGAAAATGGCTGCTCAGTAGAACTTTACTAACTAAAACATCTTTTGCTCCAACATGCTGCAAAGTATAGAACATTTTCCATTCACAAAATTCTTGAATTTTTTGTAGTAATTTAGGCTTCATTTGGGACGGCTTTTTTCCTGCTTCTTAAAACAACTTTTTAGTACAAAAATTAAAATTTTTGCGCTAGAAAGCTGCTGTAAGCAGTAAAAAAGCCGCCCCAAACAAAGCCTTGGTTTTTATCTTCTGGATATGCATGTTGTACGTTTTCTCAACATTTTGTTTCATGGAAATTTTGGAAAGTTAATATCTTTCGTCGAACTTTCAAGTCAAGACCATCACACTCAGTTGAGGAAAAAGCTGTATGTCCCTCGAGTTGAAGACAAGAATAGTAATATGAGGATGCTACACATCTCAACGACTGAAGATCTGATAGCGAGTTCGATGAATATATTTGAACCATCTCCAACAGATGCTAGTGGAAATCTTCGTGAGGATGGTAATTTTCTTTTGCAGTTCAATTTTTTCATAAATGGCTGGAGCAAATAGCTGATAGATTCTTAAACATAGATATTTGATTTTGCTTTTACAGCTATGCTGGCAAGCGAGCCGGTTGATATTTTTCTTTTACCTGGTAATGACTTGTCTATGAAAAGCTGGTTTGATATTGGCAGATTTTTAATTATCTTTTATTATTCTTTTTCAGGTGTTGCCTTCGACAGGCAGGGACATCGTCTTGGCCGTGGTGGCGGGTGAGTTTAGAATTTTCATTATCTCACATTGAAGTAAATTTCACAGAATCATGAAATTCTGTTTTAAATCACTTGGATGGAACCAATTGAACTATGCTTCATTATTCCTCTGCTTGCAAACTAACGATATCCGCCAACTCCCCTCCTAGCTTGGGGGTGAAACAGAATCCAGTTCGAACAAGCTAGTTTTGATTCTAAAGCAAGCCTATTAGTTAAAAAAATAATTAATAAAAGCTAAATTCGATGTATTTCTTTTTTAACTAATTTAGAATATTCTCTGGAAAGCAATATATGTATATTTATTCGAGGTGAAAAAGCTAGTTTCGATTCTAAATCAAAAGAAATTTATCCATGCCTGTTTGTAGAGATGAGCTTTCTCTTTCTTAGTGGAGGATCAAAATCTTCCACCAATTTTGATTTCAATGATATTACATTCAAATATAAGATCATAACAATATTTTTTTTAACATCATTAAACCTAGTATAATTTTTTTTTTTAAGATTATTAGATCTTCAGTTAGATGCATTCATGTGATGATATGTGAAGATGATTACACTTTCAAAGTATAGTGCATCCATGTGATGGTATGTGAAGATAATTACAATTTCAAAATATAGTAACTTTCAAATGTCTTGTAATTACATATATGTCTTGTTGATATTTAGAATGTATTTTATAGTTTTGATTGGCTAAAGACTTGGATAAAACAAATTAGGAGGGTGTTTACATGTTCGATCTTCTTTCAAATAGTTGATAAAAGTTTAAATTGTTATGTTGGTAAATAATTTTTATGTTGTAGATCACAATCTTGAGTTTGAAAATTATGCAAAGAATTAGATGCAAAAATAAAATGAGAAGAGAAGAGAATATAGAATGAGAGATTTCATGATTGAATTTGAATCCTTTGTTCTAGATAAGAAGTTGCGCACGAATAGATGGAAAAATAAGTTTTAAGAAAGGACTAAATCTGAAAATCAATGTTTTATCATGGAATCCAAGATTAACAATACAACAGAAATGAAATGTTGTCAATGAAAGTTGTTGTCTATGGATTGTTAAATTATTGTAAATGAAATGATGAATGCCACATATGATCATTTTTGCACTTTTCCTCAAGCTGGGTTGCATATGTTGATCATGCCCAACTTGTTTATTAGGTTATCAAAACTCATTATGGGTAAGTGTCACGTCTCGAAATTTAAAGTGAAAGAATTTTATATTTATCAAATTCTAGACATTTAAATGAAAATCTAATCACAAAAAACATAAAACTAAATCCATCCACACTTCGCAACAGTTTGACGAGGATGATGAATTAAAGAATAACTTCAGCTCATAAAGAGCGGATTTCTTGTGAAATATATTACTGTAATTCATTCTCAGTTGATTCATCGTCAACAGAGACATGACATGTGCCTATGACTAGGTGATTTTGCTGCAAAATAAATCACTATATTACGGTCACGACCAAAACATATATGTTCCCTAATGATTAAAAGTCCCTTTAGTAATGAATTATAGGGTGCATGCTATAAGATATACAGCCATTTATTAGCTAACGTTGACTTAAATTCACCACATTAAGCAAACATCCACCCCAGGTCTATAAAGCATTCTTAGACGAAGCAAGTTATGGCTGCCAACAAGATTTTTTCTGTCAGGTTGGGTTGAATACCTCCTCTGACAAAGTAGACCAACGATTATGATAGCCTAGGATGATGGAATCATGAGATTTTGATCGGACCCTTCATCATTCCCCAATCAGTCACTTTAAGTTTATGGTGATGAATTTCAAATCACGTGCTCTAAAATTCAAACCCTAAAATTGTTGCTACTATACACTAGGTAATTGCTGCGACCTATTTAATGACTAGCCTTAATCAAAAGTTCTCTCTCATTATCGGGAGGGGTAATTAACCATAGGGATTTGCACCTACGGGAAATCAGAACTCAGATCATAAAGTCCTCACAAAATGAGGACAAAATCTCCGTTTAGTTTCTTATCTAAAACCTAATCTGCCTTCTAAAAATCAACTCCGAAACCTAAACTAGTTAAAACTCTACCGTTAACAAAAAGAGGCGCGAAAAGGTAGGGGAACGAATTTTCGAAGCCCACGCAAACCCATCAACAAATATGTAAGAAAATGGAAAAGTATTTGGTTAATACGCAATAAAAAAGCAAAAAAAAAAATGATAAGAAAAGAGAACAATTAATAATGATATGAAAATATTGATTCACATCAAAAAAATAAAATATTGGATAAGGGAGGAATGTCCACCCCAACTTGATGGCAATGAGAATCAACAAGTAATAATAACACCACCTACTAGTAGGGGTGTCAAAATGGGTATTTGGGTTAGGTTTGGGTCGAACTTGAAATTGACTTGGATCCAATTTAGCTGACCCGAACCCGATCCGATTTTGCAAACGGGTTAGAATTTTTGATCGGGACCCGACCTGCCGAGTTATCTGGTTTTGCAAACGCTTGAGATTGAGCACATCTTGTACAGGCGCGGACTAAGTTGTGAACATGAACACAGGCACGAGCGCGGTGTGGGCACTAGTCCGGGTGCAAACTAGCGTGGCCCGCTGTGGAGGGTCACGAGTGCGGGATTCGGGTCAATTTGGGCCACCTTCGGGTTTCTAGGTCAACACAAACCTCAGCCGATTTAAAAAAAAGGGTTAGAATCTTGAACACGAACCATACCAGTATGATAAACGGGTTTACCCGAACCTGAAATTTTCTAGGTCGGGTTAGGTATTGACACCCCTACATACTAGTATAGAATCAACGAAGACCAAAACAAGCATGCCCCACAAACCAATCAATAATGTGCAAGGTACTAAAGTAATAAGGTTGATCATCTCTAAATGATTTAAACAATAGGAGATCCCAATAGTTGTTTGCAAATCGACCAAACATAATCATGGGAATGAAACGGATAAGGAGTCACAACATCCAAAATATAAATTTAAGAATACAAAACCTAACCACATTGCATAATAACTCCCCACAGGAGTAACATCCTACTCAAAATAGGACATGGAGTTAACATAGAATTTCGAATACCCCATATGATGACAGACAAATATATAACCTGATACTCAAACCAGCTGACCCAAGAAGCAATCCTGAGGCAACGAAGGCAGCACAGATATCTCATGCTACCAGCCACAGTAATGGAAATCAAAATACTGGACCAGCCACAAGCATAAAATAAATTTCAAAACACATGAGTAATCCTTGACCAATGCTCAAGAAACTGAGAAAACCTTATGATAATGATCCAGAAGAAAATAACAATAGCAGTCAAGCAGATAGATTGCTCGAGGACAAATATGCCATCAACCAGCCAACAAAAGATTTCCACCCTAAAGGCCAAATGCCACATACCCAGCCCAACCAAGACATCAACCAAAACGTAGCCCACCATCTTCATCCCCAGCAAATATGAAAATTGTTATGAAAAAATGCCGGAGTGACATTCCTAGGAAGCAACAATGACCAAAAATTGATGTTAGACATTATCAGGAAATTCTGCAACTCAGAACTTAATGACCAGCAGCAGCACCAAGAATGAAGACAGCTATTGGCTTGACAGCTATCAAATCTGTGCAAATGCAACTGAGATGTAGATGTATGCACTGTTTTTCAACTAGAGGGACATTGCAAACATCACACAAATGGGAATAATAGAGGTAGCATGTCTTATACCATATCAAACTAGATTGTTGTCAACTCTGAATCAGTAAATAAGGACTAATAATTCTCTGCGGACACCGGACGGAGAAAACCGTTTGAATTTGTTGTTCTTTTACTGTCCTTTTGTTGCACTATTGCAGAAGTACAGTAAAAGACTAAAAATGCAGCAAATATTTAATATTTACTAAATAATTGAATATTTGTTGCCCTTTTACCGAGTATTTGCAAAAGCACATTAAAAGGGCAATAAAAACACATTCATAATTAAATATTTGCTGCTCATTTACTGCCTTTTTGCAAAAGCGCAATAAAAGAATTGTAAAAGGGCAACAAATCCGGACGATTCCCTCCGTTCGGTGTCCGCATGGAATAATTTCTTGTAAATAAGGCACCAAAAAATACAACCACCACCTAGTTTCTAACAACTCCAGGAACACGACTAGTCAGTGAATTTGTTCTTGAGATAACTAGTTAAACCCAAAAATTGAACACAGGTGCAGAGTCAATTAAGAAACAATATGAGCGGTGGAGAGTTCCAAAGCCCGGATGAATCTATTTTTTGGTTTGTCTAGGAATAACCAAGATATAATGACGCAGAATGCTCTGCATGGACTGACGTATTACACTGATATTTAGTTCGAATCCAAAAAATTCAAACCCAACTCCAACAGAGCACAGCAAAACAATTTATGACGTACATAACAAAAGCCCAATCCCAGGATCGTGAACTGAAGCATGTAGATGATATTAAAAGTTGGTTCAAACCTATAGGGAAATCATAAGACCGAACGAAGTATATGTTGTCATTTCATTAAGGAATACATAATTTAGATCCAACAAGTTAAAAATACAGCCATAAAATAACAAAATAACAAACAACAACATTTGGAATAATCAGCAGAGGAAAAGCATATGGAAAATAGCTAACAATTTTCACGGAAACCCCAACATCTAAAAATATTGGCAGGAGAAAATCACCTAATAGGCATCAAGGAAAAGCCAAATTAGCCATAAACAAACAAAGAAAGTGATGTGAAACAATGTAGCAATTGTAGGAATGACAGGGAAAATTATAAAAAGTTGATTAGTATAGTAATTACAACTTATTGTTTCAGATTAGATTCTAGGAATCCTTAGTTGTTGTTTTTGCTTTGGCATGCGGTTACAAAGTAGATTAGAAGGAAACTTAAAATAGTATCAAAACAATGTTAAAGCTTAATGTGCAACTAACATAAATCCACATGTTAACAATTTGAACGATCACCTTGAGTTTGCCTCACTCACACTCTTGAGGGCTTTTAGTGGAAGAATAATTTCAACAATAATAATGATGTCACCATAAGATAGAAGACGCTTACAATATCATTTAATGAAAAATGATTCGGAGAGGAAGTAGTTGGTGGATATTGGAGGATTTGCCAATGACCGGGGAGTTGATGCTCGTCGATGGCGGTCATCAAGGAGAATATGATCCGATCGAGGTAGTCTTCGACGGTGTGGTCGATCTCTACGTCAATGTCGAAGAAGGGCTATCTAAGCACATCCACTCGTCCTTGAAGATCGTAGGCAAATCCATGATCTTGCTCGGGATCGGCCATTCATGGGTAAGGAGGCCGAGGGAGGTTGTGTATCTTCTTCCTTTGATGATGTATCAAGCATGGGAGAAGAAATGTAAGGGAGGAGGGAGGGGCTTGGGTGGTCGGCCAAGGCTAGGAGAGGGGCTAAATTTAGTTTCAGATTTTAGGAAGTGGTTAGGGAGGGAAGGTAGATTCTAAAATCTTAAATTTAATTTCAGATTTAAGTTGGAATTGAATGGGAGAATTTGAAATTTGAATTTCTAATGCAAAGAGGGAAAGGAGGGGAAAAGGGGCGGCCCATTGATGGGGCCTTTGATTGGGTAAGACACGAGGAGAGAGGAGAGGGGTGGTTATTACCTCCTTAATTGGAGCTCCAATTGGGGAAGGGGATAATTAAGAGAGAGGGAGAGAGGGGACCGGCCAAGGCGGGGTTGGGGGATAGAAAGGTGTCCACATTCATTGAATGTGTCCACATGCATTGGATATGGAATTGGAATCAAATCCAATTTGATTTCAGATTTGTAGTAATTGGGGGGACTTCCGAAAATATGTTTATATTAATTAGGAAAGGTTTTGAAATTCAAATTCGTTTGAATTCGAATTAGGAGACCTTCCAAATTAATAATGTGCTCAATTAGGAAATTAACACATATATGAGAGCAAGGGTGGCCGGCGGCTAGGGCTTGGGGGAGGAGGGCTTAGGGCCTGCGGCTATGGGAGGGATTTTAGATGAATGTTGGGTAAGGGTGGTCGGCGGCTTGTGGGGTGGAGGAGGAAGGAATGGGGCTTGGCCGGCGGCCTCTGGAGGGAATGTGTTCTACGGGAAGTGGAGGAGGGGAATTAGAGAATGAAAGTTAACCTCGAGCCCGGACACTTATTGCAGCTGGTGGGTGTTGCTTTTGCCCTCATTTAGGGACTTCTCCTCTCTATAGCTCTCAATAGTCAAGAGATCATGAATGCAAAAATTTTCCATTAATCATTATCCTCATACAATCATTAGGGCCCTCTTATATAGGCCTCAAAGCAACAACAGACACAGGCTAAAATGCCCTCTGGGCTACAACACAAACTAATCCCTCACAGAGGTACAATTGTAAAGACTAAAATATAAATAAAAGTAATAAATAAAATACATCATAAATAAAGACTCCTAATCATAACCGTCAATCTACGATTCTTCCGATAATAGACGCGCCGGAATCTCGTGTTGATGTCCTCATTAGAAAGCTTCACACAATATCAAATACAACTGACTAGGCCCTAGAATGAAACCTAGCACCATAAAGTAAGAGAAATATAACAAACAAATAAGTTCACTAAATCATTTATAGGTAAAGGTAATGAAATTATTTGGCTGCATAATACCCCTTAAATTGCCTTCAGGGGACTGCCCCTGAAGTAAACTGTTAACTATATTTTTTAAATTTAATTGCTAAATTAGCCAAAAAAAATAGCAGCTTAATTAGCTTCACTATAAATGCACATAAGATTTAAAATTACGTAATTGAGTATTAAGGCGTTTTTCGTTCATGAGGCGAGGCTTAAGCCTCAAGGCATTTTGAGGCTTAAGCATTAAAATCTAAAAATTGCGTAAAGTAAAAATTAAAAGTTAAAAGTGATTTTTTATATAATACACAAATAATATGTTAAAGGATAATATATTAACTTTCTATTGAACTATGAAGTAACAAATTTATATACATAGTGAAACAAAAAATTACACAAAATATAAAGTGATAAGTAATAAATTATATGAAATAGAATTGAAATTCAAATGTCATATGAGAAAAACAATATAAAATGTATCAATTGCATAAACGTATCATATAACATCAATTTTAGCTCTAAATTTCTTCTTTCTTAGTTCCCTACTCATCTACATTTAATTATTAATAAAATTAAAATAATTGACAACAAATCAGAAATCATATGTACTATCATTACTAAGAGAATTTTTATTTGAGTTATCATAACAAATTGATCTCTCATTTGCCTCATCCTATAGGGTCCAATACCTACCAATCTACTTATTTTTTTATTTCAACCATCTTCCGCTTTCATAAATATTTTCATCAACATAAAATAAGAGTAATACTTAAATTTTTATAGGAGATGGTGGCGGTATGCGAATTTCAAGTGATCCCCGGCAGCGGCTATGACGGTGGTGGCTATGTCGAAGGCAGTGGGCTGGAGGTCGAGGTAGTTGAGAGAAAGTTAATACGGCTTTGGAGCGTAAGAGGGCATGATTTTTTTGGGACTTTTGTATAGGATTTAGCTAAATTTTAAATAAAAACATACATAAATTGAGCGAGTCCTATGCCTCATGCCAGCGAGGCTAGGCGCGCCTCAAGGCGGGCCTCAGCCAAGATGAAGCGTAAGCCTCATAAAAAAAGCTCGAGGCGTAAGTCTTGAGACATTTTTCACTGAAATTGCACTGAGGCGGGCCTCAAGGCGATCCTCATATTGCACAATTTTAAACTTTGGATGCACATAAGTTTATAATTGCATTTTATTGGCAACTATAATTTTTTTTTTAATACTAAAAGCATTCTACTTGCAAGTGATGTTATGATAAATATATTGAAGAATGATGTTCATATCCACCTAATACAAAACTCTAAGCTTAGATAAAAATTCAATAGCTATGCTTTAGTGGAAGAAATATTATCTAAAAATAAATAGAAGTAATACAATACTGTAAGCCTGGATAAAGACCCAAAAGCTACGCTGTTAGCTTCTTGATCCTTTGGAATAATTAGGGGTGTTAAAATGGATTAACGGGTCAAGTTCGGGTTTGAGTCGAAATTAACTCGACTTGAATTCAATCAACTCAAACTCGAACCTTTTAATAAATGGATCAAAATGGCAGACCCGAACTCGACCCGTTGGCAACTCATATGATGCAAATCTGACCTGATAACCCATTTTGATTTAAAAAAAATTTAAACTCGTCAACTATAAAGTTTAGCTTAATTGATAAAAAATAAGAATATTATGCTAATAAGTAAAAGGATTTAAGGAAAAAATTATTTAATGCAGGTTAAAATTGGGTTTGTGGGTTGACCCAAATGTGAACCATTTAATAAACGAGTCAAAATTTTAGACTCGGAGTTGAACTGTTTATTTAATGGGTCAACTTGAACCCGCATTTTTTGGATCAGGTTGGTGGGTCGGATCATTTATTGACACCCCAAGGATTAATCATGAATGTTAAGTTTAAAGTAGTCCACTAGAGGATTATACCAAGAATCCTCTATAGAATTACACTTCCTCTTATTAGCCAAGGGGAAGCAAATGTGTTTTGCAAAGTTATTGACCCCTTGAAATAGGTAGAGGTAATCAACTTAGAGTTAATTAAGTGATAATCTCCAATTTACTTTGATGTTATTGTGTTTAGCTATATTTCTAGACTTACAAATAAAGCAACAAATAAGACATTTAGAGGCTTTCGTTGGAAATGTACACATGTTAAGGTATCATGAACATATATCATCATTATCATTTAGGCTAATGTTAAAGTGAGCAAATAGACTCCATGCTTTCCTTGCTGGCTAATTAAGGAGGATAGCATGAGAAATCAATTAGATGCTTTGACAATAATAGCATTTAGATACTAAATGGATGCCAATTGTGATGTAGGATTATGAATGCTTTAAATGATGGATATAAGAATTTGCATGCTTTCAAGTAAGAGCAATAAGAATTTAAAACGTTAGCCACTTAACAAAAAATGGAAAACAAGAAAGGGGTGTCTTAGTTTAGACCAAGTCACACAATAATAGTTAGGATCACAAAACAATTGTAAAATTCAACAGAAGCAAATATAGAGGATTTTCAATAACATCCATAGATTAACAACTAGATTAGAGACATAGAAGTCCATCACTCATTCCCTACGTTTACAAAGCTTTGGCGGAGAACTTTGCAAGATTCTTTATGCTTGATATACAACCACAATCGAAGGAAAACGTGAAGGAGAATGAGGAGGGGGAAAGAGTTCACCCTTGTCTTGGTGTGATGATGATCTGCCACTGAACGGTGGAAAGTTGTTCTTCGATGGCGTTTGAAAGAGTAAATATGATGCACTCCAGATATTCTTCGATGGAATTATCTACCTCCGGATTGACGTCGATGAAGGTTGATTGGAGGATGTCGACGACGAAGCTGGAGGCGCATTCAGGATCGGCCATGCATAAGATACGTGTCGTTGAAATACTGTGGATGACACTCTTTGCTGTCCTTGAGGATTATCCTTAAGAGAAAGAAGTTTCTCCAAGGAAACCAAGTAGAAGAACGGATGGGAGGCTGGTCGGCCAAGGTGGGAGGCTAGGGAGAGTTTAAATTCAGATTTTGGTGGAGGGTTAGGGTCGGCTAGGTTAGAGAGGGAAGTGGGGAATTATGGTTTAGATTTTAAAGGTGGAGGATGGAGGGAAATAGGGTTTGAAGTTTGAATTCAAGTAAAGAGAAAGGGAGGGAAAATCAATCCCTAATGAGAGGCTTGATTGAAGTAATTAGAGGGAGGAGTTATGTGGAGAGAGGGGAAGATTGGAGAGAGTGGGGGGGCGCTTGTAAAGGGGATTAGGGTTGGGGTTGGGTTTTAAGACTTTCCAAATCAAGTCCTTGTAGAAGAGGAAAGGAATTTTAATCAATTTAAATTTGAAATTGATTTGGCTTGGATTTGGGAGACTTTCCTAAAATAGATTGTCTAATTTAGGAAAGATTTCAAATTTGATTGATTAATTTGCAATCAAAGTTTTCCTTAATAGGATTTGGGTGGAAAAGGAAGGTGTTGATGTGAGAATTTGAATTTTCTTGGAGCCAAAAGGGGATTGGGGACTGGGGTTAGGATTAGGGTTAGATGGGGGTGGGAATTAGGTGGAGTACCAAGCAATGGGTGAAACACCTTGGATAGCCGGCGGCTAGGAAGGGTGGGGAGGGGTGTGGCGGTTGGGGATTGGTTTAGGGTGAGAGGTCGGCGGCTAAGGGGGGTTTGCTTGGGAGGGCCGACGGCTATGGGGGCTAGAAAATCCTAGGCCAACGGCTAGGAGCAGAGAAGAAAAGATAGGGAAGAAAGGAGCCACGAACCCGGACGCTTTCAAGGTTGGTGGGTGATCCGTTTACCTCTCATAGGGATTTCTCTCTAAAGCTCTCAAGCTCTCACAAAAACACAAAGTTGCAGAAATTTTCATTATAATTCTTCATTAACTTGAAAAGAAATATAAGGGGCTTATAAATAACCTCATACAATGAAAGAAACTAAAAGACAACGTTGCCCCTAGGGCTTACATATGACTAGACCCTTAAGGATAAAAACAAAAAATACAAACAAATTAAACAAATACATATAATGAATCAAAAATAGATCAGTGTGATCGTGGCCGTAGATCGTCGGCCATGTCTCTGATATACTTTCCATGATCGGATGTCCCCATCAAATTGCTTGCATAATTCTATACATAATATCAAAAACTATTTTGCGCATGAAACAAGAGAGGTAGATAGTGATGGCCTTATTCTAAAAGGTATTCAAGGTGTTACTGCAATGGGATTGTTCAATACTTTTCCACATAGTATATAGATATGATATAATTAACCTATTCAAGTGGTAGAGCATAAAAATGTAAATATATATTTTTTTCATCATTTTTGAAGAAATGATAACCTTTAAGAGGGCACAAACTCTATGCATATCCACGAACTTGAAAGGATCAACCCTACCTATCTTACCAAATCAAATGTTCCCTTTTCCTAAACCCCAATAGATGCATTCTCATCTTAGTCTTTAATACCACAAAGTCTACTTCAAAGTAGCGAATCAATAATCTTCTTCCTAACTAGACTCGGGTGTATGGTAATGCAATATTTTGTAAGGAGAAACTAAGACCTAATAGAATCATTTAGTCTAAATTTCCACCACCATTTGTGATTTATGACTTCCGTCAAGTTAATGTGTATGTATGAGGGCATGTGTGTGTGTATAGGGTAGAATAATGTCCTTTTATGCAATAAATAAATAAATAAGTCAGCCTCCACACAATGATTTCTAATGTTACTACCTTCAAATGTAACATCAAAGTTATTGGTTTTGTATTACCTATCAATAACTTCTTGATCTAACTACATTTTTTTTTTTAATATTTATCCTTTAATCATATTTGATGAAGAAGGGATGATATCCTTAAATAAAAATGCTATTTTTCACTGAACTTTTTTGAAATAAGATCCATTGGAAATTATTCTTGGTGTCCTTAAACAAAGATTTTTATTTAATTTTTGTGTACATGAAATGGCGGACAACAATATAAAGTGAGAGGGGTGAAAGTGTATATTCTCCACTTAGGCGGGGAATGCTTTTATAGTTTCATAGCTACAAGAGGGCTTATGGTCGAAGCTTCACTATTGCATCTACAATAGGATTAGTCTGAAGGCTGTTCACTTGCAATCCTATGTATAGATGTTCGTGGCAAAAAGAGTTTCATCAGATATTAAGCTGTGTAGTGACAAATAAACATTGTTCTGGTGGAAAAAAAAACTTTTATTTTTAACTACTTTAGTTCAATACAAAGTTAAAATTACAACCTGGGTCCTCAAAGTCCTGTTTGGGAAATATGTGAACTTGTGTCCTTTCCAGAATGTAAATTTGAAGATCTTAATTGAACGTTTTTATACCTTATGCAATAAGTTGTGCGTCAAACTGCTTGACTGCCTGCTTATAAATGCTTTCTTCTCGATTTAATCGCTCTATTATGACTGCCTGCTTATAAATGCTTTCTTCTCGATTTAATCGCTATATTATTTGGAATAAACTTAACATGCATTGCCATGCTAGTCCTTTCTCACAGTATACTTGTGGTGATCGGCCTCTTCTGATATTGGTTTACTTTCTGTGCCAAATTGATGAAACCTGACAGATACTATGACGTATTCCTAAAGAATTACAAGGAGCTTGCTAAGGAACAGAAGTGGAAGCAACCTCTCCTAAGTTTGTGTCATTTCTCTACTAATAATGCCTTTTTCATAGAAGTTCCTTTTTCTTTCATTTCTCACCATCTGTTTGTTATGCTGCTATTATTTATATTGTTGCTTATTGCATGTTTTAAGTTAGGTGCGTTCCAAAAAGTAACTTATAAAATGTCTCGTTTTGTATTACTGTCCTGATTTCTTTTAAGTGCCAAATTGTAGCTTAAGCATGATTCACTTGGGGCTTGACGAGGTTGAGATGTTATGGAATTTCTGTGGATTGACTTAGCTTAACTTGTGAGGTAGCTCTTTCAGAAGTTTCCTTGCTGGCTGTTTGTGGGATCAAATGATGGTTGGAGAAAGGGTATTATCTGTCTCTTTCCCTGTGTGGAAGCACTATGTGAAGTGCTTGATACCTAACAAGCTAATTCAGGAAGATCTTAAGATCTTTTTAGGAGTTTTCAAGTCATCAACATGTCCACCAGCAACTCTGGAATAACTGAAGCAAATCTAGTGCAGGAAACTAGCCAAGGGGAGTGGTATTAAAATGTTTTGCTTTAATAGCAGATTTTGGAGAAGAATCATACCTAAATTAAAATGGTCCCCAAACATTAATGGGTAAAAAATCGGAGTATTACAAGGTTTATTTTTTTAATCACTTGCCTATATTTAGAGTCTGTATTCATTTTCTAATCTTTTGGAGTCGATCTTTATTCTAGGAATTAGTTGCTAAGTTGATACTATTTTGATGAGCAGTTACTAATTTGATGTTGGAAGTTGCTAGATTCTTGAGTTGTTGGTACTTTTTAGTTATATTCTTATTTGTATATTTTGACTCATAATTGGAAATTTTTTAGGTTATTCATTCTTTATTTTATTAGTAGGGACCTTTGTAGGATCATTGTAATCAAGCCAATACAGTAATATTTTAATTCCCTAGATTTTGCCTCAATTTTTTGTCACCAATTCCCAATTATGGACGATTCTTTTATTAGCATCCCACGAAAGAAGATGAAGATGATCAATGGTTCTGCCCTTATTGCAGGAAGAAAGTCATTTACCAATTCCCAAAGCTACAACCTAGTCTTTCTCACTCAGGTATGCAACTGAAATGGATGTCCTAAACGAGCCAGTTTTCTTCCTTGCCCTCAAGATCTATGTTAGTTTATAGGATCGAAGTGAAGATGCCCCTTACAGGTGTCTGTAGAAAACAAAGTGGTGCAACGAGTTCGGAAGATGTAAGACGGCTCTGACAGCAGCCGAAGGGGTTGACGCTGAATAAGTCCGCTGAGAATGGTTGGACCGATACAAGGCCAAGTGACTAAACGGAAGGACGAGAGTCAACCGTTGGATGCATGGTGGAATGACGAAGGAGTCCATTTATGGACCGTATGGGATACTACAAGTGGTCCCGCATAAGCCTATAACTATAAGGGAAGCCGCCCAAGGAAAGCTTACGAAAACGATGGGACGCTGGTCTAATTCTAGGAATGCGAGGTTTAAAGTGTTTACGGTTACTTCAACGGTTGGACAACTACCTTACTTCTAGGAACTACTGTCCACGTAGACCTTGGAGGCAACGTGGCAATCGATGGTTCCATGATCCCTCACGAATTTTCTTGATGAGGTTGATGGAGTGACGCTTACTTGACTTCATCCGAGCGAGGGAGAGGCTCGGAACCCGGCTCATACTATATGATATGGTCGGGTTGCTTAGCAGACTCTCTATCTTCAAAAAAAGATCTTGTTATTCTTACCAATCCAGTAATGGTAGGCTTCCTCCTTTACCGCTCTGAATCACATAGAAAATTTCGAACTGACTGACATTAACAGTCTCAAACCGGCCCTGAATTTCGAATTCATAAGGTTATCTTTCTAAAAGGAATCTAAAAAAAACGGACTGCCTGCCTACTTTGCTACTCGCTTCATATTACTTCATTCAGGAGGACGAAGTCAATGACCCCTCACTACTTTCTTGAGATAACAAACGACATTCAATAGTGGTACTCTAAGAAGGGAAAGTGGTAACAATTTGAAAAAAGAAAGCATACATTCCTCAACTACTGATCTATCTGTTTATGAGTGGAATCGATTGGATGCCCGTTTACGATGCTTCTATATCAAATTTTGACCAGGGCAATGGCATGAAAAGCATAGCTAAAAGCTTCTAAAGAGAAACCACTATATGTAGGTTACACTAGAAGTTCTTGTATACCATAATTGTGTCGCCTCACAAACTCCCTTTCAGGGTCAATACAGAATAAAAAGAGTAGGAATGATAGGTCAGTGCCCCAGTTCTTCCATTCCCAAGTAAGCCATAGTGACAGGAGAAGCTGCTCAGTTTGATAGCCCTAGCGTATGCACTCAAGTCAAGCAGAGTAGACGGCACACGTAACCAAGCATACCACCAGAGGTTAAGGGTTCATCGGCGAATGGAGTTAGGCCCATTTCCTAGCCTAGTTTTAAGCAGAGCAGCACCATCCTAGTCCAGAGCAATACCTATCCCTATAGGCTCGAGGCAAGACAAGCAGCCCACTTCCTTCGTCTCATTACAGGGAAGGATAGGACCTCGGTCTTCGACCTTGATCGGTTCCAAGGGTGAGGAAGAAGTGGGCGGCTATTGGAGCTCTTCTATAAAGATAGACTTTCTGTTAAGCTCGATCGGGTAAACACCAGTGAAAGAAATGAATGCTTTGGCACAGGCACCAAAAGATAGAGACGAAACAGATGCCGTTGGAAAGGCATAAGCCCTAGCATCCACTCTTTTGCCGACTCATTCGAATAAGCGGGTGAAGGACAAGGTTTTTCTCTCTACGGAGAGGGGAATGAAACCAACCTTGACTACTCTTTTCTTTTTTCTTGGGTTGCATCCGTCAATCAATTGAAGCATTTTTTTTGTGGGAGGATAAAAAGTAGGCTGATGGTGATGGACTCGGGGTCAGCACGGAATTGCATGTATATAATAGAAATTGCGTAGTGAGGAAAAGATTCAAGGGGGGTAGTCCACTACAGCTAGCGTGGAAGGAGGGGAAGAAGATAAAGCTATCTAGGGTTAGGTGACTTTTAGTTTAGAAATAGAAAGCGCGAAGACGGAATATGTCGTCTTAGTTCATTAGAGGAGCTTCGTTGAAATTGAAAACTGAAGGTCTTTTTTTACTATACTATACCGGGACAACTCTTTTTGCGTAATAGAAAGAGGCTTGTATACAATGTCTATTTCCAAATCAAAAGAGACAGACGTATCTACATCCGAAGCAGCGCAGATTAAGAAGCAGTGAATTCAAAAGCAAGGATTGTCTGTAGGCAAAATAGAGGTTGCCAATTGTTCCCCCCTTGTCGGCTCCCAGTCAACTCTTTTTCATTCGCTTTTAGCAACCGAGATGGCGAAGTCTTTGATCTTCGAGTCGATTCTCATCATGCCAGATCGAGCGAGTCGAGCTACTTTCTTTCTTGAATCCGGATATAGGAAAAGTATAGAAAAAAGAGATCTCAATATCCTTTCAGTTGAGCCTGTCTCCTCTCGCTTTGCTCGAGTACTGCGTTCCTCTCCCAAAGAGCTACTTCATTCCTCTCCTGCGTATTTGAGCTGGAAGTGAAAAGTCATTATTTGCTTAAAACAAAAAGTTGGCTGCACGGAAGGCACATTTATGTACCTTAGGGCAACCAGGCAGGCAGTGATGTATTGTCTGGTCAACCCGAACTTGGCGACCTCGACGTCATCACTAACCTGCGATGAAATTTCGTTTGGTATAAATCAGTTTATCAAAGAGCATAACCATCGCTTAACCGTGATTTCTCGAACGAGTTAAGGTGAACCGGCCATACTATGATATGGACTGCTGCAATGTGTAAACAGTCATTGAGAATTGAAGCATTGAGTGCACACTGGCTAGTCTGACACTCTCTTTTTCCGTCCCATACATCTTGCACTAGCTGACCTTAATTGTCAGCATTGATCTTCATTTTTAGTGGTCAAGGAGTCTCCAATACTCATTCAAATGCAGTCATAGTAGTGTCCAACCAATGTATTTGAGTGGGAGCTATGAAATTGGTCATTGTTTTTAGGTGAAATTAGAGAAGAATTGTTGAAATAAAGAAAATAATAATAAATAAAAGAAAAAAAAGAGAGATCCCTCATTTCACCAACAGACGACGCCGTTTGGCATTTAAAAAAGGAACAAATTAATAAAAATGGGTAGTCACGGAAAATAGTGGAGGCTCATTCTGTCGCTCTTACTTTGTCCGTCTCTCCACAAACTGCATGCAAGGAAGAAAGGCAGGTTCCCTCTCATCTCCTTTACGCCCGACCCTTGCTCTCCTCTCCTTCACTTGCGCCGGCTCCGACTTAGACCGACCGCATGAAAACCCCCGACTTCACTCCGTCATAAGAGGAATCCCCAGCTGAACGCCCCCGCTACCGCGACCAGGTCCGTGTACGCCTTTTTTTTTTTTTGCTCACTCGTGCTTTTGCCCAATCTCCAAATCTGCCGACGTGAACCTGCTAGTCGGCCCGTCCTCTGCCCCGCTTCGACTCCCGTGAACACCCTGCGTGCGATCAACCTGCATGATGCCCCAGCTGGCATGCGCAACCAGGCCCGCCTCCACTCCAGCAATCGTGCGCCCAGCAAGCCGCCTGCTTGCTTCTGTCTACAAAGAGCCCACAAGACTCTGCCCGTGCCGTTGTCTCCCTGCCTCCGTGCCTAGCACAATTTCACCCATGCTCGATTCAATCGCCTACTGTTAGGCACCTACTATCTGTGAGTATACAAGGATATGTTTGCTTGCTTCCAACCGATTGCTGTCTCGACTCCTATTTAATGGCCCATGAGTTAATAGATGGGTCGTTGTAAAAAAAAAAAATTAACATATATATAAAAATATAAAGCAATAGGTGTCACTAATTTCAAGACTTGGGCCATTGTATTTTGATCAAGGAGGGATGATTTTTAATTTGAACTTTTTGCAGTTGTATTTTTGATCCTAGCGGGATGATTTTTAATTTGAAGACCTCGTGCCGTTTTATCTTTGACCCGGGCAAAAAGACTAATGGCAAGTGCCATCCCAACCTCTCTTCTCGGGGAGGGGACACCGTTATGCTATCGAATTTTCTAAAAAATGATGATTTTTTGAAAAGTCAATTGTAAAATATAAAAAAGAGAAAAAAGGGGAGAGCCACTCTGTTAAATTACACATTTTTAAAGAGTGGACTTAAATTTTATTTAAAAGTGGCTTTAATTAATTCATTAACTAATTTAAAAACATAATAAATAAATATCTCTTTTAACTAATTAACTAATTAATTAATTAAATGCAATAAACCAAATCAAATGATTTAGGTGTGATTCGGGTAGGAGTCTTACTAGAAATGATGTATGAGTGATTATAGATAAGAGTTTGAAGTATAATGTTATAAAAATTAATAGAATTGGAGATAGAATTATAAATTTAAAGATTGTTGTTCATGCTATGATTGTAAATATTATAAGTGCTTATGCTTCTCAATTAGGTTTAGATGCATGTTCAAAATTAAAATTTTGGAATGACTTACAAAAATTAATATAAAAGATGCCTCTTGAAGAAAGAACTTTTATTGGAGAAGATTTAAAGACATGTTGGTAGAGTAGTAAATGATTTTAAAAGCATTTATGGTGATCATAGATTTGGAACGACAAATGAAAGTGGTAGGACCATATTAGATTTTTCTTTAGTTTATGATTTTTTAATTGTTAATACCTTACTTAATAAAAGAGATGAGCATCTCATCACTTATAAAAATGGATATAGTAAAACTCAGATTGATTATTTTCTTATAATCTTACTTATAAGAAAATGATATCGTTTAAATTGTAAAGATTGTAAAGTTATCATTAGTGAAAATTTATATATCCAACATCGATTATTAGTTTTGGACTTCAAGATAAAGGGACAAAAAATAAAAAATAAAGTAAAACGTTATTCTAGGATTATATGATAACATTTAAAGAATATTAACAGAAATATTTTTTAGAGTAAGATTTTGTATCTTAAGATTTTGTCTGTGTATGAAGATACTAATTTTATGTAGGAAAAAGTAAGTAGTGATATTAAGAATATTGCAAAAAATATGCTTGGAGTATAAAAGGGGAAAACTTATAATAGTAAAAATAGTTGGCGGTTGATTCCAAATGTGCAATGAAAGATAAAAAATAAGAAGATTTGTTATAAAAATTAGTTTATATGTAAAAATTCTGATAATTGAAAAAGATATAAAGAGGCGCGTAAGGAATATAAGAAAACAATATGCGATGCAAGGATCTTAGCCTTAAAGATTTATATAATATTAGTTACTAAGGAGGGAGAAAAATGTATGTAGAAGTTTGTCAAACAAAGAGATATGAGTAACATGGATTTAGTTCAAGTGAAGTGTATTAATGATGAATATAAAAAAATATTTTTCTTATAAGATAATATTCAACAAAGGTGTATGAGATATTTTGCTAAATTTTTTAATGAAAATGTGAAAATACGATTGACTTTAGTGACCTTAGCAACTCTAAACGAGCATAAAGATTTATGTTTTTATTGGCGTATTAGTAAAATCAAAGTTAGAGAGGCTTTAAAGAAAATGAAGTGTGGAAAAGCTGTTGGACCTGATAATATTCCAATAGAGGTGTGGAAATGCTTAGGAGATGAAGGAATTTCTTGGCTTGCTAAACTTTTTAATACGGTTTTGAAGACTAAAAAGATGTCAAATGAGTGGAGAATGTTTGTGTTAATTCTTATTTTTAAGAATAAATGTGATGCACAATATTATGCGAGTTATAGATGAATTAAGTTAATGTGTCATACTTTAAAATTATGGGAGCGAGTAATGGAGCGTAGGTTGCGGGCCTTGCGGCGTGATATTAATATATCTCAAAATCAATTTGGATTCATGTCGGGTCGGTCTACTATGGAAGTCATGCATTTATTGAGAGGTTTGATGGAGAAACATATAGAGAATAAGGAGCATCTACATATGATATTTATTAATTTAAAGAAAGCATATGATAAAGTTCCAAGATAAGTGCTATAGAGAGTTCTTGAAAAGAAAGGAGTTAATAATGCTTATATTCAAATCATTAAAGATATGTATGCAGGAGCTATTACTTGTGTTCAAACACAAGATAGTTTGACCAAGTATTTTCCTATTTTAGTTGGATTACATCAAGGATCAGCCTTAAGCCCATATCTTTTTGCTTTAGTCATGAATGTTCTCACTAGACATTTGCAAAAGGATGTACCTTGGTGTATGCTTTTTACTGATGATATTCTTCTTGTTGATAAGACTAGAGAGGGAGTTGAAGGTAAACTTGAATTATGGAGGTCAACCTTAGAGTCTAAAGGTTTTCGCTTGAGTATATCTAAAATTGAATATATGGAGTGTAATTTTAATAGTAATAGACCTAGTGAGGGGATTGTGACTTTGGGCGATCAAGTCATTAATAAGAATATATGTTTTAGATATTTTGGATCTTTTGTTCAGAGTGATGGTGAAATAGATGGGGATATTATTAGCAGAATTCAAGTTGGATGGTTTAAGTGGAGGAATGCATCAGGCTTGTTGTGTGATAGAAAAGTCTCCCTCAAACTTAAGGGAAAGTTCTATAAGATGGTGGTGAGACCTACAATGTTTTATGGCGTCGAATGTTGGCCATTAAAAGAGAAGCATAAGTTAATTGTTGCAGTGATGAGGATGCTCAGGTGGATGAGTGGCTTTACCCTTAGAGATAGGATACAAAATGAGCATATACGTGAAAAGGTTGGAGTAGCTCCAGTGGAAGACAAGATTAAAGAGAGTCGTCTTAGATGGTTTGGTCACATAAAACATCGGCCTTCCAATGACCCGGTTAGGAAAGTAGAGGTAAACCTGAAAAAAGTTGGTTAGAAATTATTAGAAATGATCTTTATTTATTAGATTTAAACGTGAATATGACTTTTAACAAGACATAATGGAGAAAAAGAATTCATGCAGCCGAACTCATGTAGCAGGACAAATACTTGATGTTGTTGTTGTTGTTGTTGTTGTAATAAACCAAATAAAAAAGGGAGACATGAAGAATGTTTGCACTAAAATCATCTCATGTACAACTGTCCAACTAACCCATATTAACACTAAAACAACAACAAACAAGTACTACTCTCTATCTACAACTGTCCAACTAACCCAGATTAAAAAATAAATCTGTTTCAAAAGAACTTAAAAACATCAGCCATGTTCCAAGATGTTTGATTAGCTATTTTAATTTTTGCTGAGAGCTGCTTAATTTTTTTTTCCAATCCTGTGTTATCAAAACCTAAATGCTAACTATATTTTCCTCTGCTTTATATTTTGTTTGGGACAGCTTTATGCTTTCAAGAATTTTTTACTAAAGAGCAACTTTACAAAATAGTAATAAATTCGTCCCAAACGAACCATTAAATAATATAATTTGATTGATAAAGTGTTATTGATTGCAGTTGCTCTTGCTTACTCTCTCCAAATCATTGATGAAAACGAGATTCCAGTGACTGAAAACGATGTTTCTGTAGATGCTCTCGTCTCACCATCAGGTCTTATTCCGATCACTCCTGCATCATTTAAGGATTTGTGATTAACGCTTCTCTTGTCACCTGCCATTAATTAATTACATATCCCAATCTAGTAATTAATAACATCACATATTGGTTAGAGCTGTATTTATTGATATACTAAATTTTATATTAATATTGCTGTAACTTTAAATTTAATAAATTTCTTATTTTGTTTTTTTTTTTTTTTTTTGGAAAATTGAGGGCATAGCCCATTTTATTGAATCAAAGCAGCTTACAGATAACAAAAATAAAAACCATAACAATTCAGCCTAATAACAAGCTACCAGAATTCAGAGATCAAGAAATAAAAGGCAATTACAGAAAAATTGAATAACCAATCAATCAGAAAAACTTTGACATTCTGGAGCAGCCTTCCTTCAACGGTTCAGAGAAATAGAAACTCAGCTAGAGACGGAATAAATGTCTGAAATTTGATAGACGGACTGGATGGATGGATTTGCTGGGACTCAGAAAAAGAAAACCTTTCAAAATCCCACTTCCAATCTTCTTTGGTTGCCACTAAGGCCATCCAAAAGAAGAATAGCAGATGATCATCATTGTCCGCAGCACATAATTCTGCTAATTAATTCTTCTCGATGATAACAAGTTATCTCCAGGTCGCTCACAAAAAGGACCGAGCATCAAAGAATGATACCAGCAATCCATGATTCACAATTGAGATAAATCATCTCAAATACTTCAGCATAGATGGGTTGGCATCAGACAATGATACCAAACCCAGAACAATGTTCTACCAAGAGAGTTTCAAAGCTTCTTTCACCTCAATGCCATTTTTCCATCCCATCAACTTAATATTAATATTTTTTGAAATTTTCTTTATCAAAGTATTGGCACAACAAGCAGAGGATTTGAACCTTCTATTATTTCTCTCAATCCAGATATGATAAATAACAGCATTCAGAATAAGAAGGCGACCAGCCTTGATCATTTTAGCCTTATCCGTATTATCAATATGAAGAAGAGCTAAGTAAACAGTAGGCCTAAAATAATGTGTCTGGAATGAAGGAATAAGCTTTACTAACACATTAAAAGAATAGTCACATTCAAATAACAGGTGTGAAATAGTCTCCAGATTGTTGTAACATAGATTGCAGATGTTATCTTTGACCTGGATATTCCTAACAGCCAAAACGTCACACGTTTTTAATCCCCCTCTAAGCGCCATCCAGGAATAAACAGAGTACCTCATAGCATGTTTATAATGCCAAACCAACTGATGCCAATCATACTGGATATCATTCGCAAAATAAGATAGATAAAAATCTTTAAACTTAGCATTTTCCTTCTTATCCCATCCTATATGCTTCTTACCATCATTAACAATGTGCATATTCATGATAAAATTCCTCATAGAGGAATTAACAGTGTCTGGAATGTACCATTCCCCATTATTAATCCAGCTCGCCAGCTGACTGTCACTAGCTAAATCAATGTGACTGTTTTGAAAATTTTCATAGATAGTATTTCCCAAAAACCAATGGTCCCAAAGAATAGAAATAGGACTATTGTTAGTAATAAAAAAATTGAATTTCTCCCTTGTCTCTACAGCAGTTTTACAAATGCTTTTCCAGAACACCATCGCATAGGCTGGAGCAGGTTTCCAAGGAGATGAATATCTAGCTAGCAGCCACTTAGAAAGTGGAGAGATTGAATTGTAACATCTCATAATAGTGTTGCAATTGTAAGCAAAATTTAAAGCTTGAAAAGATGCAATACCCAAACCACCCAAATAATACGGTTTGCAAGTATTTTTCCACGAGATGAGGTGAATTTTTTTACTATCAATGTCCCCATGATATAAAAATTTAGAGCATAACTTTCCTATGGTCTTGTAGATAGACTTAGGTATAATCATGCTCCTAATCCAATACGCCACAGAGTTGATTATGGTATATTTAATGAATTGCAACCTGCCAGCAAATGAGAGAGTCCTAGCCTTCCAACCCGACAGTAATACTGTAATTTTCTCCAAGAGAGGAGCACAATCAGTAATCTTTGTTCTACTAAAAGATAAAGGAATTCCCAAGTAAGAGAATTTAGTAGAAACATTGTGAATCTGCAGCTCATTTGAAATGACATTTGGGTTAGAAACATGGGGTGAAATAATAATAGAATTTTTCAATAAATTCAACTGCAACCCAATAAGTTTGGAGAACAGGCATAGAGTTCTCATAAGCTTAGCACAATTATTTGAATCAGCCTTCCCAAATACCAAAAGATCATCCACATAAGAAAGATGAGTCAGTTGAAAATTTTCCATTTTGAATCCCTCAAAGCCATTATCATCAGAGTTATGATCTAAAAGACAAGAAAGTGCATCCATGACGATACAAAATAAAAAGGGACTAAGTGGACAACCTTGTCTTAGTCCGGTTGAAGAGGAAAAGAATCCTTCCATCGATCCATCCAGACAAATTGAGAAATGAATGTCATTAATACAAGCTTTGATCCAATTAATAAAAATAATAGGAAAACCTTTATCAGCCATTCTAGCAAAAAGAAATTTCCTGGATACTGTATCAAATGCCTTCCTAATATCATATTTAGCACAAAAAAGATCCAGCTTAAAATGCTTTTTGAAAAGATTTATAATTTCCATAGCCAAGATGGAGTTATCAGAGATAACTCTATTGGGAATAAAAGCTGCTTGATTGATTTCAATGATATCAGGCATAATATTTTTCATACGAGCCGCTAATATTTTTGCAATAATTTTGTGAAAGACATTGCACAGAGAAATTGGCCGAAAATCTTGAAGGTTTTCAGCTTGAGATCTCTTAGGAACAAGTGCAATGGTAGTAGCCTTGGCACTGATAGGTAAATAGCATTTACAAAAAAAGGATTTAATGGCCTTACAGACAAGAGGGCCAGTAATGCTCCAAGTTTTTTTATAGAAATCAAAATTAAATCCATCAGGTCCCGGGGCCGAGTTAGAACTGCCAGAGTTAATGGCTAAACGAATTTCCTCATTAGTGACAGGTTTCACTAAAGAATTGAAAGCCTCTTCAGATAAAGTTTTGCCTTTAGGAATAATACCAACATCATTAATTTCAGGAGGTGCAGAGTTGTAAAGCTTTTGGAAATGCTGGATGATACTAGGAATGTTACTATTCTCTTGATCATGATTATGTTGAGTAGCAGCCACAAGAGAGCTACCATTAAAAGCTTTCCTATTCCTGATATTGGAATACAAAAACTTCAGGTCATCCTCACCATTTTATAGTAATTGATTTCAGCCGTGATCTTTTTGAGATCTCCACATAATTCTCTATTAAGCGGATCAATATCAACCATCCTTTGACATCTACTTTGTTTTTCAACCAATAAAGCACATTTTTTAGCAATAAGATTGGAATTACTCCAATTTCTTGCTTTAATCTCTCTTTTCAAAAGCTTCAGCTTTTTATAAAGACTGACAATAGGATTCCCAGAATCTGGGATTTGAAAAATATTCAATAAAATGCTCCAGAAATCTGGAATATGGCTCTAATAGTTTTTATACATAAACCTCTTTTTAGAATTGAGGTTATGTTGATCTCTAAGAATAAGAGGAGAGTGGTCTGAAATCAGACTACTCAACACTAGATAGTGAGAGTTAGGATAATGATTAATCCAAGCCTCGTTAACTAAAACCCTGTCTAGTTTTAGATGAATAGGATTATCTAGCCTTTGGTTGAACCAAGTGTGAAAATTTCCGGATGAAGGGAGTTCTAACAGATTATTGTCAAAAATAAAGGAGTTAAACGGATTTAGCCTATCAATAGCTAAGATATTCCCTCCTTTCTTTCCAGATTAAAATCTGCAAGTATTAAAGTCACCAATCACCACCCAAGGTAAGGAACCTTGAGGATTAACGACTCCCAAATCAGCCCATAGCTTATTCCTCTCATCAAAAGAATTAGAGGCGTACACAGCAGAGAGAATCATAAGAGAATGAGATCCCATCATCAAATGACCCGAGATCATTTGCGAGGAAGAGAAATTGGGAATAAAAGAAATTTTATCCGAATTCCATTTAATCCAGATTCTTCCAGAAGAAGCCATCTCAAAGTTATTAAAACTTTGTTCATTGTCAAAAACCTTGTGAGTAGAACAAAACCAAGGATCCAGGAGATTAGAAGAATTGATACGGTTCTCAAGAATACAAATTAAGTCAAGCCTATGCTCATTAACCAGATTCCTACAGCAGAGAACTTTATCAGGGTTATTAAAACCCCTGATATTCCAAGCTGCTAAGGATGGACAAGTCATGGATAACTAGGATTTTTGATAAGGGCCTTTCCGGTTGCCCTTTCCCCTAGTTTGTCTTTGAGAAGAAGGATCAGAAGTGTGCAGCTTATTAGCAGTTGAGACTTCCAGTTTATCATTTTTATATTTAGCTGTAGATTCTATAGGATCACCCGTATCCTCACCTAGCATAGTTGAGGAGGATTCTGCTTCATTAGCATCCTGAAGGACACTAAATTTGTTAGAAGAGAAAATATTTAAAGCCTTTTGTCCTTCAGAACGAACCGTAGAAGCATTAGAAGATGAATTCAA
Organism: Dendrobium officinale; assembly: GCA_019514585.1. NCBI lineage: Eukaryota > Viridiplantae > Streptophyta > Magnoliopsida > Asparagales > Orchidaceae > Dendrobium > Dendrobium officinale. The sequence goes on from CM033694.1 coordinate 38,488,500, forward strand.
AGAAGTTGGTGAATTGAGATTTGGAATCTTCATGTTAGTCCCTGTCAGAATGTGAGTAGGATCTTTAGACCCTAATAAAGTGTTAGACTCAACATTCAACGTTGTCTCAATGATCTCATTAACAGGTTGAAAACCAACCCCATCCTCAGAAATAAGCCCCTTGTTTTTAACGTTATCCGCGTGATTAGTTAGACTAATGTTTTAATTAGCAATATCAGCAACATTATTATCTAACCTTGGAACATTCATGTCATCTCTGTTCAAAGAAGTATCTCCATTTTTCTCCAATTTCTTATTTTGTTAGTAAGAGTGAGTTTTTATAAATTTTTTTTTTTTGGATAGAAACAGCATAAAAAACAAGTGTAGTTTCAAAGTAGTTTGAGCTATAAACTACCAATTTGAAACGGGCAAAGGATTGATGTTCCATGCAACTTTCATGATAAAAAAAATGAAGAAATTGATTTATAATTTAGCTTCAAAATATATATATTTTTATTTTTCTTCTCATAAGCCTTCACTTCAATTAAAAGATTTATGACTAAGGTTTCGTTTAAGGTTTCACTTGGGATGGTTTTTTTATTGTTTTTTAAAATTAAGTTTGAGTACAAAAAATTAAAATTTTTGTACTAATATTTTATTTTAAGAAGAAATAAAAGTCGTCCCAAATAAAGCCTAAGTCAGTTTTCTAACTACTTTGTGTACAACTTTTTAGCATAAAAATTTCTTACAAGCAATGGAAAATAGCGGCAAAAAATTATCCCAAACGAATCATTAATGACTAGAGAAATTGGTTTTATCAAAGGGTTTGATTGAGATAACTTTTTTATTAGTTAAAAATTTTAAAGTTTTAAAAAAATTTGTATGATAAAGTTACTTTAAAATGTTGTAAGAAGAAGCCAAAATTATAAATTTAATTATAAAGTTTAAAATTCATTGCTCATTATTTTTTTAAAAAATAACATTGTCATTTGATCGGTTTGTAGTCGACTGACCATTGATGAATTCGACCTTTTTTAAGAGTAGGTTCATTGGAACATATAATTAGAAGGAAATTTTTTGTTCCAAGATATTTTGATTAAAAGTTAATTTAAACGAGCTTTAATTTTTTTTTTCATTTATTCTCTGATAAGAATAATATATGTGTAATTAATTAAAATATATAACATATTTATCTCAATATAATTTTAAAATTTTAAAAACTCTAATTAAATTTTTTGATATATTAACCCACTTGTTTTAACAATTTTAATGGTTAACAGAATTTTTTTTTTTAAATTAACATATTTTTTATTGGGTGATTTACATATTTAGCATTTAAAAGTATTAAATATATTAGTTGCTCTCATGTCATTATAAACTTTTAAAAAATAATAATAATAACTACAAAAGTTTCATTACATAAACCCTATCTACTAAATGCATTCGTGATAAAAATGAAGGCATAATCAATCTTCAAAGAGAGTTCTATTATTTTAGTAACTTTATATTCCTTTCTCCTATAGCAAATTTAAAATAAAAGCTATTGTGAGAACCATCATCGTTATTTGTTAGGGCGTCATTTGCTTTCTCACAGTTATAGTTATGACAAGAAAGTGAGTTTTCATAGGGACAAGAAAGGAAGGAAAGAACATCTTTGTATTCTTAGAATAATTAGTTTTCGTTTGGGATATTTTTTTTATTACTTTTTAAAGTAATTTTTTAATACAAAATTTTTTAGTTCAAGAAACATATGTACTAAAAAATTGATTTAGAAAGCTATAAGAAACCTGCCTCATACGAAGCCTTAATGAGAAGAGAGAGAATTTATCGGTCATTGGAAATGGTATAGGACTATTTGGTTGGATGATTTCAAAACGGATGTTTCAGGAATTTCGAGTAATTGAAATAAATGTATTTTAGAAATATGAGAGTTGTTTGATTGAATATGAATCAAATATATTGATTTTTATATTTTCGTTATAATATATAAAAGAACTTTAGCTCTCTAAAAGCCCTCTCTTTCTCTCTCCTCTTAAGCTAGCTAGATGATCAAATGACCGAGAAAATGGATTTTAAAATAAATAAAAATTCTCAGAATGGCCTAGCACTGCGACACTCAATTCCGAGCACTATGTTGCTCAAAAATCTGCAATAACCAAAGAGCTGGCGTCACAATGTCACTTTCTGATGCCTTGACTGAGTGCAGCATCGTGATACTCAAACATGTGACATTGGGGCGCTCCATAAGTTACATTCTTAGATTTTTTTGAAATTCACATACAACACTTCGGACTCATTCTAGAGCACACCTAATCTTTTTCAAATATTAAAACACTTCATAACATATGCAAATGGGTTCAAACCCAAAATTTCAAATCTTTACTATTTACCTTTTTCGAGTTATTACACAATGTTCCTTAGACATTTAAATGGCTTTATAACATTATAATTGAGTGAGCTAGGACTTATCGTATTCTTCTCATTAAGATATTCATTTTGATTATTAGCACAGGAGATTCGAAAATTGTTTGGTCCCTCAAATAGCATCATAAAATTTTTTCAATTTTGTTTCAAGTACTTGACTTGGACTAATTTGGACAAATATTAGAACACTTTTGCTGTTGTTTGTTTGACCCAATCAAAATATTTATTTCAACTATAAATTATTTGAAATTAGAGTTTGTACAACCCTAATTTGATTTTGATTTAAAAAAGTTGAAAAAAAAAATTAAGGGAGTGGTTTGGTTTAAAATTGTGTTTCCTAAGGGAGGATATGCTAAGCAACCCCGGGTCATCAGGCACCTTAGAATTGACCTCCCCAGACAATTCAATTGGGTCAGGCACAACATTCACACCAGACAAACTAGCCTTTAAATTAGTATCACAATTCCTAACCCCAACCTCCCCAAACAGAGGAGCATAATGAGAAAGACCCAATGGAGAAGCCAATTCTCTCAAATTCTCAAGAGGGGCAAACGGGTAGGGGACCAAATCATCACCCATACATCCATTAGACAAAACAGGATTACCCGAGGCGCCATTAAAACCTTAAGTTAGAACATTAACACAATTTGACACCACACGGCCCTCAGCAAAAGACACAGGAGCAACAACCTCACAACCTCCACACCAATCGTATCATTCTTCACCTTCTCCGCATAACCATCCAAGGGAGAAATATCCAAAACTGTCCGGAGAGCAGGCCCAAAAGAAATAGGGGGAGGACAAGACAAAGAGGCAGTAGAACACGCACTCTTCAGGTGACCAAGACGCTTTCAGGACACAAAATTCAGGAAACACCTCCATTTGCACCTGTTGGATGTACCCCGAAACCTCAGGCCCAAGCCAAATTTGCGAAGGGTAGCTTTTAGAAATGTCCAACTCCACCAGAACACGCGCTAGGGAAGGTCTAGAACCAATAGAGGTAGTGTTATCTACCTTTAAAGGTCTCCCGAACATCAAAACCAAAGCATGGAGGATCTGAGGAGAGAACAGATGAGGCCTCAGATTTGGGAATGAGACCCAAATCGGAATGACAGGGGGCTCAAAACCGACATCTAGTAACGGAGATCATTTTGAGAGTTTCATGAAGCAGTTATACACCAAATAGGAACGATGACAAAAAACTCTAATGTAATCTATATCATTATATAGTTTAATTAAAATATGCATATGATCAAGAACCGTGATAGAAAAATCGGAATTCAGCTTAAGCGAAAAAAAAACTTGCGAATCGAATCCAGAGACGGACGCTTCATCGGGAAAAAAACCAACTAAGGCAAATTGAAAGGGATTAGATAGAGCTTTAATTTCCTCTTCCGAAATTCACAGTGAGGGTAAACCGCAGAAAGTACCTTGACGAAGCTCAAGAAAACAATCAGAAGGTGACGAGCTAGAAAGAGCTTCAGCAAACGAACACGATTTAAACGAGCCATCCAAAAAACCTAGATCAGTCACACGTCTAACCGCCATTCCAGCTGCAGACGGTTGGAGGAGGACAAGACGAAGCAACCAAACCAGAAAAACCAAAAAGAAAACCAGAGGAGAAGGAAAGAGAACTACCCTGCAGCCTCCAGCAAAGAGCAATCCAAGATTCGGAGGCGGAGAGTCACAAAATCTCACCGGAGAAGGAGCTAAGGCAAAGCCCTAGCAGAGCGAAAGAAGAGTCGAAAGAAAAAAAGCCCTAAGAAATGTGATAGATTACTGTCATTTAACTCTAATGATAATCAGGTCAATTTGAGTTTTTAGGTCAACTCAACATACAAATTAATCGGATCAAATCAAATCCAAATTTTTTGAGTCCGATTTGATTAAAATTATCGGAAAGGATTATTTATTGACACTCATAAGATTGAGTGGCAGCTAAATTTTTTTTGTCATATTCATATTTTCACAATGATCTTGTAATTGGGATCTTTGAATAATTTTCTATTTAAAAGTTGCTCTATATATTGAAAATTTCATAAATTTTTTCAGCATAAATATTTTTAAAAATATATAAATTTTTAGCTATTTTATTTTATTTTATTTTTTCTAATGTTTCAAGAGCCCAACTTGTTAAGAGGGTGGATAATTTACAACAATGCCAAGTATATTTCTTTTTAATTTTTTAAACTCTAGCCACTCACTCACAAAAAATAATTAGGATGCTCTCGCATATTTTTCATTAAAATTATTTTAAGATTAGAACATGTGCCATAACTGTATATTACTAAAAAAATTTAATTATCTAAGTGAATTTTGTATTGCTGCCTTTAGTCGCTGCAGTAACATTTGATATGGTGTCTTCAAAATTTATTATTTTTTTCTTGGAGATTACATATTGTGAATGCTTTGGCTTTTTTTGGGCAACTTCTTTTGTTTTACCTCAATTTTGTATATTTATAGGATGGTCAAATATAGACACTTAGATGTGTAAATGATGAATCAAGTTTGAGTTACGACTAACTTGAGCTTGCCACGCCTATTCAATTGCAAGTTTGAGCTCAGATCAAACTTATATTGTGAGGTTAAACTCAAGCTCAACTCACTAAAATATTAGTCGGCTCGAGCACGACTCATGAGCATGAGTCAAAATCTCAAAATCCTCGTGACAGGAGTTCGTTGGCATCAATAGGAGCTTGTTGGAGATGGATTAATAGCCCAAATTTTGACTATCGAGATATTATTCGTTTTGGCCTAGTGGCCTTATAATTTTATCTTATTGGTGTAACTTTACAGGAGGTCAAATATCCTAAGAGTGCTCCAATGCAAGCACTCTTAATTTTGAAATTTGTAATAGAACTCCTACTTACACCAAAAGCTACCTTAGCATTATAAGAGTTTTATTTTTTTTTTTATTTCTTGAGGGATTTCACAATGGCATTGACAAAAATTGATAAGAGAAGCATGGACATCACAACGAGAACTCACTAGAAATGGCATTGATGGTAGTTGACTTGCGACAAGGGAAGCGAGGACGATGCAACTCGCGATGGAAGCTCAATATAAAGGGCATCAGTGGAACAAGTGGCAACTCATGATGAGAGATCGGAAGAAAGCAAATGGGACCAATGAGGTTTGGAGAAGAAAATGAGTTTGTAAGAAAGGAGTTATTTTAAAAAATTTCAAAAATATTTTTATTTAAATCACTAAATTGATTAACTGAGAATATACATGAATTAGGAATCAAGAATAGCGACTTAAAGTTAAGAAATCGGATGGCTAGAGTTTTTCTTCCTTTTGCTCTGTGGCTAGGGTTTTTCTTCCTCTTTACTCTGTGGCCGCCCTGTGGGTAATCTCTTCCTAATTTCTCTTGAGTTGTTTCGCTTTCTCTCCCTCGTTCATTTTCCTGGTGGTTATGGCTGTTAATCGGCTCATTGACCCCAGTTTTCTGGATAGTAAGGGCAAATCACGCTCTTTCCAGGAGGCTCTGTCTGGGTCTTCTTCCCCACCGGAATTTCTTGATCTCAAAATCACCTTTTGCAATGGCTTTCCTTCTATTTGGATTTATGATGCCGAGATGTTGGCCTTGGCTGCTCCGTTTGAGTTTGTGTTGGTTGGGAAGTTTACTAGTCGGCGTCCGTCGCTTGATTCGATTAGTAAATTTTTTTTCCAGCTTAAATAAAATGGTGATTTTTCTATTATTGTGCTTAACTCTAATAACATTTTGATTAAGCTGATGAACGACCTAGACTACTTTAGGGTTTTTTCTCACCATTCTTACTTTATTAACAACTGCTATATGAAGTTGTTTAAGTGGTCACCCCAATTTGACATCAATGTTGATCCCCTTTCATCTCTATATGGGGTTATTTCTCTAATTTGTGTCCGCACATTTTCTCCCCTCTTGTGCTTTATGGTTTCGGCTCTCTGTTTGGTCGTCCGTTGCGTACCGATAATGCTACTTCTTTTGGGACTAGGCCCTCGGTCACCGACATTCTTGTTGAGTTAGACATTACTAATCAGTTTCCGGACCATGTGTGGCTTGGTTTTGAGAAGTTGGGTTATATCCAACAGGTGGAGATGGAAGAATTTCCTTTTTATTGTTCTCATTGTAAAGCGTTTGGTCATTCTAATGTTGGTTACCTGATTTTACATCCTCATTTAGCTGCTAAGGCCACTCCTCATGCAGTTTTTGTTGAAGTTCTTCAGGAGCAGCCTTTAGTTATTTCTACGGGTAATTTTACTACTCCTGAGTTTAATTTACATGTTAGTGTTCCTATGGCTTTGGAAAGTTCGAAGGAGGATAATATTATTGACTATGAGGTTAATGGGGTAGTTGAACATGAACTATCTAGTAATTCGACACATACTATTTCTCTTCTTAACTCTCATGATTTGACTTTGACTGTAGCGTATGTGGGTCAGGTTTGTTCTCTGGTTGCTTGTGATGTGGACCCTTTGTTTCGTACCCTGATGATGCCTCCTATTAAATTGATTAGCCAACTTGTTGAGATCCCTGTGAATTTAATTTCACCTGATGCGTTGGTTTCCCATGTGGGCATCAGCTTGGGAGGGAGTGTTAGGATGCAAATAGATTGACTTGAGTGCTCTTCCCTATCCTCTTCTGAGGTTGAAGAAGTGGAATGTTTTTTTTATCAACAAGATACTGTGCAAGCTGAAAATGTTTGGATTGGTAAACGTAGAAAGCAAAAATCCAAAAAATAGCCTTATTTTTTTGGTTTGCTTGGTGGTTGTTGTTTTGGTGCTATTGTTATCCCTTTGTTGGCCACTTTTCTGTTGCTTTCTCTTTGGTTTTAATTTGTTTTATTTTGGTGATGATGTGGCTCGTGCTCATTACTCGGGATCCGTGGTTCATTGGCAACCTTTGGTGGTGTTTATTTGGACCTCGCTCTTCGGTGCTGGTATTTTTTTTGGCTTTTTGGTAGTATATTGAGTTGTCACTCCTCTGGATGGCCCGTGTCTGAATTTGGGGTGGTTGGTAGCCTTTGTCAATTACTGAGCACGTTGGCCTTTGCTGCCTTGTTTATCTTCTCGCCCTCCCGGATTGTAATATCTCCATGTATTTGGCTTTTTTCGGGTCTGATATTTGATGTACTTGTCTTTTACTATTGGAATAAATTATTTTCTTTGAAAAAAAAAAGGAATTTGGAATCAAGAAGTTTCGTAAGCTAACAACCAGGACCTCCTCAAGCTCGAATTATAGCTTATACAATAAAGAAGCTATAATCTAAGTTCAAGCTTGAGCTCGCAGATTAAAAAGTATAAATGACAAGCTCGTTAGCAAGTCAAGTTCAAGCGGACTCGTGAGTCAAATCGGGTCACTTACACCCCTCTATTTGGATCACATGATAATTTCACTTTATTTATTTAATAATTTTTGCTAAATATTAATCTAATACGGAAATCATTCAATTTTTTTTAATTATCTCAAAATTGAAAATCAAAACGAAACTGAACTAAACTGCTCCCAACAATTTAATTTTAAATTATATCTTTTAGGTTGATTTGCAAATCATGAATTGTTTGAAAGCAAATAAAGTTTTATATAGCGTGTGGTATTAGTTATAATGCTGGATAGAAAGCGTAATTTAGAGAAAAAGGCCATTATGACCAAAGATTAGTTGAACTGTCATAGTACTATTTTGTTTGTGCTAATCTTTGCTTTAAGAAATAAAGAATTAGATTGGTTTGAGTCAATCACTAAAGTATACTATAATCAATCATTTTGATTTTAACACTGACTTCGTTTGAGATAATTTTTTTATTACTTTATAATACTTCTGTAAATAAAGTAATTTTTTAAAAACTATTGTAGAAACTAATTTATTTGTATAATTTTTTTTTTAAACTGTAAAAAATTAATGATCAAATAAAATTTATGGCTGCGATTTGAAAAACAAAATAGAAAGAAAGCTGTCCCAAAAACTAAGGCTTCGTTTGGGACAACTTGCTTACTGCTTTTGAAAGAAACTTTTTAGCAAGCTACTTTATGAGAAAGTCGTCTCAAACGAAGTCTCTCAATTTACACAATTATAAAATAATTATTGAGAAAAAAAATTTCTATTGGATTTCTATCATTAATATCAATTAAATTTATTTATATTATATCTTAAACCTCAATTTGATTTTTTTTTATTTCGTCGAGAAATATAAACAAAAGTTTTGTTCATACAAAAATACTCTCAACTTTGATCATAAATTACTCATTTAAAGTCTATTATAACAAACATTAATTCAAGAGTAAAACTTGATCACATTTGAAACAATATTCAAGAAAAAAATTTAAATTTGTTCTTGATACGGCATCACAAAATTAGCTTGATCGGGCACGAATCTCGAGGCAAAAGCTAGTTGGAAACTTCAAAAATTAATTCCGAGAGCACCTCAACTCCGATTTCAGCAAGCTTATAGTCGAACTGAGCGTCTCGGAAATACAAACTCAACGACACCAAATTCGACTCAATCCGAGCCCAAATGGGTCCGAATCATGGACCCGAAGTGCTGTTGGAAGGTTCAAACCGCAATTTGAGTTACCAAACGGACTCCGATTTTGATGAGCTTATACTCGAATCAAAGGGATCGACGAGACGAATCCAACGAGCCCAAGATCACAAAATTCCGACATCACTAAAGCCTTCAAATGTCCAATGAATGGTGCACGATCGTAGGATTCAATATCGGCTGTCCATTTGACCACTCCCTATTCGCCCCTGATCTCATGCCTTTTTACGAGCCATGCCACTCCAGAAAATCTATAAATAGAGCCCTCATTTCTCATAAGAGGGGGATCCAAGCAAGAGAAAGAAGAGGAGAAGAGAAGGAAGGAGTTCCTCCTCGACAGCCGCCGGACCACCGCCGGACCACCGCAGAACCTCGCCGGACCACCGCAGAAATCTCGTCGGACCACCGCCGGACCACCGCAGGAACCTCGCCGGACCACCACAAAACCTCGTCGGACCACCACCTTAAGGCCCGACGTTCATCCCCGACGTCCTGCCAAAGACCCGACGTCTTGTTCAAGGCCCGAAGTTAAGTCCCGACGTCCTGCTGAAGACCCGACGTCCTGCTGAAGACCTGACGTCCTGCTTAAGGCCCGACGTCCTACTCAAGGCCAGACCTTCAACATCCGATCTTCCAAGTGACACTGGGACTAACACCTGACTCCTTATCTCCTACCGCCTACGGTCCTTCTGACCACTGTCGCCTAATATGGTCCGTCCGACCTCCATCACCAGACAACGATCTCCGGCCGACTACGGTCTCCTGCCGACTACGGTCTCCGGCCGACTATGGTCTCCGGCCGACTACGGTCTCCTGCCGACTACGGTCTCCGGCCGACTACGGTCTCCTGCCGACTACGGTCTCCTGCCGACTACAGTTCTTCAGGCCTTTGTCGCCTACTATGGTCCTTCCCGACCTCCATCAACAGACAACGGTCTTTCTGACCCAGGTCTCCTGCCGACTCCGGTCTCCTGCCGACCACGGTCCTTCAGGCCAAACAAACTTGTATATGTAACTCTTACCATGTAATGCAATCTATATGATGTACATTTGCTACATCAATCCAAGGCCTTCTCCTACGGAAGTGCCTCATTTGTAATCGACTACAAATACTAGTGGATTCATTCAAACCGGGCCAGGCCCCGTGGTTTTTCCCCCTTTTTCAGGGGTTTTCCACGTAAAAACTTTGGTGTCTCTTATGAACGCTACACCCTCTCACTTATCTGATTGTGTGCTGGATATTCGTACAACGCTAAGACGTTAAACCATATATTTCTCTATCGCCGCGAATATTCCAGGACGCAACAGTTCTAATTATGTTCAAATCTTATTCTAACTATACACAAAGGTTCAAATAAAGTTCTAACAAGGAATATAGGCGGTGTGGATTCAAATAAGGTTTGAACAAGGTTAATTCATGATTTGAACAATATTTGAACATAATCTTAATTCGTTAGATGCAACAAAATGTGATTAAATAGCTTGAACAAGATTAATCTATTTTTCTTGGACGGCCACCTTAGGCTTCACCGATGCGGGTAACATGATAACTTGGTTGATTTTATCAAGAATTTCATATGTGTCCTCTTTTTTTTGTTAAATAAATATTTTCAATTCATGCAGCTAACAATTCTTATTGTATATAGAGCTTAGAATATAAGCTACAATAACTATCTCCTTAGTCCCAAAAGGAAACCAACAAAAGTTTATATGAGTGCCTCATAACATCAAGTTTTTTATATGTAAATGTTCTCTCTCAAAAATTAAAACTACCATTAAGAACACCATCAGAGTTATGCAATTCAAATTGACTAATAGGGTAGAATCAATAGATAATCAAGTTTTGCACTCTTTAGAAGTTTCTCCAATTCATTCTTAATTTTCTTTGCTAAAATAATTATGTATTCATTGTAACATTGTGTCATTGCTTGTTTGATAGAAAATTCTCTATCAAATTTAAGAAAAAATTCAATAAGATGGGAGTGAGACCTACCATGCTTTATGGTGCAGAATGTTGGTCATTAAAATAGAAGCATAATATTAGAGTGTTGCAGTGATGAGGATTAGGGCTGTCAATATTTGACACGACACGAAAACCCGACCCGGACCCGACTCGAAAATTTCGGGTTCGGGTCAACCCGAACCCGAACCGGGTCGGGTTCGGGTTCGAGTTTTCGACCCGTTTGAAAAACCGGGTCGGGTTCGGGTTGACCTGGAAACCCGGAAATGACCCGAAATGACCCGCTGCCCGCCCTGACCGGGGCTGACCGAAGCTGCCCGCGCGGAGTCCGAGTCTGCCCCGCGTCGCTTCGCGAGTCGCATCGCGTCAGGCGTCAGCCGCTGTCGCGCGGAGTCCGAGTCCGCTGTCGCATCGCGTTGCGCGCGTCCGAGTCCGTTGCCGGCGGCCGTCGTGCCGCTGCCGCTGCCGCAGCTCGTGCCCGAGCCCGCGCGGAACTGCCGCTGTCGCGTCGCGCGTCTGCCGGCGGACGTCGTGCCGCTGTCGCGTCGCGCGCGTCCCCCCCGACCGCTGCTGCCCTCCGCGCCGCTTTCTGTCGCGCAGCTGCCCCGCTGACCGCTGCTGCTCGCCGGCCCGCCGCGCCGCTGCCCGCCGTCTGCTGCCGCTGCCCGCCGGCCCGCCCCGACCGCTGCTGCTCGCCGGCCCGCCGTCCCGTCACGCTGTGAACCTCCGTCCGCCGAAACGCCGAACCCGCTGGCGCTGCGAAATCGCTAACCCGCACCGCTGCCCGGGTCGTGTCGGGTTGACCCGAACCCGAAGCGGGTCGGGTTCGGGTCCAGGATTTCGACACGTTTGCCTACCCGGGTCGGGTTAGGGTCGACCCGATTGAACCCGGGTCAGTTCCGGGTTCGACCCGAACCCAACCCGTGACCCGAAATTGACACCCCTAATGAGGATGCTCAGGTGAATGAGTGGCTTTACTCTTAATGACAATATATGAAATGAGCATATATATGAAAAGGTTGGAGTAGCTCCAGTGGAAGATAGGATTAGAGAGATCAGTCGTCTTAGATGATTTGGTCACATAAAACGTCGGCCTTCTTCTGATGATCCAATTAGAAAAGTAGATGTATTAGATTTAACTTATGTTAAGAAATGTATATGTAAACTTAAAAAAGACTTGGTTAGAAAATATTAGAAATGATATTTCTTTGTTAGATTTAGATGAGAATTTGACTCTTAATAAGTCACAGTGGAGAAAAAGGATTTATGTAGTCGAACCCACATAGTGGGATGAAGGCTTTTTGTTGTTGTTGTTGTTATTGTTGTTATAACATTGTCTCAATTGAAAAACAAATTTTTCATTGTGTGCATCAAAATCTTTAATAATGTAACTCCTAAAAAGTAGCATGCACTCTTCATAACATTGTTAAAGCTCTCTAAAATATTAATTGTAATCAAGTTTTATTGATTTTCAGGGAATATATCATGAGCTTATCACTCAAAGCCAACCTCAATCTCAAGATGAGATGATATAGCTAGATTCCTGAGAAATTTTGTTTAAAAGTGCTTAAAGAACTAAACTCTCATGTAAGTCTTGAAAATCAAGTGGTCTTTCTCATGTTAGTTATTGATTTTAAACTTCATCATGATATTTATTATCATATGATTAGTTTAAGTTCCGTGGTATACCTTTGAAAAAAAAAAATATAAAGCATTTATATCAGAGACAAACATTAAATTTTTCATCATGCCTATTTATTATTTTATGTATATCAAAGACCAACATTAAAAGTTTCAATATGCCTGCTTATTAAATGCAACCATAATAATACTATAATTATTTGCTAGTTTCAAGCTGATCCCAAAATGAAGTTGTCATCTTTAATGGAAACAATGGAAGCACTATTATTTTATGCTTATATGTCCATAACATCATCTATTATTACATCACCTATAATAGCAGAAGATATTGAATTGACTAATCTCCCATGGTCTCCATTTGCATAAATTTATATTTAAAATCTTCTTGGGAGTTGTAAGCTCAATGTTTTATAAATAAAGCAAGATTATAATTTGCAAGTAATTTAATTAAAGTAATTATCTATGTTTTAATGAAGCAATATATCAATTTTAGTTTTAGACTAGGGGTCGGGTCCGTTTGAGATGACTGAAGCTTTTTATAAAGGTGATTATAAAGTTATTTTGAAGAAAGCAACTTTTTTGAAAGCTTCTATAGAAAGCAATTTCCTAGCATAAGAAATTATTGATAGCAGTGGCTAAACAAAAAATGTGGTTGCAATCTAAAAAGAAAAACAATAAAAAAGCTATCCAAAACGAAGCCTTAATTATTTCTTATTAATTTCTATCATTTTGTATATAAAATCGTGAGCTCTTCATAGAAAGTACTTTTAAATACCATGAAACCAACTTATTTTTCTTCTATAAGAAATTAAGTATAACAATGATATTTTTTCCAAACAAAACTTTTGAACATATTTATAAAAAAAAAAATAAAATATTAGACATATTTCTTTAATTTTGAATATTATAGGGCAATATAAAGTCAAAATTATCTTTAAAACTCATAAGAATTTACCATTTCTTTAGAATTATCAAATTTCGGCAATATTACTTTTTTTAGTATGACAAATATCCAATATTTCATGTATTGAGCTTTGGATTGTACTATTCAACCTATAACTATTTTATTTCATGTTATTTACATATCTAATACTCAAAATATTAATATTACATGTGTATCACCTCTAGACTAAATATTGGTGCATGGAATGAAATATTAAAAGTTATTGGGGTGGTATGAGTGATAGGAATGAAATATAAGAATGATATTTTGGATATTAAAGTTGTATAACGTAATATTAATATTTTAAATATTAGATATATAAATAATATAAAATGAAATGGTATATATGTAAATAGCCCAATTCATAGTAGTCTCCAACGAACAGTCAAAGTTTCATAAATTTATAGATAATACATATTTTTTTAAAAGAATAGCATTTTTTAATACATCAGTACACATTTTTATATCGCAAACGAAGACTAACTTTTTGGATTCAACTAATATATAATTATAAAAAAAAATGCGAAAATCATACGGCGGCCTCGCTACGATTTTCCCACCGCTGTATGGCGAAAAATCCTAACCAAAAAACCGAACGGCCGCAATAATCGATTTTTTTTCCCTCTAGGAATCGTGCAGGCATCAACCAAGCGATTCTCCCACGCGTTCTGCTTCTCCCACCGCAGAGCCTATTTCCATAGTAAGATATTTGTTTATTTATTATTTTTATAAAATATCACACTGATTATTTATACATTATAATTTTAATCTCAAAATATAATATTGCTCAAAATTAGATTTCTTTAAGATGATTTTATTAGTGTTTTTGAAAGCAAATTTTTAGTAAAAAATTTAATTTTAGTCATAGAATATATTATTACTTTAATTTAGACTTTATTTGGGACGACTTTTTTATTGCTTCTTAAAATATTTTTTTAGTACAAAATTTTTAATTTTTGCACTAAAATTTTTTTTAAGAAGAAATAAGAAAGCCGTCCAAACGAAACCTTAATCTCTCAATTATACAAAATTAATAAAAAATGATACATTTTTGAACTAAATTCAGATCAATTTTATACTGTCGAGATACTAAATTTTGATCAATTATATGTTACAATTTCAATAGAGGATCTATTTTGAATCAATTTTATATCCTGAGGGTCAACATGATATTCTGCGATTAAATTTACTATACATGAATAATTTGGAGAGTACTTTGATTTTTTTTTTAAATTCTATATAAATAAATGTATTTGAATAGTAACTTTTTTAGTAAGAGCACTATGAAAATATTTATTTAATAATAATTTAATGTTTTTTTTTTCACAAATTATTTATATTGTTACACTGTTTTTTTTTATATTTTATGTGTTTTAATTATGAATATGATGAAAATAATGTAAATAATTAGATAAAGATATTAAAAATATAATGTTATTATTTAATACTATTTTAGAATTAAAATATAAAATAAATGCATAATATAAAGAAATAAATTTTAATTTTATTAATTAAAAAATGTTTAAAGAAATGTTTCTAGTTTTTATTAATTTTGATGAGAAAGTATTAAAATATTAATTAATAATGATGTGATAATTTATTTAAAATATTACTATTTTATATATAATTAATAAGTCTGAATTAAGATTTTATTTTAGTTTAAATTTGATAAAAATTAATAAAAAATTTTAATTTTAGAATTTGTATAAATTTATCTCAAATGATAAAAAAAAACCAAATTTGAAGTATAGCTATAATTCAACTCAAGTGCTAAATCAACGCGATCTTCTGAACTCGCCACGTGGCATATGTCTAGTTGCGGTGGGTATAATAGGCCAGGGTCCCGTGGACTGGCTGTCGACCGTCTCTCTCTCTCTCCTTTTCTGAGCGGAAAGCGGGGGATTGTTGAAAGTGGATTAGAACGACTTTTCTAGTTTGCTCTCCCATCTCAGCTTCCATTCGGTAGATGGGATCTTGCGTTTCGAGGCCGGAGGGCTGCGTTGGAGGCCGACGCCGGCCGGCGGCGGATGGGCAAAGTCGGCATCGTAGGCGGCGGGTTATACGGAGAAGGGTTAAGTCCATGGAGACGATCCAGGAGTTGGAGGTTGAAGGAACCCTCGTGGACGGACATAATCGACTTTGCTATGCTAGTCCTACTATCCAAGGTTCGGCGCCGTGTTTGTTCCTCTCTTCATGGGTTTTTTTTTCATCAGTTTTTTGGAAGAATGGGAGACGCTTGACCGATCTGGATGATTTCGGAGAATTCAATCATTTTGGTTGGTGCATTGACATGCTTTTTTGTTGCTAATTCCGCGTCGATTGCGTTAATTTTGGTGGTTCATTCTGCCTGAATTAATCTTGTGATGATGTTGGTGTTCTGATCTTGTTCATGTTAGTTGTAGCTCTTGGATTCCAAGAGAAGTAAGCGGATTAATCTGCTCCTAAGTTGCGTTACGGAACTGCTTCGTGTTTGTGATTTTAGGCATTTCTGTGTCTGTATTTAGCGAAGGTTTTTGTGATCGAGTGGATTTCTCTGTTCTTGAATTCATGGTGGTGTGAGTTATTATGACATAGTTTATGAGACGATCTCCTGGTCCATGTGTTTCAGTTGACAGTTTGGTATCTATGGATTTTAGAGTTCTTTCTTTATTAGTCTTTCTATGAATGCTGTGTTTAGTTGGACTTTGTGGTTTTTTTAGGTTTCAACTATTTTTAGGTTTGCTTGAATCTTTATTGGAATAATTATGACTCTGCCAGGAAGCGTAGAGGATATATGGTTTGACTCGATTACTGTCATAGAGTCAGACTGTGACGATGATTTTCAGAGCGTTCAGGAAGGTGAAGTAATACGATGATTTTTGCATGAAATTTTGAGAACGTAGTTACTAGTTTTCTCTTGTTGTAGATATGTGCTTTTTAACCTTAGGGACAGATGATTTCGTTTTCTTATTTGCAGATGATTTCTCTTTTAGTGGATTGGAAGAGGCAGTTTCAGGTTTTCCACCTTCCAAAGATGCTCAGCATGGAGATGGAAATTTTAATTTTGTGGTGCCTGTCCTTGGTCATCATCAGAAGAGCCTGATTTCAGGGGAATCTTTCGTAGGAAATTCAGAGCATAGCGGCAAAGTTCAACCTGTTGTCCCTGTGAGTAGTTTGAAAAGTTTTGTTAGTCATGGTGATGTATCTAGCCTCTCTGTGGATGAAGCTTCTCATAGGGATGGAGGAGAAGGAATTTTGGATAATTGTGGCATGTTACATAATAATTGCTTGCCCTTCCTTGTCACCACTCTACCAACTCTTGAAAAGAGAAAATCGATTAGTTCTAGTCCACCAAACTCGGCCAAAAAGGCAACACTGAAGCTCTCCTTCAAGCGTAAGTCTGGGGATGGGCATCCTTCTGCATCTGCATGTGAGTTCTTCCTTCTTTTTCCTGAGATCATTTAAATTACGTAACTATTATTAGAACACCATATAGCATACACCTGGAGTTTTACATGTTTGCTCAGCGCATAATTATTTGCAAGGAAATTAAGTTCATTGATGCACTTTCATTTTATTATATACTTTTTTAAAATCATATTAATCAAAGAAGTAATTAGCTTTTATTTTAACCATAAGTAGAATAATTTACTGTAAAGATACAATCGGCCACTGTCAGTTTGCAACCTTGAACCTTATAATCATTTTATGATTGTCGTCTTGCTTTTTTTTTTCAAAATTAATAATTTTAGATTTCATTAATACCATTTTTAGCAATAATTCTTTTGTACTAACTATTTTTGATATCTAATATCATTTTAAAAGGGTATTGAGTGTTTTTATTTATATTGTCTCATCTCCTTATTTGTTCTCATTTTGTGCTTGTTTTATTTCTTCAAAAGTAAAATTGTTTGGTTACACTGCTTATTTCATAATTCACAAGGTTTCTATGCTTTTAAACCTTGAAAATCACCAATTAAACTGTTTAAAAATTTGAAGGAATTTTTATCTATTCCTGACCGTGAAGAATAAAAAAAAACTGTCTTTGATTTTCTATTGGTAAATGAATCAATAAATGGAATGGATGCCATATAAATATTAGAATTCATGAAAGACAAGAATTGGAGAGCTTAACAAGTTTTTATCTATTCCGCAAACGCCATCTAGCACACACCAAAAACACATTCATGCTTGCTTGTGCTATCCTTTGTGAGGAAATATCTTTAGTCTTCACCGCAATGAATTATTTATCTTATTATATAAATTTTCTAATCATATTCTAAAACAGTAAGTGGAATTTGTTTTATCCATAATTTCTTGAATACTTTACAACAATACAAAAAATATTTAATTTGTTTAACTATTCCTTAAACATCATGTAACGCATACCAAAAGCTCATACTTGTTAATGTTTGCTTTATTGTGCTATTCTATGAGAGGAAATTATGTTCACCGCCATATATTATGTCTAATTATATACTTTCCAGTTATATTCTAGAACAGTTGGTAGAGTTTGTTTTAACTGTATTTACATGAATACTTTACTGGAGTAATACTATAAGGGTATTCAAGTTGTTTCCTTGAATCTTATAGTTTATTTGGCTTTTGCCAGATTTAATGGTTTATTCTGGCTTATGTTTTAAGAAGTATAATTTTAAATTTTAGAGATATCATTTTACTAATAAATCTTCTGTGATGTACTAAGTGGGTTTCTAATCGTATTTTAGAGGTACGTGGAAGTGTTATTTTATTCTGTCATCCATTTGTTTTGTTCTCTTTTGGTGTTTATTTGTTTTCACTTGAAATAAAGTGTGGTTCCACTACATATTTCCTAATTCACAAGATTGATCTTTTTTTGAAATATGTGAAATCACTTATTAAGTGCTTTAATGTTTGGAGTAGAGCTTTATGTTTCTGACAAAATAAAACAAAAGAAAAAATGAAATTTTTTATACTCAAAATCTGTTTACTGAAAGGAAAAAAAAAATCAAGTAATATGAATGAATCTAAACATGCTTTGGTCACTGTAGTTTTGGATGTCATCACAGTAAATATTTGTTAGTTTACTATTCTGTAATTCTCTCTTTTTCTTACTCTCTTGATTTTTTGGAACATCTTATATTCAACATCAAGCGTGAGTTATCAAGAAAACATGCATTGGAAGAGCATGAAAAAGCAATTAGTAGAAAAGAATAATAATTTTGGTGATTGTAGATATTTGGATAGCTTTACCTATTTCATATTAGACAGGGCGAGTTCTTGGGACGGCAGTATTTTAGGAATCAGGATCCAATCAAATTGATCTTTCAGTCATGCTCTGCTAAACCAGCCCTGCTAATTTTTTCAGCATAGAAACGATACAGGACCATTTTTCCTATTTACAATCTGCTTGACCCTTACAATTGCAATATACAGGTATATCCACTGAAATCTCATCAGAGTGGCTGAAATACTTGACAAAAACGCATTTTATCCACCAAAACAAATGAAAAACTGGCAATTACTATCCTTCTGGGGTATAAAATGAATACATGTCAATTGAGAAACATTATTAAGCACTACATAAGCTCACCATATAATCAACAATAAAAAATTTTGTTGGACCGCTAGTAAATGGAGCACTCTCAAATTCTTGAATAACCTTCCATGGTACCCTAAATTAAGATAAAAATAATAATATGAAGGGGTGAGTACTAAACTGAATAGATAATCAAACTTATATAAGTAAAACTACATGCACAAGGGACGTGTGCATATTTGCAAGGGAAGTCTATTTGCTTGAGGAAGTGTATATACAACACAGGGAACCCATCAAGAGAGCATCAGCTGTAATGGGAGGCATCATAAAAAAGGCTAAGCACTGATTCAACAATAACAACAACGTGCCATCAATATAATATTACGATCAAACTGTATGAAAATATGTAACAAGGAGTAATAGGTTTGTCTTTCTGAAGTCACTGATGGGGAGGTTGTCATCTCCAGTGAATTGGCCTCTTCCAATGTGAGTCGGTTGGCTCCAATAATAAACTCATCCATTCAGAACTTAGAGGGTGTACCCTTTGGTCTACGCACATGAACTCATCTCTGTCGTAACATAATACCATTGACACTGCTTATGCAAATCACAGGATAGTATCTTATTCAATTTAGTTATATTGTCTTATTAATTATGTAGATTTCCAATATGCGGCAAATATATAATAAATTTAAATGCTTGCAATATGTTGATGTTTAATGTTTCAAAGGAATTGATAAACAATTTGGTAGGTCTGCATTGTTATGAAGTGATAAATAAACTATGCAATCATGAAATGATCATACCAAATCTAAAGAAGAACTTTATTAGCAATAGCACGCGTAAATAAACTTATACTATTAAGTCTGAAATTACTTATCGCAACAGTTAAAAAAAGGTGATCCATTGGAACTTACACAATGCAGCCTAGAGTTATAATAACTTCTCCTTCATGTGTTCTGCACTGAGACTTACAAAGGGCTGTAAACACTAAGAAGCATCTTCAAGCAATCATGCAGTATTATGGTAGAAAGAGATGATGGTTTTCCTTAAGTATCTAAACGAAGATTTGAGCCTCATAGAGTAGTTTCTGTTTGTGGAAGTCTTTCTATGAAGTTGCATAGGAAAACAAATTTTCTAGGAGCAGCGAGTGAGGCAGGCTGAAATGCCTGTATGCATCACTAGTGGTTCTTAAAAACGGGGCAGGCAATGCTAGAGAATATCTTATTGGCAGACAATATTCTTGTCCCACTTTGTCTCGTGTATTTTTGATCTTCTCAGCATCCTTTCCTCAAGGAATAAAATGATAATTCTGATAAGTGAATTGAATTTCCCAGTAAAATTACATGCATTTGGTGTACTTCATTATTTACTTCGATCAAAACATTAGACACTTCACCATATCCATTATTATTATTACTCAGAGTTGTTATCTAAGCTTAATCAGCAACCCCAAAAATGTCGAGCATCTGCTGGGATCTATAGATGCTTTAAAGAAGTAGGTCCTATTCTTTACTGGGGTTATGAACCTAGCTTAAATATGACAAAATAGCATCCTCTTTTTTTTTTTTAGGGATGCAACATAAGTTAACTAACTAGGTGAATTGACATTCTGGAGTATTGATTGAAGTGGCAATCTGTAAAATTGATTTTCTAAAAAAAAATGTGATCATATCCACAAAATATTTGAACCTAGTGGCTTAAACTACAGGTTGCCATTATGTATGAAGGCATATGTACTAATTATCTTAAATTTGATTATATATACTCGCATTATTATCTTCGAGATGTTGATCATATGATATAAATTTATGCACCTGTGATAGAAACTGTCAGCCTTTTTTTTCTAGTCTCGTTCTGCATTGTTTGAAGAAGCTCCATCAAAATTCCCCAGAATATACCCTGCAGGCTGTGCTCAATGTGTTATAATTTACTCTGTTCACATATTGTTCTGTCTTGAAGCAATACCTTGCATTAGTAACCTATTCCTAAAGCATCGGTCTTTCAAATATTTACCCTTTATCAATTTACGTCTGCAGATTTTAATTGAGTCTTCGGTTAACTTTCTGTTTTGTAATTTTTTGTCTTCATTCCTATTTCAGCTTTTACGAAGCCTTTCCTTGAAAGACCACTGGCAGGCTGTCAGGTTCCATTCTGCCCGCTGGAGAAGAAAATGTTTGATTGCTGGTCACAAATTGACCCTAATACATTTAGGGTTCGTGGAAAAAATTATTTAAGGTGCTGCTAAAGTTGCACTGCTTGATTGATTATTTGATTTCTTAAGCTGCTTCTAAATTCATAATTACTGAGCATATTTTCTTGACAGGGATAAAAGGAAAGATTTTGCCCCGAACTTTGCAGCATATTATCCATTTGGTGTTGATGTCTTCTTGTCTCAACAAAAAATAAGTCACATTAGCCGCTTTGTGGAGCTTCCCAATGTCAATCCATCTGGCAAGTTACCACCTATCCTTGTAGTCAACGTCCAGGTAATTTCTTTCTCTAGAAATGATCTACATGCAGATTTCTATTACTTCTTTTCCAGAGTTTATTTTTAAGTATTTGGCTTCTTTTGATGATATTGTACTGGACTGGATGCATTTTGACTCTCTAGTGAAACTTCTTATTATCACCCTCATCGTTCTCCGGCTACCCAACGCTTAGGGGGGTAGCTTTATTAATACTATTGATTTATTATTGTTGAGTGTGACATGAGATCGAAACTCTAGTGTGCATTTTTTTTATTACTAGTACTTGTTTGCACATCTTTTTCATTCATTAAGAATGACGCTCCTTTTTTTTTTTCCTCCACTATATGTTTCTTATAGCCGTGAAATGCATTGTTGATATTCTTCATCTAGCTGTTCCCATGTTTAATTGAATTGGCAGATTTCTTTTTCATTTTCAGATTCCACTGTATCCTGCGGCAATCTTTCAAAGTGAAACTGATGGGGAAGGAATAAGCTTTGTCCTATATTTTAAGCTCTCTGAGAAGTACCAAGAACTTCCAACCTACTTCCAGGACCACATTAGAGTAAGTTGTGATATGTGATTCTGCAGCTTACTACTGTTCTTGCACGGTGGTATTTTACAATGCCCAACTGTATTTATCAATTGTTTTGCTAATTTAAGCTGTCATCACTTTGGGGAACTGTGATAATTGTCTCAATTCAGTGCTGCAAATTGTTTACTGGTGCATTTTTTGTAGGGGGCATTTACGGGTTACATTTTTCATGAGTAGTTTTGAATCGTTATTATAAACTAATGTTTACCCCAAAATTGGAGCAATCAGGTTTTTAATCGATTGGCTGTAAAAGGTTAATATAAACTTTATAGAAAGAGTGACATTAAATCCCAAAGTTAACATACAAAATGAAAGACTGACATTAACGAGCAAAATATTTATAATTTCAATTTCTCAGGGGCAGGATGCTCAATGTTTGACCACCAACGTTCTCGGATTTAGCAACCCTGTCCACCCAGTAAATTGTAGTTCGTCAATCCTGAGTTATGGATCATTCAGCTAGACTAGTTTTATATATAGATGGAGTATGCATGTCTTGTACATGATTTCATGGGCATGCATCCTCTCTCTATATGCTAAAAACTTTCTGATAGACTGGTCCAGGAGGGACCGATCAGGTCTAGAAGGGACTAACTCTGTTCTAGTCCTAGCAGAAGCCTGGTTCGCTTGTTCCGCCCCAGTAGCTGTCCATCCCCCTTGGGGTGGGTTCCACAGCATAACACAAAGAGAGGGGATGGCAAGGAGAGATTTTGAAATTAGGAGGGTTGTTTTGGTATTTTGCATTTTATTGCATGCTTTAAGTAGTTGGTTTTTCCCTAGGGTTAGGGTTATATATTTTTTTATTGTATTGAATTTTCCTAAGAAGAGAAAGGGACTCTAGTGGGCGGCTAGGGTTTGGGAGAGCTTTATCTTTCTCTCCAATCGAAGATCCATTATATCTTGTTTGTTTTTTCTTCTTATCATCGATTAAAAAGTTTCTCTTGTGAGATTCTACTTAGATCTTTTTTATTCGCTGTTTTGTGCTCGCTAAAATTCAATTTCAGTCAAGATTTTCTCTTATTCCTAGAAGCATTTCATATCACTTTCCCTAGATATTTGGTATTTTTTAAAATTAAATGCATCCATAAAGCATACCTCACCTTTTGCCAGCTTGTGGTATTATCAGTAAGGTATTAAAATATGCTAAAATAGTATTGCTGTATGATTGGTATTTCTTTATTTATGTTTTGCCATGAAGTGTGCTCCATTCTACAATTGATACCAAGTCTATTGCAGATGTTTGTCATTGGGTGTATTTATCACTTATCTTTAACACTTTTTTATCTATCTGTAAAAATGTAGAAGTTAATTGACGATGAAGTGGAAAAGGTCAAAGGCTTCCCTATGGATACAATTGCTCCATTTCGTGAAAGGTTGAAAATACTTGGACGAGTAGCCAATGTTGAGGATCTTCCACTGAGTGCAGCAGAAAGAAAGCTTATGAATGCATATAATGAGAAGCCTGTCCTTTCTCGGCCTCAGCATGACTTTTACTTGGTTAGTTTACTAAAAGAAGTCATGTATTATTTATCTTTTAACATTTTAAGTTTGTTAGCTGAGTAATTTCTGAATATTAAGAGCATAATATTTTGTCTTGTGAAATTGCCTGACTGCATCGATTCACAAATTGATTTGAGAGGCTAGTTAGGCAACAAATGATTGCATCTCCATTAAGTTCTAGGAACTAGAGAACACAAGATATTTTTGTTCGTTGGGATTTTGAATAAGCCCGAACCTGTACAGTAGAGCTTAATGCACAAACGGCAGAATTTCCTACTAGGTTCTCCTTTTCGTAATATAATGGAAAATCAAGTTTGTTGATGCATTTGCTATTCTTACGTAAATACAAATCTAGAATATCATTCTTTGGACGCACATATATTGAAAACAGTTTTTTATTTTTATTTTTGGAATTTTATTAACAAGGTTGATAAATTTTGGATTTCGGCTCAATAATTTTGTTAAGTTATTGCAAATATATAAATAACCAAGTTATATTTTTTAGAGCACTCCCACCAACACAAACTCAACCCCCTCAACTTGAAGACATCATACTTTTCTTCAAATAAATATATTTAAATAATAAAAAATGAGTTTGGTGCTGCAGGTTCTATTTTCTAACCGATCGTACGCTGTTTGACATTAAACATCTATTCCTTCCTGACAGGGAGAAAATTACCTTGAAATTGACTTGGATATGCATCGGTTCGGTTACATCTCAAGGAAAGGATTTGAAACATTCTTTGATAGATTGAAGTTGTGCGTGTTGGATGTGGGCTTAACAATTCAGGTAAAATATTCAGTAGACACTATTAATCATCCAAGTCGTAGGTTAAAAGACATTCACCTATCCATTTTGATTTTGAATCATCAGGGGAACAAACCTGAAGAACTGCCAGAACACCTGCTGTCCTGTATACGTCTGAGTGGAATCGACTATACCAACTACCATCAGCTTGCAGTCCATTAAATTATTCTCAATGAACCAATTCATTTCTATCTCCTTATCCCAGATTACAATATTGACATCACTTGCAATATAATTATATTATAAAAATCATTCTACATAAGAGGATTTTCACGTCGTGTAGATAGATAGCTTCAGTTGATATGACGGCATTTTTAGGGCACACAAATGTTCAGCAGCGATCACAGTCATGACAAAGTCCATCGCACCGTTGCCTGCTTCTGTGGGTTTAAAAAAAGTAAAGAAAGTCTTTTTATCTTGTCAATAACTTTGTTTTTTTTCTGTTGCAATAAGAAGAGGGAAAGAGAAATGAGGAGGAATATTTGATTTTATTGCTTCTTGTATTATGTGATATTTATTCTTCATTATAAATGCAAATACGCCATTGTTTGCCTGTGTCCATCTCATCTTGACATGGTGTACAATGAAATAGATTGTAAGTTATTGAAAATCAGCAGCAACTGCGTCAGTCTAAATGGTTTTATTCATCAAGTTTATAAGAACTTTCTGTGCTAGTGATGTTTGTTGCACCCTTCGAGTTCAATTTTCTTATCCCTCTCAAATTCTTATTTTGTTCTTTTGCTGTCCTATCGTGCATGCCATCACAGAATTAGTATCTGCATCTCCAGATTAACTATTATGTACGGATGCCGAACGTCATATAGAGATCAATTAAAATGCATCACGTCATCCTTGTGCTGGGTATTGCTGATGTAGGGCATTTTGGGTGATTTGCAAGTAACGTTTTGTATCCGATCACCGCACAGAATAATTTCTTAGTATGCAGCTATTCCTGATGGCTTGACAAATTTAAGCATTCTCCTTGCGAAATTAAATGTGTTGATTTAGGCTTCGTTTGGGACGGTTTTCTTGTTGCTTCTTAAAGCAACTTTATAGTACATAAATTTTAATTATTGAACTAAAAAGTCGATTTAAGAAGCAACAAGAAAGCCGTCCCAAACAAAGCTTTAATTGGGCATTTCTCGTATCATTATTTGTTAAAAGTTGCTTTAATATTCCTTTTTTTGGTCTACACTTTCGAAAGCACTTTTCTAAAAGTAGGTCAGCAAATATCCAAACCACTACCAACCTACTATCCAACCCTATTAACATCAAATTATTTTTATTCTTTATATTTATTATACTTTGTTCTTTAAAAATTTATCAAATTCTTAATTTTTATAAATAAATTTATGCTCATAATATCTATTTTATAATAAACTGTCCATCAGTTATAATGCTATAGAAAAAAATAATAATAAATAAGTGTTTTTTCATCTTTTGGAACGTAAAAAATATCAATTAAAAAATATAACCTGTTTTCAACCAAAACGTAAGTCCGGATGCAATAATTTGCCGATGAGGCATGAGAACTCTGTGATACCATATACAAATCTTCACACAAAAATCAACTATTATTATTATAAAAGGATATATTGCTATAAATATAATACCTCCTTATTCTTCTGCATTATAATACAGCTATTGTAAGCGTGGAAAGCAAATATGTTCCAGACAAACCGAACATTTTCAAGCTATTGCAAGTCAACTTCATACGTCATAAAATTATAATAAAATGTTATATAACCAATAGTCGCAAGTTCTGGCTCTTAAACTTTGAGATTTATATATATATATATATATCTTGTATGTTGTGCTCAAAATTGAGGAGAATATCAGTGCTGAAAATAAATTTGATAACGGTAATAAGTTCAATGAGCTAAATTTCTATTTTTTTTTTAATATAAAAATCATTACTTACGCTTAGTTTTCATTATTTTTTTCATAGATTTGTTAAAGATCACGAATGATTCTTGAAAAGATTCCAGAGAGTTCGAGAGTTTCTATTTTCTAGAATACAATGTGGCACTTGGATGATTTATCTTTGAACATTTTAGTGAAGCTTTATATTTTTTTTATATTATATTGAAGACAATGTAGCAATTTGAATCATCTGATGAAGGAACATTGTTTATTTTGAAGTCTTAGCGGGTGCACTGCCCAAGGCCCGCTGTTCACAAACACAATTTTTTTTAAATCATAAAAAATGATAACTATAAAAATGGTTAAAAATAAATATAAAAAAAAAAGATAAAAAGATATATACAGAATATTCTTTTTTGATATTAAGAAATAAAATTCAATTAAAGACAAGTTAATACTTGATGTGACTATTACTGTATTGAAAAATGAGTTTTTTTTTTGTTGGAGATGACCTAATCAATCTCAATTACATGGTTTGCTCTTGTTTGATTGCATGTTATCAGGAAACCTATAGGTTATTTATAGGGGTTTGAAAAATTGACACGACATGAAAATCCGACTGGAATTCGATCAGGTCTTTCGGTTTAGGGTCAACCCGATTTAAGAATGGGTCAAGTTTGGGTCCAGATTTTTAACCCATTTCAATTTTGGGGCCGGATTCGGGTCAACTTGAAAACCCATTTTAGACCCGATATTGACCAACACAACATGCGTACACGATTCGCTGTCACAACTCAAACGCTCGACTCAATGAGATGATGACTCGGGCCCTTGTTTTAGGTTTAGCAGTTTAACCTATTCATTACTTTATTTCAAGTTTTCAATTTGAGCCTTCGACGCTCTCAACTCTCAGTTCTCGCCTCTCTGGATCTGGCTTCTGCCTTGCTGCCTTTCTCTCCTCCACCTCCTGAGCCCTGCTTCTCGTCGGATCCTCTATCTTAATCCTATAGTGTGTTGTGTGCACTCTGTCCCTCTGCAGTATTATCATTAATACTATTTGATGCAATCAAAAATTTGGGAGAGGGACCCAAATTTTTGATCACAAAAAAAAGAAATCTTTCTAGAGAATAAAAGATACAATAACTCACAAAAATTAGACTAATTAGACAAAACAAACTTTAATATTATAAAATAAAGAAAGACTTACAAACGACTAAATTGACTCTTACAAATGACTCAAATGACACTTACAAGACTCTTTCAAAACACCTAAAAGTTGCTTTCCAAGAGAAGAAGGATACAGGTGGAATGATTACTATGGAGAGAAGAAAGAGATTAGGAGACGAGACGAAGGTTGGAAAGAGCCCGCAGGATTCCCATAGGAGGAGGGGAAGAAGATTGGAAAGAGCCCGCAGGATTTCCAAAACAAAAAACCTCTCAGGTTTTTGTCCAAAAATAACTCACATCATTCTCTTTTTACTACTTTTAAAACATCTACTATATATAGGCATAAGAAGAGGAATGCCAACAGCCATCAACCTTGCTAAAACAGCCAACAAAACAGCCTACAGCTTCCCTAAACAGCCAATCAAAAACAGCCAAAAACCTTGCTAAAACAGCCAACAAAACAGTCCACGGCTTCACCAAAACAGCCAACCAAAAACAGCCAAAAGTTTCCAAGTTTCCATGAAGAAATGAAAAGCCAAGAGGCACACTTGTTGAATCCCAAGAGTCCATGAACAAAGCCACGGAACCAGCCAGGGACAGCACAAACCGTAGCATCAGCATAGGCAGCATTTAATTCACGGTCAACAGAGAGGATGCCAAGGCGGTAAAGAAGACAGCACCCGAAGAGGCACCTCACACCCGATGCAGCCAGCCGTGAGGGAATTTTCCAGAGAAGAAAAGGGGCTGCAGCAATTTAATTTCAAGAGGAATGTGAAAGAGCAAATTCCACCCACCAATTCTCTTTCCAATCCTTAATTTTATAGCAAGCCATTAGCTCATAATGAGCTACTTCCCCACTAGAAATTAATGAGCTTGGCACAACTAAAGTTTAACTTCATAAGCTCAAACCGAAATAGCTAAAGCCCACATGAAATTAGCAAACATCAAAAAGAAGAGGGAAAAGATGAAAAGACAAGAAAATGAAGAGAAGGAGAGGGGGAAGATGAAAAGACACAAGGCAAGAAAATACAAGAAAAAAACTCAACTTGTGTTGACCCCCCCCTTTGCATACATCAAACTCCCCTACTTGAAGAACTCATCTCCCGATGAGTTGGCTTTTGATTTCTTCCGAGGAGGCGAAGCCTGAGCATCTGGCTCTTGATGAATTATCTGCTGTTGATTTCCTTGAGGCGGAGCGTACAGATCATCCAGATCTTCGAGTTTTTCGCCAAATCTTTTTAGAATCTCATCTTGCTCTTTTTCAAATTGCTGTTGTAGAAATCTTTTCCACTTCTCGAATTTTTGATCACATAGGAACATGTGATATTGAAGCTTGTATAAACGGTCTTGAAGCGGATCAGTAGAATCACCTTCGGTAGGAATCCATCTGTCCAACGGGAGAGGGACATCAGGATTTTCTTGATTAATCTCCTCCATGATTGAAGCCATTTTTTTGTTATTTTCCATTTTTTTTTTTACTGACTAAAAAAAGACTCAAAAGACTCCACCAAAAAAAAGACTTAGACCCAACTTAAGACTCTTGACAACAAGACTTACTAGACTCACAACTTGACTTTGACTTGAAGACAAAGAAAAGACTTGACAAACTACAAAGACTCAAATTTGACAAACTAAAACAAAACCTAGGACTACCTAAACTTGCTCTGATACCAAATTGATGCAATCAAAAATTTGGGAGAGGGACCCAAATTTTTGATCACAAAAAAAAGAAATCTTTCTAGAGAATAAAAGATACAATAACTCACAAAAATTAGACTAATTAGACAAAACAAACTTTAATATTATAAAATAAAGAAAGACTTACAAACGACTAAATTGACTCTTACAAATGACTCAAATGACACTTACAAGACTCTTTCAAAACACCTAAAAGTTGCTTTCCAAGAGAAGAAGGATACAGGTGGAATGATTACTATGGAGAGAAGAAAGAGATTAGGAGACGAGACGAAGGTTGGAAAAGAGCCCGCAGGATTCCCATAGGAGGAGGGGAAGAAGATTGGAAAGAGCCCGCAGGATTTCCAAAACAAAAAACCTCTCAGGTTTTTTGTCCAAAAATAACTCACATCATTCTCTTTTTACTACTTTTAAAACATCTACTATATATAGGCATAAGAAGAGGAAATGCCAACAGCCATCAACCTTGCTAAAACAGCCAACAAAACAGCCTACAGCTTCCCTAAACAGCCAATCAAAAAACAGCCAAAAACCTTGCTAAAACAGCCAACAAAACAGTCCACGGCTTCACCAAAACAGCCAACCAAAAACAGCCAAAAGTTTCCAAGTTTCCATGAAGAAATGAAAAGCCAAGAGGCACACTTGTTGAATCCCAAGAGTCCATGAACAAAGCCACGGAACCAGCCAGGGACAGCACAAACCGTAGCATCAGCATAGGCAGCATTTAATTCACGGTCAACAGAGAGGATGCCAAGGCGGTAAAGAAGACAGCACCCCGAAGAGGCACCTCACACCCGATGCAGCCAGCCGTGAGGGAATTTTCCAGAGAAGAAAAGGGGCTGCAGCAATTTAATTTCAAGAGGAATGTGAAAGAGCAAATTCCACCCACCAATTCTCTTTCCAATCCTTAATTTTATAGCAAGCCATTAGCTCATAATGAGCTACTTCCCCACTAGAAATTAATGAGCTTGGCACAACTAAAGTTTAACTTCAT
The DNA here is from genome assembly GCA_019514585.1 of Dendrobium officinale. Taxonomy (NCBI): domain Eukaryota; kingdom Viridiplantae; phylum Streptophyta; class Magnoliopsida; order Asparagales; family Orchidaceae; genus Dendrobium; species Dendrobium officinale. The sequence continues at coordinate 38,518,557 of CM033694.1, forward strand.
AAGCTCAAACCGAAATAGCTAAAGCCCACATGAAATTAGCAAACATCAAAAAGAAGAGGGAAAAGATGAAAAGACAAGAAAATGAAGAGAAGGAGAGGGGGAAGATGAAAAGACACAAGGCAAGAAAATACAAGAAAAAAACTCAACTTGTGTTGACCCCCCCTTTGCATACATCACTATTCTGAGTTTTGTCATTTAGATTTTAGGGTTATTCTTATTCACACTTTTAGTTTAGAGATTTCTTCCATCCAATTTGAAGTAGTTAATGTTTTGGTTTTTCAGTTTTAGACTTTTTGCATTGAGATTTGAGGGCTTTGAGCCTTTGATATGCTGGTTAGGGCATCATTTTTTCCCCATTATTTCTGTTTGATTTTTTAGGGCTTTGTATATTTTAGAGTTTTTAAATTCTGTTGTTAAAAGGTTGTACGAATTCGAGCGAGTTTAGCTAGTATCACTCGTCATGAATTTTTTAGGATTTGTCACTTTGTCTGTTGTTTCCTCTCTATGCCTGTGTTTGTGGTCAATGGTGGCCCTGGTAGGGATAAATGCTAAACATAAAAATAAGAAATACATGTAACATTTTGATATTTAGGAAGTAATACATGTTGTTATTTTGATAATTTGATATTTAGAAAGTTGTGTTTCATAGTGTTATTTTGATAAAGGATGAGCTAGATATATTACATTTATGGAAAAGCAATCAGTATAGGTTCGTTGAGGTTTTTGCAATGACTCGTGATGTGTTGTGTGTTAAAATAACAACAGCAGCCTTCGAGAGTTCCTTCAATAACAGTGGTAGAATTCTAGATCAGTATCAAATTGCACTGAAACATGATATTGTTGAGGCTTTGGTTTGTATAAAAGATTGGTTGTATGGAGATCATGGTGCAATATCATTCAAACCTTACTTAAATTAATATCTTCTACAAGAAAAGTCTTTAATGTTTATATTTCTATTTGTTGCAGTGCTACATGAACCTTAACTTGAAGCTGTGACGAAAAATATCCTAAATTTGATGGTAGAACAAGTTCAAGGAGAAGTTGGGGAATATGATGTTATTAGATAATTAATGGATTTAGTAAAGACATATATAAGAACTGTAATTTGAATATTTGATGGCTAGCTAACAGCTGCTGGCTTGTCGCAACTTGTACTGTTTCTATTTTTTTCTTATGCAGAAGCAATAAAACTACTACAGCAGTTCATTATATATTTATATCTACAGTATGCTTAGATGCTTTTATCAGTCATTACACCTGCTTAACAATGAGTCAATGAGTATTACCAAACAAGTCTGCTGTTGGGAACATCAAAACATGACTACATGAGTCATAATTTGTTTTTAAATATTGGTTTTTGCTGATGTTAAAATTTTTTTTTGGCAAGTGCTGAATTTTAATTGCAAATGTTGAGTTCTCTGTGCCTGTTCTGTGCTGATTTTTGACATGATTTTTAGGGAAATTAGCAAATTTGATGACTTTAGAACACAATGCACATATCTATTAAGGGGACTCTTAGCAATTTGGTGTATACATGACACATGGAAGTCTATACATGCATTGAGCAAATCAAGACCATACTCCAAGAGAAAATAACTTTGCAACATGGTCCAACGCTACAAATTAATTCAAGCATGCTTCATATGTATGCCCACTTGCAATGTCTAAAAAAATTCAACAATATTTTATCGTTCATCATATCCTAACAAAATTTCAATTGTTGAGTGCATGCAACCAAAACTTGAGATGGACAAACTTCCACTTATAATAACACAATGTCATCACATAGCTGATTTTAACTAAGTTTAATAAAGGTTCCAATAAATCTTATGCCATGGGTGTTTCAATCGATATCCATTGCATTCCTCCAAACTAGCTATAACATTAAGGACAAAACTCTACTAATCATGTTTTATTCATTCATATTCAAGATGAAAGTATATGTAGAATGATTTTTGGGACGTCATTTGTGAAAGATCTAAACTTCGCACTAAGTTTGATCTACCATCATGAGCGACACAATCACACAATTATTTTTTTTAACAATAAGAGTGTCGTCTAACATTGGTATCTATATATGCAATAAACTTATGAAGCAAGTAGAATGATGTGACATAATCTTTACACTTCATAATATCAAACATGTTCATAATTTTTCAAGGTTCAAAAAAGTATGGAAAACATTGCATAGATATAGTTCATAGATGATAGAAGAAGTGGGTGATGAAGAGATAAGAGGAGGAAGAAACGAGGAAGAAACGAGGAAGAGAATGAAGGAAGAAAGAGGAAAGAGAGAAGGAAGAGGAAGAGTGGGAAGAAGAAGAAGAAGGGGAAAGGTGCAGGAATTTCACCTTGCGAGCAAAGAAGAGCGAGGGCTCGGCTTCGGCGCGCAGCGGCTAGGGATGGAGGTCGATGAACCTTCGGGTGAGAGAGGCGAACGGAAAGGGGGAGAGGAGGCTTCCGTCACGAGCAGAAAGAAGGCGACGACGGAGGGTTCTTCAGACTTCTCTCGTGCAAAAGGGAAGAGACCGAGAGGATAGCCGAATGCCTTTACATGTCCGATTCTTCTGAAGCAAATATGCAGACCCAATTTGAGTCAATTAGGGAAAAAATTAAGCTTAAACCAGACCCAATTTGAATCAATCTATACCGATTTGGGCTCAATTGTGTTCTATCGTATTAATTTGTTGAAATTAATTGTGAGTAAATATTGAATATTTGACTCAAATTAGGTTCGACGAAACTCAATCTCAATCGAGCTTAATGGAATTTTGTGACTCAACTTGAGTCGTCTTGAACTCAAATTGGGCTCGAGAAGACTCAATTAAGTCAATCGAACACGCTCGAAAAGAAAATTGCAATAAAAAATGAGGTCAAAAGCGGCATTTGTGTTAGCTTTGATCAAGAGCAAATATTGTATTAAGCTTAATGCAAAGTGCAAACTACCACCTTGGATGATAATAGATAATTAGAAATATCAAAAATTCAATATTTACTCACTTTTTATTAATGAGTTGGATGATTTCCTTGAGTTTTTCATTAAGGCTTTCTAGTTGTATTGTCTCATGAATCATGATTTAGAATTATATATGATTAAGACTTTTTAAGTGTTTAACAATCTTCCTTTTGCATTTAATTCAACTTCAAGAGTATAAGTTTGAGCTTGTAAGGTTGTAATTTGAGCTTGTAAGTTGTAATTTGACTATTTGAGTTTCTAATTTTAGATTATTTGGTTTGTAATTTAAGCTTGTAAGTTGTAATTTGAATTTAATTGTAATATTTTATGTGTAAAAATTGTAAAGTTTTAATAAAATTTACCTCTTGACACTTGCCAAATGATGTTTTTGCAGTATTAATTTAATTAATGTATCATACTCCGTGTCTGATCGGGTTGACTCAAATCCAAACCTGGTCAGGCTCGAGTTAGTGACACAAAATTCAAAACCAGGTCAGGTTCAAGTCAGGTCAAAACTAGCGGGTCAATGCAGATTGGACCTAAAACCGACCCGTAGACACGATTTAGCAGCCCTAATTATTCATAGCTGATCTTAGGCCATTAATATTGCTGAATAGTTGATCCTACAGGACACCTGCAGTTGCAACATAGTTGATCTCTTGGACTACTTAACGAATCTTTCCCAAAGACCATTAATATTGCTGGAGTCCTTGCATTGCTCAACACTTCGTTAAGTTGCCAGACTTCTTTTCCTATTGCTGCAGTATTTACAACTTACAAATTTTAAAACTATGTATTTATTTTATTCTTGACTGCTAATGTCCAAAACACCATATGAAACAATCTAAAATTGACAGTTTCATGTTTTGTTCGGAACGGTTTTCTTACTGCTTCTTAAAGCGATTTTCTAATTCAAAAATTAAAATTTTAATATTAAAAAATTACTTTAAGAAGCAATAAAAAAACCGCCTCAATCTTTTATTTGTTGCTTTAGATGAAACAATAGATTAAAAGAAGGCAAACACCACTCTTTAGATGAAACAATATTAGAATTCAATAAATTAGATATCCTCAGCTGAGTGACAGAGCTTTCTCAAAGTCACAGAGGTTCTTTTCTTCTGAATAATTTCCCTTCCCTTCCATGTCTGAAATCCTTCTTTCCGATTGATCTCATGCTTCCATGAATAACGAGCTTCCCCGTATATCAACAAGAGTGAGCCAGGATTTAGTAGAACGGGAATCTTAACTAGAGAACCATCTTGTCCTCCTTGAGCCTTATGTGAACAAGTCTCTTGATCAGCTCTAGAGAAATGCATCACACACTCTGATTCCAATGAAACGATAGCAATTCCATCCTCAAATCGCAATAAATCGACATGAGCTGATATTCCCTACAAAAGGAATGGGATTTCTCAGATTTTTTTAATGTTTCCGAGTGCACAACTAGCAAGTAAAAATTTCATGAAAATGTGGAGTACAGAAGCACAAAATTGATAAATAAAATTAATAAAGATACAAATGGAGACTAAAATTCAAGTAAAAGAAATTACAAATTGCAAACATAAGTAAATCATCACACACAGCTCATCTTGCTCTGTTGGTTGGGAGCTTAGGCTATCAACTAAGAGGTCTTGGGTTTGAGTCTTGTGTATATGATGTGTGTGTGACTCTGCCCTAATTGACATAAATGTTCTAAAAAAAAAAGTAAACCATCACAGCATTTATTATTAGAACATGTTGAAGGAAACTAATATATAATTTTAGCAGGGTACCACAATGATTTTAGAGTTTATTTTTTTAATTTTTGGATAGGAGGAAAGGTGAGTGTCAAAACATAAATTTGATATAGGCAGAATTCAATATGAGGATTTTGATAATAACTTCCAAGATCCTTAAAAATTAGACTGGTTTGCACTCACAAATGGTGTAGAGATGATGTTTATAACAATAAATTTTACATGCCTAGATTCACAGGTCGAAAAAACACAAAAACAAATCCTATGCATAAATGGAAAACAACACTTCCACAATGAAATACATTCAAAGAAACCTCTGTAAGAGGAAAAATTATTCTGTGTGGAGTCCGGACGGAAAAAACCATCTGAATTGTTGAGTATTTGTAAATACTCAGTAAATACTCAGCAAATACTCCAAATTGAGTATTTACAAATACGCAGCAAATCCGGACAGTTCTCCTCGTCCGGACTCCGTACAGAATAATTTCTCGTAATAAAAGATGGTACAGAGCACCTTTGCATAATAACCTCATAACTATTGTCATGCTAGTTTATTGGAAAGACACATTCATAGAAATGCACATTGCCAACTGAATGATAAAAATACATTGCTATGAGAAGACAATGCAATACATGACCCTTCAATTCATTAATTTGATTGTATTTAAACTGCCAATCCAAGTGATCTATTTCTTCACATCTTAATTAGGGATGTAAAACAAACTAGTATACTAAATAAAAAACTCAATGCTTGCTCATTTAAAACTTAATAATGTTTGTTTATTTAATTAATTGAAGAATTTAAAACTAATAAATTTGACATGTAACTTTGAGTCATTTAATTATGCTTGTAAACATAATCTTTCAACAAGTAGCTTGTTAAAAGCTTAATAAAATGCTTATTTAATGATGATTTGTTTTTTAATTTAATTGCTTATTCTATGTTCTTATATTAGTTTTTTTATGTTCTATGTACTTCAAGAAATATATAAGAGGTATAAGTATGATTAAAATTTTGAGTGAATAGCTAAATGAATAGATTAAAAATCTCATTTTATTTTTTTTACCATTCATATCCCATAAAAACCTTAAAAATATTGAATGAATTATTTCAATTTTTTAGAAAATTTATGAATACATTATGTTTAGTAATAAGGTTATATAATTACATAATAGACATCCCACATATAATTATGCTTGACTTTAGTTGGATTACATCCCGAATTTGATAATAAAATTAAAAAAAACAAGCTTGAACAATTTTTAAAAACTCAAAATGTTAAAGTTAACTTGAACTAAATACCAAAAATAAATTAGATTTAATTGGATAGTATTTAACTCGGCTTGACTCATTTACAATCCTAATAATCTACTTTCATAAATAACAACCATACCTCATAATTTTCTTTCGCCTTATCCATAAGTTAAAAAAACATTAAAACAAATGTTTTTTTTACACCGATTAGAGCTAATTCAAAAAAAGAAAATAAATACAATAACAAATTTTAATAAATACCAAAAGTTCCTTCTTCCATCCATGACAAATAGACAAATCATTATTATAGCACATTTTGAACTAGAAAAACAATCCTAAAATTAAAATACTAATGGTTCTTAGATTATGTTTTATTTAATTCAGCTTTCCACGAACACTTCCCCTTGGCCCACGAAAGAAAAAAAAATACTTGTTCGAGAAAGTTGTAACAGAAAGGGATGAACGACCATCCTCCCTAAAACCTCACTTGCTTGGAGGCATATGGAAGCTCACGCAACACAACCGTCCAGTAGAGCCAAAACCAATCATTACAGTCACAAGAGGCGCAAGCATGACGTCCTGGAAGCAAACGTGCAAAGCATCTCTTTTCAGATATCACTTATCCTAGTCACCCCCTTCATCTAGAGAACTTAAGTTCAAACCCTAATTATTTCCTTTTCTGCTTATTCACATCTTATTACTCTCCTCACTCTGAGTAAGTAATAACCATTTGAACTTACATCCACTACCCCAAAATATCTTTCTATGAAACCCTGCCCTACAGCATCATAAGTTCTTTGCGGTGAAAGAAGCAACTTGATTGTTGTCCGCTTAGGATGTTAGTAGAAGGGCAATTTAGATAGTGGTGAAATCGGGATTCAAGGTTTTGACATATTTGATATTGAAACTTTTAGGCTATTAAAGTGCAAGTTTACCTTGAAGAAAAATAAGAAGGATCTCCAAATCAAAGATTTGAGATGTTAGAAAACTAATTGTGACGTTTTTATGAATTTTAAATCAATGGTTAATGAGTTATAATACTTCTAATCCTATTGCTCATGGCAAAAACAATTGTCTTCGTATATTGCGGTTTTTGGCTAGTGTATCTTAGGGTTATTGAAGGGTTGAGGACTTGGAGGGTTATTGAAGGGTAGAATCTTCAAGAGATTCAAGAGATTGAATGTGTTTAAGGTTGAAGAGAGTTAGGCTCGAGGCGTATTGGAGATGAAACTTGTGTCATGAAACTAAGGACTCACAAAAACCCTAGGGGATCATACTCCAAGCTTTTTCACATGAACTTTGCACATGCAAAATATTTTTTATTCAATAAATCAAAAAGTACAAAATAATATCATGTTCATAGGCCCTTTTCAAACCTAGACAATTTTAAAAAGTCTTAAAAGCTAATAAAATACTATTACATAATTGATGATTTGCCCTAATACAAAAAGAAAGAAAATAAGAAAAAAAAAAAAAATTTAATGGCCAAATAACACTACATATAGGTAAGAAAGATGAAAGCTATTGTTCAGCACAAACAAATATCAAGCAAATAATACACACCGTTTAGATAAAAAATAATAATAATTATATTTAATGCAAAAATTTACCATGCAAAGTAACGCAAAAATTTACCAAGCTACTTTGCTAAAATACACATTACTGCTATCAAGTTTTGCAGGAATACATTAATATAATTAGTAGATAAAAGAGAAATGCTCACACCTCGCCTGGTTTGTACACATTTGTAATTAGCTGATCAAAAAGTGGTTCTCTCCACAATAAATCGAACGGTAGTGGTCCAGATTCTTCCATTTGTTGTTCTTTACAATCTAATTCTAGGCCATCAAGAGAAATAGTCTCACCGTAGCATACTGCCTTCTGAATCAATCTCGAAAGGTCAATAGCCCAATTAGGAAGATCTCCAAACTTCATGGCCTACAAATATGACACACACATTAGAGAAATATCATATTAGAAGATGCAAAACAAATTGTGAATTTAAAGTTTTCTTTAAATAAAAACACTTTTTGTCATTTTAAAGAAGAGAAAGTTGAACTTAATATCTAGATGTCGATATTCTAACAGCATGGTCCACACAAGAAGATTTAATAAAGATAAATAAATTCTTGGTATGACATACTAAGAAGAAGGAGAATAAAAAAGGAATAAAAAAAAGAGTAATAAATAGGTGAGACGGGTAGGATGAATGTGGATTTTGGTTATTTGAGGGGAATGTTAATGTTAGTATTCCAATAAGAAAGATCATTTTATTGATCTCGATACTTATCCAATAATCATCTTAGTAGTAGTCTTGGTATATCATCTTCATCTTTGACATTTATTCCCATTTTTTAATAACAAATATATAAATGAAGCTCACACCACAAAAGCTAAGCGGATTCAGATTCCAAGCCTACCCAAGTTCTGTTGTTGGAGTCAAATTTGTCCATAGATATACGCGAACTTAACATCCAAGACTTGCAAGGCTCATATGATAATAGAAGATCGAAAGAAAAAGAGAAAAAGTAACAAAGTGAAAAAGAGAGAGATTCTAATAATTGTATTCTTGAATCAAGTACTCCCTAATGATTTCCTCAAAATTTCCCAATAACCTCTTATTTATTGGATTATGGGGTTATAGAAAAAGCTATATAAAGAAAAATATTCATTTACAAAAGATGTGTAGCCCAAAAGTATGTAGCTAAGAAAATATAACTAGTATATGGTCAATTGGCATGTGGACAATCACAAGTGACAAGTAGACTCGCCAAATGACTAGTGGCAAGCATTGTGTGCTGAGTAGGCACATCAATGAGGGGTAGTAATTGGCGTGTAGCCCCGCCGAGTGACAAGTGGCAGGTAGACTTTGAAGAGTGATCCTTGATCCTTGGCGAGTGCACATTGGCCTTCAACAAGGGCACATTTAACTTTCCTAGTCTTAAGGCTGATTGAGCTTAATCAAGCCAAGCCATTAGCATATTCAGATATACATTTAATTCTTTGATTCTCCTATATCTTTGGAGAGTGACTTACAAACATGACCTCTCTTTTGAATGATTTGAAATTATTAACTTCTAAGTTTATTGGAAATATCTTCCCCTTAGAGGGAAAACTAAAGTTTTTTTTTTTTTTTTAAAAAAAGATATTTTGTTAAGCATAAACTTTCCTTCTTCGGGAGGCTTTGGCTCTCCTGTAGGTCATGTGCCTGGGGGCTTTAGTTTGTCTATAGGGAATAGTCTTAAACTCAAGTCAATCTACCTTTTCTATGATTAGCCAAGAACTCTCCTTTTAGTAAATAAGTTTCCCCAAGTCATCAATATGTAAACTCTATAATGAAGTTAGTCAAAAGTTAATTATTGAGTTTCTACATTCAACTTGTTTTAATTTTTCTCATACTTCATCCTTTTATATATAGAAAATCTTTTCTAAGAGAAGAACAAGTTCACCTCATTTTTGTACTTTATTATAATGAATTGTTGAACTCGCTCATTGATGTATTTAGTTCATAGGTAAGTTGAACACTCCCTTGACGAGTTCAATTTTTGGACAAGTTGAACTCTCCATTTATAATTTTAATTTTTGGAGAAGTTGAACTCTCCCTTGCCAAGTTTAATTTTTGGACAAGTTGAAATGAGTTGACTATGGAGGATGTTGTTAGGCCTGACGAGTAGGCTTAACGAGTGGACTTGATAAGTCCTTGCTAAATTCTAAGTGTTCCTTGAGTATTTGCAACTCCTGTGCTCTGGTGCTCTGCTTCTTGTAGCTCTTGGTTTTTGGTCCCTAATATCAATCCACACTCACCACACATTCGAGGATGTTGGATCCAAATTTATTCATGAATGATACTCAAATCTTACTTCCAAGACTTGCAAGACTAACATCACAATAGCATATAGAGAGAAAAAGAGAAAAAAATAAAAGAGTAAAAAGAGAGAAATTATAAGAATTGTATAATAAATATGTTCCAAAAGACTTCCTCCTCCTTTGAAATTGCCTGATGATCCATTATTTATAGTATTATGGGGCTACAGAAAAAGCTGTGTAAACAATATATTCATTTGCATAAAGAGTGTAGGCCAAAAAGTATATAGCTAAGAAAATATAAAAACATACATGAACAATTGACATATGGACAATCACGAGTGATGAGTTTACCCTCTAAGGGATGAGTAACAAGAGACAAGTGGCGAGTAGGAGTGCTGAGTGACAAGTGGTGAGTAGGCCCGCCAAATGATGGGTGGCGAGTAACAAGTGTCGAGTAGCCTTTGACAGGTGATCCTTAATCCTTGGTGAGTATTCCTTGGCCTTCGACGACCATATGTTTAATATTCCTCATCTCAAGGCAGATTGAACTTGATTGAGCCAGGCCATTAGCATATTTGGATACATGCCTGGCTTTTCCACTAAAACAATCTAAGCATCACCAGACAACTTGTAGTCAATAATCTTACTTATACCTAATTGTGAAATCAATATCAAAATCCACTTGTCTGGAGACTCACCCCTCAATGAAGTACCAAAGCATATCTCAACTATCAGTTCCTAATATCTTTGTATGTTAGACTCTTTTGGTCATCTCATTGCCCTAGGTCAATTGATCACACCATAAACATCACCAAGAAAAATTTTATCCAATATGTTTATGTCGAACAAATAAATTCTGTGATTTGAATAAAAACTAGTGAAAAAATAATAATAAAAAAAAGTTTGTGACAATTCACATAGTATTTAAATGGAAAAAGAAAAGAGTATTATATAAGTGATAGAGATTTCTATTTCATTTCTAATAAGTTCAAAAAGAAAATGGAGAAAATAAAACACCTGATTATAAGAACTCTCTGTGAACAATCCTTCTGCAAATAAAAAACATAATTAGATTGGAAAACATCATTTTGGTTAAGGAAATGTAAACATAACTACTGGATTTACTATTCACATATTTTCTACTTTTCCCTGTTGCATTCACCGGAGCAAAAGAATCATTTTGTTATAGAAATAGTCTATTCTACAGTAGCATAGGTTACATAAACTTCTATCTTCCACCAATATAAAGGAAAACTCTAAGAACAATTTTCTCAATTTTTTTATCATAACTTTATAATGTAGCGTCTACTTAAAAATAGAAAGGTTCGAGTAGTTGCAAACAATATCTCCAACAGGAATTAAAAAAAAAAAATTTGAAGTAAAACTTGAGGAAATATGCCTACATGATTTAACAATAGTAACAGAAGCATATGGAAACTACTCAATCAAAATGAAGAATTTCATGTGAAAAGTTGAGATAATTTTACCATGGCACATCAACAAAGAAATCATATATGCAAAGCTCACACAAAAGTACGTATAACTGGTTATTCAGTTTTAGAGATACTTACGCACTAGTCGGAGAAATTATTCTGTGCATAGTCCGGACGTAGCTCTTTGTCCGAACTCCAATAAAATCGCAACACCTGGATTGTAATTTGTACACGTGGATATTCATTTCTATTTCGCATTTAATTTTTTTCTTGCCAGCCCAACCGACCCGGCCTAGAAATTTTCAAATATTATGGTTTAGAATTGGCGCTCTTTTTTTAAAATAAATACCACGAAAGTTCCGTATTTTTTAGGATTTTAGCTCAATAAACATTTCATAGTTGCTGAGAAAAAAGAAACGAGGAAAAGAAAATGAATATGAAGACTGGTTCGGAGGAGGAAAATGATGAATATGAAGATTGGTTTGGAGGAGGAAAAGCCGATGAATATGAAGACTAATTTGAAGGAAAGGCCGATGAAGAAATGAGGAATGATAATTTTTTTCTGTACACTTTGGGAATATGTGGGGGTCCGAGGGGGCAGCGGCTGCCCCCTAGAGGGGGTTTTAAGGAGGCAACGCCACCTAGCGAGGTTCGACCTGAGTGTACAGAAAAAAAACTACCATTCCTCGTTTCTTCATATGTTTTTCCTCCAAACAAGTCTTCATCTTCATTGGTTTTTTCTCCTCCAAACCAATCTTCATCTTTATTGATTTTCCCTCCTTTGAACCAATTTTCATCTTCATTGGTTTTTACTTGTTTCTTCTTTCTCAGCAGCTATGAAAAGTTTATTAAGCTAAAATCCTAAAAAATATAAAATTTTCACAGTATTTCATTTAAAAAAAGAGCGTCAATCCTAAACCCTAATATTTGAATAGGAAATTTATGGGTCAGGTCAGTCGGGCTAGAAAGAATTAACTAAATGTGAAATAGAAATGAATATCTACTTGTACAATCCAGGTGTCGTGATTTTATTGGAGTCCAGGCATAGAGCTACGTCCAGACTCCGCACAGAATAATTTCTGGTCGACAACTAGAATGGAGCTTTACTGTAAATTGTAAAGGAGAATTATTGAACTATACAAGAATAAGTTATAAATGCTCTCCTGTGTACCATAAAATCCTGAATCAACTACAAATACGTGACAAATATATTTTCTACAACAGTAATAAAAGGTTTTGTCTGAAGCCTCCCCTTCCTCTTTCCCGTGTTATCCCATTGAGACTTATGGGGCACTACAATAGAGGTGCAGAACTGCAAAATTTTCCGAACTTCCACCAAGGGAAAGTGGTCCCTTTCCACCTGTGTTAGGCCAATGGGGAGCAGTCCAATCTCCACAAATCTTAGGACACGGGATCCCCTTTATGCATGCTAAGAAACCCATTCTTTTAGGGTAAGACTTAGTGCAGGAACCAATTGGTTAGAAGAATCGTACACAGGAATGGGAAGTGATTGGATAGAAAGAGCTGGAAGCTCTATAGGGTAGTTTTTGGGGATTGTGGAAGAAGATTGCTTCTTCACAAGTTAATCCCTGTCGAAGAGACAGCTTCATCGACATTAAAATGTGATTTTGGAAAAACATCTGCAAAAGCACAATTAAAACCCTGCAAAGGCGATCCTTATTATATAGCATCCATGAAACAGATAATTCTCTACAATAACATTGAAAAAAAAAAAAAAAAGATAACATCTGGCAATGTGTAGACGATGGATTTTCCCCGTTGGGTAGTGGCATACAGCTATACCTCCATGAATCGCTGATAAAAGGAGTGTTTGATGTTCTTTAGGAAGGAAGTCACGGCACAGCCATAAGCCATCAATCCCTTCCACAGGTTCCCATCCGTAAATCTCGCCTTCTTCCACCTTCCAAGATTATGAGAAGCAGATCGAACAGAACATGAGGGCGAATAGAGAGAGAGAAAGAGAAGCAGTGCGAGTTAGGGGTACGAACCGCCGGGCAAAGGGCATCATCACTGCTATCCGATGATTCACCAAATGCGCAAGCAAGGACTTGCTGCTTATACTGGTCGTCGTCGTCTTCCTTCATTGTTTGGGCGGGGGTTATGTGGTAGCAGGATTTATTCAGGATGCAAGCCAAATCCAGGATTTCTCTACCATAAATTCAATAGTTCGGTTGTTTAAATTCAGATTCTTTTTCGGCGAGGGTTTCGGGCAGAAGCGGAAGGGGAATAGAAATACGACGGTGTGAGCGCCTCAAGCTTTTTATTCCGTCGGCATCGCCGGTGATATTATATTTAAGGGTTTTTTAAATCATACCTATTACATATTTAAAACCCAAAATTTAAATATTTTATATATACCACTCCAATCCAAACTTAACCTCAAAAATACCACTCCATCTCACTCTGTTTCTTCTTTGCTTGGTTTCATGCTATCCGCATGAGCAGTTAAAATCCCTAAAATCCTTCGACTTTTCCCACCGAACGCCTGAGGATCAATGAGCAGATAAAATCTCGTGCTCCTTCCACTCTTACCACCGAAACGAAAACTAAGGTAAGATCTGCTCCTAAACTCCACCATTTCATCTATTTTCCCCATAATTTCTTCAGCTCATTCGTCGTTCGTGATGGGAGATTAAATCTGTAGAAGTTGTAGTCTTCTCAGCCGGAACAGGTTAGATCTGCACATTATCAGATTTCTGTATTTTCATATTTATGTACTTCTCATTTTCAGATTTTAGTTTAGATCTGCTTTTTCCTTTTAGATTTCAGTTTTTTTGTATTTCGCAAGAGTAAGAAAAAAGCCAGAGCAGGTTTGTGTGCTTCTCTATCCTGTTTTACATTTTTTTTTTGTTAATTTCTTTATCCTGATGTTGCCGTCAAAGAACTAATATGTAGGATTTTTTTGGATAGCAGTGAACATAATAAGGAGTTTGACGGCATAGTTGCTTCAAATGAGTTCATCAAATTCATCTTCTACGAGGCGCCCACATTGTCAAGTTTACTGCTACTGTCATCTTAAATGTGTTTTATATACTTGCTATCATGGACCCAATTCTGAAAGGCAATTTTATAGATGCATGAATAATCTAACGGAAGACAATTGCAGGTACTTTAAATGGACAGACGACGTAGAAGAGACATCTTATGGTGTACCTAATGAAGTTGAAGGCTTTGAAGCTAGGATGTCTAAGAAGCTTGACTTGATCATCTTGTTGATGAAAGTCTTTATTGGTGTTATTCTTGTTGACATTGCTATCCGTATTTATTTAGTTTAATGTGTCATGTCGAAGTAGTCCAAATGATGTAGAAGTCTATTGTATGGTTGCTGTGTACTTGACCATGAATGTTTTGATGAAGTCTATTGCACCATTTTGTAAGTTTTTTACTAGTGAATGAATTATCAGCTTGTTGCTCAAGTTATGATCACCTTGTTCATGCTTTACGTGCAAGTAGTTATGATTCATGCTTCATTTCAAGTAAACTGGGAAGTTACGGTTGGATTACAGCAGGTTACAGAACTTCGTGCAAGTAAATTTCACAACCAAATGTAAACCGTGCCAATCCAATCCGACAGCAGCAGCTTTTGCCAAAATTTACGATTGGATTACTTAGATTTGCCAAAATTTACTGCAACAGAATATAATTTTGCCAAAATTTACTGCAATAGAATAATGTTTAAATCAATCTCTGATACTAAAATATAAAGATAACCGTTCAGTACCGTGAACCATTCAGTACTGTGGTTGGCTAACAATGTCTCATTAAATTATGAAAGATCGTTATGAAATATCATGATGCAGCTGCCCAAACCAATATGAGAACAATTAATATGAGGAGCAGTTTTATAACAAATGCCAAGAAAATATGTAATTGTGCATATTTTCATAACAAAACAGGTTTAACAACAAAACCGACAGCAGCATCTTCCGTATGAGCTCTGCCTTGCTTCTAGGTTTAACAAAACATTTGTTTCAAAATAATCAAAATTACAATTTAGTTTGCATAAGCATATTCAGAAACACATTTGTCTCAAAACCCATCAACATATGGATACTCATACTCCACGCCATCGTTGATATCCTTATAAGTTCGTCTACTTTCCAACTTTGATCATTTTGGTATGTGTTGTGTCATTGCGTCATCGTTGATCTTCTATAATGGGTTCTTGCATGTACTCCGATGATGCCACCAAAGTGAACACCTGCTACATTTATGCACTTTCTTCTCTTTTTTTAGAAAATTTGGTAATCTTCTTTTTTTGGGTCTCCCTCTAAGTCTTGAAGTGTTAGGCACTCCAATATCCACCACATCTTGAACTACATGCCACTGTTCTTTATTAGGTAAAGTACATATAGCTCCCTCGTATGTCATCCTGTACCTAAAACACATACAAAGAATATGTTCTTCCTCATATTAAGGAATTCAATATAACATCAAAATATGAAAGATTTATCTATAAACGAAATACACATGAACATATGTATGCCATAGTGGATGTTCCTTCATCCCAATGAAGGCTACAGCGTGAATGCATGGAAGTCCTGTTAATTGCCATATTCGATATGTGCATTCTTTAGATTCAACATCAACAATATGTCTTGAATGCACAGATTCAACCTCAGCCTTTAAATTAGTTGATTGACGAACTAACATATGTTCTTTTCTTATAGTTACTTCTCTGATGTAATCTTCTGCATGAGGAATTAAATCACGTTTCCATGTTATGCTCAACATCTTACGCGCCGCCCTTTGCTCCATAAGTTTACCGCGAATCATGTCAACTAAGTCTACAACTGGTTAATTCCGAGCATCTGCAATCCATGCATTGAATGATTCGGCGAAATTACTTGTATTTGTAGCATGGTATACACCTACAATGAATTGGCTTCGTTACCACTTATAAGGTAAGTTCGTAAGATACACATAAATACTTGGACTCAAAACACTTAGTTCAGCAAGTTTTTCATTGAACTTTGTGGTAGTATATGCTCCAGCAGCTGCCCAAACCAATCCTTGAAGTTTATGACCGTCTTTACAATTGAAATTTTTTTTCAAAATTTTCCACAAATGACGAATACAAACTCTATGCTCAGCTCCAGAGTAAACTTCTCTAATGGCATCACCCAAACCCTTTTCCACATCTGAAATAAATGAAAGAGGCTCTATGTGTGGGCCAAAACTACATGCCAAGTTTTGAAGGAACCATAACCATGTCTGTTTAGACTCAGTCTCAACGACGGAAAATGTTAATGGGAATAAACCGTTATTACCATCAAGTGAGGTCGCTGATAAAAGCATACCTAAGTGCTTTGATTTGAGGTGACATGCATCCAAACTGATAAGTGGTCTACAACCATATAAGAATCCATCTTCACAAACCTTAAAGCAAACATAAAATCTCCTAAATGAATGGTCAAAGCTGTCATAAGTGTATGTGATATGCGAACCTGGATTTCTATTCAGCAATTCCGCATGTAGTGTTGGAACCCATTTATAATTTTCATCTATAGAACTAAATATATTATCACGAGCATGCTCCCTAGACCTCCACAACTTCATGTAAGGTAACGAAAGACCGTAATCTTTCTCTAAATTGTTGTTGATCTCTTTTGGAGGAATGTCAGGATTTCTTTTGACTATTTCTTCAATCTCATTGGCAATCCATTCAGTTGTGGCTGGTTTATTCCCTGCACGATTAATCCCAGGAAAAGTGTGAACACTATAAACTCTTCTAATTTCAAAAGTTTGACTGTCTTCACACAAAGAAGCTCGAATTCTCCATTCACGACCTTCATAAGAACATGTAGCAATGACACGTGGCTTGTCACTTGCCTTTATCCTGATTCCAAAATTCTCCCAGATGGCAACTGATCGTAGAGCATGCTTGAAATGTTTTGCGTCAGGAAAGAAGGTGCCAACAGCTATATCTTTATAAGATAAACTTGGAGCAATTGAAATACCCTCATTATGGCTAAAAGAACATTCAATCATCTAATTGGAAGTCACTACTTCCCTAAGATTAGAAATTGATTCTTGTTTTTCAACTTCTTGTACTGAAATTACTATCTCACCACGCAAATTATCGTTGGATGCTTCTATAAACTCAGTAACTTGAACATCACAAATTATATATTTGTATTCCTTCGGTGATGTACCATATATATAATAATACATATTATATGGATGCCCCTTAAGCCATGGACATATTCGAACAACCTCGCTTCTTAGCGCATAAATAGTCAGTTGAAGTTTCTCAAATTTAACAGTCCTTTGTTTGCCACCATCATACCTCTTTCTATGTTGCTCGTTGGTTTGAACCCATTTTCCTCCATATTTAAAAACAACAGAAACAAACTCTGTCGGTTTGGAACACATCTTCATAGCTCCAAATTTAAGCACGATATCTTTCTAAAATAAATAACATAACAAAAATTTACTTTGTATATTACCCCAGATAAGAAATAAGTAAACTATCTATGCATTAAGTGTAAGAATAAATAGGGTATTTCAATTAAGTTTGTATATTACCCAAACTCTGTCTATTTCCTGCAGCCCCGGCCATAGTTCGTATGCTGAACCAGAGACGTTGGCAGCGATCGCGAATAGTAGCGATCTGATCGCAAGCAGCGATCAGATGTATGTAGGTATTTCCGATGGAGTGTATTCGCGCGAATACCAGTTGGAGGCGTGAAGATCACTGTATTGGCGGGAAGATATACGCCGTGAGATCCCATAGAAACGGAGTGATATAAGTGATGTAAAGTATGAGTTTTAGGTGGTATAAGAGTAATATTAATCTTTGAGGTGTTAGATATGCAAATGGTTAGAAATATAGTGGTATGCATGTAAATTCCTCTATATTTAATCAATTGGAAAAATTATTAATTATTTTTATTATAATATTATGTTATGATAATTATGATTTATTAATCTAATTAAAATTTAAAAACAATAAATTAATATTTGTTGAACTTACTAAATTCTACTTGAGTTAAATCTCATTTGCAGCCAAACAATTACCTAGAGTTATAGGTCTATTAACTAAATATTGTAAATATGTTTTTTTTTTGTTCTATAATTTTTAATTTAAAATTATTGCATGTTGAAAATAATATAAGTTGGTCAAATTTGTCAAAAGATTTCATTTTTATTATGGGTTCATTTCCAACACAACTATGAAAAAAACAAGTTTAACCAACTATGGCATCTTCACCAAAAAAAATACTTTGATGAGTAAGAAAATTATGAGTTTGAAGGCACCCTCAACTAAAAAAATGGATAGAGAAGAACAAGAAAGTCCCTTATGGCTTTGGGTATTTATGGTTGGCGGAAGATGTAGTTGAAGTTTAAAGGGAAGTAAATGAATCAAAACAAATGGATTATTATTTTTTTAAGGATGCTTACATACATAGAACCTATGCTTCACCGATACACCTATTTATGAAGGCTAGTTGTATATGATACACCGATACACGTATACACTTCCGATACGGCACTGATATCCAATTAAAATACTATTTAATTTTCAACACAAGAAAGACGCGTCGTATTTACTTCCACGGCTGCGAGCAAGGTTCTCTCATTTCCGAGATGGATTTGAGTTTCTTGATGATATTGGAATATTAGAAACTCCTAATCTTTCACTTGGTGAACATGAATTAGAAGCTATGATATTTATTGAAAATGATATAGAAGTTCAAAGACAAACTAGTGGATAAACTAATCATATCATTCCTTCTATTGAAAAGTTGAAATTTCATGTGCTAGATAATTTATGTTTATGTTTTTGTTGTTGTACTTGACATTTAATGCTTACTTTTATTTTGATATTATAAGCTAAAGACTACAAATGATGTTGCTTTCATTTTTTTTTTTTTTAATTTTAAATATTATGCTTTGATTGTTTTCTTAATTTTTATGCATGATTTATAAATTATAATGCCGTATCCGCATCGTACCGGTATCCTATATTTTTAAGAAATGATATGTCTCATATCCGTATCGTATCATATCCGCGACGCCGTATCCGTATCGGTGCAACATAGCATAGAACTCAAAACATCATCAATTACCTACTTGCACAGAAACTTCACAGTTTACATACTATAGAACTTCGTTAACACTGTTAGTGGAACTCTCAATGCCAAAGGGCATGAAGTGCATCCACTATTGCAATACCAGAATGATGACATGCGCCGAGTCAGGGGCGAAACCAGCTTCAATTTTGAGGGGGGTAAAATACAGCACAAAAAAAAAATAAATATTTTAAAAAATAATATTATATATTTATATATTACGAAAAGTTTTTTTAAAAAAAATTAAATAAGAAAAATAAAGAAAAAAGGTGTAATTAAACTTTTATGAAAAACATAAAAGAGAATATTAGAATTAAATATGAAAAAATATATAGATATTTTAGGGCAAGTTAGGTCAAAAGAATTTTTTTAAAAGGGGCAAAAGTAATTTTTAGGAGGGGCAAAATATTTTTTTTACTCTCCTATATATATATATATATATATATATATATATATATATATATATATATATATATATATATATATATATATATATATATATATATATATATAAAATTTTACTCATAAAAAGATTTTTTTTTTTTGAGGGAGCAATTGCCCCCCCTAAAGCCTACATGATTCCGCCACTGCGTCGAGTCCTACAAAGTCAAATTTGCCGTCTCGCAATCTACTTGCTCCATATGACTCGCCAGCGCAAATCCTCTCAATTTTCTAAATAATTTCAAACACCTATACGATTCCAAACACCCCTCCCAAGTTTCATACCCAATTCTAACATCTTCGTAATGGAAAAGATCAGCAAACTGGAGAAATTATTATGTGTAGACACTGAACAAAAAATACCGTCCAAATTTATTACGCTTTTGCTAATTTTTTGCTAAGCTCTTACAAAATAATAATAAAAAAACAAATATTTGACTATGAATACATTTTTATTACACTTAGCCGCCCAATTGCAATATGGCACCAAACATTTAATTATTTAATCAATATTAAATATTTGCTGCACTTTTTACCCTTTTATAAAAGCGAAGCAAAAAAAGCAATAAAAACACAACAATCCTAACAATTCTCTCCGCCTGATATTTAAAAAAGATATTCCCTACATAAAGCATGAGATCTTTGATTTTTTTTTTTTTTTTTTTTTTTTTTGTAAAACTTACTAGTATACTCTATAAGAACCTCAATGCTTGTTCATATAAGACTTACAAATGTTTATTTATTTATATAATTAAAGAAATTAAAATATTTTTTAATGTTTTATGTACATCAAGAAATACGTATATTATCATAGATATAAATGTAATGAAAATTTTGAGTAAATATAGAAAAGAATAGATTAAGAACTAATTTTATTTTTATTAACATTAAAATCCAAATAAAACATTAGAAATATTAAAAGAATTGTGTTAATTTTCATGATATTTTATAAGTACATTACGTTTAATAATAAGGCTATATGTTTAAATCACAGACATCCTATATCAAATTCTACTTGACTAAAGCTAGATTAAAGTGTTATCTGTACAATTGCAAACACAAATGACATGTTTATAACATGAAACGATGAAAATAAGAATGCTATAGAAAGAGGGCGAGAAACAATACTAATACTTCATTTGGGACGGTTTTTTTATTGCTTCATAAAGCAGCTTCACAATATAAAAATTCAAATTTTTTGTGCTAAAAAACCGCTTTAAGAAGCAGTAAGAAAGCTATCCCAAACGAAACCTAAATCCCGTCAGAAAATCACCAATTTTCAATATCTTTCTCGAATGCCATTCCAATCTGATTGCTGGGTTAAATCAAAATGAGTTAGCTGATCGAATCACAATTAATGAGAACAAATCCAGATCGAGGATTTACACAAGGAGAGGTTCGGTCAATGGTTCCGAATGGATTTCTTCCAGTTCCATGGAGCAAGTAACCAATGCTGATATTAATGCACAGAAAGAGGGAATGAGCCCCAGCCCATACCTAGTAACAGAGAAGCCTCCATTTTCTGCAGAGGATCTCATAATTTGGTCCGAATCTATAATACCACAAGAAAAAAATTATCATTAGATAAAGTGAAATGAAATCTACGTACTTTCATACTAAATATTAGCAATTTAGATAGGTCGAAATCATATAAAGATGTCAGTCACGAAAAACTAACACATTGATTTCGGTTGTCAGATAAGGACGATGATCATTGCAAAAAGATCAGTAATACTTTCAATCAAATCTTTTTAGGGCAACCTTTATCTTTCTTAATATATGAGCCAGATCTAATACATCTACTCTTATAATTGGGTCATCGGAAGGCCGACATTTTATGTGACCAAACTATCTAAGGCGACTCTCTCTAAACTTCTCTGCCTTTGGAGCTACTCCAACTGTTTCACGTATATACTCGTTTCACATTGTCTCTAAGTGTAAAGTCACTCATCCACTTGAGCATCCTCATCTCTGCAACACTTTAACTTAATTTTATGAATTTATGCTTCTCTTTAATGACTAACATTCTGAGCCATAAAGCATTGCAAGTTTCACTACCATCTCATAAAAATTTCCCTTAAGTTTGAAGGGTGCTTTTCTATCACACAACGGTTTGGATGCATTCCTCCACTTCAACAGTCCAACTTGAATTGCACTAATAATATCTCCATCTATTTCATCATTGTTTTGAACAATAGACTTAAGACATCTAAAACGTGAACTCTTTTTAAGACTTGATCACCCAATGTCACAATCTCACAACTAGATCTATTACTATTAAAATTGCACTCCATGTATTTGATTTTAGATCTACTCAAACGAAAACCTTTAATTATAAAGCGATAGAGAGAGGCAACAAAGATAGGGGGAGAATGAGAAAGAGAGAGTGTGTGTGAGAGTGTGAGAGAAAGAGAGAGTAAATGAAAAAGAGAGAGATTAGAGACGAAGAAATAGAGGAAAGGAGGGAGAGATCCAGAGAGAGGGAGATATAGAGAGGGAGGAATAGAGAGTGAGAGAGAGATAGAGAGTGGGAGAGGAAGAGAAAGTGGGAGAAAAAGAGAGAAAGCGAGAGACACAGGAATATAGAGAAATGAAGTATAATATCTATTTGATAGAAGGCAGAGAGATAGCGAGATAGGGAATAAGGGAGAGATAGAGTGTGTGACTGAGAGAGAGGATGAGAGAAAGATAGAGAGAGAGACACAGGGTGAGAGAGTTGGAAGAAAGAGGACGAGAGTGAGTGTATATATAAAGAGAGAGAGAGAGAGAGAGAGAGAGAGAGAGAGAGAGAGAGAGAGAGAGAGAAATACATGGAGTGATATATCAAGATCATTGGTGTTGGTTCTTATTTTAAAATCTCTATGATATAAAATACAATTCATATGAAAAGTGAAAATTTCACATCTATATGACGAGCTCCTATGATTAGGATGGGATCTCTCTCTCCTACCCAATCTTATACCGTCAATTAGAATTTGATTTATCATCATTGTTAGAGAAATATAGACCATTAATACTACACTTGTTTAATATTTGTTTGATTATATTTTCATCTTTATTTATTTTCTTAAATGTATAGAGAAACTTTCCCTATCATGTTCTTATAACTTCATAGCTTCTTCATCTGCAGCAGATAATGATGGTAAGCTTGAGCAAGAACTTATGCAAGAGACTGCGCTAGATATCAAAATTTTAATCAAGTTTAAGGATCCTTAAATCACTTTTACTGCTTCACAATCTCCACAAATATAGATATTCGTTTCATCATTATAATGTCGTTTTGATGCTCTTATACAATAATATAATTTAGTAAGATGTAGATTCCTCAACAATGATTGAGACTATTGTATGGGATGCCACTCAACTACCTACTAGTGATGCTCTTATACAATAACATAATTTACTGAGATCTAAATTCCTCGCCATTGACTGATACCATTGTATGGGATGCTACTCAATCACCTTCTATTAATGCTCTTATACAATAACATAATTTAGTAAAATCTAGATTCCTCGCCAATGATTGAAACTAGTTTATGGGATGCTTCTCAATTACCCATATTACTTTGGCTTCATCATTCATATAATGACATTACACCACCGCCTATATCACAGTCAAGAAGTTATTGGGATTCTAGCTCATTTAATTCATTATGTGTTGGCGTCCAACTCTAGAACTACCGAAATCATTTATAGATTGTTCTATCACTAAAAATCACACTGATCATTCATGATGATATCAACCACGGGTCCACGACCACCAGCCTACATACTTCTACATGTTCTTAGAGCTTTGCATGAGCCTATTTTGTCACCACCGCCATCATGGTTATCATCCAACTATTCGAAAAGTAGTTTCTTTCTACCCAGATTAAATGATGCGAGAAAAATATGATCACTAGAATTCTCTTCCATATTAATTTATAAGCGCGTACCATTTTGGCTTTGACATGCTCCAAATAATTTAAATAATTCATCAATATGTATTTAAAATTCATCCTTTTTCTTCATAGTTAATGCAGCGTCAGGAAAGTCAAGGGATAATGACTCTTGAAGTGTGGAACTTGACTGATTTAATGTTTTAATAAAATTATTGTTAGTTATTAAGGCCTCCTTCACCTCCCTTGTCTCGTTTTCTTCCCCCATTTCTTTATTTCTCCGCAAATTTATTGTATGTGCCTTTTCTCAATTATTTTCATATCAAGAGATCAAAAACATCCATCAAAAAGCTAAGAAAATGTTCATTAAATAATCCCATGATCTTAAAAAATGCATTAAATCTAGTTAATGATGTTGAAGATGAGGAAAGCTTGAAGGTTAAAGCATCAAGAATTGAATGGGTGGGATATAGCAGTGCTGGAGAAAAGTTCATCCCCTCCCCATATATATTGATATACAATGCAAACATGTATACGCACATAAGCACATTTAAATCACCATGATTGTTGAAATCGAAAGCATATATGATTTTTAGAAAATGACTAAAAAAAACAATAAGCAGTAAACTTTCATTATTTATTGACAAAGTACCCACCTTGGTATGATTCAAGGGCATACAAAGCAAGCCCGCAGGACAGTTTGTCCATGAAACTCAGTGAACCACAAACAAATCCACAGCCATTAAGATCTTTCCCAATAAGCATGCTTTGCATGCTGATGCCTGTAACCTGTGTTCAATAAAAATATCAAGCTAGTTGCCTCTTGCAAGGTGATGATAAAATTAATTATAACAATCAATTTTGGGATAAGAGAGATAATAAAATAGTCTAAACTGTGACCAAGGCATCAAAATTATTTTTGCATCCTTGGTTTTATATAAAAAGTGATTGGGGTAGAAAATTTTCAGTTTTAAAGGAAGTAGAGGCGACTCATTATGCCTAATTGATCTCAGAAGCATAGGTTTCATATGAAACAGCACACGGCATGAGTTCTATTCGGATTCAACTAAGACGCCCAAAACAAAATAAGAACATTATGGAACTTGTGGTACCCTGTTTGTGAAATATTAATAAATTATATTTCCCTTTTTCTTAAAAAAGAGGGGATTGTCCAATTTTATACTGACGATGCAAAAAATATCAGCAAGCAAAGCAACCAAAATTTTGGAAGAAAGTACAGTGTCCCTAAGTTTTTTCTGCACTTCAGAAGATCTATCAAATACCAAGTTCACTATCAGTTAGTTTGATAGCTCAAGCATAATGAACAAGTTACTGAGATAAAAATAGTATGAAGAGCATTATACCATCATTAAAGCATTAGCAATGCCAATGATAACCGAGAAAATATACATGGAGCTATGAAGACTGCTTGGAAGAACAAAGATTCCAGAGCCAGACAATATCCACAGAATGGCTCCACTTGTATAGGAGACCTTAAGTCGTGAACTGGTCCAGCTGATCTCCTATAAGTAGGCATACATGTCATTGTCATTCGGAAAAAAAGAAGAAGAACAAAAGATAAAGTTTGACAACGTATCAGTAACCTGGAGAATGACTGATACAATGAAGCTGCTAATGTAGATAATGGCAGGTACCTGAATGGGTTAGTCAAAAATTACACATATAATCTTCAAAGACAACGGTGTGAAAATCTGTCTAATATACGCTAACTAGTGGGGGGGGGGGCGGGGCGGCACATGCTGTCAAAAAGAATGAAATTCTCAAGTAATTTTTATAATTCAAGGATAGACTAACCATCATTTGAGCATGCAAGGCGCAACACTGATTCAAATGTTGTGAAATTCTATAAAGAAGCAACTAGCAAGTCTAGCAGCATGTTAAAATATTAAACTTAACAGCAAAAGATCCATATGTCTAATCAGATGAAAACCTAAATAGAAATAAGTTAATATTTGTACCAACAATTAACTAACTACTGTAAGGTTTCTTAATTTACTATTATGAGCAACAGAATTAGGAAAATATGAGAAAAGCAGGAATGAGGAAGAAACAGTTTCTAAACATCTAGACTCTTCCAACCACCCCTCAATCCCTCATCCATTAACTTTTACAATATCATTATAAATAACTTTGGTAAGCGATATAGAGCATATATAATTCCAAATTGAATAGCCACCAAAACATTTTTATTAATTTTTTTATTCAATATTATTTAGATACCACTTCATCATAATCCACTAAAGCATGGAAAAATGAAACAAAAAATTCAGAAAAAAAACAACTCCAAATTGTTGGTAAAGGTCTGGCATTTCCCTTTTCTAGTTCTCATCCTATAATGCATAACTGTAAGTTGAGTGGTCAAGAAAGTTTTTTAATAAGATTTTAAGTCATCGTAGTGGTGGCCGTTTCTTGTTATACTACCGAGTCAGTCAAACAAAAAATGAAATAACGAAGATTGAAGGACTTACCAAAGCTTTGGAGGATTGAGGCATACCCAGATCGTCAATAACATAGAATGCAAGTAGTGCCTGATCAAGGAAAATACATTGTCAGAA
This sequence comes from Dendrobium officinale, assembly GCA_019514585.1. Taxonomy (NCBI): domain Eukaryota; kingdom Viridiplantae; phylum Streptophyta; class Magnoliopsida; order Asparagales; family Orchidaceae; genus Dendrobium; species Dendrobium officinale. The sequence goes on from CM033694.1 coordinate 38,544,735, forward strand.
TTTCAATGCTCTCTCCTACTTTTTATGTAGCTAAGGATAGACCTTTAACTAATATGAAAGACGCGAACTATTAATTATACAGTACTCTTAATTGTTTTATTAAAAATGGCGTTGAGATATGTATGAGTTAAACCTAATAACACCAACAATGCTTTTAAGAATCATTATTATCAACATTAGTTAGCATTATCCTAACTATATAGGGCCAACTTTATGAAACCTCATATATTCTTGTTGAGTGCAGTATCTGTTAGTAAATCTTTTTTTGTACAACTTTTAGAAATATAATCTTTGATCTAATGAAATTTAGTGAAAGAAATTGACACCCAAGATATTTCCAAACCTTTCTCAACCAGAATACCCATCAAACAAAATAACTATCGTTTAGATGGCAGAGCAAAAGAACTACAAATAAGAACTCCATAGTCCATTCTACACTAATTTTGCAAAAATGAACAAGCAAATAATAAATACATTCCCACACTCATTTTCCCAATACCTCAAAACAGATTTTCTTTCAAATTTTACATGTTATCCTATATTTGAGCTGCCGGACATATCCTCATGACTTGATAAGCAATTACAACAGAAAAAGGCCTGTATCTTTGTTAAACAGCCGTTGTCCATTCACATTTGGCAAGAGCATTTTTGAGTTCATATTAACAACGGATGCCTAAGAATATTACAAAGTTGATCTTCATTAGAAACAATCAAAAACATTTTTTAATTATATGTGTACTGTGGTGTCATAAATTATAAGATAAAAGAGCCCCATAAATTGGAAAAAAAATAACGTTATAATAAGTTTCCAGTGCCATTTCAAAAAGCAACCATAGTAGTTCATCTCATTCATAACAAAATGAGTGGACTAACCTATAAGAAATTTGTTACTAGTTTCATGCCAAAATAATAAGTTTGCTCTACCAAATTCATATTGTAAACTTAACCATCGCTTTCTAAGAAATAATTAGGGATCCCACCTGTGAGACATTTGTTATTAATCTCGTAAGAACATATACGATAGCAACTTGATAGTAAAGGGCCTTCTTGAACCAATAGTTCCAGGATATTTTAGAAAAACTTTCGGAATGCCTTCGCTGCTTCAGCCTACAAGAAAAAAAATAACCCAACAAGTGCCCTAAGAAGATGCTTAAGCAAAAGTCGATCTACTAAAAGGAAAAACACTAGATTAATGTTCCACGTCATGATCCCATTAAGCTTATAGGATTTTGAACAAAATAACGCCTTAAAACATCCTCTTACGCTGGTTCTTTGGTTCCAATGAGAAAAACAACCACAAAACAGCAACCCATGAAAATTGACATGTAGGCTATCCAGCGATACTGTACATTAAATCGAAAAGTGATTAAATAAGTGACACAACACACAACAGAATAACAATGCACATATCTGCAAAACAGACAAAGATACCTCAAGTTTGATGCCATCATATGCCTTAGCATTATATACACTAAAAACTACTAAAGCGAAGGCATATAAGCTGAGATTGGCAACCTATTCAAAAACATCATTAGAAACAAGAAATCCAAGTATGAAGAGGGAGGCATATGTCATTCATACAAGTGAAGATTACATCACCATAGTGAAAGCATTACGACAGCTATTGAGGGCAACTCTACTTGTTGGATTCAAAGTAATGCAATTCACCATTGACCTGCAATAGAAACAGCAATAAACATAGTAATGTGAATGAGAAAATGTAAGCCTCTAGACTACAAATATTACAATGCAATATTGAGGTGAATGTTACATGTGTGAAACTTGGGTAACTGCCCAGCCCACATTAAAAATTGCGGCAAATAAGCTATAGCCAATTGTCTGTAATGTGGATGAATTTTTCCCCAAATAATTTTGCAAGGAAGGCAGCCACCAAACACAGAAGAGAATGAAATTGCAACCAAAATTGATCCCCCAGCATGCCATTTCTTGAAGTGTCCAAATCGGTCAATCTAACAAAAACAGGGTGTATTAGTTTGGACAAGTAGACAAACGTAGTTAGAAGTTCCAAACCATCCCAAGAACTCCAATCCAATTGATAGTACTATAAAATGATCAACATTATAATCATGGTATCATCATTCTGGTACCAGAATAAGAAAAAAAAAAGCGTAGAAAAAAAATAAAGCAGAGATATGTTATCAACGAGTTGCCATAACTGATCATGAGTTGAACATTAAAGTCGTAAGAAATACATTAGCTAAACCCATAAATATGAAAATCCTTGCCTCAACTTTACTCATGCTTTTGACTTGTACCATAAAATAATATGAAGTTGAGAAGTGCATGAGTAGAAATTGCCTCATTTTAAATGTTTAACTCAGCTATGAATCCTTCTTCATTCCAACAAGTTCAGAATGCATTTCCTGTCAGAACTAGTATAGATAAGTATTTTAAACCTCAAAACACTTCAGATTTGGCCTACCCTTTTCATGGAGAAAGCTAAAAGAGCCTTATAACATAGGATTTATCTTCAAAGGTTCATTTGAGGTCTATTTGTTTGTTCTCTTTTGTAGAGAGAATATCAAAAACCAAAAAATCCAATATAAATATCAGTGTTAACATCAGGAGTCAAAGTCATCAACCTTAAAAGTGAGGGCATGCATCGATTGTCAATTTTAATGGAAATGGTGGGTAACAAAGTTGGTAATCTTTTGCACTAATGTCGATTTATTGCATACATATTAGCTTAAAAAACGTATGTATGATCAGTGTCATGAGACATAATGACCTAAGGGTCTTCTATTCCACTACACTTAAAAAAAGGAGCATAGATCTTCATGTACTTATTTTAAAATTCACATTAGTTTTCCACCCGCATTGGAAAAACACAATTATTTGCTCATAGCGAGCGCAGCCTACGGGTGTCATCTACCACACTAAAAATAGCAGGCATATGTTCCGCTCATCACGCCATACACATCGCAATGTTGATTTTGAGAGTTTTAAGCATTTACGGAGATGACAAGGCCAACACATAAAAAATCTTTTTTTTTCTTTCCTTCTTTTTATTTCCTTGCTTCCTTTTCTTTTTTTCGATTTCTCGTTTTTTAGAGAGGGAGGGGAGAGATAGAGAGAGAAAGTGGTACATAGAGAGAGTAAGAGAAAGAGAACGAGATTGAAAAAGAGAAAGGAAGAGAGAGCGAGCGTGAGAAACAGAGAAATAGGAGAAAGAGAGCGGGAGACAGGAGAAAACGGAGGAGATAACGGCAGGATCGGCGATTCAGCGGCAGCGCTCGGTCTAGCATGGGGAGGCGGGCTGGGTCGAGCATGGGAGGACCGGAGAGAGCGTGAGTGAGGGAGACCGAGAGAATGAATGAGATATCGAGAGGGAGGGAATGAGCTCGCCAGGGTGTGTGCGTGATTTCACTCGTCGAGGGCGTAACGGCAAAGAGGGGCGGGAATGGTGATTTTCTGTTTTTTGAAGGGGATTTTATTAGATCGACATTTAATCAATCCGGTAGTTCTGTGGATTTGCGGTATTTACACAAATTAAAATGCGGGAATCTTGCCTTCGCCAGCGAGCATTCGTCGATTCCTCCCTTTCTTCGAGGTCTCTGGCCCTTTGGGTAGCCGCATTGGCGTCCTCGAGGGTTTCGTCGCCATTTCTTCTTCGAGAGCTCCCGTCGTAGTTCCCCGTCGTCACCGCTTCACTGCTTTTCGGTCGACGGTTTCGGTTAGGCGCCGTAAGGAGTCAGGCGAAATGCTAAATACATATTTTTCTAAAAGTAATTTTAATAATTAATATTGAATAATAAAAAGGATTTAAAATTACGCAAATTAATTTTTAAAATTTAATACTATTTTATTTAATTTGACTTATTACAAATCATAATTTAATAAATTTAATAAAGTATTAATCGATGATTAACTGATATGCTATCACAATTGAAATATTATTTATATTAATTATGATCGCATGCGTTGTAACATGTTTGAATTTAATCATAGATAATTATTATTGTTATGAGCTAGAAATTTTGAGTCGATAAAATGCGAGTTTAACATCCTAGCAATATACAAAGATTCATCACGAACAGATAAAACTAGAGACACTAGAATTTTTTACGTGGAAAATTTAAAAAGTAAAAAATCAGTTGTAAAATTCACTATGGAGACCGGAGCCAAATTTTTGGAGCCCACAATTTATTCACTACATCTTATTTAATCAGAATCTCAGCATGCTAGCTAAGAGATTAACATTTAGGCCTATGATCTGCATTTTAATTGACGCTGGTAAATAAGGATACCAAAAGGTGAAATTCCTTCTATTTGAAAAACTAACTTTGACTTGTCCTTTAGCATATAAAATGACCGTTAATGAATTTCTATTCAATATTAGATTCTCATGTCCAACGTTCTTTAAAACAGTTGGAACAACAGCATCAGGAGTGAAAGCAGCAGTCGAAAGTTGTAAACAAAAGACTAAGGCTTCGTTTGGGACGGCTTTCTTTCTGTTTCTTAAAGCAACTTTTTAGTGAAAAATTTTTAGTTTTTATACTAAGAAGTTGCTTTAAGAAGCAACAAGAAAGTCGTCCCAAACAAAGCCTAAGTTATAAAAAAATGCTTCCATATTATGATGCATGCAATGCATAAAATAATATATGAGGACAAGAGATCCTACCAACTCTCCAGCAAAAATAGTTGTGAAAGCATCAGCCACCTGACCAGAAAGCATTACAATAGCAGCATCCCTGCAAAAATGTGGTATTCAAAACATTCTTAATGATAACCACTAAACATTAAATGGGAGAGGATGCTACCAAGGAAAATTGCAACAGGAATAAACTATATTAAATAACATAGGCATTGAAAAAATTTCTTGCAAACTTCCTAGTTAAGAAGAGAGTGTAAACTGTATTAGGAGACTACAGGCATTCTGGTGTCCGAGAGGTGTTGTACAAAAACTTATTGCTACCAAGTATGGATTTACAAGGATCAAGTTATTTTGATCAAATTAGTTATCTAACACAGTAATGGATGCAGGAGGTAATGCATTTCATCTTGAATAAACTTGCAACTTTTTGGATTAGGAATTGTTGTATATGGATTATGACCTCATATATCGTGGTAACTTGAATCTTTTACTGCAGAATTTCATGGAAATTTGACTTTGGGCTGTTTGTAGGTTCAAAAATTCAAGCAAAGAACATGAGGAAAAGCTTAAGACGTATCTTTCAACCATTTCATTAGATGAAAAGTGGATGCACACCTTGAAGCTTTTTAATTTAAAGTGAATGTGTCTAAATTAGCCACATTCAATTTGCAAACATTCTAAACTGCAATGCGCTTCTTTACAGGGCCAAGTAGCCCCTTAGGTATTGATTTTAGTTATTTTAAGAACCTTTTACATACATTACAAGAGCTAATTTATCGTTCCCTGGCTAGTTGACCCATGTTAATTGTGATGAGTCTAAACACAACATCCACATGTATATTCGAACTAATTGTTCTAAAGTATGTGCAGGTGTAATCAAGTAGCCTATGAACTCAAACGTAGATCTTGAGAGAAAGCTTGGCTATATTCATTATTCAAGATGAGGAAGAGGTAAAGAAAGGCCATTGAACTTCAATGGGGATGTAATTAAATCAAGGTCGAGCTTTAGCATTGTAATTAACTACAAAGTTATGAATTCAAATGCTGGTGACAAATTAATTCTTAGCACCACAAAATAAGCTTTCCCATAAGAAAGAATGGATAATGAACAGTTAAGAAACAAAATAATGGCGCAAGATTTTAGTACACACAAGTTAGCAGCTTTGAAAAAGGAACCTTGATTTTAGTAGACACAGGTTAGCAGCTTTGAAAAAAGCAACATTGATTGCCTTCCGTGCTTACAGTAAAAACAGAAAAGGCTTCTTACTAACATCCTGGTGGTTCAGTTGAAGCCTTAATAACCTAACTTAAAAAAATCACTCAAATAATCAGATTCAGAACTAGCCAGTGAAAGGTTTGCAGCAACTTTGTCTCCCTGTCTTATAAGGAGAGAATGCTGGATCAAAGTTATAATGATTAAAAGAGAAGCATGCAAAAGGAAGGCATCCACTAGGATTATAAAAACATAGACCAAAATTTACTTCCTGTAATTAGCAGAAAACAAAACATCGTAGGTACCAATATGATGCAGAATTGGAAAAACAGACGTTTGAAATAAGAGTTTTTCAAAAAGCACAGATGATGGCCTGTTTACAGAACCAAGGGTGGACAAAGCCATCAAGACGGTTTTTTGTACTTCAAAATTGCATGTTAGAGCAGTAACATGATAATAATTCTAACTAAAAGTACAAAATTATTTAACCATTCTTCAGTAACAGCTATTTAACGAAGAATTGGGTAAGAATAAATCCACTGCAAGATTGTAATTTTTATGTGGCTGTAGCTAACATAGTTAAAGTAGGTAAGGCTCTAACTGCCCATTAAAAAAGTAAAATTTTCCCAACTTCCATATAATGCAGAAATAGAAAAAATAATTCACATTTAGATGACAACAGATGGCTAACTACTATCATATATTTCTTACAATTACATAATTATAATCCATAAGAGAAATGTGTACCTTGGACTTAGTCCTAAGTCGGTCAAGAACAATAACAGATATGTAAACCAACAAGCCGACGTTATGTCATTTAACATATGACCGGCACCATAAACAAGTATCTCTAGTCGTCGAAGAGGCTCAGCATTTTGTGCTCTAGCAGGCAGCTCATCATGTATTGCATCAACCATAATAGCCACAGGATCAAAGCAAAACCAAAGTTGCTTGAAATATGTTATTTATTGGTTACCTATATCAGAAAACGTACAGATACTACAATCAATAGATAGAAAACAAAGATTCTTGCATCAAGATACATTGACAAGAATAATAGACACAGCTGTTGCTACGATTTCTATTCTAAGCCATATAAAAAACCTGTTCAATATCAAATGAACTTTGAACTTCAGGTTTGAATATACCAAACAAAAAAGGGCAAGTAGCACAATCATGTTTATTACCATTTTATAGCTTTAACTATGGCAGTTTCCACAACAATGGGACCAAAAGGTATGCCATTAATTGGAATGCTAAAATCAAAAGGAAAAAATTACTGAAGGTCCTTGACAAAGGGAATCAAACAAAGATATTTTGCAGAAGGTCCGTCAAGTAAGTTTCGAATCTACAACACATAGAACAAATATTTTTTCCCTTTATAGGTCCTTGAAGCTTGAATATATAATTTACTTCACCATCCTTCTGAGTCTTTTATCATCCAATCATAATTTTAATATCACCCTTTTCTTTCATCTTCACATTCTTCATTTATCCCTCATAACGCCAAGGGCATTTCCATCTCCCTTCACATAATGCCTCCCCTAACACCCCCATTCCTCTCTAACATACAAGGGCTTGTTGTAATGAAGCCTCAGAACCTCAATTGCTACCTCTTGACTCCCGTCTTCATCCACTTTGTCGCCACACCCTCCTCCCTATACTCTAATGATATCGACAAAAAACTTACCAGCATGGCTTCCTCCACTGGTTCAATTAGCCGTGTTTTATTTACAAGTATTTATAAAGAATTTTTTAAGTTCATTCTAACTTTTGAGGTATAATTCATGATTTGAGATTAATCTTCATCACGCCCTATAATTCTAGTGTGTATTGTCTTCTGAACTCAAGGTCTGACAACAATCGCAAGGAATACTGCACGAAAGGGTCACTTTTGCACTTATGGTAGAGACACAATCTATAGGCTTTTCTGTGTTTCTCAAATTATTTAAATTCGCTTTATACCAATAAAGGTTCTAAAACTGTCTTATATTTGAAGATCTCAATTTATCATTTCATGTAAATTTTTTTTTAATCTACAAAAAAAATTTTGATTTTCCAAATATTTTCAACAAACTCTAATGCCCTTTTCCACTTTGATGTTCTTTCTTCAAAATCGAGGCAACGCTGCCGTTTGCTTAATCATAAACTGGCCACTTTTACAACCAATAAATCTGCACCGGTCTCTAGCGAACGTAGGAATACCAAAACCCTAAACGAGATCCACAACTCAACTCAGAAGTCAGAGAAGAGGCCGATAAAGTGAGATGCTGAAGGGAAACGTAAATCTAACCAAAACACAAGCTTTCCTCTCGACAATATTCCCGTTCCATACAGAAACCGTCAGAACATTACTACTAATTCAGCTATAAGTCTAATTTGGCAATCTAAAACATCAAAACAAAGTACAGCCTCAACTTAACCAAAATTGGCATTCCTCGAAATACAGTGAATCACGCACTCTCCATCCACAAAAGTAAAGAACATTAAGAAAACTCCAACAAAAACTTACCAGGAGATCCACAATTGAGGTAAGGGAACGAGAAAACTGACTCTAGCAGTAAAAATCGTCGATCTTGCCTAATTCAGAAGATCAGGAATCAAAATATACAGCAAAAGACTTTCGTCTCACTCGGTGATAGTGAAGGCATAGAGATCGAGAGGTCAATTCATCGAACACATTGGATGCGAATCGGGATCTGGCCCCGTTCTTATAGACGAGGAGAAGCATGAAGGAAAACATTTCTGTAGCCTAGAGAGAGAGTGTGTGGATACGTGATGTAAAAGACCACCGCTACACGCAGACAAAGTTGATCGTTTCTTGCAGTTATCTTTCTCGAGAATAGCTGAAAATATTAGCACATTAATCCGGAAATCTATCCTTATTACAACCATAACCCTCATTGAAAATTTAGATTTGTAATGTTTTTATTTAATTAAATATCTCAGAATATTATAATATAATATAATAAAAAATAATAAATATATATTTCTATTATAAATATTAGATATATTTTTTTAATATTTATTGGATCACAAAAAACTATACAAACTAATAATTTTTATTGCGTGGTGCATTTAACGTAACTCTATAAAACTTTTCAAATGAGCTATAAGTTATAATCATTCATTAAAATAATATTTAAGAATTAAAAATAAAGAAAATAAAACAAAATTAAATATTTTTAAAAATAAACTTATTATTCGTAGATTTTCATCAGCTAAAACAAGTGGGTAGGATATTCAGATTTATTTAATTTTTCAGGTTTTAATTTCATTAAATTTATTTTAAGGTGAGTATTATATAAATTAATTATTTATATATTATATTCATTTTAAAATAATTCAATATTTTTTCAATTTCATTCTAACTAATTTTGATAAAAAATTTCTTATTAACAAATTTCTCAGCAGCCAATAAAATGTCAGTATGCAATTTCCTTCCATTTCAATTTGTCTATAAAAAACCCTAAGAAAACTACTATTTTTATCGAATGACTAAAAAGGGCGGTTTTATAAAATTCAAAAAACTACCTAATCAACTATTCCACATAGCTAAATTAAAGAAAATTAGCAGAGCCAGCTTATAAACTTTGAATTGTGTGGCAGATCAAATTAATATTTTTCCAGAAATTACTTAAACTCATAAAAATTTACATGATTGTAAAACTAAAAAGCTTTATTTGTAAAAAAAAAGTAAGTAGATCTAAATTTTAAAAAGTATGCAAAAAAAAAAAAAAAAACTAACATGAAACAGCACACATAAAATCTTCACAAAGGTTTTCACTTCAGTTTCATTTGGGACGATTTTTTTATTGTTTCTTAAAATGTTTTTTTAATAAAAAAATTTATTAAAAAAGCTGCATTAAGAAGCAAAAACAAAATCGTCTGAAGCCTTCAAATGTAAAAAAAAAAAAAAAACAAATATTACTACGTTGATGTAACAATTTAGGTACCAAAAATTAAAAAAAAAAATTAAGGAAATATTTTGATCTTAGAACGAAGACGATCATTCAAACAAGATTAAAAAACTTACAAAGATTTGACGATATTTCTTTCAGGAGAGCTCTGATCACCGACGCCTTCAGCACACTTTGGCTTCTACCAGATTTTTCTTCGCCTCTGTTGAAGAGCTCTTAAAACGGAAAGCAATAATACATTGAGCTAATAAGGAAAATTATTAAAGCTAGAAGAATAAAAAATGGTATTGTCGCTGCCTAGCTTTTCTGAAAATATCCAAAGTTAATGATAGCTATGAAAGAATTAAATAAAGCAAATTATAATATAGCTGCAAGTTTGGAATTGGTTTCAACCATTCCATGTATATGCGATATTTAAATCAGAAGAAAATTCTGACAAAGAATTTTGAATTTAAAAACGTGTACTTGAAAATAGAAATACTTCGCGCTTACCAATTGAATGAGAAAATATTTATTCAAATTTAATGTGAATTTCATATCCCTTCAGAAGGAAAACATCCTCATCAACAACAATAATTTATCCCACTAGATGGAGACCCGAAAAAAAAAACATCAATATAGATTTAATATTTGTATAATTATATATAAGTAGAGCGATAAAGAGCTTAGCGTTATAGTTTTGAATGAAGATTAAGCACACATACAGATGAAGAGAGGGGGGTGCAAGAGACATAAGAGATACTAATATTTTTACATGAAAAACCTTGAAAAATGGTAAAAACCATGGGACCTAGCCCATTTAAAAAGAATCCACTAGTTTTGTAGTTGATTATAAATGAGGCTATTACTCGGGGGAAGGTCTTGGCTCAATGTAACAAATATACATCATATAGAGCACATTACAAGGTGGGACATGTTGGGAGTTTGAAGAATTTAGTGATGTGAGAGTTGCTCCCAAGAGAGTGTTGGCCTGTTTGTTTGTCTGTTAGGACTGTAGTTGAGCAACGGTAGTTGAAGAGACCATAGTTGGCGCGAGATGGAGGTAGGAGGGACCGTAATCGACAAGCGACGAAGCTCAGAGGGACCGTAGTCGGTGGGTGACGATGGTCGGAGAGACCGTAGTCGACGAGTGATTACTGTAGAAGAGACCGTAGTCGGCAGGTGATAGTTGTTGGAGGGACTATAGTTTGTGGGTAATGGAAGTCATAGAGACCATAGTCGGCGAGCGATGAAGATCTAAGGGTGTGTAGTCGACAGACGACTGAGGTCGAAGGGATCGAAGTCTGCGGGTGACGTTGGACGGAGGGACCATAGCCAATGAGCGACGGTGGTCCAATGGATCGTAGTCCTGCGGCAGATGGTGGTTCAATGGACCATATTTGGTGGGCGACGATGGTTCAATGGATCATAGTGGGCGGGTGATCGATGGAGTCTAGAGTGGTGTGTCGGTTGCAGCCATCATTGGTTCAGCGACAGTCAATGACTCGAAGAAGGTTTGGCTCTGATTAGTAGACGGACCATGGTCTGATGACTGTTGGCGATCGGACAGAGTTCCAACAGCAGTGAGCATTCTGGTGGAGGCTAAGCGGCGGTCGGTAGATGAGTGGTGATCCGACAACGGTTGATGGCCGGGAGATGGTTAAACGATAGGCGGCGATTGAGCATGGTCCAGTGGTTGTCGACTGAAGTTCGCCGACGGTAGTGCTTGAGTAGAACTCTAGAGTCCTTGAAGCCTTCGAGCTCTCTCCAATCTCCGGTCAAAGGTCCAAGATTATAAAGGTCCAAACTCCCTTTCATGTGGAAAGTGGGAGTCTATTTATAGATTTTTGAGAGTGGCATGTCTCGTAAATATGGAGAAGATTTAGGGCAAAATAGAAGTGCTCCATCGGACGTCCCATATTGATCTCGTCAATCATTGAGTATTTTTCAAGCATTTATATTCACATATTATGTTAGAATTAAGCGGGCTTGGGCTTGTTGGATTTTTCTCGTTGAGCCGATCGATTCAAATATAAGCATGTTATATTTGGATATCATTTGATCATCCAATTTATGCTTTGAACCTTTCAAATATGATTTGGTCCCTTTATTTGGACTGATTTAAGATCGGATTGGACCGATTTTGGTGTCGTTGGGTTCGTCTTTTTGAGACATTCAGTTTGACTGTAAGTTTGTTTAAATCAGAGTTTTGATGGTCCAAATTTTAATTTTGAAAATTTTCAACTTGAATACGCCTCGAGAATTTTTCCCAATCAAAAAAAATTTTGACGATGTTTCATATATATATATATATATATATATATATATATATATATATATATATATATATATATATATATATATATATATATATATATATATATATATATATATATATATATATCTGAGTGTGTAAAAATCTTGACCTGAAACATGTTAAGATGAGCTTGATTGACCTCTAATTTATCCTAGGATAAATGTAGTCCTTGGATTTTATATGCATCACTAGTCTTAGAGCAAATCCAATGGCCTGATACAAATAGCCTTAGTATATCCTTAAGTATTATTTTTATATGAAGTATCCTAGAGAGTGTCCAATAATTTAAAATATTTTTCATAATATTTTTCTTTTCACATTACCTTGCCTAAATTTATATGGATATATTAGAGAATGTATTAAGATATTATCTTTTTTTCAATCAAGAATGATTCTTGACTCTTATAAATGCGGAAAATTTCATATCAAATAATTCAAATTTACATGATGAAACATTTCATATACTATATAAGTTATTAGTTATAAATATTTTCTAAAAAATTGATTGAATATGTTTACTTTTATGAATGCCCTTCTCATGTAAGAATACTCTCAAGGAATTAAAATTGACTTTAATGATCATGTGGAGTTTGGATTTCACTTTCCTTTGGGATGGCTCAAATTATAAGTCATATGATTGTGAAATTTCTGGTCAACATTCTAAAAAAAATATCAACCACTTCAAATATTTGCCCCCCCATTGTACAAGCATGCATTTAGTTGGTACAAGATACATATTAGTAAATATGATGTACAAAAAGAATGATTTTGACTTCTCAATCCTATATGGCTCCAAACAATAGCCCATAATAAATATCATTTATTCATTCACAAACATCAAGATTCATGATTTCATTATCTTCTTGATACGAGTGATCGTCTTGCAACTCTTTGTCGTTCAATCACATTGATCATCTTGCAAATTTTTCTAAAACGATCACATTGGAATTTGTGTCAACCTACTCAACCATTATGGTGAAACTCTAGTTTGTTCTTACTACTCTCATGTTTCTGAGATCAATATAATCTTTTAATGCAAACTTCATTGAGATTAATTTGATCATATATGAGATTAAGGCTTCGTTTGGGGCGGCTTTTTTACTGCTTCTTAAAGCAGCTTTCTTGTAGAAAGTTTTTAATTTTTGTACTAAAAAGCTGCTTTAATAAGCAATAAAAAAGCTGCTTCAAACGAAGTCGAATTGATCATAAGCATCAATTTAGATCTGATCATTATATTTATATCTCTATTATCACTAACCTGGAAGCTTAAAATCTTTATTAACACATCATTTTTGCTAGAGGAATGAAAGTCCAATGCATGTTTTAATAGCAGTGGGACTTAATTCTCTACCTTGCATTTGAATAGTGGACCAAATCTTTGTAAAGCAAGATTCATTTTGGTCCATCATGACTCTCAAAAGTGGCATGCTTTATGGATAATGTTTAGGGTTTCTAATACAACTAAGCACTTAAGAATACACATTCATAGAGCCTGCACACAAAAGAGAGGAAAATCATAATTCTATTTTAGTATTTATTTTTCAATATTTTTTGCATACTTTAAGAATCCTATTTATAGGCTTCAAATGACTCAGCATTATAAATTACACAAAATTTATTAAGATTAAATTATAATAGTAGATTTCAACACATACATTAAATTTTTAAGGCTTCATATATATTATTTGTTTCTTTATTATAATCTCACCTCCTAAAATAATTTTACATACACTATCTCTATCATCCCTCGTTACACTCTAATAACAAGCTCTTGGGTTGCTTCCTTCACCCCTCACTATCGAGCATTAGATACCCTTAATTTGGTCATTCCCATCACCCTCCAAGCCTCATCCTCCTATCACTTCCTTCCTCACACATCCCTCACCATCTCTTGAAGCCTTCTCCAAGGCCTTAGCAAATCCCCTTACATTGGATCTCTTGAGGTTTCACTCCTCCAACATCACCAAAGGCCAATTCCTCCACATCCACTCGATCTCTTCCAAACCTAACACCATCCTCCTCCAACCTATCTAAGACATTCCAACCTATTTATCACATGTAAACATCATTCATTTGAGTCGTCGCACCACTCTAAAACCCTCAAATAACTCCATTATAAGAGGCACCTCACATTAAACCCCTCCCTCCTCACCTTAGCCACTCTTTTTTAAGCCCAAGTGCTGACAATCGTATAACCAACAAAAGCTCATCGCCCATACACAAAGAGTCCACAACACCAAGTGCATTCATTAACCCCTAAATAATCAAATTTTAATGACTAAAAATAAAAAAATAGATAAAAGTCATTGATAATATAAAATAGATAAAATTAATATTTTATCTATTTTGAATATTAGCAATTCAAAAGTTGCATATGATGGAATTCAAAAAATATGTGGAAAGAAAATGGACAATACCAGTCTAAAAACATAATACTTTCACATTCTCTATATAGATGCCTACGTAGATAGCCATTTTTCTTTCAATCAAAGTATATTATTGTTGTGGACTACAATATACACGGTAGTAGAATCATAATTTTACGTCTTAGCGTTATACGAATATCCAACAAACAAATAAAGAACACAAGATTTTTTACGTAGAAAACCCAGAAATGGGGAAAAACAATTCCACTAGTGTTTCGGTAGATTACAGTTGACTGAATCATTCTTGAAGGCGGTTAGATTACAATAATCAATTGTATGGTTGAAATCTAGTAACAAATGGGGATCAGGCGCTAGTTCATCGACATTTGATCGATCGGAAGTCCAGCGTCAGTTGGTGGTCTGACAGAACTCTGGCGTCGGGCAGTGGTCCGGCAAAACTCCAGTGTCATGCGGTGGTTCGGCTGAACTCCGGCGTCGAGCGGTGGTTTGACGGAACTCTGGCATCGGGCGGAGGTCCGGTGAAACTTCTGCATCAGGCGGTGGTCTGACGGAACTCCGAGCAGTGGTCGAGAAGGAGCGAGGAGGCAAGAGCTATCTCTGATCTCTCTCTTACTTCTCTTCCTTTGTCTTGGGTCCTTTTTCATGACAAAGTGGGCTCTATTTATAGATTTAATAGAGTAGGATGGTTTGTAAATAGATGGAAGATCAGAGGTAAGTTGGAGTGGTTTGAATGGATGGCGGATGTTGATTCCCTTGATTGTAGATCGTTTCATGGATATTTGACTGGCTTAGTGATGTTAGAATTCAACAATCTTCGATTTGTTGGATTTGTCTCGTCGAGCTGCTCGATTCAACTATAAGCATGTAAGTTTGGAAATTGTTTGGTAATATAAATTGTGGTTTGAACCACCTAAGGCTCTTCGGGTCTTTGATTTGGACCCTTTTGAGCTCGGATTGAGTCTATTTTGGTATCGTTGGGTTAGTAATTCCAAGACGCTCAGTTTGGCTGTAAGCTGGCAGAAATTGAAATTCAGATGGTCCCAATTTTGATTTTGGAAGTTTCCCACTTGATTTTGCCTCGAGATTCATTCCCGATCAAAATAATTTTTCGGTGATGTATCAATTATTATTACCTTCTAATACATTATCAAAATCATTCTTTCTCGCTAGCATCATTAAAACTAATGCCATATAACATTTATCACTCATATTATAACGATGGGTGGTGCCATCTTGAAATTTATATAAAATGATCCATGGAAAAATAAAATTGGAAATTACAAAAATAAATTTGAAAATCACACATTATGTCCATACAATTGCAGCTATCAATTAAAGAGTTGCATTTGCCGTCGTATTTGACTAAATAACACTCTAAAATTATTTATTGTTTAAATTAATAAACTTATATAGTTATATACTTATATGTCAGTTGCATAATATATATTTTACAAGCCATGACAAATGTCGATCGCTCTTGTTACAAGTGTAAATAAAGAAAAATCAGGGGTTCATTTGCGAAATAAAAAAAAATCTGAAAAACTCTTTGTTACCCAATTCGGCAGTGGGCCAACAACTATAAGGCTAAAAGCAGAGGGAGAAGTTGACTTGGCGGCGAAAGGGAAAGGCTACGTGGCATGGCGTGTTGTAATCTTTTGAGGAAAAACGGTATCGATGGGTCTGCTGCTCTGTCTGTTATTCCGACCGTTTCCTATGCTCCGGGATATATAATAATTGATTGCGGCTATATAAAATCCTATTAAGTAGGAGGTGTCAAGGCCCATCAATTTGAAAAAAATTATTACGTACGGTGTGTGTGAATGTATTCGGAGATTAATTTGGACTCGTCATGTTACTCAATGCACAGTATATTGGATGATGTGGCATGTTTGGATTGACTTCCGAACGAGTTCAAACTCCACACAGAATTACTTGGGCGGCAACATGGGAGGCGGTTTGACCTGCCTCCTGTAGGCTAAGGCCGGGCCCATGTGAGGCCGGCTGGGTCGGTTTAGGATCCAACCTAACAATATTTGATAGGAAATACTAGAGTTCGCAAGTAAACCCAAAGGGAAGTGCTCGAGTTCACAAGTAATCCTAACAATAATTGGTAAGAAAAGCGAGAAACATTCAAGAATGCGATGACCGTCAATTTGATTCAAATCCAATCCAAAAAGTTGAAGTTGGGGTTGATCTATAAATTTATTTGTATTTAAAAATGATATATTTAATTTTTTTTTCTTTAATTTTTTATAGGTATAATCTTCTTATTTTTTTATCATATTTGCTAATTTTAAGGTTAAAAAATCATAAAATTTTTTTAATCAAAAGAAGATCGGATTCGAGTTGGTATTTTTTATCAATTTATTAAATGGGTTGGGTTTTGATAGGTTGGATTTGAGTCGAATCAATTTCAAGTTAGACCTAAACCCAATTGGTCGACAGCTTGTTTTGACACCCTTATTATTAAGAAGAGATTTTAGATTATTATTATTATTTTAATTTATTTTTAATTTAATCATATAAAATCTTATTTTAATAATTTCAATATTTTGAATTACTTTTATTATATGTATTTATTTATTTAAAATAAAAATTAGACTTAATTATTGATCCATAATAAAATGCAAAGCATATAAGTGTTTTAGTAGGGATGAATTAAACCAGCCTCTTTTTTATTGTGTGGGTAAAATTATTAAATAATAAAAAATAAATAAAATATTTAAATTAAATATAAATAAGTACTAAGGTAATATTATTAAATTTATAAAGGAAAAAATATAAGTAGACATTAATATGAAAGTTATGAGCTTTTGTTTTAAAAAATTAGTTAGTCAGGTTTCGTTTGGAGTAGCTTATACTTTGCTTCTGCTTTTAAAAGCTACTTTTTCTCAAATATTCTATTATAAAAACATTCCTTAAAATTTATTGAGAGCAAGAAGTTGAGTCAATTACAATGATTAATTTTCTTAGTTATGAAATATATCCCACACACAATAAATGAAATAGATTAGAGTTAATAAGAGACATAATTTCTTACATTAATATTTCATAAATAAAAGTAAATCTATAAGGCATTTCCCGACTGAAATAACTTTAATCAGTATTTTGTACGAGTTACAAGTTGTCTCAATCCTTCAAACAAAGAATATCTCAATATAATGCAGATATGATCGAGGTGTTACTAGTATTTTTGTTGTTGATGACACAATAAGATTGCTTAGATTGGTGAGGTGAATGGAATTGATGGTATTAGACCTCACCATGAAATGTGAGAAGATGGCAAAGGCCCCTAGAGGCGATTAGATAATTCCATTATTTTTTGAATTCTACCAACTATAGGTGCTTGATTTGTCCTCTTCTATAGACAGATGATATGATCTAAAGGTGGTGGTGGAGCGGTATAAAAAAGTTATTAAGGCAAATGAAGATGACCATATTAATCCCTTATGAGAGGTGGAATTAAAGAAAATATGGAGTTATATGACCATTTGAAATACAAAACAGAGGGGGATGGGATGGTTGGAGGTTGGCGAGTGATGGAGGATGATTAAGGATGTCATTCTTCTAGAAGGAATGTAGACTCGGCATCATGGACTTGATGGATATCCTAAATTCCATAGGTGAACTATAGGAAGTTGAGACAATTGTCATAACCGTGAAAGGAAGGTAACTACTTGACAATCAAGAGTATATATACATGTCGAATAATAATGGATTTCAGGGGATAACATACACTTTTTAATAATAAAATTTGAGTGATGATGAGTATCAAGGAATGAAATATATTAGGCAGATTAATCAACAATGTGCAAAACAAAGATGAATCTCAAGCAACAATGAGCATTAAACAATGATGAATACCAAAAAAATTTGGTCGTCAAGCAATGTTGGGTACCAAGCAATTTTAAATATCAAGCGGTGATAAAAGTTAAGGGAGTATTATATTTGATTATTATAAACACCTAAATATGAAAAATATTATGGATGATGGGCAGTAGGTGATTAATATATATTTATAACAAGTATTATTCAATAAATGCTAATTGATGGATGTCAGAAGATGGTGACCATTACATGATAGACCTTAGGAGATTATGGATGTCGGTCATCTTAGGCATTGGAGGAAAACAAGCATTGAACATCTGATGATGATGGATGTTGGGTGAAGAACCTTAAAGAATAACATTCATAAGATAAAGCATCTAAAGATGGTTAATAAAGTCAAATGGTGGCAGAAGTATATGATTCTTAGTATTACAAGGTTGTAGTTGCATAGTTATAGTGATTTTTTTCCAAAGAGGCTTATGTATTAATTAATATTTTTAATAGTGTATATTCCCAAATTAGAGATTCAATTTATATTATATTAGATATAAAGTTAGGATATCTCATCCATTAATGCTTTATTTAATTTATTAATTATAATGTTTATTTGTTTCACTCATTATATGTGACATCTTCTTTCAATGAATTCTTAACATCTATCTTTAATATTGTTAAAGTTAATATTTTGAATTTTTCAATAAGGATATATAACAAGCAAGCAGTAGTTAAGTGATTCTTGAGAGCTTTGAGGAGAGCTTCCATTATAGGATTTATTGTGAAGTTGAAATATGCCAATAATTAATATTTTTAAGTATTATCTTATTCTATCATTTGTAAGATCATAATGTGTTTTAAAACTTTTGAATTTTATAGATTACAATTTTAAGCTAATTTAGTTTTTATAAATAGAGAAATGAATTTAAAAATTGACTATAATCATTAAAACTTGTTCCTATTACAAAAATAATTCTTTACGGTACTATTCTTTCCAAATGTTTAAACAAGTGTTGTTTCTAAGGTTAATAGGGAAACAATGTGAAGGAAGGAATATACTATCCAAAAAGATAGAGACAAACCTCTTTTAGGTTCAAAATAGAAAGTAAATGATGCATTTTCCTTCTGAACACTTTGTGAAGGAATATATTACATCACACTTTTTAGAGTTTAAAGAAAATAAATACATGAATCAACATTCATCTATACATATATCACAAATGTTTCTCTTACTAATTTTGAATAATATTAAACGGGGTTTATTTTATTCAAATTTTCAAACTCCCAATTGGAGCAAGCTCCAAAGCCTCACATAATTAATTATATATTATAGAGACAAATAATAGGAAAACTTTTGGTTGAGGTCTTGAAAATATTTTAAGATTTTAAAGGTGGTTAGAATGACTAATTTTCAGGAGTCTATAAGGGGATATGATAGGCTTATAAATAGATATTAAGAAAGGTCCAAAGGATAATAAACTAAGGAATAAAACCCTAAAAATTTAGGTTGCTCAAAGATATTATTACATAATACACAAATATATTTTAAAATGAATTTAATTTTAATTTTAACTTGATAAGATTATTATAAAATATTAAACGTACATTCATCTAATGAATCATTCCTTCATTGTTGCCTTGTTGGGAATTACAACTTAAATCTCAAACAAATTAAAAAAACTTAACTTTAAATCATATATTATAGCTTGGAATGGACAACTAAAAACCCACTTATATGTTTTCAAAGCCAAACCACTAATTATATATCCCAAGATATATATATATATATATATATATATATATATATATATATATATATATATATATATATGATTTTAAGTTGCATATATTTTTAGGAGAAATATTTGAATATTTAAAGAACCTAAATATGGATTTCTTTTCATGCCAATCTTAGTACATGAGAAGATTAAAAATACAAATAATTTTCATTGCAATCATTCATAATATAATAAATTATAATTATGTAATTTCGTGTGTTAGTCAACCCCACATAGCATGATAAAAGCTTAATGTTATGTTATATATTGCATGTTGTATGTTTGTTGAAATTTGGTTCTATAATAAACCTCATAAAAAGAAAAGTAATAAAATGTGCAAATAGACTTTGCTTAATACAAGCCAAACCATAAATCTATACACAAATGAGATTACATGTGGGACTTGAATTGCTTCACTTGTGCACTCTAGAACATCTTGTTCTCCATGGCTCTATTTCACATGCATACATAAATAACCTTTGATTAAGATATCATCTATAAAATAATATAATATAGAATCACCAGTACATATAATTATCACCAAATGATATACCAACCCATCATTATACATCACACAATAAGAAGATTAGGAAAATACAAACCCTAACTAAATCCTAACTTTAAGATGTATAAGATTTGCATTTTATTTAACATTCAAGAGAAATTGACTAAATTTATAGCAAAGGTTGGCTTATATTTAGGTTATAAATGATTTTAAGCGTTATGTATTTTATGATTTTTATTTGTTTAATATTTAAAGGTTAAAAAAACCCAAAGGATTTGTCTCCAAGCCTAAGGTGGACCATGTCATTCTAGGATCCTAAGATAATTATGATGCATAGGTGGGTTAACACATCAAAGTACCTAAAATTACTAATTGGTTTAATGGTACTTAAGAATAAATTAACACCTCAAATAGAAATCAAATCATTTAAAAGGCTTGTTAAGGAATCAAATGGGGGAACCTGATACTTCATAAGGTGGACCATATAACCACCAAGATCTTAGGATCCTAATGAAAAATAAACTCCACCTTGAGCTTAAGTAGCATATCAAAGTACCCAAAAGATAAATTAAAAGAAGAAAATATTCTTAGATATATGTTTTTAAAAGGGACTAAGATTTAGATTGGTTAATAATAAAAATAAAGAAATGAAGGGTTAGAGCCTCTAACTTAGAGGTATTATGCATAATTCACCAGAAGGGTAAATTATATCATCAACCAACACTTAAACATAAATAAATAATATTTTAAAGAATCATGAATCATTTTTAATGATTTAAATGATATTTAATATTTTAAAATGCTTAAAATTTGTTGTGTCTGAACATTCATAATGACAGAGAGAGATTAATATCTTAGCTTGATATGAAAATCCAAAATACACAAAGATACATAAAAATTTGCAAGAGACGCTAAAATTTGTATGTGAAATTTTTGAAAAAGGGGAAAAACATGGGAAATGCCCCTTTTGTAATAATTCCACTAGGGTTTATAATCATTTATAAGTGATGCTTTTCTTAATTATTAAGGAGGTGTTAATACAATATAGCAAATATAAATTATATAGAACATATTTCATAGTGAAGGTTCAAATAGCCATGTGACATGGGAGTTATTTTCCAAAGATTACTTGATGTATGTTTGGTCATTCTCCTTTGAGGATAGTAAACTAAAGGCCAAGTAGTTCTTGGGGAAGTAAAGCACACAACAAAACATGCAAGAAAATAAAATAGAAATGAACACCAAGATTTAACATGAAAAAATCAAAATGAAAAACAAATTATGAAGCCACACCATACCAAGAAATTCAATGTAAAAATTGGAAGAAATTGTACAAATCTCTCTGCTCATGCTTTCTCATTGCCTCTCTTAATTCTTCACACAAAATAGACAAAACATTTCAATATACCAAAGGATGGAAACCCTAAAGTGAAACATGAAAATGAGAAGAAAAACTACCCAGCCCAACTCACAGTGGTACGACAGCAAGGTTGGAGCCCGTTTGTCTCAAGCCTGACTTGTAGCGCCACAACGCTAGCCCGGGAGTGCCACAGTGCTCCACTATTTGCTCCAAGTCGACTGCAATGCACTAAAATACAACGCTTCAATGTACAACACTGCTGCACTCTAAGGCCCTTGAACCCCAAGAAGGGGGAGCGCTGCCCCCCTGCAACCACTCGACAAGCTCAACCAACGTAATTGAGGTTTGAGCCAACAATTGAACCCGATCGATCGACACAATTAGATTGCACACAAAACTAACATAAGTCCATAATAAATGAGTTTTGATGTTTGAACTCAATGTTGGTATCGACGACATGCATTAGGCTCATAAGCTATGGCGTTTGTCGACACTATTGGTGACAATGGGTAACAAAACAACGTTTCTCAATATAGTCGGAGGATAGTAGTCTTGATATGATGTTTAGAGAATTATATTCAAGTGAGTGGTTAAAGGATTGCATTATGATGATAATGCTTAGAGGATCGTAGTTTGGAGACAATGATCAGAGGACCATGTCAGATGAAAATTGTAGAGGATTATAATTCGATGATAATATTTGGGAGGTCGTGGTTGGGGAACAATGACTGGAGGGCTATAGTTAAGACTATTAAGTAATGGTGGTGGAAGGATCAAAGAATGGTTATGGTAATCTTAGGATTGCAATCAAGAGATGATGAGTGGAAGAACATGGTCGGGCAATGTTGATTGAATGATCATAGTAATGTAATAGTGGTTGAAAGCACAATCAAACGACGATGTTTAGAAAATCATAATTGAATGATGATGATCGGGTGACCATAGTAAAGCAAATGGTGGTTAAGAGATTGTAGTCAAGCAACGGTAGTCAAAGGATCATAATAGGATGATGGTGATAAGAATTGTTGAAAGAATATAGTTAAGCAATAATAATTAGAGGCCTAATCTAGTGATGATGGTTAGAGGATAATATTCATTGAAGATGATTAGAATATCATAATTAGGTGATAAGGCTCAAAAGATTATCAACAAAAATGGTGCAAAAATTGTTATAGAGCGACGGTATTCTAGATAACGTGGCCGAGCAACGGCTTATTATATATTGCGAGCATATGTTGTTAGGAACATGACCATAACAAAGCAATATGAGCTTTTTTTTGCTTAATCTACCAAAAGAAACAAGAAAATAAAAAAATTAGTAAATTAATTTTGAATTCATTCATCATTTTGTATATCTCCATCCTTTCTAAATAGACATAATTTAATTTATATAAGACTACTACAAGCTAATCATTCACACATTAACCAAATTGAACTATCAAACATCCTACTAATATCACACTACCTCTTTAACATGGTATTCATTTTACTTTATGCTACATTTCTTCTGCACTCATTCTAATACATCATAATATTCCTCTTAGGTTGCATTCCTTTATTCTGCGTTTCCTTCTCAACAAGTAATTTTCAAACTCATTCTGCCATAATTACTACATGAATTTTTTCCTCATTGATAGCCAATGGAAAAAGCTTTTTAGCTAATAACTCGAAAGAAAGACTAACGCTAAGAATTGCACACTAAGATTGATCTCTCATCTCTACATATACTGAAAATGAAGTAAATATAATAAGGGGCAAAATCAAAACAAGGGAGCGGAATCACAGTACACTGAATACTGTACCCTTACTGCTTTCGCAGCCACAAATTGAAACCAATAACAAGTCCTCCAAATCGCAAGAAAATTTCAAAATCCTTCCCCCCTCAACATACACATTCTCTCTTACCCTTCAAACCACCAAGCTATGAAGCTCGAAATAATTGAACTGTCTGTCCCTAACTAGTAAGTAACCTGTCTAGCGTCTACACTTGCAGCCAGAAATCAGTGACAGGCTAAATGGATGAAGAATTATAGGAAATAATCAGGAGTTCGCCTTGTTACATCAGGTTCGCCTCTCCTTGGTGCTGGTTCAAACTGCATGATAATGGGCACAACTATTTCAGAAGACGTAAATAAAATAATTCAAAAAAGCATTCCCATTTGTTTTCTCATGGGATGGTAGGGCATCTCAAACCGAACTCCAAACGCTTGAATGCGTCGCTTGCGAGCTCCAGCCGAACGGTAAAAACTTCCGCTATTTGGTTGCGGGTGAACAGTGGGCGCTGATATTGGCGTTGCACTGTTCATCTTTGCCATTTTTTGGTCTCTACCGAACTTGCCAAAGAAACGCGCGAAAGCAGAGAATGACTATTACCTTCGCAAAAGGGGGAAAAATGGAGTTCGATTGAAGATGAATCACGGCATTTTGCAGTGAAAAATGAGATTTTCGATTGGAGATGCCCTTAGAAGTTGGGAAAAAGAGGGAAGTAGGGAGAAGAAGACCTGAATAAATGTGTGACCCTTGCAGTCATCAACTTCTAATATGGAGGCCATGTTCCCACAGCGGTAACAATAATTAGGTGCGCTAAATATGGTTACAACCTTTTGGTCCTGAGCAAGCCACGGGGAAATAAATAAATAAATAAATGCTATCAGGATGTCCCAAAAAAATAGATGACAGCATTGAACAATAACATACATGTCCCCAGTTATATCCCTCCATGACCAACTGATGCGCTCTAGCAATCAGCTTAAGGTTATTGGTATGGTTGAATTGTTCTGAAATATCCTGAAATAGATAATAGCATCAAGCAAAGGAAAAAATGAGTTCAAATACCAAAGTGGTGAAAGAGTAATTTACCTGCCCAAATGTATATCCAGCACCGCGAGGAGAGATACCCCAACCGCATCGATCATCGGGGTCAGACCATAGTAGGTCACACATTGGCCCTTCGTGAGGAACCTCTTGAACACGATCAAAATTCCGAATGTTATCAAGAGTCTCAATAGATGGGGATAATCCACCATGCAGACAAAATATTTCTGACTCAACCTTCACAAAATTTAAGAGAGTTAAGTCGGGGAAAATCAAACAAGAATGATCCACAAAATAGAAAATTCTAAAACTACTTTAAGTCAATGCTTATAATTAAGTTGCATAACCATTTAAAGGAAACAAAATAGATATTCAAACTTCAAAGCAAAAGTTAACACAGGCATGCACAAGCATGAATAGCAGGTGTGTTAGGAAAAGAGCATTATGTATTCTTTAGTGCACAAAATAAAACTTCCCTAAGGGAAACATTGGACAACTAAAAATTAATAATTTGCCTAATTTTAGTATAAATTATGCGTGAATTATTCCAAACAAGGGAAACGTTTACGTCCCATTAAAAGCTTTGAAGGCACAATAACGGATGTATTCAAATAAGAAAATAGCGACATAATTCAGTGAATGGAAAGAGAATCAGAATCTATGTCATCCTAACGGGCTATTATTGAAATTCTGAGCAAAATATTGTCAATTGCACACTAAGGCTTCGTTTGGGACGGCTTTTTTATTGCTTTTTAAAACGGAGTTTTAGTACAATTTTTTTTATTTTTGTATTAAAACTCCGTTTTAAAAAGCAGTAAAAAAGCCGTCCCAAACCAAGCCTAAAACAAAACAACCCAAAAATAAGCCATGGAGAATCCACCCCCAACCCATTTCATTTTCTTTGCCAATTATAAATTAATGGTAAAAAAGGAAATTCTTTCGCCCCTTTTAACAAAAATTGTTTCAAAACTGGTAAAAGAGATGGAACGTAGAGCATCCAAAAATATCATAGGGGACATGGATACAAGTTGAAGTTCTGTCAATATTTATGTATTGGGAGATATGATTTTGGGGAGTGGGCATGGAAACATTAGAAAAAAAAAAAAATTGTATGCTCATTTTTGTAAAATAAAGATTTTTTGGTCACACAGATTAAACTTACGAGAAAACACCAAAATAATCCTCAGACTAGTAGTAAAAGCCCAATTTAGTCTTAGCCGACTATTAGAAAATATCTTAAATTTGTCACAATGCCAATAGTAATAGTAAAAGTTAACACCAACGGTTAAATAAGAGGGAAATTTGGATATTAACGTGTATGTAAGTTCATATTATTATTTTTTTATGTTTTGTCATTCATCATATTAAAATAAATACAAATATCATAACAAAAATTAATCATGTTTATTAGTTATTCACTCTTATTATTTAGTTGATTAAATTCCATTATTATTTACTTATTTATTTTAATATGAATAATGATAAAATATATAATAAGAATAATATAATCACATATACACCCAAATATCCAAAATGCTCTAACATTTAATTGTTCAGTTAACTTTAATTGTTACTTTTGACAATGATAAAAGTTGGATGTTTTTAATAATGGAGTGATTATATTGGATTATTATGAAAGTCTGTAACTAAATTTAGCATTAATTAATAGTCAGGAGACTATTGTAGGATTTTGCTCTTAAACTTGTAACCAAAATATAGCAGTGGACCTGCAGAGAGCTAATCCAGAGTTGCTAATTAGGCAGCCTCATTCTAGCATCCATTTGTCAACCAATAACGATAAATAAATTAAAAACGCATCATGAACATTTGGTAATAATTATGCAATTTACGCTGCCATCAATAATTATCCTCTTTTCTTCAAGTATGTGATACTATGGTTTGTTTTACTTCCCAAATTTGGTTTTTCAAATTCTTACAGGCACCTCGCATGTGTACAATACTTATTAATAATTAATTTAATAACAATGACCCAACCCAACCTAAAGTCTTATTTACCTCAACAATTTTAGCTTTCACTCATCATCAATTATTATCCCTATTCAATCTCCTTTGATAACCTTCCCAATATACATTAGGGGTGCAAACGAGTTGAGTCGAGCTCGAGCCAGGTAGTGTTTGAGTCGAGCTCGACTTTCAAATACCGAGCTCGAGCTCGAACTCGAGTCGAGCTCAAAATCCGAGCTCGAGCTCGACTCGTCTCATATTTCGAGTGGCTCGTCGAGCTCAGTCGAGCTCCGCTGCGAACTCCATCCCGAGTAGGCTTTTCGAGCTCAGTCGAGCTCCATTGCGAACTCCTTCATCGTCAAGAGCTCGCCATTGGCTCCGCTTGCCCGTCGTCGAGTTTGCAGTCGCGTTCGAAGTCAAGATCCATTGGATTTGATCCTTCCGCGATGTTAAGCTCGCGTTCATCGTCGAGATTCAGATCTCGGCGTCGCGGTCGATTCCCGACCTCATCATTGCGTCCGCCGTCGAGATCCAAAGCTCGATGTCGTGGTCGAGTCCCAATTCCCACTGTATCTGATCCTTCCGCCGTCGAGATCCAGAGCTCGTCGTCGCGGTCGATTCCCGACCTCATCATTGCGTCTGTCGTCGAGATCCAAAGCTCGTCTTCGCAGTCAAGTCCCAACTCCCACTGGATCTGATCCTTTTGTCGTCGAGTCCATTGCGGCCGCCGTCGAGTCCCAACTCCCAAGTTCTTCGTCGCGTCCGCTGTCGAGATCCAAACTCGAGACTTGACGCCATTTTTTTCTCGCCCAGTCGCACACGCGAGCTACTCGTCGAGCCAACGAGCCGAGTCAGAGGTCTGGTCGAGCTTGAGCTCGATAAGCCATCGAGCTAGAAATGGTGTTCGAGCTCGACTCGCGAGCTCGATAAGCTCGACTCGTCGAGCCAGTTACCGAGTCGAGTTCGAGCCGGCTTGACTCGTTTGCACCCCTAATATACACTAGCATATAACCATCTCCAATTTAGTTGTTTTTTTTTTAATTCCATTTAATTTCTTGCAAAGACGTAAGAACCCTCTAGTCTTTCTATGCAAAATTTCTTTAATTTTATATTGCAAACTAGTATTAATCTCAGCTAAACCTTGCAAAATTTTTAGCACAACTATATTAAGTTATGGTGCATCACTTGCAAGTGATACCCTCGCAAACTCATTGAGCCAAAAATTCAAAAACATAATCATTTCATAAATTTTCACATATATTTTACAATTAATTCCATTAATTTAATAAATCAACCCAATATTAACCCTCAAACTTCTAACATCGAACAAGTCTACGAACTAGGCATGCATATGAGGGATAGATTAAACAACACTGACTTCAACATAAATAACATTATGAAGAAAGTTATAAAGATCCTTAATAATAATTAATTTAATAACAATCACCCAAGCACTAATCTTATTTACCTCAACAATTTTAGCTTTCGCTCATCAACTATTATCCCTATTCAATCTCCTTTGATAACCATCCCAATATACACTAGCATATAACCATCTCCAATTTAGTTGTCTTGTTTTTTATTTCCATTTAATTTCTTGCGGACATATGGAACTCTCTAGTCTTTCAACGCAAAATTTCTTAATTTTAGGTTGCAAATCTAGTATTAATTTTAGCCAACCCTTGCAAAATTTTTAGCACAACAATATTAAGTTATGGCGCATCACTAGCAAGTGACACCCTCGCAAACTCTTTGCTTACTTTGCATCATAATGAAGTTATGGTGCATTATTCACTGGTGAAAAAACTTGCCTAGTTATAACCAAAATTGACTTAGGTCATAGAGCCAAAAATTCAAAAACATAATAATTTCATAAATTTTCACATAAATTTTACAATTTTACAATTAAGCGCCAACCCAAGATCAACCCTCGAACTTCTAGAATCCAACAAGTCTAAGAACTAGGCATGCATATGATGGAGAGATAAAACAGCGATGACTTCAACATAAATAATCTAGTAAAGAAAGTTACAATTATCATTGCATGACTGGAAAACTAGATGAAATCTAACATAAACAGTATAGCAAAGTTCAGAGGACCAACCAATGCTGTCAATGGAAAATAATCAAATAGATCGGTGAATATCTTCCACACATTAGCATTGCCATACCTGCAGAGAGATGTAACCAACAACTGTGAGGAAATCAGCTAAGAAAACACGCACAAATTTCCAACCAAAGTTAACAAAAGCCCCACCACCTTATCAGTACCAGCAAAATCAAGAAGCACTAAAAGCCAAAACAATCTTCTGATAATTATGACAACTAAAAAGCCAATTTTGAAGTTTTGTGTAAGACGAAGAAAAATCAATCAAGTACGCATTTTAACCCATTCATGATACCAATATTAGAAGGTAAACATAGATCTGTATCCAACATATTTAGTAATAACATACAACTCACTGATGAAAGAAATGAATCCACTATCCCAAGGTGGACATCTTTATACCCCTCGTTGTAATACTTATATAATAAGATCCACTTTTGGTTTACCTAAACATTGCCATATGAAAGAGAGAGACAAAACAAAAGAGAAAATGATCAAAATTGTCCCTTTACTCTTTAGTAAAGACCAAAATAATCCCCAACTATATTAAACAACCAAAATACCATTTTGGTCAAAATGCCATTTTGGTCAAAATGCCATTTTGGTCAAAATGCCATTTTGGTCAAAATGCCATTTTGATCAAAATGCCATTTTGATCCCTCGACTTCTTAAGAGGCACCAAAATAGTCCAACCATGAGACTATTTTGATTCTTCTTTAAAGACTTGAGCGATCAAAATAATCATTTAATATAGTTAGATATCATTTTGGTCATTTATATAGAGTTAAGGGACCATTTTGATCATTTTCTCCAAAGCAAAATAAGTTGCAAGTTTGAGAACATGCAGGATTTATATCCTGACACGTATTCATACAAGAAAATTAGGATAAATAAATTTATAGAAATCAGATGTATGAAATATGCAACAAATTCTAAAAAGAAAGAATTTATCGCATGAAGATGTAATTCAAGTAAATAAATGCCCGCTTACAAAAAATCATATTTAAACATGGACGCGATGACACAAAAACAACAGGACAAGATGACGAAACTATAAAAGCTACGATACAATATGCCATGAACATCACATTCTTTTTTATAAATTCTTAATATAAAATGGGTAATCAAAACAACTACAAAATAGCAT
This sequence comes from Dendrobium officinale, assembly GCA_019514585.1. Lineage (NCBI taxonomy): Eukaryota > Viridiplantae > Streptophyta > Magnoliopsida > Asparagales > Orchidaceae > Dendrobium > Dendrobium officinale. The sequence continues at coordinate 38,574,664 of CM033694.1, forward strand.
TTTCCATTCTTTTGAAAGCCGAATCGATCCATCCAGTTTGTCCGGAAACAGATCAGTTAGCCAACCTGGGTTATCTCCAAAATTGGCTTCGTATTGAACTATGAAAAACTAGTTCAAATCGCTGGTTCAAATAGCAGATCGTTGAATTGGTTCTGGTTTCTTAGACCTGGTCGATTCAACTTCTATCTCATTTACATAATTAAATAAATTAATTTAATAAATTTAATACAGAATATTAAATTTAACGTATTAGTTTTAATTTAATATATTTTAATTTTAAAATGAGCATTAAATTTTTTTAATAAACATTTGTCACACTAGCACCAACTAAGTATTTTTACATAGCCCAACATCCCATGTGCCTTCCTTACTCATATAAACAAAAAAAAAGACTGTGTCCAACTGAAGTTGAACCAAATAACTAGGATGAAGTTCTTAAGTTGAGAAAACATACATTCATACACTACATACTTTTAAATATTTTTTAATTAATAATATTTAATTTTTATTTATTTAATTATACAATATAAAAAAACTAAATTTTTATCAATTTTTTAATAATAAATGATCTAACATATATTTATAGATGTGATTTTATAATATAAATTCTGTATATAATCTATAGATATAAATTATATATAAGCATATAATATAAATTAGTAATCATTTATATTAAATTTATAAACTTATATATAAACAAAATTTATATTTGTTGTGCGTCAGAATATTTATGGCGGTAGAGAAATAAAGAGTTTATAGTCCTATCTTTATACGAAGATCCAATATACAAATACAAAATGAGAAAAGGGTGCAACAATCATAATAGACATCAAATTTTTTACATAAAAAACCCAGGGAAGAGAAAAAATATGAGGCATAACCAATTAAAATGATTTCACTAGTGTTTGTTGTTGATTACAAATGATGTCCTTCTTCGAGAGAAGGCGTCGACTCAATTTAGCAAATATATATTGTATAGAGCAAATTATATGATTAGAGTGGGAAGAATCTAATGACATGAGAGGTTGTTCTCAAGAGAATGTTGGTCTGTTCATTAAAGTAGGATCATAGTCGGATAATGCAAGTCAAGGACCATAGTAGGGCAATTAAGATAAGAGGGATGATAGTCGGTGAGCAACGGAAGCAAGAAGGACTGTAGTTGACAAGCGACGTAGGTTAGAGGGACATTAGTCAGCCAATAGAAGTCGGAGGAACCATTGTCGAGCGATGGAGATTAGAGGGACCGTGATAGGGTGATGGTGGTCTGAGGGTCATCGTCAGGTGAGGTGGTTCGAGGTACCATAGTCGACGGGCGATGGAGGTCGAAAGAACCATAGTCGAGCGACTGTGATATGAGGATCATAATCGGCGGACAACTGAGGTCGGAAGGACCGTGATCGGGCTACGTAGACTCGACAATAGTGGCCAAACAGAGGTCTAACGGAGATGGTCAGGCGAATTTTTGGTGGCGACGATAGGGTGGATGTTCAGCGACGATCGGCCAATGAAAGTCCGATGATGGTGGCCAGGTGGTGAGGGTTCCCGATAGTGGTGCTCCGAGATTCATGCCTATAGCTCTCTTGAATCTCTAGAAGAAGGTCCTAACCTCCTCTAAAAAGTCCCCCACATGTAGAGAGTGAGAGTCTATTTATATATTTTGAGAGTGGCATACCCCGTAAATATGGAATAGATTTGGAATAAATTTGAAGTGTTCTAGCAGACGGCCCATATTGATTCTCTCAATCATGAAGTATTTGTTCAACTTTTATCTTCCTAAATGGTGTTAGAATTAATCGATCTTGGGCTCGTTAGAATCGTCTCATCAAGCCACTCAATTAGACCATAAGCATGCTATATTTGGATATCATTTGATCATCCAAATAATGTCTTGAAGCTTCCACATATGCTTTAAGCCCTTGATTTGGGCTCATTTGAGCTCGAATTTGACAGATCTTTGTGTTATTTCATTTGTTTCATCAAAACATTCAATTTAACTATAACTTTGTTAAGATTGGGTTCAGATGGTCCCGAATTTAATTTTGAAAGGTTCCAAATCAAATATGCCTCGAGATTCATGCCCAATCAAGCCAAATTTTATGACAAATCAATATTATATGTGAATTAAAATTAATGATTGAATATGTTCAAATTAAAAATTTTAGAATATATTATCTGCGTATGAATTTCATTTATTTATTAGTTATAAATTTATATTATTATTATGTCATTTAAATGTTATTTAAATAATTTTAACGTTTATTACATTATCCAGTTCAACCTAATTTAACCCCCGGTCGAACTATTGAACATTAAATATTGAACGTCTTCTTCATTCTATGTTCGATTCAATTTTCACAACCTTCATATTTTCTTCTAAATGTCTAACACAATAAAGTATGATATCAAATATTTAAAATGAGAAGTTTAACAATAACAAAGAAAAACTAAAATCATTAATGATAAAAAAAATGTTTTTGCCATTGGCATTAACAATAGCCCTTAACCATTATACATCAAAGCCAACAACCAAAGAACACAAACAAGCATAAGAAGCTCCACAATATAGTAAATTTTAGTTTGACAGGAAAAAAAAAATCAAGTAAAAAAAAAATTATGGCCAGAATAAAACTAAATGCTTAGAGCCATTAGTGGCTAGAATACCAGTAAAAAGAGATGGAAAATATGGATGCTAGGGCTACAAGTGGGAACCAAGCATCTCAAGAGTTGTACTGGTTATGGGATAGATGTCAAAGAGAGCTAGGGTCATGAGGATGCGTGCCCATAAAGTTGCTGCAAAGAAAATGGTTGAGATGCTAGGTTGCACCACTGCAAAAATTTTGGATGCATGTGAAGCATCTGCAAAAAAAAACAGACTCAAAACTATTTCAAAATATTCACACAAAAAGAATCAACGAAGAGGAGCTTGCCCTGATGCAAAGATATTCAACAAGGATGATCAACAAAGGTTAAACTATGAAACCAAGATGATTGAAAAGATCATCGACTCCAAGACATATATGCGAACTATTGAACTTGAAAGATGGTGAATCGAATAAATGGATGGGAAGTTGAGAAAGGAGTATGGGACAAGTGTGAATAGTTTTAATTGTTGGCAATTGGACCAAGGTTTGATTAATAAAAACCCTAAAATGTGTATTACAAATATGCCGCCTGTCTTCCCCATGTCTGACCCTAATTTGGAGTTGAAACACGTCCAACACATTTTGAGTGCGTCGTGTGAAAGCCATGTTAATGACCAAAAAGTATTCTACATGAATACATGAGACATTTTGGCGTGTTCATACTTCATAACAAAAAAAATGTACATGATTCAAGTGAAAGACTTAATGTCTTGCCAGATAATACTCTAACCGTAGGGGTGTCAATATTGGACAAGAAAAAAAAAATTCAGCTTTAGGACAACCAAAATAATATTCGGGTCGGGGTTAAGGACATAGTAAGTAACTCAAAAAAATCGGTGAAGTTTCAGAGTCGAGCTCATATTGACCCAAAAAATAATGACTTGCCTATTTAAATAACTTTTTATGACTGCATTCTCTCCATTAATCCATTAAAAAGTTCACTATCCATAAAAATCGTATGGTAAACACTCCCAAAGTTATGACTGATCAACCTTCATATTGCAAGTTTGCCTTAGCTTGACAAGAATCATCATCAGTTTTATGATCAATCTTAACCAGTTAAACTTTTCAATTTTATTACGGAAATTTTTTTTTAACTTCAGATCGCCATAAACTTGCTAGTTATCACTAATTTAAACCTTTTCATATTAAAAAATAGTTTATCAATCTGATTTTCGGGCTCAATCATATCTAAGACTGCTGTTTAATTTTGTATAAAGATACCAATTCTTGAAACTCTTCAACCTGCTACTTCTTTTCCTCCCTCTCTAGATAAAGATTATTCTATAATAAATGACAACTTTTTCTTTTTGCGCTTGATAGCAAAACACATAGTTACAATTTTGAATTCAGTTGTTTCTCATGACCATCAGCCTAAAACAACGCATAAAGAAAGTCAACAAATGGTTGATACAATCACATTTCTAATAGAAATAATACATTGCAGTTCAAATAAGTGAAGACATGACCTGCCAGAGCTACAAATAAAAAAATAACAACAACGATTAAGGAAAGTATACATAAGAAATAGATTAGGATGTATCAAAAGCAAGAATGCAAACTACTAGTTCTGAACCTGTAAGTTTGGATCAGGATTTAAATAAAAAATTTAGCATTTAATACATAGAAGCTCCAAAAGAAGGTGATTTCATAAAAATAAGTAGATTAAAATGTAGGGTAATGATTATGGAAAAAACTACCATTCCAATACCTACAGACATTGGAATCAAGTAAAAAAAATAGGATTTCTTCACAGCCCTTTAAGCGATTGTTTTTGCTCAATGGCTTTTAACACTCAAGAAAAAACGCTACAGAAATATTTAAAGTCCAAAGAACCAACAAATGAATCTAGGTCAATTTTAACAAAACACTATTCACGAAAGAACATAGAAGCAAATAAATACAATGGACTATACAATCATAAAAATAAAATTAAAAGATTTAAGTCGTCATCCTCCATGAATCACCTATCAGTTCTAGACACAAAGCAGATTAAAAGAAAATGGTTTTTGCAGCTACTACCCATTAAGCAATTAATATAGAAACCAATTGGATGCGAGGAAAGCCAGATCATCGGAAAACATTCTGGTGAAACCACAACAACTACTTCATATATTTAAATCAGAAATAAGGGAAATTGATGGCAAGAAGGTACCCAGTAGAAAAAAAAGGAAGTTAATATACTAAAATTTAAGGAAAAAAGAGCACGGTAATATAACAACCATCACAGTTCCTTTCAAACTGGAAAATGAACCACACCCTGAGAAAGAATTAGAGAGAAATTCAGTACCAAGCCCACTAGAAAAAGAAAAAAACACAGAATCAAAGTTTCACACTCTCAACTTTAATCAAGGCATTGTTGCTTAGCATATGCTACAAGATTAAAAATTGAAACAAATTAAAACATAGAGATTTTGAGATGATTGAAACTCACTTTCTTAAGCATTCATCATAAAATCCATAAACTTGTGTAATCTGCAATTTCAGAAATGCTTTTTCATTACAATGAGAGGAATATTTCATCATCAAAAGGATTATAAGTTCTATAATGAAATGACTATCTTGCCATATTCATAACAAAAAATGGGAAACTCCATTAATAGCTAGATCAGTATACCTGCCGACTTTCGTGGTTTCCCCTGAGGATGGTGATTCTCTGAGAGTATCGCACTTTAAGGGCAACAAGGAGCTGTGAAATAGAGAACATATGTCATGAAAATGGTAAGGGTCCATAATATACCAGTACGGCCTCAAAATCCAAATAGAAAAATAGTCATATAAGTCAGCCAGCCAAGACTAAATAGCTAGGAAATGAAAAAATGATGTCTTTTTTTCTTTTTAGTTGCTTTTAAGGTGGAAGTGTGATGGTCAAACAATTTTGAATATAATACAAATCACAAATCATTAGAAAATATTTATTCAAGGAAAACAGAACAGATGTGAAACTTCTTACTGTGACGGTTTCAACAGAGTAATACCCACGATCAACATAATCTCCCATGAATAAGTAATTTGTATCTGGACACTAAATATCAGATAGGATTTTCATTAATAAAAATGACAGAAATCCATAGATTTAAGAATTTACAAAAAATAAATTCACACATTACATCCTAAAACAGAATCAAGTTTCAATCGATAGCATATATAAAATATTCTTAAGATCATGTTGTTTGAAAAAGAAATACCTTTCCACCAATACGAAACAATTCAGCAAGATCATGAAACTGTCCATGAATGTCACCACAAATTGTCACAGGGCTTTTCACTGGCTGCCATTATAGAAAGAATAATAATGATAAACAAAACATATCCATGAATAGACACAGTACACATATAAATAAATTCTTTCCAATCACAAACATATCATTCACTGAGAGTATGTTGCAGCATCCCAAGAATAATTTATAGAAGCATTGACAAATTTGAGAAGTCAATAACCATTATCATTTTCGCAATTAAATTAGATAAAATAAGAAGCATGCAACAAAATAAATGTTATAAATACAAAAGGTGTTAAAAATCTGTGCAGAACACCCAATACTACAAAATGTTAAAAAAATGCCAGCTTCAACACCACAACCACCAAAATCAAACAACCTAACGTATTTCCAAATAATTCACAAATCATGGTATACTGATATAATGCAAGAATTTCAAAGTAATATGCATCCAAACAAACAATAGCTAGCTGTCCAAGCTCCTCAAACACCCAATACAATGTTTCAGACAAGACAGAACACTAAACTCCACCCTGATATAAAAGAGAGAGAGACCATTGTCAGATCAAGCAATCTATTTAAACAACAACAAATTGCAATAAGCTGCCATGGATCATGTAGTATGCAAATCATTTGAATCATACTTTAAAACCTACTGTAAGGTGACACCGACAACATGGAATCCAACCTATGGATCATCATAGTCTCAGAGTAACCTAAGGTCAGTTTGGGGCAGCTTTTTCATAGATTTATTTTTCAGACCACTATCACACTTTTATTTGGCTAATACTTCTAGGAATTTTTATGGTGGCAAGTTGTTTTTTACAACCAAATCTACTAGAGTATGATAGCTATAAGAAAGTTTATGTCCAATTCTTTTCGAAAAAAAAAATTTACAAAGACCAATTGGCCATAGTAGCTTTCAAGAAAATCATTTTCTCCACAATAGCTTTGCAACCACCTTTACAAAAAAAGTTATAACCACCCAAACAAACCCTTAAAGTACGTTTCTGCTAAAATATGCACAAAATAACTTAGACAATTAGACAACAAAGAATATAGAGTATCATGATTGCATCTATTCAAAAACTAAACAATAAATCAATTAAATGAGTTGGGAGCACAAGCTAATTCAGCTGGTGGTGACCTTTGAAAGTTATTCAAAGGTCCTGGAATCTAATCCCACCTACAAAAATGTATTAAAAAAATCTAGACCCAAAGTTAGGACTTAAAATCAATTTAATTTCACCCAACAAAAAGGAAAAAAAAAAAACTACTCTTAGACATAAAATAGACTACAGCTTTCAACAAATAAATTTGAGCCTTCATATTTAACTTTGAAACAAATAATACTTACAGGTAAGGAACAAAAAATGACACCACACACTATGGAAAAAATGAACTGCGTTTAACATAGTAAAGTTAAACTGTCTGATCATATATATAATATAAAACTTTACATGTTCAAACAGTTCCCACCACTGCAAAACAGAACTATTGCAGTAACTTTCAAAGTGAATAAAATGAAGTGCAAACACCCGAAAAAGCTGTGCATATATATTTTGCACAACATGTAAACAGGGCTCAATCATGATCATTAGCATTGAAGATATCAGATAAACCAAAAGCATAAATGGAAAACAGAAAGACTAATATGCACAGCAATATGACAGCATTGATTCAATCGCATCCCTGAACAAAATCTCATACAAAAACACACAAATATAGAAATTGCATGCCTAATGAGTGACAAAGCACAAGTCCCAGTACAATAATATCAATAAAGCTAAGAAGAATATCAAAAGAATGCAAAGGCAGGAGAAAAACAAAAAACATTTTAAGTTCATGCCCAAAAAAGTTTTAATGAAAACTTCAAAACAAGAAAATTCTGTGTAAGCATTCCAATTATAATCGTCATGGAAAATTCATTCATTCTAGCAAGAACAAATAACAATTTAGCATGCATTACAGAAATGAGAATCCCTGAACTTTTTTTCTGGCTAAGCAATTCCAAGTTTCATGTGTCTCTAAAACTTCAAACCGTGAAATCAAATCCTAGAATCCAGACTTTCCGCTGCATTATTAATCAGTTCGGAAAAGGTAATGCTTGACAAGGGGTCACATAGCTCTAAGGCAAATGAATCTTAAAGCTGAATAAAAAAATGTAGATCAGCATCATCCTTACACTAGTAACTAATTATTTGGGATTGGCTTTAAAAACCTTCCTTCTTCATTTCTTATTGTTGACAGTAACATAATGCGTTAATTCAACCTTCTGCAGGACTTTTTGAACCACCTCTTCCCTCATGACAATTTACTCTCTCACTTATTCTTCATATTCATTTTAGATCTATTATACCCACCCTCACTGTCTTGCATTAAGAATTGTGAATAAATATGTCACAGCAACGAATTTTAGAAGCAAATTTTGGATATACGAACTATCACTTTTTTCAACAAATAAAGGTAAATTCAAAGAACTATATCAATGATTGAGCTGTAACAACTCTTATGCATAATAATAGGAAAATAGTAAAATACTAGAAAATAGATGCATGACATTTGTACAACACAAAAAAAAGACTAATGAAGATGAATTTGCAAATGCAACCTTCACGCAAACTTCAGCTTTGATTCCATGAATACGTGAGTTCCATGATGTCATAATAAGAACACATGCATCAAACCTATGTTACCAGCAAAAAAAACGAAACTACAATTATGAAAGACAGAACAAAAACTACCTCAAAGGAAAATAAAAAGAACAGATACTATTTGTTTACCAGGAAAAAACATCTAAAGGACTGCAAGTAAATGTACACATACAATAAACATAGTCTTACCTGGACATTGCTTTCTTCCATCAAAATCTCCTTTGCTTTGTCACACAATACTCTGACCTGCAAAGAAATATTAAAAAGGAAATAGAAAAAATAGCAAACTATAATTTGTCAAATAGTATGAGCTATATTAAGGAGTTGCCTATAAATAAGAATAAATGCAAAAGTAGGTATTACACTTTTAAGAATTTTTTGGAATTATTTTGCTCAGGAAAGTGGTTCTATAAAATCTGTTCATACTTCATAGAACTTTTGTACTAATTTTCAAAAGTTTCCCAAACCTACTTTTTAAATAAACTTTTAAGCACCTTGAAAATAAACATGTATAAGTAAAATGCATGCCTACCATCACTTTTCCTTGAGAGCTACTTTTAAATACACTGGCCTTCATCCATTTGAGCCTTAAGAGCTACTTGTAACAATTGTATTTATCAAACAACAAAATACTTCTTATGTGCTTTAAGCATTTTGTAAATGCACTTATTCTACAAGCAGGAAAAAAAATCTTAGAACACCTAACTACTTCAATCATTTATGTTTGCTTATTTGCCAAATAACTTCTAAATAGACAATGTTACCTAAATGTTAAATAAGAAATCAAATTAAATTGCACCCAGTGGAAGTATCAAACACAATGTTTGATCTATCAACAACAATATCAAGCCTTTGTCCCACTACGTGGGGTCGGCTACATGAATCCTTTTTCTCCATTGTGTCCGGTTAAAAGTCAAATGTTCGATCTATGTGCTACAAAAACCTGGCATGGCTAGGAAAACAAAAAGAAAATGTGAACAAATTCATCTATTGCATGCAAAAACTAGCATGGCACAAAACTATCTGCATTATGCCAAAAGTCTAACAGACGAGGCAAAAACTCCAATATCTAGACATTATATCATTAGGACCACAAAACATTTAGTACAATTGTCATAAAACCTAATTGGACTAGAATGAAAAAACTCACATCAACATGCATACCACAAAATCATAATAAATCAAAAGTAATAAAAAAAGAAAATAATTGGAGTGTAAAAAAAATTCAATAACCTTTCTAATAAACTAGAAAAAAGGGGGCATATCTTCTTTTGATTTGTAGCATAACTATCTACACCTTCTAGAATAGCATTCATGATATAGATCTCTAAATCCAAATTTTATATCATAAAAATCTTTTATATCTCTCTGCTTTCTTTCCAAATGATTTTTTGTAACCAAGGGGCTATTTGTTTTGCTAAAAAAGATTACAAAGTAAAATAAATACAATAGAAAAGGAATGCAATATATTTGAATTTTAAAAGTTGTTTGGATAATGGTGTAAAACAAATGCAAGTGATTACTTTTTGTTTTGTTTGAAGTAAAATGAATGCGGTACAAATGACAACGATAGAGGTGGTCGAATGTGATGGTGGCGGGGGGGGGGACAGTTAGCGACAAGGGCAATAGCCAACAACTGCATCTGATGGTTGCAGATAATGGGTGGTGGCTAGCAATGACAGCGGATTCAGCTTGCGATGTATTTGAAATTCAACAAAAAGAGGGGCAAATTGTGAATACATAAAAAATAAATTACTAAATGAAGTTAAAATTCTTCAAAATTTTACTCTGCATTCCTTTTCCATCAAAACCAAACACCAAAAATCTTAAAAAGCCTGCATTTTGAATACTTTATACTCGGTTATTATCAAACTAAAAACCCCCAAATCAAACTAGACAAGTAAAACACCTATAAAAACACAATCCCTTGAACATCTTTGACTAGCCAAAATCTTTATAAATAAATCAAATTTCCCACTTTCATTAAGTACGTAAAGACAAGTTAAATGATGGTGATCATTATCATTAATAGAGTTATCCCAACTATTTAGGGTTAGCATATGAATCATCAATCTTTGTTTATTCTTGTTTAATGTTGAATGAGTTGGTTAAACCCAATATAAGTCTTCTTACAATATCTCCATATATATATATAACTCTTTTTACAACTCATTTTCAAGATTGTTTATGCTTATGATTATTTAGTTATCCAAATGATAATCAAACTTGGTGATTGTGTGAGCCATTAGATTCGGGCTATGATGCACCAACACTTCTCAAAAAGGCATGTCGTGTCCGACACGTATTGGACAGAACATGCATTTGATACATGACAAACATATCGAAGACATACCGATTAAAAAAATAGTGTAAAAATTTTGTACAACATGTATTAAACATTACATCAAAAATATATATAATTTATTTATTTTAATTTTTTATTAAAAAAATAAAACTAAATTTCTTATTTCATCTCCATATCCCCAAATCAATCGCCCGCACTCTATATCTCATTCCCCGAACATTCTCATTTTCATTTCTATTCAGCAAGTTACAGCTAAGGTTTCACAAAAATGTCCGTTGCAATCATAACATCGACATTTGATGCCGTCATAATATCAGCATTTCAAAACCAACTTACATCAAACTCTTAAAGGGTTGTTTGGCTTGGTACAAAGAGAGTGAAAAGTATTCCAAATGCGGGGGTTTCAGAAATATTGATGTTTGGTTTGAAGTAAAAGAAATGCAAAGTAAAATTTCAGTTCATCTGGAATACACTAGCTAGTTCATTTTTGGTGCATTTGAAATTCCTCCGATTTGGGTGATTTCCAAATATAGCGCAAACTCACAACCATTGCCATCGCCTATTGGCCACCTCCGCCGCCATGCCAGCTACCACGACCTGTGGGCCACCACTGCCCGTCAACCGGCAGCCGTACGCCACCACCCTCCACTGTCTCACACCTCCAGCCGGCGATCACCGCGGGCCACCCCAACCACAACCTTTTTACACTTTACATTGCATCCACTTTCTTTCAAACCGACAAAAAAAAAAGTCATGCATTCCTTTTACAATTATCCAAACAACTCCAAAGTATTTCTTTAATACTACATTCATTTTACATTGCATTCTTTTTTCGGGCAACCAAACAGCCTCAAGTCATTTGGGTTTCAAAGAAAATAAAAAAGCAAATTAAAATAAGTGTCCAGAAAGCACTCGATGGTGAAATCTGGTCTGATTTACATCCTCGTGCAACTTTTAAATGCCACAATGCTTTTTATAAATGAAGCTGTTAACTTTTTTACACCAAACGACCAATTTGAATCAAATGATTATTCCAATGCTGAAGAGGAGTTCCTGACCTTCTTACTCGTGCTCCAACAATCACGTATAACTAAAAACAGGTTCAAATATCCAATCTAACTCTATACCAATGAGCAACAAATAAACCAGCGAGGCAGCAGATCTGATAAATTAAGCTATAGTATCCTGTGTGCAGGAAACGAATAGGATTTTATCCCTGATTAAGCGAAATAATAAAAAGAACCCCAAACAAGCTGCAAAACTCAACATGCTCACCAAACCAAACCCTCTAATCACAAGCCCTAACTTCCCGAAACCAGAAATTCGCCCGCATCAACAGAAGAAACTGCAATCCCTATCAGAATACTTGCTCACCACCCGCGATCGGTCACCGCGGAAAAAATTTTACCAATCCAACAAAAATTAAAACCCAAAAAAAGGCTCACAGTAGAAGATAAAACACGTAAGATCGATTCGAAAAGAACCTCTTGTTCGGAGAGTGGCTTGCACTGCATCAGCTGTGCAATCTGCTCGTCCAGATTCCCATGGGAACTCCCCGGCATAGGATTTTCGTTCATCTTCCTTCACAGCAGCCACGAAGCAAGAATCAGAAATCGGACCAGAAGACCGTAACCCTAGATCTTCAACTCTCTCTCTCCCTCTCTCTCTCTCTCTCCGTGTGTGTATTGGGAGAAGTGGGAAGCGTTCGATGCTCGAAGAACGGAGAACCGGGGAAAATAAGGAAGAAATAAAATATGGCAAATGAGCGACGAAGAGCGAGAGCTTGGACGTTAGCGATATGTGAGGTTGAGGACGAGCGAGATTCACCGCGCAAAAAAAAAAAAAAAAAGGTCAGAGCGGCTGTAAATTGCAGAACAGCGAGCACCGCCATTTATAGTTTGGCTATCGGATTCGGATCTGTCGCATACTTGGCCCAATAATTGGTTTGAAGGTTAATGAAGAGCAGAATTTTAAATTTTTAAAAATTTTATTTTGTAATTTAATTTAATGTATTTAAAATTTTTGATTTAACTTAATTTTAAGTATACTATAAATTATCCGTTATTATTATCATCTTGCATCATCGTCATCCCATCAATAATCTCCCGCTGCCACTATCATCTTTCACAAGCCTTTGCTCGTGCTGATCTTCACCACCCACAATGAAATGAAGCTCGCTAGCCACTTCCTCCACCCCGCCAATTGCCACTCAATGTCTATAATCCATTATTTAATTAAATAAATTATGAAAATTAGTGCATTAATTACGGAATTTTGCCAATTCATTCTATGCATATAGTTTCATTTTCAAGCATTTTTCAAAATTTTAAAAATATAAAAATACTTTTTTATGAATGTTTCAGATATTTCACATTCATAAATATATACGAAAAATTCTCAAAATATCTAGCAATGAAAATTATATTAGAAATTTAGAATTTTTGTATGTGCTTCTTAAGCACATTTCATGTATTTTAAAATTGCACCAATGCATACAAAGTTTAGATGGTAAAGCCTACAATATTTTATAATGTAAAATATTAGCCATTAAAGGTTAAGAGTAAAATTAAATTACATATTCCAGCGATAAAAATGCTCAGATGAATGAGTGATTTACGCTTAAAAATAGAATACAAAATAAATAGTAGCTCCAGTGGCAAATAAAATTAGAGAGAGTCATCGTGATTGCTTGGTCACATAAAATATCATCCTTTTAATAACCTTGCTAGGACAATAGATGGATTAAAAAGGTTGAAATAGTCCTAAAAAAATTGATTAGAATGCATTAAAATGATTTATTTTTTTTATAAAATTAAATAAGAATTTGACTCTTAATAGAACAAAAAAAATCCAGATAATCAACCTCCATAACGAGTTAAAGGCTTGTTTGTTTTAGTTGCATACTGTTTTGATCCATGGAAACATCACTATATTACAATAATTTAGAAATATCTGTAAACAAAATCCACATACATTTCGTGCGCTACGATTAAAAAAACAAATACAAAACACTCCCCTTCATACTTAATTCCTCCTTCATTTCCAATATGAACTGAATTTGAAAAAGATTTAGGCTTCATTTAAGACAACTCTTTTATTGCTTCTCAAAACAGAGTTTTAGTACTAAAATTTTAATATTTATATTAAAACTTCATTTTTAAGAAGCAATAAAAAAGCAGTCTCAAACGAAACCTTACACTGCAAACTTGCCCAAGGCATATGTAATATGTTTTTGGACAACTAAACAGCTTCTAGAAGTACACCAAACATTACCACACTATTGAAGGAAAAATTATTCTATGCAGAAGCCGAATCCCTTCCGAATATCTAAGCCCACGGCTCAGTACTGTTCAGTACCGCGGCTCGGTATTGCTGACGTGACTCATTCTAATTGGTATCCGGATGTAAAGTTACGTTCGATGTCCCCACAGAATAATCTCTCCTATTGAAGACGGCTCACAATGCTAATAGTTACATTGGCATTCGACCAAACAAGATATTTCGAAGTTTCTTACAGTTTGCTGAGGGTTGAAGCCTTGCTCAGTTCATCCCTTAGAACTCGTCGTAGCAGCTTGTTAGAAGCAGTCCGTGGAAACTCCGGAACGACTTTTAACCAGGTTTACCTGTTCAGCAGATAAGAGGATGAAAGAACTGGAAAGTCAGGAAAAATATTACAGATCCCCAGTTTGTTACCATACTACAAACAGTTAGATTGGAAGTATCTCATGAGCTATTCTAGCCTTCTACCTGTATTTACAGAGCTAGAAATGGATGATGGCCAATGGCATTTGGCATTTCGGATGCAATTTTAAAGTTTCAAGGAGGAAGCTGAGAAGGCTTCGTTTCGGATGGTTTTATAACCGCATCTTAAAGCAGCTTTCTAGTACAAAAATTTTAATTTTTATGCTAGAAAGCTGCTTTAAGAAGCAATAAAAAAGTCTTCCCAAATGAAACATAAGAGGTCGTTTGAGAACATTTTCTGCGTATATTTTTTATTTTGTTTTTATTTTTAAATTTATTTTATATAATAAAAATATATTTTTATGTTTATTGAACACTAAATAAGTTGATTAAAACAGTAGAGGGTATTTGCCAATATGCCAATAACAATGACGGGCAAAATGATGATGGTGGAGGTGGTGTGGGCAGCAGCAGCCCCTAGTAATAATTATTTTTAAAAACACCTCAAAATTATTTTTTGAGTGTTTTTTTAAATAATTTCATTTACGTTAAGAAAAAATAAAATAAAAATAGTTAAAAATACATCAACAACAACAACAACAACATCAAGCCTTCGTCCCACTACGTGGGGCAGCTACATAAATCCTTTTTCACCATTGTGACTTATTAAAAGTCAAATTCTCATTTAAATCTAATATAGAAAATTCATTTTCTAATATTTTCTAACCAAGCCTTTTAAAGTCTACCTTTATCTTTCTTAACGTAACTCAAATCTAATACTTCAACTTTCCTAACAGGGTCATCAGAAGGCCTCTGTTTAATGTGACCAATCCATCTAAGGCGACTCTCTCTAATCTTATCTTCCACTGGAGCTACTCCAACCATTTCACGTATATGCTCATTTCGTATCCTATCTCTAAGGGTAAATCCACTCATCCACCTAAGCATCCTCATCTTTGCAACACTTAACTTAGTATTATGCTTCTCTTTTAAGGGCCAACATTCAGCACCATAAAGCATTGCAGATCTCACCACCATCTTATAAAATTTTCCCTTAAGTTTGAGGGGGACTTTTCTATTGCATAACAAGCCCGATGCATTCATCCACTTCAAACAACAAACAAATATATTTTTCCAAAAAAAAAGAAGAAGAAGAAGAACCCAACCAGGCTCTTAAGTATTTCACGAAAATATTTGATACCTTGAACAAAGGGTTTAGTTCCTTCTGAATTGCTCTCTGAAATTTGGCCCTCAAACTGGATTCTTCTTTTGTCGTTCCAGGTTTTAGCACTGCAAACAGAACCAACTGCTCAGGTCCACCGTCTCTGGACCGAAAGCTAACCGCAGCTGTCTCCAACACACTTTCTTCAGCCCTATTGCATACCCTTTCAATCTCAACTGCACTTGTCTTCAAGACAAGATACATAATATGATTGATGAATACAAAGATATTACAAATAATAAAAGCTGAATGAAAAGAAACAACTGCGTTGTCAGTTGCTATCTTTACCTTGATACCTCCAAGGTTCATGGTATCATCGACCCTGCCGAGTACAATATAATATCCGCCTACTGTTCTCTGAATTTTGTCTCCATGTCTTCGGAGGATCTACCAGCAAAGCATTACATTTATAATATTTAAACCTTCATATATCTGATATTGATATGTCAAGAATGAATTTTGACTATAATAATGATGCGGAGCATTTTAAGTCTAAAGTGTTCCTTAGAATAGCTTATGTAGTTTGTTATAAGTTTTCTAGAACCTTCTAGGATTCTCTAGGTTTTCATTGCTTTGGCATTATATATGGAATGTGTAAGAGGAGAAAGGTATTGAATGATATATACACCTTTTGAAGCTTGAAAAGCTTTCTTCTTCTTCTTCCCTGGATTGGGAATTTTCAAATCCTTCTTGCAGGTATCGACTTCCGCCGATCCACTACATCAGTTGGTATCAGAGCCTGGAGCTTGAGAAGATCGATGTATTGCAGAAGGTCGGCTGTCGACGACGATCGAAGCCGCAAAACAAAATTGGCGGTCGACGATGATCGACGCCAAGGAAGGTGGGCTGTCGACGATGCTCGAAGCCGGATCGCCTTCTATCAAGCTCAATCGAAGAAGTCGCTCGATCAGGTAGATAGAAACCTTGATCGGATTCGCGAAACCCTTCGGTCAATAAGGAGGATGAGGATGTCGTCGGCAACCATACCGAGACATTCTTCTTCTTCCATCCCCTCGCGCAGACGCCATCCGTCCCGCCATACTCCCACGATCACTGATGATTACCCTCCGCTCGAGCTCCCTCTCCGATGGCGTGACCCGCCACCAAGATACCCGCCGCTCGATCGTCCGATGCGATGGCCAGATCCTTCGCCCGATCACGCAGTTCGCAACCACCCCAGGTCCGGCTTCAACGATTCGTATCCATTCCAGCATCATCCGCCTTCCACGGACATGAATCTTTGCACACCGCCAGCGAGCTCAACTCCAATTCCGCCTCATGATTCGCCTGCATTTTCAATGCTCCAGCGAAATGCGCTCACTGGTCCGACAGCCGGCCTACTCCACTCGTCGATGCCGGCAGCAACCACGGTTGAGGCCGAAGATTCTTCAGACGTTCATGTCATTTTCGCCCAGGTGAGTATCGGCTCAACACAGTCACCGCGATCTCGATCTGAGAGCCCTGCGAGGAACCTATCTCAGGCTGTGGAGCTTCTGCATAATAGCCCGAGAAAGGCCCAGCTCGGCGAACGATCCATTTCAAAACTCCCAGAGTCCTTCGTGGCGACCTCCTGCAGCCTTCGACCTGTCGGCGAGACTCTCCTGCCGTTAATGGTCGGACCAGATCCTCCATCACCGCCCGCTCCGACGGAGCCCCATCCCACAGCCGCCGCTCCATCGCCGCCGACAGCAGCCGACCCGACCCCCCGCCGACCAGCTCCCCGCACCCCCAGCGCCGGTCTTGGGAGACTCCGCTCCTTGGCAGCGCCTGTCTGGCGAGCTCGCTCCAGATAGCGATTCCGACAGAGATGGTGAACCCGACGTGAAGCTGAGCGACAGAGGTGTTGAGTCCGATCTCTCACGCCCTGAGTCCTATCTTGCCGCCCTTTCATTTCACGCTCAGATCACGGAGATAGACTCCATCCCTTCACAGGAAGAATTTGATGTTGAGCAAACTGCCGCAAGACCAGAAGAAGATGTCGTGATTGATGAGGTAGCGTATGATACGTCAGAACCTGTGGAAGCTTCAACTGTTGAAGATGAAGACCCGGTAGAGGAGGTGAGTAAAGAAGTTCCAGATGACTTTCATGCTGTACTAACTGTTCCGGGTTTTTCAAAGGAACAAGAGCACAAGAAATCCTATGTCTCTTTTGTGATGGCGATGAAAGAGAGCAATACACCTATATCAGTTCCTACATCAGCTCCTGCAGGGGTGACGCCATTCAACACAAGGAGACAGCCATTTGATCGTGAAGAAGCCACAGCAATGGCGAAAAATTCAGATCATAGAAATGGGAATAGTGAACTGAATGCCATCTATATTCCTTTTATTAGGAATGATTTTACTGCAGGTGTGGAAATCCCAGGGTTAAATGGTGCTGAAATGGTTGATCCAACATCATGCTCACGTAATGCTCGACGTAATGTCGCCACTGTCTTCGGGCAGTTGGTTATGGACGATTTTAGTGCTGATTTTGTCAAGGGAAATCGATTCACAGCTCACATTCTTCATCTCTTAGAAAGCACAAGGCAAGAGCAGCAGCACGAGCTGTTCAAAGCATGCGAAGTTGTATCCTTGCCTAGAAATGATCTCCTCGGTAGAGGCAAGGACAAAGAGTTTGTTATGCAGTGGCTACGGGACCCATCAAATGAGCATCTTGGAACCGAAGCTTTTGCACAGGTTGTAGCTTTTGGACCACCGATGGAGTCGAAATCGGCGCCGAGCTGTGGTTCTGCTCGGGCATTTAACAATATCAATGGGGATATACCTTATTCAATATCAAAATTAAAGAAGTTGGAAAACTTGATTTTGAAAAGCAATCAGTTGACTGGTTCTATTCCTTCAACGCTCTCACAGATTCCAAATTTAAAATTTTTGGACTTGGCTCAGAACAGATTGAGCGGGGAGATGCCCAGGCTTATTTACTGGAATGAAGTATTGCAATACCTGGGATTGCAAGGAAACAATCTGGAGGGAAGCCTATCTCCTGATATGTGTCAGTTGACCGGGCTTTGGTATTTTGATGTGAAGAACAACAGTTTGAAGGGGACTATACCTGAAAGCATAGAAAACTGTACAAGTTTTCAAGTTTTGGATCTTTCGTACAATCAATTCTCTGGAGAAATTCCCTTCAACATAGGATTTTTGCAAGTTGCTACTTTGTCATTGCAAAACAACAAGTTTACGGGATCCATTCCTTCTGTTATTGGTCTTATGCAGGCTCTGGTTGTATTAGACTTAAGTTGTAATCTTCTAAGAGGACCAATCCCCATGATAATTATGGATGATACTTGTTTGCTGGTAAGTTCAATGGAGGCTAATGAGCAAAATCCTGATGGTCTAACTTGCAATGAGCTAATTGAGGGATTTTGCCGTGAAGATGATGGCCCAATTATTCTGGTTGGGAGTGCTCGCGCTAACCAGGATATTCATGATTTTGTCATTGGCGCATACAAATTGAGTGGATTAAAGCAACTGTGGGATGCCTTAGCACTTGGATCTCAACTACAAAAGTCCTCAGTAAAAAGAGATGCATGTTTTGTGGGATCATGCTTTGAGAATTTTGAAATACTACGTGGAAGAACATCAGCTCAAACAGATTATGAGGAACATGCAATTGATGAGAACAAAATCTTCGATCCGGGAATTTGTCTTCTGCAACAATCTCGTTTTCAATAATGCGTCTCGACGGAGTCGAGCCCTTTTTACGCTAGGGGAGAATGATGCGGAGCATTTTAAGTCTAAAGTGTCCCTTAGAATAGCTTATGTAGTTTGTTATAAGTTTTCTAGAACCTTCTAGGATTCTCTAGGTTTTCATTGCTTTGGCATTATATATGGAATGTGTAAGAGGAGAAAGGTATTGAATGATATATACACCTTTTGAAGCTTGAAAAGCTTTCTTCTTCTTCTTCCCTGGATTGGGAATTTTCAAATCCTTCTTGCAGGTATCGACTTCCGCCGATCCACTACATCAAATAAGTTATGTTTTTTATGTGATTAGGTAATCCATGTTTTTATTATAAAAATTATGAAAAAAAATTTTGTTGATCATCCTCTTTTAGAAAATGAAGGTTCGATGATACGCTCATGACTGTTATGAGATGCCTTTTAGTAGCTAAATTAAATTCAAAAGATAGGTGTCAACATAAAACTTTTCAATGATAATCACTTAAGATAAAAGATTGCAAAGTTATTATTGATGATGAGAATGCAATGAATGTTATCTCCACTAGTGCCCTTATTTGGACAATCCTAAAACTTGAACCTCCCCCGGAGCTCTTTCATGTCAATTGGATTAATCACACCTCCCTACCCGTGACTTTTAGATGCTTGGTTTCAATTAAAATGAGTATTTACGAGAATTAGATATGAAGTGGTGTTCTACCAGTAGACATAGCTAGAACACCACTTCATATCCTATTAGGTAGAACCTGGCTTTATGATAGAAATGTGATTTATTATGATTGTGAGAACACTTATGTCTTTAAAGTTAATAATAATATCATCAAACTTCACATCAAATCACAAAAGAAAGAAGTTGCACTTCCCCCGCTTAAAATCTCTTTTGATCTTAAACATGTAACTGCACATAAAATAAAAAATAAAACTTCAACCCCACTTATTCACTTTTAGCTCAGTAAGCCTTCCCTAATGACTTACCTCCTATTAGAATTCATACTTAAAACTTAGATTTAAAAAAATTAAGAAAAAAATTTTGTCTGCACTTATTACATTATAAGAAAGTCACCCCATCCCTTTAGAGACTCATATACCTATTGTAGTCTATAATATCCTTTCTAAGTTATTAAATCTAATTTCGAATGAACTACTTGACGAGCTACCTCCAATCAAAAATATTCAACGTGTCATTGATTTCACCCACAAGTTTATGGTTGCCTAACCTACCCATTATAGACATTAACTTACATTGCACAGAAAAATGTAGCATTTACATGTAAGCAAGGAAGGTTTGTTGTTAATATTATAATTAATATGTGCTGACTCTTAAAGCATAATATCCAACACATGAGGATGGGCCGATGTGATTTCCTTTAACTAAAAGGTTGGTAGTATAATCTTACTTGGAGTCTGTAACCGATTGACCGAATTATACTAACAGGTAAATGGTGATAACTCTTAAATGATTATTGAAAGTCACATATAAAAATAAATAATTAATAGAATTAAATTAAAGATAAAATAAAATTGACAAATGGATAAATATGATAGATAATAGATGGAATGATAAAAATACCACATTAAAACAAGATGTCATACTTTGCTCTTCATAATTGTGCTTATAATTGTATTTACATGATAATGCATCAAACTAATTAATAGATAGAGCTGATGTTGCATTGATAAAACATGCATTTATATTGATGCAATATAACATAACATA
The DNA here is from genome assembly GCA_019514585.1 of Dendrobium officinale. NCBI lineage: Eukaryota > Viridiplantae > Streptophyta > Magnoliopsida > Asparagales > Orchidaceae > Dendrobium > Dendrobium officinale. Next base: position 38,595,790 of record CM033694.1, read on the forward strand.
CTGACATGGCTTATTGATTGATAGTCCTTATCAATTTTCTTATATTTTGATAGATCTCATTTAACTTCACTGATCATATTGATTTTACTCTTTATCTTAGAAATTTCTTATTACACATATTAATTGATGATTCATGTTGATTAGGACTAGAGCAAGCTTATTGAATATTGTCTTGCATTGCAGGTAGTGGTAAGTTATGGCCACCTGTTGAGCTTTATAAGCTTGTTATGTGGTTTTATTGATTTCAGTACTGAAAAAGGGTTGGGACCCTCAGGAGTTAGGTTGATCAGTGTTTTCAAGTTTTCTTTTATTTTTATATTTTGTTCTATTCTTTTGTGGTCAAAAGTTCTAAAAAAATAAATTGATATTATTGAAATCTCCTAGCTATTGTACATTGCATTTTAAATGAATGAATATATAAATATTTTGATGTATATGATTTATAATTTTTTTGCTAGATTTATTTAAAATGATATATATTTAGTTACTGGAAAATCAATTAAGATATTAAAAAAAATTGATAATTCTTCCAAATTTAAATTTTGGAATATTATAGACAATACAAGAATCTGTTTGAGCAACCAAATATGTCCCAATAATACTACCACTGCCAACTTGACTAAACAAGTTCGATAACAAATCAATATGCTCTTTGTTAGATGAGTTAGGCTCGAAGATAAAATCACTTTCAGAGTTGGAGGCCACATGTGCTTTGTTGTCTTTATTAAATTGTGGCTTTGATTTCCAATCAGCTGGTTTGCCATGGAGCTTCCAACAAGTCTCCATGTAATAACCTAATTTCTTACAATAATCACACCAGGTTCTTTCCCATTTTTGACGATCTCCACCATTACTGTTAAACAATCGGACAACAAAGGCAGATGCATCCAACGTTGATGTGGGTTGTTCCTTAGATCCCATCACCACTTTGTTTCTACTTTCTTCATGTCTTACCTCTAAGAAAGCCTCCCTAAGATTGGGCAGTGGTTTAGTGCCCATGATTCGACCTCGAACATCATCCAACTCCCTATCTTGAACAGCCTTTTTTTTTCACAATCTGCTTGTATATTATTGCATCTTTTGGACATGTCCATGAGTGAGTTTTGAATAAGGCTTCGTTTGTGACAGCTTCTTTATTACTTTCGAAAACGGCTTTTTAGTACAAAATTTTCTAATTAAAAAAAAAATAAAAATTTGTATTAAAATTTTGTTTTAGAAAGTAGCAAGAAAACTGTCTCAAACGAAGCCTAAGTTAAGTTATTGTCAATACCACGTGAGTGTGTTGAAATATTGATTAACAAATTGCTCTTCTTGGCGTAAGTCATGAAATACTTATTCAACCTAAATAACTCTGAAGTATTTTAAGAGTTAGAATAGATGCATCCGATATTTATTTTGCAATCGCAAACAATAAGAAAGTTTCACCCATGTCCTTGTTCATGAAATTGATAAGCCATGACATGACCACACTAGTTTCAATCTTCCACTTTTTGAAGCTAAGATTTGTAGTTTCTAGCATGGTTGCTACTCCCGTGAGATTCTCATTCTTTCCCTTATTAGTTATTACAAATGAACAACAACATAGATTGTGACCACTACAAATAATTATTGTCCATTTAATTTGTGTCACGTGATAAGAATAGGAGAAGAATCACTACCACCAATGTTTGGAATTTTTGAATTACTTCCTGATTGGTGTTGTGATGTCGGATGTTTGTGATGAGGTCAGTCGTATTGCGAAGAAGAAGATGAGGGAGAAGAAAGAATAAGGTTACTGGAAATATGAAAAAAGAAAGTCAGGACGAATGCTGGTTAGGAGAATCGGTCAAAGATAATCGGCCTCAGAAACAGAGAAGAGACATTCAGAAAGAGTTTGCTAGAGAGAGGCGGCCTGAAGAGATTAGGATTTAGAGCACTAGCTCTGATACCAAGAATTTCTTAATTTATTATTCTTAATAAAAAAAATGGTACTACATCTACTTCTATATATATATATATATATATATATATATATATATATATATATACACACTAAACAAGTATCTAATAAAGGAAATAACTAACTAGCTTAATTATTTCCTAAAATAGGAAAATGTTTCATAAAAAAGTAATATAAATTGCTAGGAAATACATTTCAAACAAACAATTATAAGAAATTCTTACCATTCCTCTGTAAGATGGCATACCATCAAAATAAACCTTCTTGTGATCAGCATTAAGCAGCATGTCACTAGCTCCCATAAATCTAGGAAATAAACCCACTTCTCCAGCACAAGGTTCATCATCACGCTGTCGTGTAGAATCATGGAATAATTAGTACCAAAAAAACTTTTAGCGATGCATGACATAACACAATATAATCTAATCTAAAATACTGATCGTTACATAAGGAATTCCTTGCTCATCAAAAATGACAAAACCAGTTGTCATTGAGGGTGTGCTAAATGCTCCAAAGGCTTGGGGTTGCAGCAAGCTTCCCTGGATGTAAGATGATGAAAGCTCTGTCCCACCACAACATTCAATAACAGGCTTATAAAAGGCTCTAGAAGAAAGCCATATGTCATCATCAATATCAGAAGCTTCTCCAGTTGAAGCAAATAGCCTTCAAGGAAAATGGAAAAAACAGCTTTCAGCTTCCACAGTTCAAAGGACAAAGATCTGAGCAATCCCAACCTACCTGATCTTTGTCCAGTCAAGTCCTTCCATGCACTTGCTACTCTTCCATGTTTTCACTAGACTTGGTACCGTACCTAAGATTGTCACAGAAGCATCCTGAACCAAAAAATACCCTTTATTACAAACTATGATGCACAAACATGAACACGGCGACATGGATACGATACGACACGGACACGGGACATGTCAATTATTGAAAATATGGGACACGGACACGGTATTATAGTTTTTATATTTTAAAAATAGTATATAAAAATTAAATAAGTACAATTTTAAAAATAATTTAGAAATAATAAGTCATTTAACTAGAATTTGTGCTTAAAATGATTAGTATTAGAATGTCGAGAGTTAGGCGTCCATGACGTTCATCAATCACCGAGAGAGGAGATGAAAATACCTTCACTATCAAAAAGAAATGAAAATGAGAATATTCGATGATTGGGTATTAAGTGCAGACGCTGATTTTGTATTGCGGATAGAAAATAAGAAATTTAGTTTAAATCCCGCAAAATACAAGAAATTATATTTTAAAAAAATTCATGAAATATTTAAGATACGCGTATCGGACACGCGTGTCCAATTTGTATTTAATATTTTTTTAATCGGACACGTTTTTGGCGTGTCCGACACGTGTCGGAGGAGTGTCAGACAAGTGTCGTGTTGGATACATGTCGGACACTGTATGCCTTTTTGAGGAGAAGTGTCGATGCATCATGAATTACAAAACATCAATATCATTAAAGTAACTTTAGTGTCATCATTACATATGCATTGTCATCATTTACCTGAACAAATTTTCCAAAGCCACGTCCAAGGGGTGACCCATGATAAAGAGCAAGTGTAGCACCATTCAAAAAGCATGAGTAGAGTAAAATTGGACCCATCACCCATCCCAAGTTAGTAGGCCAGCATACTATATCTCCAGCTTGGATATCCAGGTGTGCCCACCCATCTGCTGCACTCCTAATTGCGGAGATATGTGTCCAAGGAATAGCTTTGGGTTCTCCTGATGTGAGGCATGTTAATGTATAATGAATTCATTTTCTTAAGTAAAAAAAAATGCTAGAAGTGATAAATCACGTGAAAATCAGGATTACCAGTAGTTCCAGAAGAAAACAGTATGTTAATCGCAGCATCTGCAGATTGGTAAACAGGGGAATAGTCGCATGGCCTACAAGTAAAATGGATTGCAAAGAAGCTTTTGTCATATTATCTGGTGACTATTTAAACTAACCATTCGTTTGGGACGGCTTTCTTACTGCTTCTTAAAGCAGCTTTTTAGTACAAAAATTAAAAAAATTTAACTAAAAATCTGCTTTAAAAAGCAATAAGAAAGCTGTCTCAAACGAAACATAAATGTGCGCCAAGTGAAAGAATTTATTCCAGGTGATTGCTATATGTGAGTACAGGAAAAAGTAGTCAAAAATGAAATCCTTTAGAACGGAAATTTAAAACCAAGTACAACGTTTCTAAAAATTCTATTTTCCAATCAAAATTGTTAAATACTCTTGCTTTGAGAAAATGCATAGGGAAGCCTACTGCTACAGAACAATATCACTTGTTCACATAATAACATACAGTTACAGAAAACGGTAGAAATTTTTCAGAATATAAAACAGTATTTTCAAAGAGTATTTAATTTGTACCTGGGAAGACCCGCAACACGTGACAGAAAATCTCTCCAGGATAAATCATGGTTCCTTAGTGTAAGTCCCACATCATTACCGGAAGCAGGAACAACGATTGCCTTACAATCGGTCGCCTCTACAACACGACTATAAATACAGAGTAATCAAGAAAACAAGTTTCACAATTAAAAGATAGGAGATTTACATAAATACCATTTTATACTACTCTATTTACATATTTAACACTTGAAACTTTAATATTACATACATACCACCTATAGTTCATTCTCATATCAAATATGAGTGGTAGAAATGAAATATATAAGGGGTAGGAAAGAAATATAAGTGATATATTTGATATTAAAATAATATAGGGTGGTATGCATGTAATATTAAAGTTTTGGGCGTTAGATATGTAAATAGAATATTATAAAGTGATATGTATGTAAATTTCCCTTAAAAGATTGGGACAATATTAATAAGAAAGAGTAAGCAACTTAAATCATCAAAAATTATTTACATATAAAAAGAGAAGAATATTTAAGTTTCCCCATTCTAAAATTATCAAAGAGAGAACAATTCACTGAATAGGTGAAAGAGCAACTGAGTAAGAAAAGCAGAGGCCATGATAGTCAAATTTATCACTTAATTTGAACCAAGAACAACACAAGTTCAGCAACAACTATATTCAATGTTCAGGAAAAAATTACTACGTAAACAAATGTGCACATGCAAATTTTGGTTTATTTTAGAGACGTGCTTGAAAATCCGTATCTCCTGCTTAGCTTATTTGAAAATTCCCATTTTACATGTGCACATTCTCAATGAATTTGTACGCAAAAGGTTATGGAGCAACTCTTATTTATATCTGAGATTATGATGGTTTTATTTCATACAATTCAGAAGCCTTACATCAATATAACTATACCAAATAAAGTTAGTGGGGTAAGCATGGTCATGAGATGCAAGTATAATGGACCCACTAAACATGGCTATAAAAGCTTTAAGATGTTTGACCTAGGTTTAGCATGCAGCAAGTTTGTTAGTTTATATTGTAATTGTGTTGATTAATATTTTTAGGATTAATTGCATTCTTAAAGTTGATTGTTTAAAACAGAATAGACAAATAACTGGATTAATCCCGAAGTATCCCAAATTGGAAGGAAATTACAAAGTAATATAATTCATCCTAGATTTCTTAAATTAATAATGATAGGACAAAAGAATTTTTTCCCTAATCTTGATACTTTCATGTAAATTTATCATTTTTAAGAACATTTTACTAAAATCATTAATTAATGGATTTAAAAATTTTTAATTGTGAGATCTTTCCCATGCGATGGATTTTTTTAGTTTTAGAAATTTTGGCAAATTCCTAATTGAAGAGTATACTTAAACATTACTTTTTGTTTTCAATATTTGATGTTTGGAGGTTCCCTTATCCTAATTGTGAAATATATTGAATTTTAGTAGCATTGATGGAGCCCCATATCTTGGAGTCCGAAGAAACCATAGTGATGACAATCAACACACATGATTGCCCACCCTCGATTAGCTATAAGTAGGTTATTCGTACTCGTTAAGGTTTGTAACCTCCCTTGTTATGGAAAGACTTCTTTAAAATATGGAATGATAAGGTAAATTGTTTGGTATATTACTATTAATGTGATTATTTTATTTATTAATATATTATCCTATTATGCCTGATGATAAATATTCTCACATTTATATTGATTATTTCTAGAATTTTATGATTGTTGCTTCATAGGTTACTTTAAAAGTATAGAGCCTTGACACCAATGTTAGGTTATACGCTATAAGGATGAAAATTTTGAGTAAAGACTACTAATGCATATAAACCACCATTTGTGTATTATAATATTCTCCCTTCTTTAACCAATAAATTCCATTCTATATGCCTAACATTCTCAGCCCATTAAGCTGATGCCGAACGGGCTGGGGTACAGCATAATCTCATATTTTCCTATGTATATTTGATGGGGAGAAAAACAAAGTTGCTTGCTTCATCAAATTTGATCAATATAAAGAATAGTAAATCATGAAAGAAGATAAAATGATGCATTTGCCTCAATAAAGTAAACCCTGATACAACATCAAAGGTTTATCATAAAGATCAATGCTTTATAGTATAGATATTGAAAACTTACATAATTAGTACTGTTACCTGTAAAGGGGAAATTTCCTCGCACCTCTAATTATGAAATCCTGCAAAAAAAAAAATCATAAATTAGCATTTTGTAATAGTTTACAAAAAAAATTGAAAAAAATTGCAATCAGTAGTTATTTTATTATTCTAGTCACACAAATAAACCATGTCAAAGTGTTACCTCGGAGATCAATTAAGCCATAACAATTAACTTCCCAATATGATCATTATCTTTCTAAATAATATCACAATCATATCATAATAGTGGAATAAAGTATCCTCCTCTTATCTATTAAAAACAGAAAATAACTCATGATTTTCCAAAAGAAGTCTATGAAATGAAAGAAATATGTTTCAATATTTAGTTAGCTTTAAAATTTCAGTTCTTACATATTTCATTTTTAGAATCATATTTAATGCTGAGAAACATAAAAATTCTTAAATATTTCATGCTGAGAAACATAAAAATTCTAATTTGTACTATTCATATACGAACTATCTTCAAAGAGAGCATTTACCTAATGTAGCAAGTCATGTAAGAACATATTACATAGTAGCAGAAGCTAAGAAACAGCTGCAAGAATTACAAGCGTCTATTTCTAACGTTTATGAGAACATAACAAACCTGTCCAAGATTACATGACAAATAGAAGCCTTGGCCAGCCAAGGTCCTTGAATAAGGCCATCTTTAGTGCAAGCTCACTTACATACATCTAGAAAGTACAATGTTCACACGCTATCCGAGGATTGCAAGACCCCTAAGATAGGGTGAAAATATTGTTTCTTGGTTTATGTGCAGGAATAAAGCTTGAAATAAAGGCACATCCTTTGAGAATTGAACCTCGACCATGCCCAAGGCTGTTTTCCAGGAAGCAACAGCATGTGTTGGTCCAATTCAACAAGAGAATAGCATGTGATATTTGCTTCTTCAGACAAATTGCTCTTTTACTGGATAAACTTCAAGTAAAGATAACGGTAACAATTTAAAGATCAAAGGATAACGGTCACCTGAGTAAATATTCCTTTGGCTTTCGATATCCGCATGCGAGTTGCAATCTCCTTGAATGCAAAACTGTCAGCAATGGACACAACAACGTATCCTGCCAGGATGATGGCTAGATATATTATAACCGCAGTGGAAGTCATTGGCATGTCAATTGCAATTGCATCTCCCTTTGTAAATAGAGTGTCAAGTGCATTTGCGACCATCCTAGCAAACATGACAATGGCAAATTGTAATTTACACAATTTCCAACCAAAACAGCTATTCACAGCATATTTTACGTGGAGACTGCAATACAATAAATTTAGAGTATAAGATCAGAAATGAGAATTGTGTACATCACTTGGCGGCGGAGCTCCTTTTGAGATAAACTGCTAACAGGAGAATCATCAGAACCTTCATTCATCCAAAGTATAGCCGAATTCCCATCTGTTTTGTTTGGAGAATTTGATGGCAATAGACAACATTCAGCGATACTCAGAACAGCACCAGGGAACCAAGCTCCCCCCTCCTTGAACTTATCAGAAGTGTCAAGAATAGATTTAGCTTCATTGCGAAATATAACAGAAAGCTCCTTCACCACAATTGACCAGTACACCTGAAAAAGAACATTAAAAAAAAAACATTTTTTTCAAAATATAATCACGCCATAAGAAAGAAAAGATATGAAAATTAACCTCCATATTCAAATTAATCCAAACATATAAGTAATGTTAGAGGCCATTCAAATTAATAGAACAGGAAATCACCTCCGGATGACAAACAGAATAATTTTGGAATACATTAAAACTTGTAATGGGATCCACATATGATGAACCCAAGAGTTTTGGACCATTGGCTTCCATAAGCCGTCCAAGGTTTGTCAGCTTACACTGTGCCCTGTCAATAGTAAACACCTCAATCGAGAAGAAAGTTAAATAATATTTGAATAATTTCCATTTTAAGAAAGCCAGCAATATGTGAACTAAAGCAAAAAATGCGGAAAATCTGAAATATGAACAAAATAAGTAGTCATATATATGCTTCAATTAGTTTATCATCATCATCATCGGTTATATCTAAACTATTAGGGATCGATTTTACAAACCATCATCCTCCATTCATTGTTGATGAGTGTGAATGCTTAGGAAAGCCACACCTCATTGAGCCTCCTCATGTGTATGAGAACTCGGGAGTAGTTGTTTTTGAGATATATTAAATTTATTTTATTAGGAATTTTTTATGTTCGATAAGGGTTTATTCAGATTTAGGGTCGAGATTTTATGGGTGCTGTTGCGTCCTAGAGTATTCACAGCGGTAGAGAAATATATATAGTTTAACGTGTTAGCGTTGTACGAAGATCCAGCACGCGCACAGCTAAAAAAGAGAGTGTAGCATTCATAAGAGACCCTAGAGTTTTTACGTGGAAACCCCTGAAAAAGGGAGGAAAAACCACGGGGCCTGGCCCAGTTTGAAAGAATCCACTAGTATTTGCAGTCGATTACAAATGAGGCCCTTCTTAAGGAAAAGGCCTTGATTTGATGGTACAAATGTACATCATATAGAGCGCATTACATGTTGGGAGTAACAATAATCAACATAGACATGTTTGTTTGGTTGGAAGGGTCATAGTCGGCACGAGACAGGGGTCCAAAAGACCTTAGTAGGCAGGAAATCAGGAGTCTGAAAGACCGTTGTCTGTTGATAGAGGTCGGAAGGACCATAGTCGGCAGGAGACATAGGTCTGAAAGACCGTAGTTGGCAGGAGACCGGGGTCTGAAAGACTGTTGCCTGGTGATAGAGGTCGGAAGGACCATAGTCGGCAGGAGACATGGGTCTGAAAGACCGTAGTTGGCAGGAGACCGGGGTCTGAAAGACTGTTGCCTGGTGATGGAGGTCGGAAGAACCGTAGTTGATAGGAGACCAAGGTCTGAAAGACCGTCGTCTGGTGATGGAGATCAGAATGACCATAGTAGGCGATGGAGGTCGAAAGGACTGTAGTCGGCAGGAGACCGGAATGCGGTACTATGGTAGAACTCTGGGCATCAGGTGGTGGCCTAATAGAAGTTCGGGCCTCAGGTGATGGTCCGGTAGAAGTCTGGGCCTCAGGTGATGGTCCGGCAAAAATTCGGGCAACATATGATGGTCCGGTGGAAGTTCGGGCCTCAAGTGGTGGCCTGGCGGAGGTCCGGGCCTCAGGTGGTGATCCGGCGAAGCAATAACGTCAGACAGTGGTCCGACGGATCTCAGGGCCTCAAGTGGTGGTCCGACGGAGCAACGACATCAAGCGATGGTCCGACAAAGGTGAGAGCCTCCAGTGGTGGTCCGGCAGAGCAACGATGTTAGGCAGTGGTCCGGCGGAGGTGCGGGCCTTAAGTGGTGGTCCGACAGAGCAACAACGTCAGGTGGTGGTCCGGCGGAGGTGAGGGACTCAAGTGATGGTACGAAGAAACAACGACATCAGGCAGTGGTCCAGCGGAGGCGAAGGTCTCAAGTGGTGGTCTGACAGAGCAACGAGGTCAGGCGGTGGTCCGGCGAAGGTAAGGGCCTCAAGTGGTGGCCTAGTAAAGCACAGGGCCTTAAGTGGTAGCCAGGTGGAGTACAGGACCTCAAGTGGTGGTATGGCCGAGCAACGAAGTCAGGCGGTGGTCCGACAAAAGTCTGAGCCTCAAATGGTGGTCCGGCGGAGCAACGATGTCAGGCGGTGGTCCGACGGAAGTCCGGGCCTTAGGTGGTGGCCTGGTGAAGCACAGGGCCTCAAGTGGTGGTCTGGCGGAGCTCAGGGCCTTGAGTGGTGGTCCAGCGGAGCAACGACGTCAGGCGGTGGTCCGGCAGAGGTGAGGGCCTCCAGTGGTGGTCTAACGGAGCTTAGGGCCTCAAGTAGTGATCCGGCGGAGCAACGACATCAAGCGATGGTCCGGCGAAGGTGAGGGCCTCCAATGGTGGTCCGGCGAAAGTTCGGGCGATGGTCGAGAAGGAGCTTCTTCCTTCTCTTCTCTTCTAGCTTGGATCCCCTCTCAAGAGAAATGAGAGGTCTATTTATAAATTTCTGGAGTGGCATGACCCATAAATAGGTGAGAGATCAAGGGCAAATGAGGAGTGGTTGGATGGACGGCCGATATTAAATCCCTTGATTGTGGACCGTTCATCAAACATTTGACGGTCTTAATGATGTTGGAATTCGGCAATCTAAGGATCGTTGGATTCGTCTCGTCGAGTCGCTCGATTCGACTATAAGCACGTAATGTTTGGAAACTATTTGGTAATCCAAATTGTGGTTTGAACCTTCCAACAATGCTTCGGGTCCTTGATTTGGACTCATTTGGGCTCGGATTGAGTCGAATTTGATGTCGTTGGGTTCGTATTTCGGAGACGTTCAGTTTGACTATGAGTTTGCTGAAATCGGAGTTCGAATGGTCTCAATTTTAATTTTGGAAGTTTCCAACTTGATTTTGCATCGAGATTCGTGCCCGATCAAGATAATGTTTTTATGACGTATCAAATGCCCTCCTATTTTCGGACGTCGAGGCTCCAGAAGTCCGAAAATATGCATCTTAGCCTGTGGGAAATTTGTCGAGTGATTTAAAATTCGAACATAGTTCGACTATGGGCGTAGAGGTCCCTAATCACTTTAAAAGTATTAAAATTGAGTCCGAAACATTAAAAATGATTTCTGGAGATCCCAAAAACATCCAATTTCGTCACTACTGCACCACCGCCGCGCCCGTTCGCTCGAACCAGCCTGGACCCGCGCCTGGCCCGCGCGCCAGCCCGCCCGGCCCACAGCCAGCGCCCGACCAGCACGGTGACCCTTGTGCTCGCGCCCAGGCCTGATCTAACCCGCGCCCGCATGGCCCGCTAGCCTGCCAGCCGGCTAGTTGCCTGCCGCTGTTTGAAAACTGCTGGCGATTAGCCCAAGTTGCCAGCGGTTTTGAAAAAAAAAAATTTAACCTCTCCAACTCCCCTTTCTTCCTATAAATACCCCGTTAAGGGTATTAAACTCTTGCACTTTCTCTCCTCCCTTCATTCTTTCAATTGAGGCCTTCCCTTAGCCCTGTACTGGTGGTATCACTCGTACATGCCCAAGGCCCCTCTCTGTGCAAGAAGGTCCGGAGATCCCCCTTCTCCCTACTTTCTTTTAATTGAAGTCTTTCCTTGGCCCTGTACGGGAGGTATCCTTCGTGCAGGCCCAAGGCCCCTCCTAATGCAAGAAGGTCCGGAGATCCCCCTTCTCCTTCCTTTCTTTCAATTGAGGCCTTCCCTTGGCCCAGTACTGGTGGTATCCCTCATGCAGGCCTAAGGCCCCTCTCTGTGCAAGAAGGACCGAAGATCCCCCCTTCTCCCTCATTTTTTCGAGAGATCCTGCGGAGTTTCGATATTAGTTGGTTGGCGATGGAGGTCGGAGAGACCGTTGAAAGGAGGGATGTTGAAAAGACTATTGACGGGAAGAAATACGGCGTCGAGTAGGAATTTGACAACAGACAGAAGTCCAACGAAGGGTGAAAATTTGGCTTCGTGTAAAAGTCTAACGATGTGCATAAATTCAAAGTCCGGTAGAATTCTGACGTCGGGGAGAAGTACGGCGATGGGTAGAAATTCAACGTAGGGTAGAAGCCCTATGAAAGTTCGTCGATAGGCAAGAGTTCGACATCGGGTAGAAGTATGACATCGGGTAGAAGACCGACAAAAGTCCATCGACGGGAAGAAGTTCGACAGGTAGTAGTCTGATGGCTGGTAGAAGTCCGATGTCGGTTGGACGGGTAGAAGACCGATGAAGGTCCATCGACGGGAAGAAGTCCGGGTAGTAGTCCGATGGCAGGTAGAAGTACTGCGTCGGGTAGAAGACCGACGAAGGTCCATCGACGGGAAGAAGTCCGACGCATGTAGTAGTCCGATTGCAGGCAAAAGTCTGACGTCGGGTAGAAGTACTGCGTCGGGTAAAAGATCGACGAAAAACATCAATTAATCGAAAGAAGAGCATTGTCTGGTGCCTTATATTGAAAAAAACATCAATTGTCTGCAATGAGGATTGTCAAACATCAATTACATAGTATAATGGATGATGATTTGCTCAATCATTATCTTATGCCTTATATTGAAAAAAATATATTCGATTTAATTCTCAATGAAGCTGTAATGCAACATTATCAAAAAAAATGTAAAACATATTATTAAATTTGTTATAATTTTCAATTTATCAATCATAATGATTTTGCTTTGAATTATGTTCTCATTTTATTTTTTAAAATATTAGTTTATTTATATACAAAATTTGTCCACCCTGAAATGAAAGGATTGTTCCTCCATTGACTATAACAACTACAATTTGAATGCTATACTGCTATTATATGCAATTTTTTGAATGATAGGCATTCTTCAAAGGCTGTTTCCGCCCCTATAGAAATCTATGACTTAAACGTTAACTACAGAAATTTTTATAGAGCTATTGAATAGATCCCATGCATAATCACGAATAATTAGGCGAAATAAGAGCTTACGAAGAGGGGAACCAGTAAGGCGGAGGCCCTCTCTCAGCCAAGTCCCACTTCGCGTACACGGAGTAGTACACGAGCTGGTGGAGAGCGTGAGGATGATCCGGCCTCAGTAATCTTTGCGTCACCACTGCTCGCCACACCTCCGCCTCCATCCCTACCTGTCGGCCGGCATTGGCCGCCGACCGGAGCGCTAAATGAAAATCCCTCGCCTCCGCCGGAGGCAGTCCAGCGGCGATGACGTCCTCCACCTGGATCTCCCAAGCGCTTTCCCTCACCGCCATCGCCCTGCTGTTCTCGGTCAACACGCCATAATAGCATACGGAGAAACATAAATTTATGGGAGAGCAGCGATGGAATTGACGTATTGAGTACGAAGGGGAGTTGGTGATGATGAAATGGTAGAGTTAGGTGGCACGAGCGGCTGCGAATTGATCCACAGATGCAGATAGCGCACACTTTCAGCTAAAATTCAAAGGTTTCCGAAAGCTGTAAGTATTACAAAATTGCTTGCCAGATAAAACAGAGCAAGCAGCAAAATTGTAAAAGCAAAAAATTACACCTTTTTTCTTTAAAAAACTGGAAAAGAAACCCAAAAACAGACAGAAAAACTGTCTGGCCGGGACTCAGAGTAAATTATAAATTATTTTATGATCAGTCTCCTTTGGTTGCCCGTAGACCGTCCTAAAGGAGAGGCAGGTATCATTATCGTCCTCGGCCCAAAAAACCTGCTTGTGAAGAAGGCACCCCTTATCGGCAACAAAGCAGCAGCGAATTGATGAAATTGGGCAGCAAACAGAAATGCCACCAACAATTGTCGTACAGAATTTAGAAACCTGCCAAAAATCATTCCTACCAGCAAGGAATTGCCACAGAAAAGAAGAAAAACGGATGACAATGTCCGCTTTACCCAGCATAGGCAAATAATGTCTTATACTTGCAAACCAAAAAACCATCCCATGAGTGTTTGGAAACTTCCCCAAGATCCTTAAAAAGCAAAGCCATCCAGAAAAAACCATATATTGAAAATAACATAAGCCAAGAACATCCCCACCCAGCAATCCCCCAGGCCAGAAATACAAGCCAAACCGTAATGCCAAAGAAGCCAGCATGAGCCTAGTTGTAAGAAATAAAAAGTTTCTCTCTGATAGTCTTTCCCCCTTTCCAACTGTCCAGCTTTAAATAAGCAATTCTAGTAATTTTTTTAACTAAAGAGACAGCACAAGAAAAAGTCCTTTTATGAATTCTATCATTTCTCTCAGTCCAAATAACATAAACAGCAATATTGAAAAGCAACAGAACGGCGGACTTCAAGTCCCTATTCACATCCAACCCATCAATAAACTGGAGAGCTTGGCCCATGTTAGGTCTGAATAGAAAACAATTCATCTTAGGAATAAGCCTGGTAAGGACAGTAAAAGAGTAGTCACATTCAAACAAAAGGTGTGCAGTGGTTTCAGGGGTTTGATGACACAAGGGGCATAAAAAATCCTCTGTAATAACGTTCCTGATGCGCAAATTATCTGAAGTCTTAAGGCCATTAGAGAGGGCCAACTAGGAATAAACCGAATGTCTCAAGGAGTGCTTCTTGTGCCAAACAAGCGGGGCCCAATCAACTACATATTCATAACAGAAGAATTCCCTATAGAAATCCTTAAACGAGGCATTTTCATTGTTTTCCCAGGTAATGTGATTGGTGTTACTAACAGAGATGGGAATAGAAGTAAAGAACTCCATAATATGTTGATTGAGGAAGTTAGGAAGAAACCAAGAATCTTCACTCATCCAAGAAGCTAGAGTGAGGGAGTCAACATTGACTGAAGAAAGGGGGAAATCTGGGAAGGAGTCCATAAAAGAGCCATGTGGGCACCAATGATCCCAGAAGGTGGCAATGGGGCTATTAGCCAGAACATTAAACTTAAAGTTGTGCTTAAACCGTGTAGCAGTAATTTGAATATTCTTCCAGAAAGCAGAGCAGTTACGGTTAGAAGGTTTCCATGGAGAATTGTATCTGTTTTTTAGCCAATTGGAAAGTTGAGAATCCTGATTATACATCCTGAGAATAGTCACACAGTTATAAGCCGATCTAAGGGCTTGAAGAGAGGCAATACCAAGACCACCATTAGAGTGATGCATAGTAGTATGTTTCCAAGAGATAAGATGTAAATGTTTTGACTGATCACCCCTCTGAAAAAGAAATTTGGAGCAGGCTTTATCAATAGCCTTAACAATAGTTTTAGGAATAATAGAACCTCTCGCCCAATAAGCCACAAGGTTGGTAATGGTGTATTTGATGAATTGAATCATACCTGCAAAAGAAAGAAGCTTTGCTTTTCAGCCATAAAGCAGGTTAGTAATTTTTTCAATAAGTGGAGAAAAGTCGGAGAGCTTGACTCTCCCCAGGGAGATGGGAAGACCCAAGTAGGAAATGGTGGTGGAGCAATTATGAATTTGAAGGGCAAGGGAAATGACAAATAGATGATAAGCAGTGGGTGAAATGAGGAGGGAGCTTTTATTGAGATTGAGGATAAGGCCGGAACAGGAGGAGAAGGTTTGAAGAGTACTCATAAGATTATTACAATTCTGAGTTTCAGCCAAATATCAATAAGTCGTCAGCATAAGTCAGGTGAGTAAGCTGAAAATTGCCGAATTGAAATCCCTGGAATCTGTTCAAAGTACTATTCCCATCAATAAGGCAAGACAAGGCATCCATTACGAAACAGAAAAGAAAGGGGCTAAGAGGGCAGCCTTGCCGAATACCAGAGGAGGAGCCAAAGAATCCATTAAGTCCCCCATCAATGCAAATGGAGAAATTAATGTCACTAATACATGCTTTGATCCACCAAATAAATAACATAGGAATCCCTTTTTGTTCCAACCTTTTAAATAAGAATTCCCTAGACACCATGTCAAAGGCCTTCTTAATGTCAAATTTAGCACACAAAAAATTATCCTTACAATTCTTGGAGATGAAGCCAAGAACCTCAGCCGCAAGGATAGTGTTATCAGATGAAACTCTATTAGCAATGAAGGCAGCCTGACTATGGTGAATGATCTCTGGCATAATGGGCTTGAGCCTACAAGCAAGAATCTTGGCAATAATTTTGTGGAAGACGTTACACAGAGATATAGGTCTGAAGTCTTGAATTGACTCAACATGAGTGGTCTTAGGAATAAGAGCAATGGCAGTTGCCTTAGCCCTCTTAGGAAGGTAGCATTTTTTAAAAAAAGACTTGACAGTAAGACACACAGATAATCCAGTAATATGCCAAGTCTTTTTAAAAAATTCAGTATTGAATCCGTCCGGCCCAGGTGCCGAAGAGGAGCACCGAGCATTAATAGCCTGAAAATTTTCCTCATTAGTAACCGGTAATAGCAGGCTGACCTTGTGAATTTCAGAGATAGTATTCCTAGTAGGTATATCAAGGAGGCTGGTAAGCAAAGGAGGGGGAGAGTTGTAAAGGTTTTTGAAATGTTGAATAACCTCTTGAAAATCCGGATTATGAGCATTACCACAGATAGAAGAATTGAAAATGCCTTTATTATGGGATTTCCTCATATGGACCTTGGAGTACAGAAATTTGAGGTCCTCTTCACCATGCTTAAGCCACTTAACTTTTGATCTTTGAATGATCCACTTAGCCTTTAAGGAGTTGTAGAAAGCTAGCTCAAGATTGGCCTTTTTAAAATTTTTGCAAAATTCCAGGTTTTGAGGATTCAAATCTACCAACTTCTGGTAATGATCTTGGAGGGAGGTAAGTTCTCTACACTTAAGCTCGAGTGAAGAGGATGAATCCCAGCTTTTAGTTTTGATTCCTTGTTTCAGAGCTTTGAGTTTCTGATAAAGACAGTGAATAGGGTTCCCTTGGGTAGGAGTAGCAAAAGTGTCCAACAAAAGCTCCCAAAATTCCGGAATATTACACCAATAAATTTTAAACATGAATCTCTTGTTAGAAGCCTTCTTAGAGATTTGCTTTAAAAAAAGGGGAGAATGGTCAGATACTAAACAATTACCCACATCATAATGAGAGTCAGGAAAAGCTGCAAGCCAAGCTTCATTGACAAGGATGCGGTCCAGTTTTAGATGAATAGGGTTATCCGTCCTCTGATTATACCAAGTGAAGAAATTCCAGAAGAATTAAGGTCCACAAGGTTGCAGTCAAAAATGCACGAGTTGAACGGAGGAAGCTTAGAAATATTAAGAAGAGATCCACCAGATTTTTCAGTGTTGTACCGGCAACAATTAAAATCACCAAACACAGCCCATGCCATATCGTTGTTAGGACAGCAGTTCCTTAGCTCATCCCACAGAAGTTTCCGTTCCTCAAAGGAATTAGAAGCAATTTTGTAATCCTTTTTCTTTTTAATAGAATGGGCCAAGCCCTCAATTTACCCCAAAAAAAAAGAAAGCTGTAAGTATTTCTGGCCTACTTTATGAAGGTAGAATTTTTTAAGAGAATAATTTTTAAATTAATTGAAAAAAAAAAGTTAAAAAAAACAAGCATTCACGGTAACCTTTTGGAGGGAGCAATAATTCTTGAAAAAAAATCTGGATATCCTAATCAAATTTTTTTATTAAATAAATTTTAAATTTACTCTAGTTATTTTGAGAAAGATCTATACAATACATAATTTATATGTTTCACTCAATTCAATTTGATAAGAATATATTAATATAATTATTTTATTTTTATTTTTTATTATCAAGGAAGTATTTACATGGCACATAAAATGACACTATCAAAAGGATATTTTATTATAATATAAAATATATGATGATAGAGCCAAAAAAATTAATTATTTTAATTGATTCTTATTTTTTATTTTTTATTATTTTCATTCAATTTTTCATAAAATTAGGCTCATATAGATTATTACGTGCGGAGACCGGACACATAACCATCTGATTTTGTCTCTGTGAAAAGTAAAAGCGTAGTCATTGTTCATCACTGTGCTTTTACTATTTACCACTAAGCGTTTACTATATTTTTACTATTTACAGTGACAAAACTAGACAGCTGTCTTTGTCCGGTCTCCACACCTAATAATTTATCCTAAAAGTCAAACTAGTACATGCATTTCATTTGGGAATATTAACTTTCTCTAAGAAAATACTTGAGCGTAGATTTCATACATGAAACCTTTGTGTTTAATATTTGAGGCGGCATTTGCAATTATTTTTTATGGGATCAATATTTTTAGAATTGTCTTGGCAAAACAGATGTATTTTTATAATTTATTTGTCAATAAGATATGTAAATAAGAAAATTATGTTAGCATATTTTGCATATATGAAATATTTTCATGCAAAACTTTATGTAAAATTTTGGATTTCTATTGGCAAATTCCTTCGCATATTTGGTGCGTCGCTTAAAAATTATACATAAGCAAATTGATAATGCTTCATTAAACTCTGAATCACTCGGTGGCATTTTATGATGCTCACGGGTCGGGTTCGACCCGAACCCGACCCGTGACCCGAAATTGGCATTTTAATTATAGATTCATAAAATAGCCAATAATATAGCTCAATCGTGTAACATTTTATTATTTCATGTGCTAGTTTCATTTTCTAATGATAAATTTTCAATGCATATATTCGCAGTGCCATGTATTTACATAAAATTTAATTATACTAATTTACATTATATTCAAAAAGTATATTAAGGCTTCATTTGAGACACCTTTTTTACTGATTTCTAAAGCAACATTTTAGTACAAAAATTTCTAATATTAGAATTTTTTGTACTAAAATTTTGCTTTTAGAAATTTTTTTTATCAAAAATTTGCTTTATAAAGCAGTAGGAAAATTGTCCCAAACAAAGCCTATATCTACTTCAACACATTTCTTCATATAATAACATGCTTATATCTGTGTGGTATATAGGGGTGTCAATTCCAGTCAACAGGTCATGTTAGGGCCGAATTCGAAACTGACCCGATGCTATTTGACATGACCCGAACCCAACCCGCTTTTGCAAACACGGGTCAGAAAATGCAACCCAAACCCGATCCACCGGGTTGCCAGGTTGACACGATCTGACCCGGATTTACGAGATTTTGCTGAAGATACGCGAGCTGAGCTCCCGTCACTACTTCTAGTTCCGATTCAACGCCGGTGGCGAAGCAGCCGTGGCAGCGGCGTGACAGCAAACAGTTGCAATAACGGGAGTGGAAACTGAAGAGGCCTTTTCTGGGTTTTTTTCGGGTCATTTTTGGGTTTAAAGGTCAACCCAAACCTGATCTGGTTTTTGAAATATGTCAGTTTGTTGAACCCAAACCTGACCCGCATCATAAGCCGATCGACCTGAACCCAAAATTTTTCAGATAGGGTCCTGATTCTGCTTCGGGTCGTGTCAAAAATTAACACCCCTAGTGGTATAGCATGTTTGATTAGTGTGTAGGGATTTGGGGCACACAATGTTTGCTCATGAAGTTGATGATGTTGCTTATAAAACACCTCCTTTGGTTATTATTACATAACATGTTGATTGAATTATGATACATAATATGGATGTTATTATAAAACTAAACATGGCATCCAAATATGGCCATGATAGTAAGGAGTCCTTAATATCAACCACAAAGTCATCAAAAATGGCATCTAAGTAAAAGACTATGTAGGCTGTGATAGGCATATGGGATTGTACAATAATACCCCTTTAAAGCGCTCTAATTTGAGATAAATAATGGTCAATATTAGAAATATATGTGGTAGTGTGTTAATCCATTACGACCTCTACAATATTATTGATATTGTGGGTGGATTTGGATCTTCATATGTAAATGGTATAATTTCTAAAAATATTGTGATCTCAAATCTAATCAATATAGCAATCATAGCTTTAACTTTCTTCGAATAAAAAGCTATGGTAGGTTATGGAAGTTCATAGTTCATTGGGACTATATTAACTACTAGTTGATAGTCATAAAAAGAACTTCTAACTTCTTTGCCTTGACTCCTATTGCAAAAAGAAGATGTATAAGGAGTACTCATATATTATTTTATTATTAGGTTCTATGAAGTTGAATTGTAGGGACGTGAGGTGGAATATGCTTTAAGAATACTTAAACACTATCTCAACATCATGGCTTGCTTCTCTTAAGACTTTATAATTGTCACAACCCAACTCATTATGATATGATATCACATAGCTCGTGTCGTGCCAGATTGTGGCAAGAATGGCCTCAAAATTTGGTTGGAGAAGACTGAAATAACACTTCCAATATATATACTATGCAGAGTCACTACTAAATACAATATAAGCGAAAAACTATTGGATCTCAAAATAATTATATATATATATATATATATATATATATATATATATATATATATATATATATATATATATATATATATATATATATATATATATATATATATATATATATATATATCATTCAAAATAAATAATATGAATGATATCTACAACAGTGATTGACAATAGAGAGAATAATAATTAAAAAAGTCAAACTTGCAAAAATAAAAACTAACCAAAATATACATATAACACAAATCAGAGCATGATATCCAAACTACTTAGCTCACTCCTTACCCTTTCCTGGACCTGAAAATAAAATCAAAAGCATGGATGAGCTAACACGACTCAATAGGCTATTACAGCCTAAAACAGAAATCAATAACCAAAACTAAAAAGAATTGGAATCGTATACTGACAGTGCATACAATTAAACAATTACTAAATTTAACAAAATTATAAAACAAACATTTCATAATAATAATCAGAATAGCTCTTAAGCACAATTTTTCAGACGTTTTCATTACTAAAATCCTACCTTGGCATCCACTTGCACCGGTATAACAGAATCTCACCTTGGTCGCCCACTGGAGTCGACATCAAAAAAACTTTGGCAATAGAATCCCACTTCAGTCGCTAATTGGTGCCGACATCACAATATTTCAGTAACAGAATCCTATCTCGATCGTCCATTGGTGCTGGCATCACAACACCTCGGCAATAGAATCCCACTTGGTCTCTCACTGTAAAAAAAGTTTTAGACTATACTCAAAATATTTATAATCTTACTCTCTATAACATATAAAAAGTTAAGATCTTCTCTACTCTCCTTTTCCCTCCACTTAAAGAGTTGCTTATATAAACACATGCTATGATTTCCCAAAGAAAGAATCTTGTACTTTCCTAGTCTCCCTTAGACTTTACTCAAAGGGGGCACTAAAGAGACACATTAAAAAAATATAAAATTTTCACGCAAGTGGCTGAACTCTTCAAAAAAGAGAATTGTAAATTATTTATAACAAGTACATAATCAAGCTCAAGCATTACAGCACTGGACAAGGTGGCGCTATGGCTGTGAAAATAAACTAGCGCCTCGGCGCTGTGATGTTGGCTCCACTACAGCACTGGATAACGTGGCATAGTTAGTGCATCAAACAGTGTCTTTTAGCTAAATCGGCGTGACACTTGAAAGTAATAATTGCTTCATGACAACGCTAAAATAAATAGTGTTGTGGTGTTTGAATTGAAATTCTGACGCAGCGACGTTATGACATATAGCTTTCCTACGCAAATTTTCCTGAGACACCCAATGTTGCGGTGACGATTTTGGGCTCAACAGCACTATGAAGTGCTGCGACGCAGCCATTTCTGACATCACAACGCTGGACAATAGAGAAGGTTGACACTACCCCATCAAAATTGTTCTTAGACATTGAGGGTAAGCGTTACAGCACTATCATTGATGACGTTGTAAAAAACTTGTAATTTTTACTTTTTCCTACACATTTTCTATATAAACATAACTAAAATTGTTGCGTCCTGGAATATTCGCGGCGGTAGAGAAATATATAGTTTAACGTCTTAGCGTTGTACGAAGATCCAGCACACAATCAGATAAGTGAGAGGGTGTAGCGTTCATAAGAGACACCAAAGTTTTTACGTGGAAAACCCCTGAAAAGGGGGAAAAACCACGGGGCCTGGCCCGGTTTGAATGAATCCACTAGTATTTGTAGTCGATTACAAATGAGGCCCTTCCTTAGGAGAAGGCCTTGGATTGATGTAGCAAATGTACATCATATAGATTGCATTACATGGTAAGAGTTACATATACAGGTTTGTTTGGCCTGAAGGACCGTGGTCGGCAGGAGACCGGAGTCGGCAGGAGACCTGGGTCAGAAAGACCGTTGTCTGTTGATGGAGGTCGAAAGGACCATAGTAGGAGACAAAGGCCTGAAGAACTGTAGTCGGCAGGAGACCGTAGTCGGCAGGAGACCGTAGTCGGCCGGAGACCGTAGTTGGCAGGAGACCGTAGTCGGCCGGAGACCATAGTCGGCCGGAGACCGTAGTCGGCAGGAGACCATAGTCGGCCGGAGACCGTAGTCGGCCGAAGACCGTAGTCGGCAGGAGACCGTAGTCGGCAGGAGACCGTAGTCGGCCGGAGACCGTTGTCTGGTGATGGAGGTCGGACGGACCGTATTAGGCGACAGTGGTTAGAAAGACCGTAGGCGGTAGGAGATAAGGAGTCAGGTGTTAGTCCCAGTGTCACTTGGAAGATCGGATGTTGATGGTCTGGCCTTGAGTAGGACGTCGGGTCTTAAGCAGGACGTCAGGTCTTCAGCAGGACGTCGGGTCTTCAGCAGGACGTCGGGACTTAACTTCGGGCCTTGAACAAGACGTCGGGTCTTTGGCAGGAAGTAGGGACTGAGTGTCAGGCCTTGAACAAGACGTCGGGTCTTTGGCAGGATGTAGGGACTGAGTGTCGGGCCTTGAACAAGACGTCGGGTCTTTGGCAGGACGTCGGGGATGAACGTCGGGCCTTAAGGTGGTGGTCCGGCGAGGTTTTGTGGTGGTCCGGCGAGGTTCCTGCGGTGGTCCGGCGGTGGTCCGGCGAGGTTCTGCGGTGGTCCGGCGGTGGTCCGGCGGCTGTCGAGGAGGAACTCCTTCCTTCTCTTCTCTTCTTCTCTCTCTTGCTTGGATCCCCCTCTTTATGAGAAATGAGGGCTCTATTTATAGATTTTCTGGAGTGGCATGGCCCGTAAATAGGCATGAGATCAGGGCCGAATAGGGAGTGGTCCAATGGATGGCCGATATTGAATCCTACGATCATACACCGTTCATTGGACATTTGAAGGCCTTAGTGATGTCGGAATTCTGTGATCTTGGGCTCGTTGGATTCGACTCGTCGAGCCCTTCGATTCGAGTATAAGATCGTCAAAATCGGAGTCCGTTTGGTAACTCAAATAGTGGTTTGAACCTTCCAACAGCGCTTCGGATCCATGATTTGGACCCATTTGGACTCGGATTGGGTCGAATTTGGTGTCGTTGGATTCGTATTTCCGAGACGCTCAGTTTGACTATAAGCTTGCTGAAATCGGAGATTGGGTGCTCCCAAAATTAATTTTTGAAGTTTCCAACTAGCTTTTGCCTCGAGATTCGTGCTCGATCAAGATAATTTTTGTGATGCCGTATCAGTTGCCCCCCTATTTTCGGACGTCGATGCTCCAGAAGTCCGAAAATACTTGTTCCGAAATTTTACATTCGCCGAATTGCAAAAAATTGCGTTCCGACAGTTGAACACTCGCACAAACTTGATTGTAGAGGCCCCGTTGAGCTCCGAAAGTGTCGAAATCGAGTCCGGAACGTCGAAAAACGTGTCCAGGGACCCCAAAAATGTCCAAATCGGACCGTCCGGGCCGAAAATCGGGCCCGGACACGCTTAGGCGGCGGAATGGCCGTCTGGCCGGCCAGCCGCCGTACGCCGCCGCTCGCCGGCGGCGGCGCGCGCGCGCGCGCGCGAATAGGCGCGCCCCAAGGGGCGCGCGGTTGCTGGCCGACGGTGCTTAATATTTTTTTTTTTTTATTTTTTATTATTTTTTTTTTTAATTCGTGGGGCCCACAAAATTTCGAAAAAATTTCAAAAAATCCGAAAAAATTCCAGAAAAATCTAGAAAATTCCGAAAAAATTTTAGAAAATTTTGAAAATTTAGAAACTCTAGAAACTTCCCCCCTTCTCTCCAAAAAAGTATAAATAGGCCCCTAGAGCCTTTAGAAAAATTGTCTCTCTCCTCTTCTTCTTCTCTTTTCTACTTTTCTTCTTCTTTTTTCTTTTCTTCTTCTGCTCTCCCTCTGTCCTTTCTATTGAGGCCTTCCCTCGATTTTTCGAGGCCCCTCTCTTGGCAAGGAAGTTCGGAGATTTCCCCTCCTTCTCTTCTCCCTCTGTCCTTTCTATTGAGGCCTTCCCTCGATTTTTCGAGGCCCCTCTCTTGGCAAGGAAGTTCGGAGATTTCCCCTCCTTCTCTTCTCCCTCTGTCCTTTCTATTGAGGCCTTCCCTCGATTTTTCGAGGCCCCTCTCTTGGCAAGGAAGTTCGGAGATTTCCCCCTCCTTCTCTTCTCCCTCTGTCCTTTCTATTGAGGCCTTCCCTCGATTTTTCGAGGCCCCTCTTTTGGCAAGGAAGTTCGGAGATTTCCCCTCCTTCTCTTCTCCCTCTGTCCTTTCTATTGAGGCATTCCCTCGATTTTTCGAGGCCCCTCTCTTGGCAAGGAAGTTCGGAGATTTCCCCTCCTTCTCTTCTCCCTCTGTCCTTTCTATTGAGGCCTTCCCTCGATTTTTCGAGGCCCCTCTCTTTGGCAAGGAAGTCCGGAGATTTCCCCCTTCTCCCTCTATTCTTCGAGAGATATTGCGGAGTTTCTGATGTTAGTTGGTTGGAGATGGAGGTCAGAGAGACCGTTGTAAGGAGGGAGGTTGACAACGAACAGAAGTCCAACGAAGGTTGGAGAAGTACGACGACGAGTAGACATTCAACGACATGTAAAAGCCCGATGAATATCCGTCGATATGCAAGAGTTCGACGTCGAGTAGAAGACCGATGAAAGTCCCGTAATGAGTATAAGTCCAGCGTCGGGGAGAAGTATGATGACAGGTAGGAATTTAACGTCGCGTAGACATACAACGTCAGGCAGAAGACCGGCGAAAGTCTATTAACTGGCAGAAGTCCGACATCCGGTAGAAGTACGAAGTCGGGTAGAGGTGCAGCGTCGGGTAGAAGACCGACAAAGGTTCGTCGACGGGCAGAAGTCCGGTGACGAGTAGAGGTCCGCTGACGAGCAGAAGTCCGATGACAGGGAGAAGTCCGACGTCGTGTAGAAGTATGGCCTCTGGCAGAAGACCGATGAAAGTTCGTCGACAGGCAGGAGTCTGACGACGAGTAGAAGTCCGCTGATGAGCAGAAGTTCTACGACGGGGAGAAGTCCGCTGACGAGCAGAAGTCCGACGTCAGGCAGAAGTCCGCTGACGAGCAGAAGTCCGACGTCGGGCAGAAGTCTGCTCATGAGCAGAAGTTCGACGTCGGGTAGAAGACCGATAAAGACTCGTCGACGGGTAGAAGTCCGCTGACGAGTAGAAGTCCGACGATAGGGAGAAGTCCGACGTCGTGTAGAAGTTCGGCCTCGGGCAGAAGACCGATGAAAGTTTGTCGACGGGCAGAAGTTCGACGACGAGTAGAAGTCCGCTGATGAGCAGAAGTTCGACGACAAGGAGAAGTCCGACGTCGTGTAGAAGTATGGCCTGGGGCAGAACACCGATGAAAGTTCATCGACGGGCAGAAGTCTGACGACGAGTAGAAGTCCGCTAACGAGCAGAAGTCTGACGATATGGAGAAGTCCGATGTCGGGTAGAAGTCCGACGACAGGCAAAATTTCGGCGTTGTGTATTAGTCCGTCGAAAGTCCTGCAAGGCAAAAGTTTAGCGCAGGAGGAAATTCAAAATCGGGAAGAATTTTAACATTATGGAGAAGTCAGATAGAAGTCTATTGACAACATTCTAGCGACGTTAACCAAGGATGTATAATCTATCCAATGTTGTTTGTCAGAGCCTTTGCTCGATGATGTTAACCGATATTGGATCTACTAATGATGTAAGACCTATCCGAGGTTGTATGTCGGAGACTTTGCTCGACGACGTTAACCTGTGTGGAAGAGATCGAGAGAATCCCCCAAGGATGTAGGACCTTTCCGAGGTTGTATGTCGGAGCCTATGCTCGACGACGTTAACCTGTGTGGAAGAGGTCGGGAGAATCCACCAAGGATGTAGGACCTTTCCGAGGTTGTATGTCAGAGCCTTTGCTCGACGACGTTAACCTGTGTGGAAGAGGCCGGGAGAATCCACTAAGGATGTAGGACCTTTCCGAGGTTGTATGTCGGAGCCTTTGCTCGACGACGTTAACCTGTGTGGAAGAGGCCGGGAGAATCCACCAAGGATGTAGGACCTTTCCGAGGTTGTATGCCGGAGCCTTTGCTCGACGACGTTAACCTGTGTGGAAGAGGCCGAGAGAATCCACCAAGGATGTAGGACCTTTCCGAGGTTGTATGCCGGAGCCTTTGCTCGACGACGTTAACCTGTGTGGAAGAGATCGAGAGAATCCCCCAAGGATGTAGGACCTTTCCGAGGTTGTATATCGGAGCCTTTGCTCGACGACGTTAACCTGTGTGGAGGAGGTCGGGAGAATCCACCAAGGATGTAGGACCTTTCCGAGGTTGTATGTCAGAGCCTTTGCTCGACGACATTAACCTGTGTGGAAGAGGCCGGGAGAATCCACCAAGGATGTAGGACCTTTCCGAGGTTGTATGCCGGAGCCTTTGCTCGACGACGTTAACCTGTGTGGAAGAGGCCGAAAGAATCCACCAAGGATGTAGGACCTTTCCGAGGTTGTATGCCGGAGCCTTTGCTCGACGACGTTAACCTGTGTGGAAGAGGCCGGGAGAATCCACCAAGGATGTAGGACCTTTCCGAGGTTGTATGTCGGAGCCTTTGCTCGACGACGTTAACCTGTGTGGAAGAGGCCGGGAGAATCCACCAAGGATGTGAGACCTTTCTGAGGTTGTATGTCGGAGCCTTTGCTCGACGACGTTAACCTGTGTAGAAGAGGTCGAATCGAATCCCCCTGGGATCGATTTTACCTTGATTGGGAGGGGGCGAATGCCGCGTGTATCCCGAATCAAAGGTGAATAATGGTCTATTTTTAGACCGTTACTGTCTTTTTGAGGTCGAGGTTAAGACCTTGCCCAAGGAGTAGAAGCCCAACATGGGACTGTTTAAAGCTTGCAATTGATTTGAAGTATCCTCGCATTTGCTCGAATATTCCTGAAATATCATCTTGATATATAAAGCATTAGAGGATCTTTTTGACCGGAATTGTGGTCAAAGTTGCCCCCCAGTCCGCGTTTGATGCAACAATGACTGATGTCAGGAAGTTGAATAAGAGCGATCTTTTGAGATTGGAGCAAAAGTTGCCCCCCAGTCGGGAATCACTTTCCCACAGACGGCGCCAAACTGTTGCGTCCTGGAATATTCGCGGCGGTAGAGAAAAATATATAGTTTAACGTCTTAGCGTTGTACGAAGATCCAGCACACAATCAGATAAGTGAGAGGGTGTAGCGTTCATAAGAGACACCAAAGTTTTTACGTGGAAAACCCCTGAAAAGGGGGAAAAAACCACGGGGCCTGGCCCGGTTTGAATGAATCCACTAGTATTTGTAGTCGATTACAAATGAGGCCCTTCCTTAGGAGAAGGCCTTGGATTGATGTAGCAAATGTACATCATATAGATTGCATTACATGGTAAGAGTTACATATACAGGTTTGTTTGGCCTGAAGGACCGTGGTCGGCAGGAGACCGGAGTCGGCAGGAGACCTGGGTCAGAAAGACCGTTGTCTGTTGATGGAGGTCGAAAGGACCATAGTAGGCGACAAAGGCCTGAAGAACTGTAGTCGGCAGGAGACCGTAGTCGGCAGGAGACCGTAGTCGGCCCGGAGACCGTAGTTGGCAGGAGACCGTAGTCGGCCGGAGACCATAGTCGGCCGGAGACCGTAGTCGGCAGGAGACCATAGTCGGCCGGAGACCGTAGTCGGCCGAAGACCGTAGTCGGCAGGAGACCGTAGTCGGCAGGAGACCGTAGTCGGCCGGAGACCGTTGTCTGGTGATGGAGGTCGGACGGACCGTATTAGGCGACAGTGGTTAGAAAGACCGTAGGCGGTAGGAGATAAGGAGTCAGGTGTTAGTCCCAGTGTCACTTGGAAGATCGGATGTTGATGGTCTGGCCTTGAGTAGGACGTCGGGTCTTAAGCAGGACGTCAGGTCTTCAGCAGGACGTCGGGTCTTCAGCAGGACGTCGGGACTTAACTTCGGGCCTTGAACAAGACGTCGGGTCTTTGGCAGGAAGTAGGGACTGAGTGTCAGGCCTTGAACAAGACGTCGGGTCTTTGGCAGGATGTAGGGACTGAGTGTCGGGCCTTGAACAAGACGTCGGGTCTTTGGCAGGACGTCGGGGATGAACGTCGGGCCTTAAGGTGGTGGTCCGGCGAGGTTTTGTGGTGGTCCGGCGAGGTTCCTGCGGTGGTCCGGCGGTGGTCCGGCGAGGTTCTGCGGTGGTCCGGCGGTGGTCCGGCGGCTGTCGAGGAGGAACTCCTTCCTTCTCTTCTCTTCTTCTCTCTCTTGCTTGGATCCCCCTCTTATGAGAAATGAGGGCTCTATTTATAGATTTTCTGGAGTGGCATGGCCCGTAAATAGGCATGAGATCAGGGCCGAATAGGGAGTGGTCCAATGGATGGCCGATATTGAATCCTACGATCATACACCGTTCATTGGACATTTGAAGGCCTTAGTGATGTCGGAATTCTGTGATCTTGGGCTCGTTGGATTCGTCTCGTCGAGCCCTTCGATTCGAGTATAAGATCGTCAAAATCGGAGTCCGTTTGGTAACTCAAATAGTGGTTTGAACCTTCCAACAGCGCTTCGGATCCATGATTTGGACCCATTTGGACTCGGATTGGGTCGAATTTGGTGTCGTTGGATTCGTATTTCCGAGACGCTCAGTTTGACTATAAGCTTGCTGAAATCGGAGATTGGGTGCTCCCAAAATTAATTTTTGAAGTTTCCAACTAGCTTTTGCCTCGAGATTCGTGCTCGATCAAGATAATTTTTGTGATGCCGTATCAAAAATATAACACATTTTTACTAAATTAAAATAACTAAAACAGTACTTTATACTTATCATTTACCAAATGATATAATTCTTTAAAGAAAGCATCATTAAAAAAAAATTTAATTCAATGGATGTTTCCATCTTTTATTTCGCTTCAACATAAGCATAATTAAAATTCATTGAGGGTGGTGAACTTCCAAAATGAATTTGGCTTTGAAAGGTTTCTTGACCTCAACCTTGATTATTATCTTGATATATTTATAAAATTTTACTCTTTTTTTTTCTTGATAGATGTTATGATGTTGGAAAAATGACTTGACACTCGATCTTAGGCATCTCAAAAGAATCTCATGCAAAGATATGCATGTTTCTTCTTACAAAGAAAATAAGTTGGGATTGAAAGCTACCCTTATATATAAGGATCTAAATGGCCTCTTATTCTTCTTCTTAGCAATAATAATCTCTTTCATAATATAGTAACATTTTTTTTTTAGATTAGATAATATCTCCATGTATAGTGATGGCTCCTCTCCCCTATATAATAGAACTAAACATTGAGATGATTGTTGAAAAAATAGATATGAAGCATATTAAATAAATAATTAAATGTAATGGGGGATAAAAAATAAGGAAGTTGTGTCATTATGTCCCCAAGTAATATTTATGGTGACAATACCTTTAAGGTTGCAGCACACACACAAGCTCCCTCCCTCTCTCTCTCTCTCTCTCTCTCTCTCTCTCTCTCTCTCTCTCTCTCTCTCTCTCTCTCTCTCTCTCTCTCTCTCTCTCTCTCTCTCTCTCTCTCTCTCTCTCTCTATCTATCTATCTATCTATCTATCTATCTCTCTCTCTCTCTCTCTCTCTCTCTCTCTCTCTCTCTCTCTCTCTCTCTCTTGTGTAATCAACACAAGAACCTTTGAAGAATAGAAGTTTCTTGAGTTGACCCCAGCCCTTATATGAAAACTTTAAGAGTAGGACATTAATGGAGCTGCACATGCCAACAAGTATGCAAAGGACTTTTCTTACCTATTTTTGGAGCAAGAATCTTCCAACCTACATTGCATCTCATAGGTTGGATGAATGCATTCTCTATTTTGGTTGGTCTCAAGAACCATGCAACATGGTTGAGCCCATCATAATATAGTCAACTGTAATCTATCATAGGTCTCATCACCCAAAGACACCTTATGTTTTTGTTGATCTCAAAATTGAATTTCATAGGTTTCATCACATCCATAAATCATTACAATCATGCGTGCGATCACTGCAAGAGTAATTACTGAAGGTGCCCTCTAATCTCAAATATCTCTCATAGTATAATATCCATTTTCTTGGGAACAATCTCACTCCTCCTTTGTCATTCATTATTGTTGACCTACTTTCCTCTAGTAATATCTATGTTGATATCATAATAATATCAAATTATCATACATTGCTTCTAAGTAAATAAAATACTTTTTGACATCAGTAGCTCAATGATCATCTCATTGGTAACTTTATGAGTAAAATGGGGACTCATTTTAAAACCTTAGGGCTGCTGAGGGAACCTTACAATTATGAATTCTTTGGGCAAAGATTCGTCTTTGAGGGAGGCACAACCTTATTGTCTATAGGAGATCAAGGAAAGCAATGATTACTATGAATGCCACTAAATTAATTTCATAGTCATAGATGCTAAGAGGATATATGTCACTAAGGATGTGATCCATCTTGATACAAATTACATGCAATCCAAGGAGAATTTCTATGAAATTTTGAAACCATAGGCATGAGAAAATCTAAAGAATAATTTGATTTATATAATAAGAAATCAAATATTTTGAAGAATAAAAATTGTGTCAAAATGTCCTAATATAAATTCATCAGAATTGATTTGAAAATCACTATATTTACTTTACGATTAGTACAGTATATATAGATTTTTCATATACCTCAGTAATCTCTCAAAGCAAATTTATTGGTTTTTTAACCAATTATGTTATAATTTATAGAAAGATATTCTTACATAATATTTTTCCTATTTGAAAAGGCTATATATGTGTGAACCTCAACAAAAGATCTTCACCATTTTCACAAGCAAGAGAAATATATAGAGGGTAAGTATCTTCACACATGTACATCATGATCTATTAAAACACACATCCTTTAGGCCATATATTTCACTTACTTTCTTACAATATATATATATATATATATATATATATATATATATAAAGCCTAATAGAATCTTCACAACTTTCTTACTATCCAAAACAAACATTCATTCACATACCAAAGCTTCACTTCACAGTTCACAGGCAATTCAACCTGATCACAGCACTCCTCTCCACCGGATCTCGCTTAGCCTTAACCAAACGTTTCAGCATCTTCATATACTTTCTAATAAAGCTCCCCTTCCTCGTCAAAAGAGCTAGATTATTACTGCTCTTCTCCTCCACTGTTTCTACTCTATCCAACCTCTCCATCTCAACTACTTCATCTTCCTTCTCCACCTCTGCTTTCATCTCTTCACCCTTAAATCTCTCCTCTTCTTCAAATGTTCTCCTGCTGTTATTATCCGTCATCAGCTCCTTGAGCGAAGAATGATGAAGATAAGCCAGCTCGTCTTCTTCCTTCTCAAGCTCCTCCTCCTCATTGAAGACCTTTGGCTTCCTTGTTCTCTTTGACATGCTCAGATCAAAGCGCCGAGAAATCATGTTTGCGTTTGAGTTCTCTTCATGATTGAACATTGTGTTTGATGAAAAAAACACAAAAAGAAAACCGAGAAGCTCTGTGATTTTGTGCTTGTTTTAAGGTTGAGGAAGGATTGAAGGAAGGAAGGGTAGGTTCATTAAAAGTTAAGAGGTCGGTTTCTTGTGATAAAGTTGTGAGTGAAAGATGGTCTACTCTTGTCTGATTTTGTTTTGTTTTGAGAGGGAGAGTGTAACAGATGGCTGATTTAAATGGTATTGATGTGCATGAATGAACAACCTCTCATTATTTAGGAATTTGGCTTTTTGGTTATAATACATTTTATAAAATGGGTATAAGTTAAATAAAGGCTCATCAAATATTTTTCAAAATTATTATTATTTTTAAATTAATTCTATTTCATAAATTATATCCAATCAAATTATGGATATAATTCTTTTCAGTATTTTTAAAGTTTTTTTTTAATAATTTTAGGCAATAAAATGAACCCTTATAAAAGGCTTGTTTGAGGGAAATGTTATTCTGTGCGGATCCTAGACGGTATCCGAAGACCAACCAGTATGCGCAACGTCATTTTTTTGCTTGGTACCGACACTCTATACCAAGTGTCCGGACCGTCTGGTGTCCGCACAGAATAATTTCTCTGTTAGAGATAGAGCTAAACATTTTGAGAACTTATTAAGAGCTCATGCTAATAAAAGCTAAGGGCATCTCCAACCAAAATCTCATTTTTCACTTCAAAATGACGTGAAACTAAAAATGTCATGATTTATCTCCAATCGAACTCCATTTTGCCCCGTAACGATCGCTCTCTTCTTTTGCACGTTTCTTCGGCAAGTTAGATAGAGACCAAAAAATGACGAAGATGAACAGTGCAATTCCCATATTTGCGTCACATTGTTCATCCACGATGAAATGACATAAGAATTGCCGCTCGGTTGGAGCGACGGAAGAACGACAAAACACAAACAGTTGTTTGCCGTTCAATTGAGATGATGCTCTAAGCGGTTGTTTTATTCAATATTATTTATATTTCAATATTATATGTCAAATATTTTGTATTTTATTTAATATTATGTCAATATTAAAATAAAGTAATAGGATTGTTCAAATGTCTTCATTAGATAAATTTGATTGACATCCATTGCCAATTAAAAAAACTTAATTATTATTTTTTAAAATGTTATTTAAAGATATCATGAACCAAATATGATAACCCATATTGTTATTGATTGTAGATAGGAAATATATTTTTAAAAAAAGTTTAATTTGTATTTATTTCATGCATAAAAATTCAATATTTTGAGGGTGCGCGCCCACGAGTTTAATT
The DNA here is from genome assembly GCA_019514585.1 of Dendrobium officinale. Classification (NCBI taxonomy): domain Eukaryota; kingdom Viridiplantae; phylum Streptophyta; class Magnoliopsida; order Asparagales; family Orchidaceae; genus Dendrobium; species Dendrobium officinale. The sequence continues at coordinate 38,628,719 of CM033694.1, forward strand.
TAATGATTTGAAAATATATGTGGGTGATAAGTAGTATTGTTGATAATGAACCTAAAAAACTATTGTGAAGTATTGAGATGATGTATCAAGAATCACAAAAATGACTTGTCATAGGATTAAAAAAAAGAGGAAATTCATCAAATTTCTTTATAATTTACTCTAAATGGAAAAAATGGCTTTTCTTCATATTGGAGTCAAATTCTCATAGTTTTTATTTTTTAAACTGATAAGTAAAATTAATTATTATAATTATGAGTAAATTATCTTCTTAATCATCTAACTCATCCACTCTAATAAACACAATGCCATACATCAAGCCTCAGATGCTTCCATGAAAATTCACGCTTCATTTGGGGCAACTTTAATTCTTATTGCTTAATTTCTAAAGTAGTTTTTAAGTAAATTTTTTTAATTAGAAATTTTTGCACTAAAAAGCTGTAATAAAAATCAACATAAAAGTTGTCCCAAACGAAGCCTCATGCACCACCAAAAATCCCAATTAGAGCCATCGTAGAATATTTTTATTTTATTTTATTTGTTTATTATACAAAAGTGAAGTACTAATCAGTTGGCCTTTAATTTAATTGATCAAACTTATTTTGCTTAATAAAAAAATTCATTCAATTATGTTTGGGCTACAATCAAGTAGGGCAATAACTAAACCGAGCGTTTAACAAGTTACTCGTGACTTGGCTCGATTGCAGTTCATTCATGAATGTTTGCTTAAGTAATCAAATAATTTTAAATGCTTTTTGAAATACTCGACTGTTAAATAAAGAAACATGAACAGCTATGTGCATAAATATACCCGCATTAAAAATTTCCCAACAAAAAGAATATGATTATAATAATCAATTTATAATTGATTTTAAATTGCTCATATTTACATATAAATTAGCATAATGGTAAATAGGGGTGTCAATTCGGGTTGACGGGTCAGGTTCGGGTCGAACCCGCCTTGACCCGTGTGTAAACTGGTCAACCCGAACCCGACCCGTTTAGCTAAGTGGGTCAGGAAATTAAACCTGGACCCGACCCGCACGGGTTCCCGGGTTGACCCAACCCGACCCGCGGACCCATTTGATTCAAAAACGGGGCGAGACGGAGGCGGTGCCGGAGACGCTGGCTGCACGAAGGTTGGCGGTCGCCGGTCGGTGCGGACTCGAGTACTTGACGCGTCGTAACCTCGACGGGCGACGGCTCGACCCTAGACCCCGAGCCTCGTAGGTGCAGACTACAGTCTGCGGACGCCAGGCGAGAGGCACGTTGCACGCCGGACGCGGACAACTCGCCAGGCGACGTGACGCGTGACAGACGTCCGAGTTTTCGACTTTTCCCTCCCAGTCCCATGCGCGAAAAGTTAAAAATTGAGTGAGTTACCGGGTCAATTTCGGTTTATCGGGTTGACCTGGACCCGACCCGTTTTTTAAACGGGTCAAAAGTTGAGACCCGAACCCGACCCGTTTGTTAAACAGGTCGACTCGAACCCGAATTTTTCGGGTCGGGTTCGGGTCGGATTATCGGGTCGGGTCAATAATTGACACCCCTAATGATAAAGTGCTATCAAAATTGAAAACATAGTTCCGTGTTATTTAAACTAAAGATACTATGAAATGTGTGTTTTCCAAAAAAAAAAAATTCCAGCATTTTAGTTATACCCTGACCTCATAATTAGTCATAAGCAAAACATTCTGCCTTAAAAGTCCTTTCCAGCAGAAGCAATTTCAAAAGATTAGAAAAAAAAACTAAGCAACAGTTACTTTAGTTTAAAGAGAGAAGAAAAAGGCCATCTTATGCTGTTTTCCAATAGAAAGTCTAAGCAATAATGAGAATATAATTAAAAAAAACTTTGAAAGCAAAAAAACCATTATTATTTTCCTTATTCATAATTAGTTTAACATTGAAAATAATTTTTTATTAGATTTAAATGAAAATTTAATTATTAACAGAGCACAATGAAGACAAATGATTCATATAATCGACCTCAAAATACTAAAATAGTGAAATAAACTCTTAATATTATTGTTGTTTTTGTATTCATGATCAATTTAACCGATAGGCACATTACTCGTATATCCTTAAAAAATCAATTTGCTCAATCTTTAATTTTTTTTTTACTCCTAACTGCGCATGACAATACGCAGCTCATCTTGATCTGTAGGTTAAGAGCTTTAGCTATGAATCAAGAGATCTTAAGTTCGAACCTTATATATCTGATGTGTGTGTGAGTTTGACTTAAGTTTCGTTTGTGACAGCTTTCGTACTGCTTTTTAAAATAATTTTTTTAGTACAAAAATTTTAAATAAAAAGTACATGACAGTGGTTGCTTATAAATCAGATTGTAGAAATTATTTCCAATCAACAAAATCTCTACTTCAGTAAAGAACTACAACTTTCTAGAGATTGTGTCCTAGTTGATAGAAATAGAAAAAGCTTGGATTTGCATAGTTGTACTGTTTTACCTAACCGTTTACTAATATTTAATGAGAAAAGATCCTTAGATTTTAATGCATCTTTGAATTGCTAGTGAAGGATTGATAAATTATGATCTTGTTGGTGGATTGATAAAATTTGGTCTGATTTGTTTTATATATATATATATAAAAGGTAAATAATTTTCTAACTATTCATATATGATCAATTTAATTTCGAAGTATCGCCTTCAATTTTAATCTTGCGATTATGAAAATTGATCCTTTTTTTTTGAATTATTTGAATTAAATTTATATCACGATTATAATATTCATAATCATTTTGAATCAATTTTATATAGCCGAAAGACTGAATCAAATCATCGTGATATTCTTGGATTAAATTGATCATACCCAAATAGTTTGTGAACTAATTTGACATTTTTGTATATATACGATATAGTGGCACCCAAATTAATAACATACTAATATATGATAGATAACTATAATAGAATTATGTACATGGATGATTTGGTAAAAATGGGTGAGATTAGGGGTGCAACCGAGTCAAGCTGGCTCGAGCTCGACTCGATAACAGACTCGACGAGTTGAGCTTATCAAACTTGCAAGTCGAGCTAGAATACGATTTCGAGCTCGAATAGCCCTCCACTCGAACTCGCGAGCTCGTCGAGCAACTCGCGGAACGCATTTGTAAGCAGGAAAATGAAATCGCGGGCGGAAAAAACAATGGACGACGGCAACGGACAGAAGCTTGCGACGGACGGGGGCTGGCTTGAGTGGATGAAGGCGACGAAGACGACTGAAGCTGGCAAAGATGACGCAAATGCTGGCGACGACGCGGACGATGGCAACTCGTTTGCACCCGTGGCTAAGATTGAGTTGATAGCAGCACGCCAAGGGCGGATATCTAGCAAATCAGGTAGTGGGATCAATTCCCCCTAAAGCAATGGCAGTGACAGCCAATTGGTTGTTATCAGCCTTCTATCACATATACAATGTCAATAATATCAATATATCTTTGACATATCTTTTGGCTCTGATACGCATCAAATAAACTCTTGTGATATTCAACCATTTATCTTTTTAAAATCAACAAAAATTATAAAAAATATATTGAAGAACATTAATTGATGAATGGTACATGTCAACATGCAACATTAGATGCAAAATGAGTTACAGCTACAAAATGCTACAATCTGAACAAGAATCCCATATAAGCAAAAGCTTAGCCAAACACTATGGTAAGGGATTACCAGCAGAAGAACAATAGCAAGAGCACCAGGACGAGATATCCTGATGAAAATGCTTGAAGTCTTTCAACACCAACACTAGGGCTTGAGTCAGATGCTGGTCCTTTGCTCGCCGAAGAGTTTGTAGTTGAGCTGAACAAAGAATTTAGAATAAATATGGATTAATTATGTTGGTGATGAAAAGAAAAAAAGGCTTAAGTTTTTCTCTCTGGCTTACCTTCCTGCAAATATGCATAAGCCATGGCCTGTAGCAAGATTGAGACGTGGTTAGTAAAGGAATAAATATACCAGACATCTTAAATGTGATTTTCTGCTTAGTTTTCATAGCTAAAGTGATAGGAAATACTTGAGTTCGTAAGTAATCCAAGAGGAAATGCTTGAGTTCGTAAGTAACTCTAGCAATAATTGATAAAAACAGCGGAAATAAGGCGATATTCTCAACAAAATCAATTCAAAATGATAGATTTGTAATAGTAGATTCAAAGCAAAAGCAAATACAAAGCAAGATACAATTGATCGTCAGTTCGAGAGGAGGATCGTTCTCTCCCAGTCTCTAGACGATGAGTCTAGAGCCCAAGACTCTAAAGAAACTTCAAGAGAACCCCAAACAAATCAAAGCATAACCCTATCCCTAATCTCCCCTCCCATACTTAAGGTATACAATTAATTATTAAATCCAAATTACTCCCTTGCCCTTGGGCTCCGCCCCTTCTCCTGTAGCAAAGAACCTGCCTCTTTGAAGGGGCTGGTTGGAGTTGGGCCAGTCCAGTAGGGACCGGTCTAACATAAAGCTTATCCATCACATTGCATTTTACAAATTATGATCAAAATATATTGTTTTAACCAGATAAACATACATATAATTTTAGTTAGGTAACTTTTTTATTTTTAAAATATAAATCTTCAGAACTCACTGATTTCCCAGGAAAAATTTTGCCCCGTCCAATCTAACAGAAGTTACTTAGACACCTTGAGAGCAGGAACTAACAACAAACAGACCAAAATCTGTTAAAAAATAAAGAATGTAGAATAAAATGTTAAGCCAAAATCTGTCTTCACTAAACTATGAGTCTATGACCTAACAAGGAGGATTCCCTTTACTAGATGTTTTTAATCTAGTATGTTCAAGTAGCAGTTGCAACTTTCACCATGAGGCATCTATTTTACACTTGAGGAGTGCCTGAAACTCACTCGGATAACCAAACTGCAAAGGAGCAACACTAAGCAAGCCTCTCAAGGATGCCAAATTATTACGTGCGGCGTCCGGATTCGTCCGGAGGCGAATCCGGATGCGCCACATCACCCAGACCCCATCGGATCCGGGTGACATGGCGCATCCGGATTAGCCGAACAGTCCGGACACCCCATATAATAATTTGCCCTCAAGGACACTATCAATGCCATCTCATCCAATCTCAGATAATAGCAAGTACTAAAGTAGCTTCAAAATCAATTTGATTTTAAGAATCATGGCAAGCTAGCTTGACGGAACTTATGCAGAAAGATTTACCAAAAATGGCAAATTAGATGTAGGAGAAAAACAGAAAACTTACTGGGATCATTTGTCGTTATCACGGCCGTGTTGTCGAAGTTGCATGTTCCACCACTTGCCTGAGTTCTATGGTAATAATCATTGTAAGCATAGGAAGCAACTGCAGAAAGATCGTCAGATTCATAACATGGCTGCCCAGGCTGGATTGAACTGCAGTTAGCCCCACCAGGTCCACAAGCCCAATCGAGTCCTTGCTTCAAATTTTGCGAGTTCGCACTCGACTTAGCCACACAGAAAACACCAGACAACCCAGATGAGATTGTGCCATCATCAACCACACTTTCAAAATTTAGAGAATATACAGCCGTTCCATTTGGAAAGAATACTCCCCAATTCTTCTCAGAAAGAGGCCCAGCTCTAAGATCTTCATTGAACAACTCATAAATGTAAGTGTTAACTGGCATTTTTGGTTGACTTGGGGTACCAGAATTATTTAGCACATGGTGTATGAGATTAGTATTGTAAGCCAAAGCATTGTCAACATTGGCATCCGTTTCATTGTCCCCACCACTCGACGGCCAACCCGACTGCGTCACTATAATAGGAATGCCTGAGAAATTGAGTGCTTGTATGGCGAAGTACACAGCATCAACCATTGTGTCAAACATGTTTGTGTAGCTAAAAAGTGTGTTGGGATCCAAAATCTGATTGTCCGGATTTAGCGAACGGAAAAGCGCATATTCGATGGGGTAGATGCCGTTCGCTTTGGAATAGCTATAGTATGGCTGAGCATTCAACATAAAAGAGGACCCTGTGTTCTTCAAGAACTGGAGATACTGATACATTATGGAATTCAGTGTTGAATTAAATGTGGCAGTTGAAGGGGGAAAGGATTGGGGAATCACATTTACAGAATGTGGGCTCGAGACATGAATCTGAAAATCGAGGTTCGCAGCTAGAAGAGCAGAATGGATAAATTGCATGGCAGGAACAAGAACAACAGCAGCATTTGGAATAGAGGTGAGGACTTCATTTCCTACAGCAATATAGGTGATGTTAGTTCCAGGAAGATAGGCTGCAATATTTTTGTTAATCCAATCTGCAGCTGCTGATCTTGATTCCCCTATTTGTAGCAACTGGTCATTTGGAACACCAACCATAACCTCTATTCCAGTATTTGCCAGGGCAGTCAGTAACTGATGGTCTGCCTCAAATAGCCGAACATGCTTGATTTTTTGAGCTTGAAGAATGGAAACTATAGTGGATGCAGAAGGCAAATTGGATATGTCTGTGCCAATATTAATACCAACAAACGAACCTGCTGTGAGAGAGCCAAATGAGTTATTCAGGAAGTAAATGCAAAGCGAAGTTAGAAATACACAGTATGAAATCAAAGAATATCATAAAGTAGTTACAAGTAAAATTTAAGTGGTTTGAATTGTGATAAAAGGATTCATATTGCATGCCAAGACAAGTAAAGGAATATAACATTCAATGGATATATTTGGATCTGAACTAGAAAGTATAAATCATGGAGAATTTGCTCTTGCAAAGGAGAAGTTTGTATGGAAATCCTTCAATATAAAATAAATAAAATAATACTTCAAAAAATAAGATAGATTTAAGTACCTAAAGCATGTGAGAGTAGGAAAGAAAGTAGTACAATGCCTCTTTTCCATATTCCAAGCAGCATCTGGCTGCCAAACACCCAAGAAACTGAAAACTGAAAACCCCCAAGAAACTGAAAGCTGTAAGAACCAGAAAACCATTTATTCAGCCATAAATTTAATGAATTTTCCAACTGAATAGAGATTTCCTCTTTGGATTCGCTTAAAAAATACATTAGCAACAAGGTGAAATAACAGAAAAATAGAAAATGATTAGGGAAATATTGAAAAGAATAGCAATTTGAAGTAAACATGGCCAGATGAAATTCAAGTGATTCTCTGCAATCAATATAAATTTTCAAGGTTGGTTTGGTCAATGCTGAAGTTGTAGTTTGCAATCATACTAGATTCATAACCACTGAGATCATAATAATTAGCAATTCAGATACTTAACAAGACACTTAAAAAAGCATAGCTTCTAATTGCCTGATTCTAGTCATGAAGCACCTATACTTTTCATATTTTTAAATTCAAACAATATGCCCTTGTCAATCTAGGCTTCCTGTTAGTTATTCAACAACAACAACATCAAGCCTTTGTCCCACTACGTGGGGTCGGCTACATGAATCCTTTTTCACCAGTTAAAAGTCAAATTCTAATTTAAATCTAATAAAGAAATATAATTTCTAATATTTTCTAACCAAGTCTTTTTAGTCTTCCAGTTAGTTATTCACTGAAAAAAAAAGGATTGAAACTACAAAGTTTGGCATCAAGATTCATGATTTATGTCAAAGCCCGAGCAAGCAGTTAACTTATGAAGGATTGAAAGGAAGCTTAGGACAAGAAATTTAATGGCTACGGCCACCGACATCAACATCAAATTTACCCAGAGAATAGAAGATATAGAAACTGAAGCTTATAACATATATTGTTTGTAAGCTCCCTCTTTGCTTATGATCTTTTTTTTTTTCCTCGGAAAAAAGATACCTCGAGCGTGATCAGTTAGTTCTTGTTCCAACTAAAGTCTTACATATTCTACACATAATAAATTTCACAAACCCACAAAATATTTAAAGCTTGTAATTTAAAACATTAAGGATGCATTTCAATACTCAAATATTTAGCCATTTATTCCATGCATATTGTGTCAAATTTGACCAGGTAGGTGCCAATGGCTTGCAAAAGAGGAGAGAGAGAGAGGCTTGAGAATATAATGAATCCCACATCATAAGTAAAGGGTTAGGCTCAAATATGGAATACACCTTTTGATGTAATGGGAAGAGTTTTATTGAGAACCCACAATTAAGCATGCTCGTAATACAACATTCATAGGATGGGTAACATTCTAGGATGTTGCACCAAGATAGATAAAACAATGAGACTCGACCTAGCATGGGATGGGTTGAGTGAAAGGGAACAATAGCTTATACGATGTGACTAGAGTAGGGGCGGAACCCCTTTGATCCCGACCCCTAAAAAAATTATTTTTTTTCATTATATGATCATTTAGGTAATTTGTCTCCCTCAATCTATTTTTTAGTCTTCATTATAAGGGTTTTTAGGCAATTGCCCCCCTCTGAAAGTTTTAAAATACTATGGTCTTTAGACAATTGCCCCCAGTATAATTAAATATATTGTGTAGAGTTGTTATTGTTAGAGAATGATGAATCAAATACAAAAAGAAATAATAAATCAAAATTAAGGTCGAATCCCACCAGGGGGCGCTATCCCCTTGGACCCTCGACATATCTATCAACAGTGCTAAATAGTAACTTCACCATAGATTTTAGGTTAAATAGCTCATTAGTAGCAATTATGAATACACAAAAGATATGATAAGAGGACTTAGGAGAGTGGTAAGGTTTCCTCCATTAATATACATATGTTACAAGTTTTATCCACTAAAGCATACTCCCTACAAATCTAGGGGTTTGGCCACATACATATCCTCTTCTAAACCCCACAGTGGTGAAAAGCTCATGCACTGGATACACCTTTTCTCTAAAAAAAAACTGAAGAACTTTTATCAGACATGGCTGAAGCCACATCTGTTAAGTACATTGTCCATTTAATCATATGATAACATGCGTTGGCCTAAATCATGATCATCTAGCAAAATTTTTTTCTCTTCATTTTTAAACATTCAGAATGACTAAACAAATTCCAGTAAGCAAATTAAAAAGCTAGAAAGACATTTTTTGCTTTCAGAAATAAGAAAAAAAAGTAAATTACTAAAATATTAATTATGACTATCCATACATTTTTATCTAAAAAAAAAACATTTTTATCTCATTTTGATTATTTTCTCACTTATTTTCATCGATTAAACTAAAGCATTGAATGGAAAAAAAAAATAAAGACTAAAATTACAATGTTCCATTTTCGCTTGCTTCCTGTTAGAAAAGGTTAATCCCAAAATAAACTTTCAAAATCCATCTGTAATGCATGAACACAAAAAGCCCTCAGCCAGAAAACGCAAACCACCAGAAAGCTATAGTAATGCAAAAAACTAAAAAAGAAGAACAAGCTTCAAACATAATCCTTTATTCCATCCATGAATAACTAGCTACTTTCGAATTATTCTCTCTAAAAAAAGAGATATTTTAGCTAAGAAGAAGAAGGACTGGTGCATATTTCCATTTCTAAGATCCTCTGAAACAACATCATAACATTTTCTTTAATCCCTCCAAACTAAGACTTTTCCCAAACCTACTTCCATAAACCCCCATACTTCAGCAAACTAAGAAGATAAAATCCCAAAGAAAGAAAAAAATAATCAAAACGTTAAAAACATAAGGCCAAAATTAAAAAGAAAGAACAGGGAAACAGAGGAAGAATACAGAGAAATAGTTCCTCAACAAAATTGCACCTGAACAAACTTGCCTTTGAAAGCTTAGAACCCAGAAGAAGAAGAGGCCCAACAGGAGGGAGCTTGAAGAAGACGAACCGAAGCAGGCCCTCAGCTCACGAGCTACAGTTATCTTCAGAATCTCCGTACAGCTGATATAATCTAATTTCCGAGCTTCAGATGAACCGAAAAACCTCTTCTGCTTCCCACCTTCATCAATGCAGAAATCATACCGGATCAGCTCTTTTAAAAAAAAAAAATTAGCAACGATGGCTAATTAATTCAATACACGGCTAAATATGATTAACTCCTGATTGAAATGTAATAAAGTGGTAAATCATTATAATCTATTGAAATCCCTTTGGGGTTCGGAGCCCGGCGCTTCTGTCAGTTACAGCTCACTGACTATGCTGATAACATTTCTTATAGTTTTTTATAATTGTTTTTTTAATAAATATTCGTTATTTTCACCCTAATAAACCTGGGCAAGAAAATGAGTCTCTTTTAGTCTTTTATGAAAATGCGCCTTAAAAAAAATAAAAATAAAAAATAAAAAAATAAAAAAAAAAATATAAAAAAATAAAAAATAAATAAAAAAATGAAAATGCGCCTTCTCACGATTTTACCTGTAATTTAAATTTAGTTAATTAAACTTTATGAAAAACGAATTATACAATATTTTCTATTTAAATAAAATAAAATTGGATGGGTGTAGTTATCAAGTAAATTTGCTTACATGTTCAAAAATACATTTATAGAAATAATAATATTAGTTTTATTCATTTCGTGTATTTAAAAAAAATTATTATTTGCATATTATTAAAATAATAATAATATTATTATTACTAAAATCATTAAGATTGTGTAGATTGAGGGGGTTAAAAGGCAAAGATTTTTCATTATTACCCATTTTTTAACCAAAAAAAATTCCATTAGAAAAGAGAAATATTACACCACAAGGTCAAAAGCTGGTCATATATAGCAAGATTACAACCAGTGAAAATATAACTCATGTCAGGGGCAACCAAACAAAATAGACCCAAAGGCAGCTCGACTCAAACCGTCACCTGGTTGTCAGGTTTGGGCCATCCAAGGAGGAAAAGAAGATATCATTAGAAGTTACAAGTTTAATATGTTCTCAAAAATCAAAATCCACCAAAGTCCACCTAGGTTGCGAACCAAGTCATGGTCGTCCGAGTTGCATACAGGAAACATGCTTCATCATTATACTAGTGCAATACCACCATAATAAATAAAATCACCACCAATAAGTGCCCATCAACCACCTGAATGAAGCTCACAAAAATCGAGAAATAAACAAAACAACATAATCATAGCAGAAAAACCTCCCAAAACAAAAAATCAACAAAAATACCAACAAGTCAGCACAACCGATAGAACAAAAACCTGTCGCACCAATCCAACGTCTAGAATCATTTCTTTTTAGCTTTGTGTTTTATATGCTTCCCACTATTTTTAAAGAAACTAGCATCCACATTTTGAATGAGACTAAGGTCAAAGTTGTCTCGCTCCTTAAATTTATTTTCATTTATATCTAATTTATTTTCATTTATATCTTGACCTTCTACATAAGAATTTCCATAATCTAACCAATCACCTTGCTGCAGCACATTATCTCTAGCAAAGTGAGCTAACATATCATCACTGGAAATAACAGAAATAGGAATATTAACTAGAGGCAGCTCAACTTCATCGCTACCCACATAATCCACCGAAGTATGAATAGGTGAATTAAATAACCCATAAGTCACAACATCCAAATTACCCTACCCCATTGAAGTTCCAACACACCCAACAGCTAAAGGAACCGAGCTATCACCCAACTCGTCCACAACATCAGCACAAGTAGGACTAGCTTTAAGGTTCATGCAACAGTTATTGGCATTCCTATCAATGTCAACATCATCAACATCATCTATATTAGCACAATCGATATTCACAGGCACATCATTAGCTAAAGGAGCAACTTCCTTCTCAGCATAAAAAAAATTATTCAAGGGTGAGACAAGAGCTACAGGATTAGCAGCTTCCACCAAGATACCAGCATCTTGCCCAACATCAGAATCAGTAAGACCAAAAGCCTGAACCAAATCATTGGCACCTCAAGAAACAACATTGCCCATCCTAACCCCCTTATATATAGCATTAGCATTAACATTAAGCGGTTTAGAGGCATTAGGACAAGCAGTAGGCGGGATAGAAATAGGCCGACAATTACCACTCAAATGCCCTATGCATTTATAAGAAGCACAAAATGAGGGGAAAGCCTCCATAACAATATGCTGAATATAGCCAAATTTCTCATGTCCCAACCACTTTGTCAGGATAAGTTTTCGTCACCAACATCAATAAGAGGATATCATTTAGTTAATTTCATAAAGCAATTGTTAACTAAATAAGATCTATCATAGAAAACCCTACTATAATCAAGATCACTAATCATTTTAATCAAATTGTACGACAAATCAAGCAAGGTAACCAAGACTTCACCAATAAGCTTAAGGTTGAAGAAGAACCTACGAATGGAGTCAAGAGTACGTATAAGTTGAATTTGGTGTCGTTGGGTTCGTATTTCTGAGACACTCAGTTTGACAATAAGTTTGTTGAAATCAGTGTTTGGATGGTCCCAATTTTAATTTTAGAAGTTTTCAACATGATTTTGCCTTGAGATTTGTGCCCGATCAAGATAATATATATATAACAAATATACTCTTAAGTCTCTTATAATGCATGCATGAAATTGCTTATATGATTTCTTGTATATACGGAGCTTTATATGCATGACTTCTCATTTGCTGCATGAGCTTGTGGCAAAAATAGTAAAATACCGAAGAACTTCACGGTGGAGTCTACTCTCCCAAAAGTGAATAATTCTAAAAAATTATTAAATCTTTCAAATGTTTGTCTGTTTGCAGAAGAAATGTGCCGTAGGGTAACAGCCTCTTGTCGTGACAATTCATTTGCTCTGCTTGTCACGTGCCTACAGAAGAAGCCCCATAACTTTTAAAAGCTGGCTGCATGTCGCAAAGAATAATACGCATGTTGTTCTATTTATTATTTTATTTTGAAACGATATGATTTTTTTTTTTTTTTTTGACATTGAGGCCGATTAATAAAAATTTGCATACACATCATATATATATATATATATATATAAGACTCAAATTCAGTCAAAACTCTAATCTAGTAGTGATAGTAATCTATAACAACATAAAGGATAAAATTTGACACAACTTGAAAAAAATTAGTAATTTTAGATTATTTTTTAAAGTATTTTGTGACGGTTGTTGTGTTTTATAAAGTTAAATGTGAAGCTATGGTATGAAAAATAATCGAATTATCTTGATTGCGAATGAGAACTTTTTATCACAGAAATTTTAAAAAAGTAGTAGTTGAATAAAATTATAATTGCTGTTGAAAAAGAAAAATAATTAGAAAGGTGTCACAAAAAGGGAAAATTATTAGGTCCGATCACTTGACAGAGACATACATCTGAATTTCTCTCTGTCTACAGTAAAAGAGCAGTCAAAATGTAGCTGCTATAGTAACTATGTTTTACTGTAGATAGAGAAAAATCCAGATGTATTTCTCTGTCAGGTGACCGGACCTAATAATTTGCCTCCAAAAAGACACTTAAGTTTCGTTTGGAACGGTTTTTTTACTGCATTATGAAACAGTTTTGTAGTATAAAATTTTCAAATTTAAATAATTTTTACACTAAAAAATAGCTGTAAAAAGCATTATAAGTACTGTATATGTATATACTCATGGAGATAAATAAGTTGGATGGAACATTGGCGTTTGCCGTTATATATATTAGGGCATCTCCAACTGAAACTCTCATTTTTCATTGCAAAATGCAGTAAAATAAAAAAGTGTTGTGATTCATCTCCAGTGGAAAGCCATTTTGCTCCAAAATCATCGTCGTTTCTTTTGCGCCTTTCTCAGACAGAGTTCGGTAGAGAGAAAGAAATGGTTAAAGTGAACAGTGCGACGTCAATATTGGCGTCGCAATGTTCATCAGCGACTGAATGACAGCAAAAATGGAGTTCGGTTGGGACGTCTGAGGCTCTCCATTCGCCTATTTGCCGAACGGCTGGAGAAGGCCTTACCCATAGAAATTCACATTTTTAACCTATTTAATTCCCCCGAAAATATAAATTGATTTTGTCCTAAGGAAAATAATCACATATTTTTAAGTTTTATCATAAAAAGAAGCAGTCCAATAATATATTTTATATAATGTGTTAATTTTTTCTTCAAAATTATTATAAATATCAAAAGCAACTCATAGGCATTTAGCCTAAATGTATTTGACGGGAATATTACATGCAACTCTTAACCTCTCTTTTAGCATGAGAGAACAAAAGTAGTTGAAAAAAATGGCTATCCTATCAAGGATTTAGGAGCGGAACATATAATGAGTTTTTTTTTTTTTTTATAAGATTCATGAAATATTGATCTATGATTAAGAGAATTAATACTATTAGTTTAGTTGAGTTTTTAGAATATTAGTTATATTTAGCGGGCAAATCACTTTCGGAATCTATAAAAAGCTCTACTCTTTACATAATGAGGATCATTGGTTTGAGATTCAAGAACGCTTGGAGTCTTGAAAAATCCTAAAGCTCCACCCAAACGCTATAATCAAACCACAGTCATCAGACCATTACTATTGAAACACTATCTGACTATAACTATCAGACAACCGCCTTATTGCAATCATTGGACCACTACCCGACCACTGCCATTGGACTATAATAATTAGACACTAAATGATCGTCATCATCAAACCACTACCACCACATAACCACCTCCATTGGACCATTGCCGCCCAGTCTAAGTCGTCAGACTGTCGTTGTCCAACCTCAATTGTCAATTTAACAATGTCTTCATATCACCATCATCGTTCGATCATTTCCTTCATTTGAATACCATTATAAGATCACCATTGACTAGTTTCCATCATCAAACGATCATCGTCCGACCACCGCAGTTGGGCCACCATAGCCTAACCTCCAGCATTGAATTGGCGTTTGTTGACTGGCAACATTGGTCCACTGTCACCCAATCAAATCATCAAAATGTTTCTCATCTCTTACTAAGTTTGTGATTTTTTCCACTAACAACTCATAATTTTGTAGGATTATCTTCTTCAATTTGAAGGATGGGTGAATCTTTGTAATAATCTCAACTAATAGAACCATATTTCGGGCTAGGTCAGCGTAGTTTTTTCTCTTCATTGACTTTCTCTTACACTATCTTATTTATATATTTCGTACAAAATGAAGACTCAAAACCGCCCTTGTATATAAACTTTCTAGCGTACAAAAATAAATAAGCCCTTCAATAATCATTACATTATTTAATCTCCTCTCCACATTAAACATTCATAATGAAAATCGTAAAAATAGTTGCATGTTAATCATTTCAAATTTGACATATAAAGCCTACTAACTCACACCAATTTCATTTAATATTTTAAAAAAATTTAACTATATTTGAAAGTTCTATTCTTCATTAGTAATAATTATACCATCAATCAAACATTTGGTGGTCTCTAATCAAACCACTGATCCCCTTGGACGTCATTTTCGGGATTATTATGGCTTAACCTTCTTCTTCTTTGAATTAATTAATTAATTATATATATATATATATATATATATATATATATATATATATAGAACAAAAATTCCCAATAAAACCTCTTTTTGTTACCACAATTATAATAATTATCATTGATAAAAAAATCAAAATACTTCATTGAGTCTTTATAAATAAATCAAAATGATCATCAATTATATTAAAAAAATATTTTGATCCCTCAAGTTTCTAAAAGTGAATCAAAATAATTTCATGATGAGACTAATTTGATTCCTCTTTTAAAGAGTTGAGAGTTCAAAATGATTCTTTAATATAATTGATGAATGATGACTATTTTGATCTCTCATTAAAAGATAATGGGTCATTTGATCCCTTTTTTTATTATCATTTATTAACTAAGATAGCCTTCCTACTATTTTTTAGGCTTCGTTTGGGACGGCTTTTTTATTGCTTTCTAAAACGGAGTTTTAGTACAAAAATAAAAAAAATTGTACTAAAACTCCGTTTTAGAAAGCAGTAAAAAAGTCATCCCAAACGAAGCCTTAATATACTCAACTGCTGTCTCTTACCGCTGATTTAGGGTTTAAGATTTTGATTCAAAAATATTGCACAGGCTTTGTTTCTAAATAAAAATTCGCCAGCAATTTTCTATAAAGATAAGGTCTTTTTTTTTTAAATTAGCCAAAATAATTCTATCAAATGCTAGACAAGATATGTATTAAAAGTCATAAAAATAACATTTTTTAATCAAATATATCACAAACTAGGGATATAAAAAAGTCAAGATAACTCATTAGTCAGCTCGAGCTCGGCTCGAGCTCGACTCCAAAAATGACTCATGAGATGAGCTCGATGAGCTAACAAGCCCAACCCGAATTAGCATAAACTTGACTCTTTAGCTTACAAGCCAACTCTTTTAAAATATTATTAATACAAATTACATTTAAAATATTATCTTATAGAAATTTAAATGCAAAATTAATAAAAAAAATTAAATATTATATATCACTTTCTTATATGATGTGACTCTTTAATTTATTTATTCTATTTTCTCATATTTATTATTTTATTATAATAAATACTTGAATTATATTTATTTTCTATCTTTTCGTAATAAATGACCATGGGGCATGGCGTTACATTTTGCTGATCATTTCAGCCAGTAAGATTTAATTTATCATTTTTTTTAAACAAAAAACACTTTCTCTCGACTCCACAGCTTTGCCTTTGTCCCTTTTGGCGATGTACCAAAAGTCTGCAATGACGCAATGAAAGACAAAAGCCAAGCTAAACACTGTCTTCTTCCACACAACTCTCCTTGGCCTATTGGTTGAGAGCTTAGGCTTCCAATTAAAAGGTCCAAGGTTCGAGTCCATGTGTATGCGTTGTGTGTGTGAGTTTGCCTTAAATGACCTAAATGTCCCAAAAAAAAAAAAAAACACTGTCTTCCACTTAACAAAAGCTTGAAAGGCCAAAGGCATCCAACGAGAAAGCTCTCCCGAGTCAAGTGTCCTTTTCACAAGAAATTATTACTTACAATCATGAAATCATCCGTAGATTAATCAAAATGTGCTATATCATTCAATACATAATAATAATTGATACGTCATCAAAAAATAATCTTGATTGGGCACGAATCTCGAGGCAAAATCAATTCGAAAACTTCAAAAATTAATTTCGGGAGCATACAAACTCCGATTTCAGCGATCTTATAGTCAAACTGAGTGTCTCGGAAATACGAACCCAACGACACCAAGATCAACCCAATCTGAGCCCAAATGAGTCCGAATCAAGGGTTCAAAGCGCTGTTGGAAGGTTCAAACCGCAATTTGAGTTACCAAACGGTCTCCGATTTTGACGAGCTTATACTCGAATCGAGCGGCTCGACGAGACAAATCCAACGAGCCTAAGATCATCAAATTCTGACATCAATAAGGCCTTCAAATGTCCAACGAACGGTGCATAATCAAAGGATTCGATATCAGTCATCCATTCAAACCACTCCCTGTTCGCCCTTGATCTCACGCCTATTTACGGGCTATGCCACTCCAAAAAAACTATAAATAGAGCCCTCATTCTACACCAAAGGGACTCGAGGGAAGAGAGAGAAGGAGAAGGAGAAAGGGGAAAAGGAGATTCCTCACCTCCTCGACCACCGCCGCCGGAGCTCTTCCTGCCGCCTGAAGACGCCGGAACTCTGCCGGATTTTCGGGAAGCGCCCGGAATTCGCAGAAGAAAGAAGAAGAAGAGGAAAAAGGGGAAAAGGAAATTACTCACCTCCTCGACCACCGACGAAACTCTTCCTGCCGCCTGAAGACGCCAGAACTCTGCCGGATTTTCAGGAAACGCAAGGAATTGGCAGAATTTTATAAACTTTTTGGAGGAAACAAAGTGTATTCGGATTATCCCAACTTGTGGGACGAATCCGTCATTTGTAATCTACAAAAACACTAGTGGAACTTTGCAACTGGGCGAGGCCCCGTGATTTTTTCCCTCTTTTGGGTTTTCCACGTAAAAACCTTGATGTTCACTTTCTCTTTTCTGTTTGTGTGCGAAATACTCGTGCAACGCTAGGACGCGAATTTACAAACTCTACCGCCGCGTATATTCTCGCACGCAATAATAATATATAACAAAATGATAAAATAATACGACATGATTAATTTCAAAACAATATCCATTAATCGCACTTAATAATTTCTCCCTTTTCACAAGCAGTAAATTAAAGGATCTTTTTACCCTTACATCAAGATTCACATCAACTTTGAAATCAATCACAATAAAATACAGTCTAAACTTACCACCGTCATCATCCATCCACACAGTGTTTCATGTGTCCCAGTTGGGATGTGTGATAGGACAGCAATTTCCCTTATCTTCACTTCCTCCGACTTTAATAGACGACATGGAGGTGTTATTAGAATCATTAGAGGTCGAAGGAGTGTGCCAAGGAGAAAACAGAAGATAGACATGCCCCTTGGGCTTACATAGGACTACTCCTTCAAATGAGAGTATAAATTGAAAACTGCTTTAGAAAATAGGAAAAAAACTATCACAAAAGAAACCTTTTAATACCAAAGTGTATTCACTCATACTAAGTGTACAAATAGTGATTGAGTGAACCTTCTCTATACGAGAAATTATTCTGTGCGGAGATCGAACACAGAACGTCGTCCGGAGACCAACCAGAATGTGCCACGTCAGCGATACCGAGCCTCGGTACTGAGTAGTACTGAGCCATGATAAGTAGCATATAGGTGATGTGGCACATTTTAGTTGATCTCCGAATGGTGTACAGCATCCGTACAAAATAATTAATCTCTCTATACACACCATTGCTATTATTTTTTTGAAAAATAGATACATAGGTATAGTTTGGACACAATATTTTAAAAATAAATATTTTTTAAATATTACAAAATTAAAATAATCAGATGATATGATAATCTATTAAATTACATGTGATAAACAATATAAATGATTAAACTAATATTTTTACCAATTGATAAAGTAAAAGACATAGTACCATTATTGATAAAAAAGGATTGAGAGGAAGATATTACTTAGCACATTGCATTGATTGAGTTTGACGGATGCCAATAAGTAGGTGGCCTAATATCAGGCACAATGCATATGTAACTACAACAATGTAAAAAAGAAAATATTTTGTATGTCCAGTTTGATAATTAGTTAATAAATATAAATTTAATGCAAAAAAAAAAAAGATTTTAAAATTGTTATGAATTGAAATTATCATTGTGATCTTGAACATATTTCAAATAAAATTTTTGAACAAAAGTTTAATCAAATCAAATGATCATTCTATTTATTATTGAATAATTTCTAATATAGTTTCTAACAAAAAATATCTAACTCAATCCCACTAAGAGTGAAATTGGGAAAAAAATAAATTATGAATTAAATCATTTATATGTCAAATAAAAAAAATAATTAAGGTGATATGAACTAATGAAAAAAAAAATTATATTATCAATTTTTTATTCAAATTAACAACTTATATTGTGATTTTTCTGTTTGAAAAAAAAAAGTTAAGATAACAATCGCATCTTGTTTAAAAAAAGTAGTTGCTTTCAAGAAATTTGATTATCCATGTGTCATAATTTATATAATTGAGAAAATATTTTATTGTATGGTTTTTAAGGAGAAATATACCTTAAAGTTCTTTTTTTGGATATAATTATCTCCAATGAATGATAAACTCTTAATATTTGTGGACTTTTTATTAGACTCGTAAGTCAATCAAAACTTTAGTGCCCATTGTTTTCTAGTTAATTTATTATTAAATCTTACAAAAATGTATGAGAAATTTTTGTAGAAAATTTTCATATATGTCATATATTTACAAATAATAACTTATATTTTTGAAAGTTTAATCATTTTATTATTAATTATTGAATTAAAAGATAAAAATAATCATAAAAAAATTAGGGATATATTAAAAATTATAAATTTGTTTCTCACTAATAAAAATTTCTGGCTCCACCCCACAGTATTGAATAATAAAAAAACTGCATTGAAGAATGGGAGTGGCAAACTGTATATTTTTGTGGAGGAAGATAGAAATAATGACATTATGCAGTTCATATATTGATATGTTAATTGGGGTCTTTGTTTACTAATCAATAAGTTTTGGGCTCGAAAATTGTATATGAATTTGACTTACTAGATTTTGGCAACTAACCACTGGTAATAGCTATTTACAAACATATATTTGAACTCTTATGCAGCATTTAATGCTGGGAATTTGAGCCGACGGACATGAAGAAGAAAAGTGACGGATAGCTCAAATCAACGGCTGCAGATTCATATAACCAATTAACTATTGCGATTTCATTCCATTCCCTTCATA
Organism: Dendrobium officinale; assembly: GCA_019514585.1. Classification (NCBI taxonomy): domain Eukaryota; kingdom Viridiplantae; phylum Streptophyta; class Magnoliopsida; order Asparagales; family Orchidaceae; genus Dendrobium; species Dendrobium officinale. The sequence goes on from CM033694.1 coordinate 38,648,846, forward strand.
TTTTATCAATATAAACAAATCTTTACTGACCAGGATTTTGCTAACATTTGGCTCTCACTACCAAAAGCAAAAAAGTATGTTTCGTAGCATATATTTGGGGCAGTTTGAAAGCCGCCACCAAATCCCTCCTTTCACTACAAAATTCAAGACTTCATAATTTATATCCCGCCGGTCCTGGAATAGCCACAGAATGTCGTTGCAGGGCATTAAAATCAGCACGGGCGTAGTAAATTTGTGGCGGATAAAACCGCAGGAGAAAGTCTAAATTTGTGCTACGATAATCATATAAAATCAAGTCGAGGTTCTAAAAGAAGTCTTGGGATTGATTTTATATGAGACCATGAGAAAAGCTTGTTACGGTTAAGTATATATGACAGGTTCTTAGATTTTTTGTTGTGCGTCTTCAAATAAGGAAGATTGTTAGTGTACAAATACTACGATACATGTAATACTCTAGTGCAGCATACAAGGTATTTTTGAAGCTGCTACAATTTCTTATAAAGATAATTTTAAAGTTATTGTGGATAAATTAAGGCTTCGTTCGAAATAGTTTTCTTACTGATTTCTACAAAAGCTTTCTACCACAAAAATTTTTGGAGCAATCTCAAACGAAACCTTAATTTTTCAAAATTATTATAAATATTTTAAGAAAATATATGACATGACAGGTTTTTCATACTTACTACATTCTAGTAAATCTCATTATAAAAAATAGCTTCCCACAAAAATTTTATGAAAAGCAACAATAAAACAATAGTCTAAAAAATAAAATAATGAAAGTGTTGTTCCAAACGCACGGCAAATTATTGCGTCCGGTGTCCGGATTCATCCAGACACCTATCCTGTGTCGCCACGTCACCAAAATGTACCGGGACCCAGTGTATTTGGGTGACGTGGCGTCACCGGATTGGATGTCCGGACATCCAGTGACCAAACGCAATAATTCGCCCAAACGCACACTTGTAGTTTCATATATATATATATATATATTTGGAAGTAAGTAAGATTTTTTCATTCTTGAAGAGAATATAGGAAGACTGTTAATTGCATTTCCAAATACTTAAATGGATTAGTTCGATAATATATCAACTTGACATATAGAAAAGAAAAGTAGAGTTGTGAATAAGCTAAGGCTTCATTTGGGACAATTTTTTCATTGCTTTCTAAAATAACTTTTTAGTATAAATTTTTTAAAAAGCCGTTTTAGAAAATATAAAGAAAGTTATCTCAAATTAAGTCGAAATTATAGAGTTTGTAATCTAAGATTATGGCTTTGTTTGGGACGGCTTGCTTACTGCTCTTTAAAGCAGCTTTCTACTACAAAAATTAACGAAGCATATACTACGAATCTGTATAAGCCGGAAGATGCATGCTTTTGTAAATTTTTGTCGTAGAAAGTTGTTTTAAAAAATAGTAAAAAAGTCGTCCCATAAGAAGCCTATGCTAGGAATCTAAATAAGCTGGAAGATGCATGCTTTTATTGAAAAAAAGGTTAAAAAAACTCAAAGCTTCATACAAATTCACTAATTGCTTCTTTATTTATTTTGTTGGTCGCTTATTCTAATTTGTTGCTGACTGTAGAAGTTAGATAGAAAACTTTATCCCCATACTTGGAGGTTAGGACAATTATATAGAGAGTGATGGATAAAAAATTTGAAGGAGTTAAATATATGGTGATATATAACATATATTAGGTAAAGTGTGGTAGGTATCAAATTTATAAAATTTAGATAGAAATTTTAAGTTATCTCCATATCTTCAGAGTAGAGTAGATGGCCTGTTTGACAATCATAAGCATCCTGATCATGTTTGTTGGACTCCTGTAGAACATCTTCTTTTGCTTTACTTTGATATATTATTAAATTGGTTCCAAGATTTTGTTAATTTATCCATTATGCAGGGAGAAACGACTAACTTCTGCGACATGTTGATTTTTTGTCCACTTCTTTTGACATTCTTTTAAGTAGTTGAATTTGACATTGGCGTGTTTTAGATTTTGTTTGAGATAATTTTCTTATTACTTCCTAAAGTTATTTTTAAGTTCAAAAATTTTTTGAACTAAAGTTTTTTGTACGAGAAAGCTACTTTAAAAGTAGTAAAAAAACTATCACAAACGAAACCTTAGTTGATTGATGCCTCATTATTTCTTTTTAAGATTGATCTATATTGTTATTGGGAAGTTGAGAGCCACGTTCATTCATTCTCAACAATCAAAATTAGTGATACAGAAAGACAACAAAAACATTAAGCCTTTGTCCCACTACGCGGGGTCAGCTACATGAATCTTTTTTCTCCATTGTTTTCTGTTAAAAATCAAATTCTCGTTTAAATCAAATAAAGAGAGATCATTTCTAATATGTTCTAACGAAGTCTTTTTTAGGTCTACCTCTACCTTTCTTAATATAAGTCAAATCTAATACCTCTACTTTCCTAACTGGTCCATCGGAAGGTAGTCGTTTTACATGACCAAACCATCTAAGGCGACTCTCTCTAATCTTATCTTCCACTGGAGCTACTTCAACCTTTTCACGCATATGTTCATTTCGTATCTTGTCTCTAAGGGTAAATCCACTCATCCACATGAGCATCCTTATCTCTCTGTAACACTTAGTATTATGCTTCTCTTTTAATGGCCAACATTTTGTACCATAAAAACATTGTAGGTCTCACCACCATCTTATAGAATTTTCTTAAGATATAAAAACCCTATAGAACATCATAGACTGAAAAAAAAGGGTTAAGAAAGCCGAAGAATATAAAGATCATCAAAATCATCCAACAACAATGTTAAAGAAAGAGATATTGCATGAGGGAAGGACAATCAGTATATATCTGATGATTCAGAGAAAGAAGATAATAGCAAAAGACCACAAATAAGCCAAGATGGAGATACTACATGAGAGAAGAATATTCAATTCTGATGAAGCAGAGAAAGAAAATAAGATGAAAGACTGTAAACAAGTCAAAATGGAGAAGATAGATCGAAGTCAAGAACTTTAGTTGAACTGAAATTATAGGTAGAAGATGATCATAGAAGTTTCATGCAAAAAACATGTGTTCTTTCCCTTTTATTTATTAGTCTACACCCAATTAGTTTATTTAATAGTTCTTTGTCTTTACTGCACAAATTCTTAAGGTTTTCCCCACCAGACATTAAGACTTTCATGGAAACTTTTGCTAGTATTGCATTTTCCTTCAGGGACATCGCCTCATTTGGTTAGGCTTCCTTATTTTATCTCTCATAATAAGCTTATGTTGTTTGCAGGGAAAAAATGGATCTCTTTATCAGAATTTGCTTAAGTACAACTAGTTTTGGCAGTTGAAAAATGAGAAAAATAAGTATTCAATCAAATTAGGCTTTAGATTTATCACACCATCTGGAGAACTTATAACATTTTATGTGTAAAACTATAAATGAGGTCAATATGAATGCTTTGGAGCTCAATTTGGCATATTTTATTTATGATAAACTCAAATATATGTGAGATTTAAGCTTTGTTTGTGATAACTTTTATATTTTTTTGTAAAATAGTTGTATGGAAAGTAGCTTTTTAAAAATATTGCAAAAAGTAGCTTCATAGTATATTTTGAAGGCAGCGAAAAAGTGGCAGTGGCCAAACGAAAATTGTAATTGTAATGTAAGGTAAATTAATATAGGCTTGCGCTTGTTTATAATGTAAAGCAAAGCAGAAAGAAAGCTATCTCAAAGGAAATCGTAGCTTGTTAATGAGGTTGAAAGCTTTGTTCTTTTTCTTCTCATTTATGAACTTTTTGAATACAAGTCAAATGTAGGCAACAAATTTAGTTGATGATCATAATATGCATAAATTATTTTAATTAAAATTTCTAGTTATATGAAAAACAAAAAAGTTAACTGTGGTAATACAATATTTCTTAATATTTATAGAACTATATATATTTATAACCCATTTTTTCACTAAAACTAAACAATTAAAGCTTGCAAACAACCCAATTTTTTACTAAAACTAAACACATTAAAATTGATAATCATTTTATTTGTGACTGCATCAAATCCAAAACAAGTTCAAATAGCAAATATCTTCGCTAAAAGTCTAGCTAATAATTATAAGTTTCTTCAGCTAAGAGATAAATTAACGCTCTGAAAAAGGATCATCAATTTACCAGGGCCTAATAAGGACACCAACACCAGTATACTATCATAAGATCTTATGATGCACTGCCTGTGCACACAGTTTTTGCGGCTATTCAAACTACCATAAAATTGCTTGCAACTGTTCTAAAACCATTGCAAGGTCGTTGTATTTGGTGCCAGCTGCAAAGATAGTTCACAATAGTTTTGTGACCGGCAAGGTAAATATAGGCTTGCGCTTGTTTTGTAGTGGTTTAAACCGCTATTATAATATAGTGTGTGTGTTTTTTTTTTTAAGTTTGTTAACCTTCTCTTATTCTCACAATTGGAAGAAGGATTTGTTCGGCAAACTTTTGCTGTTTTCACTATATATATACGCTTACTGTTGCAAGTGTAAGTGAGAAAGGAGAGTTCATTACAAACTTCTCTTCATTTCTTAGCATTTGATGAAGGCTTGTTTGGGACATTTTGTTATTATCTCATAAAGTTTTAGTTAGTATTATTGGTTGCTTAAAAGGTCTTCGGTGTCTTTATAATCTCATAAATTTTGTCCAAATAAATATAATTTGTTGTCTTATTATGAATCTACTACAATTGACTTTGAATACTTCAAACATTTGTATATTTTCTTGCAATAAAATTCTTCAAATTTGAACATAGACTGATGGTTTGAGGGAGAAGTGGTTGAAGGGAAAAATACAAAAAAAAGGGCCATTAATTTATTTAATTGTCTCTATTTTGTCTTTTAGATCCCTTCTTTCTTATATTTCTTCCAAATGTCGGGTTTAAAGGATAGGAAAATCAAATAATTTTCAATTAAGGGATAAGACGAATCCCCTAACGTTCTTATATGTTCGGTTTAGAATATCGATACATTAAGGGTCTATTTAGGACGAATGTAGCATTTTGTAGGGGTTATTACAAAGTTTTGTTGTGAGAAAAATAATTTTATTAAAAACTGACATAGATATTATAATTATATTTTAAAAAAAAATCGAACAACAATCTTCTTAAAGTCACCATATATTAAAATTTTTGATAGTAAAAAAAAAAGCTTCATATTATAGAAAATTTTCATAAGAGAAAACTATAAGAGAATAATAGCCAAACGAATTTGTAGCTACAACTTGAAATGCAAAGCTGCAAAAAAGCTATCCAAAATAGATCATAAGATAACTAAAAACTTAGGTTTTGTTTGGAACAGCTTTTTAAATTTTAATTTTTTAATTAAAACTCCGTTTTAAGAAGCAATAAAATTTTTTTTCAAACAAAACATGAGTTTTATTTATAATAGATAAAGGAAGTTCAAAAAACGTAATTTATTTTCTTTTTTTGGTCTTCGAGAGTTGAAACGCATATGATCTCTCCGCCATTTAATTATTTGGTTAGTGTTTAAAAGCACTTAAGCACCACTTAAGGCTTTGTTTGATTGGAAGTTTTTAGTGCTTATTTCATTTTAAAACGACAAATTCATTTCTTCTTTACTGTTTGGTTCGTCAAATCAAGTTCTCAATAACTCAATTTGTTTCATTTTTCTGTTGTTTCGAGGAAGTTTTTTATATATGCTTTTCCGTTAGAAAACTCCATTTTCTGAACCAATGTTTCTTAAAGCTGACTTTTACAAAAGTTCTAAAAAACCAAACGAAGTCTAAGTGTTAAAATATTATTATTATTTATCTCTAATTTGTTATATGATCTCTAATATATGCGATTATTTTATCTTAAGTGCTCTAATTGTTGACTTAAGTTAAATTAGTGAAAACCTTAGCTTGATAATGAAAAAGATTAAATAATTAATAAATAAATTATTAACCCAAAATCATAACTTAGGGCACTTTGTGCTGAGTAGGGATAATATTTAGGTTCATATAAGATGGTGGATTAAGCTTTAATTTCATTTTTTAAATTTTAATTGAGGCATCGAGTTGAGCTTTTTGAAACACCACAGATTAAATTATGTGATGTTCACTATTTATTTTTCTTCTGTGATCATATGACTTTGACCTACCCAAAGGCCAAAGCGCATCATCCGCAAGTAAAGCAGCTGATCATTTTGATCTGTTGGTTGAGAACTTTGGCTATCAATGAAGAGGTCTCAAGTTCGAAGTTTACGTATTTGATAGGGTTGTCAAAACTGGTTTTCTGGTCGGGTTCGGGTCAAACCCGAATCTGACCCAGCACATTTTACCCGACCCGAACCCAACCAGTTTTTGCAAACGAGTTAATTATTCGGACTCGAACCCGACCCGCTATGGGTCTTGGTCAACCCGCACCTGACCCGCTTCGGGTATGCTTTATTAAAATATTTTTATTTAATTCAATTTATTTAAACCTAAATTGAATTAATGTAAGATTTACTTCAATTAATTTAAAATAAACTAAGCTTAATTCAGTTTGGGCAACATTATTTATTATTTTTTGAAAAATTCATTTACTTATTTCATAACTATCTTCTAAAATCCTCCTAAATCAAATAAAAATGTGTCAAATCGGGTTGATTTCGGGTTGCCAAGCTCGAACCCGACCAGGTTTTACAAACGGGTCGAAATCGTTAACCTAGATCCATACCCGAAATTTTTGAGTCGGGTTTGGATCAGGATTTTAGGTCAAGTCAAATATTGATACCCCCTAATATATGATATGAATATGACTTAATTGACCTAAATATTTTCAAAGAAAAAAAAATCAATGATAAGTAAGTTAGAGCCATTCACCATATGATGCTGACTATTTTTTCCTCTCTCATCGCTTCAATCCAACACAAAGCTCACAAAGCTCATCAATGCATATAATGAAATAAACAAACAGAGCTTGTTATACGATAAAGAAGAATTTTAGTAAAAAAAATTTATTTAAAAAATTATTATAAAAAAAACAATAAGAAAAATGGTCCAAACATAGCCTAAGTTATTAGATCATATGTACATTTGTTGGATTATTTATTATCAATAATTATCAATTTCATATCTATTAAAAATTATAAAAGGAGTTCAAATATCCATACATCTTTAGTTTATTTATTTCAATAGCTTAATAGCTTATAATCATGAGAGGGTTGAACTTATAGGTGTCAATATTTGACACGACTTGAAAACAAGAATTCAGGTCGGATTCGGGTTAGAGATCTAGAGCCGTTTGTCAAATCGAGTCGAGTTCTGGTTGACCCGAAAATTCGAAATCAACCCGGTTTGACATGTTTTTAATTGATTTAAGAAGGTTTAGAAGATTGTTATGAAATAAGTAAATATTATTTTCAAAAAATAATAAATCATGTTGCTCAAATTGAATTAAGCTTGATTTATTTTAAATTGATTGAAGTAAATCTAACCTTAATTCGATTTATGTTTAAATAAATTAAATTAAATTAAAATATTTTAGTAAAATATAAAAAAGCGGGTTGGGTTTTAATTGACTCAGACCTAAAGTGGGTCGGGTTCGGATCCGAAAAACCAACCTGTTTGCAAAAACGGGTTGGGTTCGGATCAAATTAAAAAGTGTCAAATCAAATTCGGGTTCGACCCAAATCCAACCCGAAATCGATTTTGACAGCCCTAATTGAACTCACATGCACTAAACTCACATAGCTATATGTATGGCTGCACAGGCGAGGTAAACATAAAAACAAAATATGAAAATTTACATACATACCACTTTATTTCATGCTATTTACATATTTAACATCCAAAATATTAATATTACATGCCTACCATCCATATACAAGTTTAATATCAAATAAATCACTCATATAATTCATTTCTTTCATTCATAGCATCTTATAAACTTTAATATTTCATTCTATGCACCCAAATTTGTTCTATAGTTGGTATGCATGTAATATAAATATTTTGGGTATTATATATGTAAATGACATAAAATAATGTGGTATGTATGTAAACCTTATTGTGGTATGTATGTAAACCTCCAAAAAAAAATAATAAGAACAATAATAACAACCAATCAAATTTTATAAGACAATAGACCAAAAGAAATTATGAAGCGAAGAGAAGACAAGCCAAGACCAGAGGAAGAGAAGGCAGAGGGAGCGAGTAATGGAGTTTTCCGAGAGGAGCACAGAGGCAAGACGAGCCAACATCATTTACTTCCTAAATCGCGACGGCCAGATCGAACACCCTCATCTAATACGCGTCCACCATGTCTGCCACTCCGGCATCCACCTTCGCGGTAAAAATCCAATCTTCCCATCCCCCCTTTTCTTTCTCTCTTTCTATGCGATCCATCCACTGCTCTAGAACGCCTTCCATGGCTAATTGTAACCAGAACTTCAGATGTCAAGAGATGGCTGTCGGAATTGAGGGGAAAAGAGATGCCGGACTCATTCGCTTGGTCCTATCAGAGGTAATCTCTCTCTATCTCTCATTGATTTCACTTTGAGACTGAACAGGCTAATTGAACTATTTGATCGATTACAGGCGATATAAGAAGGCATTGGTATGGCAGGATTTGAAGGATGACGATCTCCTCACTACGATATCCGATTCGGAGTATGTTCTGTTGGGGTCTCTTCTCCCTGGCGCTGAATCTAAATCAGGTCCCTTCCCCTCTCCCGGTAACCTAGTCCCCCTAAACCCTAGTGCTATTATTTTTGGAAGATCAGATTTTGTCTGAAAGAAAATGTAAAAAATGGTTGAAACTTAATTCATAATTTATTTAAACTTTATTTCATTTCATTTACACAAGACAAATAATAAATTTTCACTCCCAGTTTCTCCCCTAATCGATCGCAGAAATAAAGACCTTGCCGAAAAATGAGCAACCGTATGTGGAAGACGGCTTGTTGCCGGATGAGGAAGTGGAGGAGATGGAACAAAGGAAAATATCACCGGCGGGAGACGCCGGCCGGCAGAGCTATCCACGAAAGCCGTCGCACGTGTTCCGTAACTTTCTCACGTGCAAAGCGGTCGACACTGTCGACAGCACCCTGCTCGCCGGCGGCAGGGGTGGAGTCCACGGCGGTTTGACAAAGTCTGCAGGTTCCATTAGGTCGCCACTGCGACTTCAACAAAACGCCAATGTCGATAATAATAAGAGGTGAACAAATATTTTTTAGTTGAATTTTTCAAATCAAATAACATTATTTTGATGAAAAAACTTTTAATTTGTTTTTTGGGTTAAAATGTTAATAATATTTAATTTATTTTATAATTAATAAAATGTAATGCTATACTTATAATTTCCTAAAAGTATGACTAAATTAATTAATATGAATTTTAAAATTATTAAATTTCTTTGAAAAAACTATAATATATATAATTAATCAAATTTTATATGATACTAATTTTAAAATAATTTTAATGAATTTAAAATTTATAATCAAATTTTCATTAGAATATTTTCCAATTTGAATATCATAAATATCTTAACATTATTTTAATATTAAAAAAAATCAAATTAATTAAAATTCATAACATTTGGTATTAGACGTTTTATTTTAAAATTCATTAAATAACTATTTAATAAAAAAAGAAAATAATTTAAATTGATTTATGTGGGCGGGAAAGGGTGGATGTTTTTGCTGGTGCTGTAGATTTAATTGTTTAATATTTTGAAAGGGAAAGCAAGCCGGCGGGTGGCGGGAAGAGTTCCAGAAAGGCGGGAAGAATACATATGCCGAAGCCCAAATGCTCGTGAGTCTCTTCATCACACGTGTCTCTTAAATTTATCAAATTTTTTTTATAAAAAGTATAAGAATATCAACTTGCATAATGATAAATAAATATAAATAAATATACATTTTTTTATTTTGTAATTTAGAGATTATATTATTATATAAATAAATATAAATTTAAGTATTAATATGTAAATATAAAAAAATTTATGGTATGAATGTAAATCCTCAACTTTTTTGCAAACATGTAAATTTTCTTTGATTTCCAGTCTGGCTGATGAGAGCTAGTTAAATAAGACTGCTATATAGTACAAAAAATTAACACAATATTTTTTTTTTCCGAAGTTGCTTGAATTTTTAAAATAGCTATTTTACTTATTTAATAATTTCATTTGACTTTGATTAATTCTTTTGATCAAACTGCCCTCAATTCTTGTTGTAATCACGTCTTTAATTTAAATAAAAAATATTTATAATTTATCATTAATTTTCAAAATTTTTATTTATAAAATTACCAACTGCGGGCTGGAATTGAGTGCAGTGCACGACACTTAAAAAAAAATTGAGTATAAATTTTTTAAAAAATTTTAAGTTCATTTTGATATTATTGTAATATATAAAATTTTTAATTATCAATTTATTACATTGATCTTAATATAAATTTAAAATTTTAAAATTTTATTTGATAGGTCATTTGAACTGTTCTTAATTTTCTATTCATCGATAGATTTATGAGTTAGTGCTCAATTAAGGTTTCGTTTGGCATGACTTTTTTACTGTTTTTTAAAATAACTTTTTAGTACAAAAATTTTAATTTTGTATTAAATTTTTTTTTAAAGAAGCAGTTAGAAAGCTGTCTCAAACGAAACCTAAGTGTCCATTTGAGACGTCAATCATAATTTTATTTGACTTTTTTTTTGGATATTTTTGTGATGAAAGTATGTTTTTTATGACCAGAAGGTTTGGAATAACTTAGTTGTTTTCCTTATAAAAAATTTTTTACAATCATAATTAATTTTATAAAATGTTGCAATCATCTGAATCAGATCCTAAATATATTGAATTTATGGTGATAGAGAAATGATAGTTGATTTTGATCAATTCAATATGTTACTTGAAGTCTTAATGAAGCAATGCAGTTCTATTAAAGCTTTGATTCCTTTACTCAAATTGCAGGCAATGTGGACATCCCTTCAACCCAGAGAAATTGCACTCACACATGAAATCATGCAAAGGCCTCAAGCGATCAGGAAAGTAATCAGGAAAGAAAACGAATATTTTCCAATGTACAGAGCTCAATCTATCTATAATCATCTTTTAAAAATATATAGAGAGAGAGAGGAACAGAATGAATTATTGGTGCTTTGAAGGGCATCAATCTGATGACAGCATTTTCATAGAGATTTGGTGTGTTTAGGTAGTCAGGCATGGATTTGTTCAGGGCCAGGGTGTCTACAGATTACTAGTTTGCAGGATTTGTTTGATATAAAATTTATGGTCAAATGTTTTAAAGTTTTTTATGATATAAAAAATGTTTATTTTTATCTTTTGTATATATCAATTAATATCATGATGTGAAGTTTATAGAGAACAAATATTCTTTAATATTTAATTATCATCAGATGAAGCATAGCTTACTCAGTTTATTATCAGTCATTTTGATAGAAAATAGTCATCATAATCAAAGAAAACTGCTGAATTTTAGAGAAATTCAGCAAGCACAATGAAGATTTTACAAAATTATGTAGAAGAAATAGGAAGAAAAGCACTTGAAATTCAATAATATAATTAAAAGAACAAACCGATATAATGAATCTTTAATTTAAGAGGAAGATTCAGCTCTTCAATTCTCTAGTCAAAGTTTGGAGCTCAAAACCCAAGCAAAGATCTCAAACTTAGATTTCAAATTCAAGATAACTCTAACCCTAATAAAAAGAAATTAATTAAAACAAAAGGGCAATTAATTGATTCCTAAATAATCTCTAATTTGAATAGTGTATGAGTCCCATCCACTCAACCATCCCCGTCTCCCTGGTTCCACCCCCTTTTGGCCCGCCTTCTGTTGACATGAACTAGTCTAGGATGGACCAATTCAGTCAGCCCAACCGATCTAACACATTTCCTTGAAAGCCTAATGGCCCTTTATGTAGGCTAACATTATTAATAGTAACAATTATTTTATTTTATTTGGGATAACTTTCTTCCTGCTTTTTAAAGAATTTTTTTTTAGTATAAAAATTTCCAATTCAAATAAATTTTCTACTTAAAAGTTACTTTAAAAAGTAGTAAGAAAGCAGTCACAAGCAGAGCTTTAATGGTGGAACTCACATAAAAAAAGGAGAGAAAATTATCCTAAATTAATGGGAGCAATGCAAGACATTTTATAGATCAAAGGCATCATGATGTGCTTGATCAACTTGTTCTAATCATTGTGCCCCTCTATTACGTTTTGTGATTAGAACATAATAGAAGGATGCAAATACTATCATTCAAGCAGAGCAGAGCAGCGAGATGATGCATGTAATACGCTTAAAACAAGAGAAAGAGCTTGCTCATGAGGAACTGAGCAAACAAAAAAAAGAACCATAGATGCATAAGCATGAAAAGAAAGAGAAATTATTATGTGCGGACGGATGCAACTCTAAGTTCGGATGCCGCGGTACTGAGTATCGGTATCGATACCGAGCAGTACTGAGTAGCAGTACAGTAAAAAGATGACATGATGCATTTTTATTGGTCTCCGTGCAAAATAATTTTTTGAAAAGAGGAGTGCAAATCAGATGGCATTCACCTTCATATTAAGTATACATACCTTGTTTAACATATATGTAACAAAACTGAAGATAGATGAATGAAAAAGGCTCAGAAAACAACACCAGCATCATAAAATTTCTTCAGTTCAGGAATACGGACAAAACGTCAGCTTGCAAGCATTGAACCTTCTTCTCATTACTTCTCAATAAACTGCTTCAGATTCTGCAGCCACCGGGAATACTCCCTGTCATCTTTGTTTATCATATATTCATACAAGAAGTTGGTGGTCGCAGGAGAGATGCCTCTTATTTCAAGAAATTTGTGGAATGCTTTCTGGAGGTTCTCATCAAGATCACTGGAACACATGAAAATTTTAGAGTATAAATACACTAAGGTTTTGTTTTGGACGGCTTTCTTCCTGCTTCTTAAAGCAGCTTTCAAGTTCAAAAATTAAAACTATTGTACTAAAAAAGTTCTTTAAGAAGAAGTAAGAAAGCTGTCCCAAACGAAAGCCTAAGATGAAAAAATTATGAGCGGAGTTTAGTCTCTTGTAATTTCTCCTTACTTGAAATCAGGACCTTCATATGCTAGCACATCATCAGATTCATCATTTTTTTGAACTGACAAGCTGTCAATTACAATTTCATCAGCATAAGCAGTGCAGGAGAACTCCAGATTTAGTCCTTTGGTTTTGCTGATGTTAACGGTCAGTGGAATAGCAGGCTGGCTGGTCTTCTCATCACCGAGATGATTGGCTTCCCCATTGCCCGCCTCCTCAGTGTTAACAGGTTCCTCCATTCTGGGCATGGAGACAAAAGCTTCAATTTTCTCACCCAAGTATTCTCTTCTTAGAGTTACAATGTTTGAACCCTCTTCATCTTGGATCTCAAATGGAAAGCCTTTTGGAACTTCTTCTGTCTGGGAAATAAGAAATCAAGTGAAGATATAATTTATCAGCTTCCCAGAAATCTTTTAATCTAATATCGCTATCTCTTGAAGTAAAATACTAGTTTTAAAATGCATCCATCCTAATAATCTCAACTATGAACTTGCTCATTCACGCATTCTTCATTAAATAGCTTTTTTTTAATTCTTTCTTCAGATGGAACAAGATTCTATTTTGCCAAAAAGCGCTCTAGGCATTTCTATTAGGCTTCATTTGAGATAGCTTTCGTATTGCTTCCTAAAATGACTTTTTAGAATAAAAATTTCTTGCAATAAAAAAGTTGTCCCAAACGAAATCTTAATCTTATATATAACTTTTATCAATATCACACTTCTTTTATGATCAAAATAATACGTAGATAGGCCAATTATACATAAAACCAATTAATTTTCATGTCTGACAATTTAAGCCCAGCAGTTTGCTTGTTCTACACTATTATCTTTTCGATCATTTAATAGTTTGGAACTAATATAAAAAGAAGAGCAATATGTAAAGAATTCTTAATTTAATTTTTTCTTAATAAATCTCTACAGCTAAAACCTTGCCTTTCCAACACCGGCAGTCATCATAACCACCACACAAATTGTCTGAAGTTATGACATATTAAGTATCCATACGGTAACGATGGAGAAAGAAAATAGCTAGGTGATTTTATCATCTCTATCCTATGTGTTGTCAGTCTTTCACCACTATTAAGTAGCAAAATTAGCATACTAAAGATTTAATTCATCAAGCATTTCAGTTGGTACTTAAACAAGAGGGTAGCCTATGCTTGATTGGTTCTTCAAATATTCTATCACTCAATCAGCAACATCATTTCACAACTGCCAATCACTTTGCAATTCCACTGCTTATATGGTATTTTGATAGAGAAAACTCCAAAAATATGTGGAAAAAATTAATCTCCAATATCTAAAAGTTCATAAATATTGGTGAATTTTGGATTAGGATATAGTATAAGCAAAGAATTAACGGTACACAAATTAAAAAACAATTATATATATATATATATATATATATATATATATATATATATATATATATATATATATATATATAAGCTAAATATGATGATTTATTTGTGCGTTTTTTGCTATATTGAATAAAGATTTAAAGTCCGACCATGCCAATCAACAATTGTTTCAAATTAAAACACTCTTGATCGAAAATTCAACAATTGCAAAAATTATTAAATTTAAAATGATAATTAATTTAGTGAAGATTAAGATGAATGGCCTTTGATTTATAGTTTGGTATTATGAAAGAAAAACAAATACCAAAAATAGATATGCAAGATTACTTTTTCAAGCATATTTTTCATCAAAATATTGTGAACTTTGAGCTCCTAGAATTAAAAAAAAGATGGTCAAACTTCATCTCCAACAAACTAGGTAGAGACCAAATTTATTGAATTCTACAAGTTAGATCATTGATCAAGCATATCTATAACTGTCTTTAATGAGAGAAGAAGATAAAAAAGTACTTTTTTTTAAATCTATGATAACTTGGGTTTCGTTTGGGACATCTTTCTTCCTTCTTTCTAAAACATTTTTCTAGTACAAAGCCTTACTCTAATTGAGTGTTATTTTGTACATGCCCCGATCAAGCATTGAGACTATGGCTACGTTTGGAAAGGCTTTCTTGTTGCTTTAGAAAGCAATAAGAAAGCTGACCCAAACAAAGCCTATGTCAAATGCTTGATGTTAAACAATCACTCCAAAATTGTTGTTTGGGCTGTAACTAACGGCACGATGTTATTTAACAAATTATTTCTAAAAATAGATCATCATAAAATTTTATAAATTTTAAATGCAAGCTATTTCTTGCAAGGATGATCAGGATCAATGTTACATATCATTTTGAAGTATTTATGGACATAAATAATAGATATGAAAAAAAAAAAAAACTTCATATCGAAAGGATCAAAGCCGAACTACTTATAACATCTATTTATCAATCTCATATATATATATATAGAAATTATAGGCAAGGTTACAACTTAATTACAAGTAGAGAGAAAATAATTTACATATTATATATAGAAAAAATAACTTATAGGTCCTAATTTAGACCTAATCAATCATATTGTGCAGTGTTGGAAATAGTTTTATTTTAGATTTGTTATTTCTAATGCTATAAATCTTAGATGATATCCCTAAAAACATAGTTAGCAACAACAAAATATAAAACATGCATGCTTCTTGGTAAATATGAGAGGATATGGATTAGTTCACTGCACTATGATATTTTTGGCACATGTTCATTCATGCTTCTCCCAGGAGTTGGTTGGACTGTAGGTACAATGATTTATTTAATGAGTGATCTAGAAGGATTAAATTAGCCAGTCCATCTACTTAGGCTAGCAAATGAAACTGTTAGGATCCTCTAGGATTTTGACAAGCCTATAATGGTTGGATCTTTATTTTAAATTTCATGATCTATCATCTCCTATCATTACAGATAGTGAAAAATAATCTCCAACTACTAAAGAATTAGGTTCCTTTCATTTAGAAGTAACTTTCATTATTTTAAGAAGATGGATAGCCATTCTGTAGGAGTTCTTATATTTTATATTTTGTATCAATTTATATCTATTATGAGTGAAACATTAGTTGATTTTTTCATGCATATATGTATATATTCTTTTATCTATTTGTTGTGCCCACCCTTCTCTCTCTCTCTCTCTCTCTCTCTCTCTCTCTCTCTCTCTAGATTGCTCTATAAAAAGCAAACAGATCTTGTTTCTAGCACTTGCAGGGATTTAAAAATTTGCTCGAGTCAAGAACATAAGCTGATAGTCTCGTAAATTAACATGGGGTTATTTTTAATATGGGAACAACAAAAATGATTAAGAATGCAGTTTAAAAAACTGTTTATGAATTGAAATCAGATTTCTTCCGGGTTTGGATAGCAAAAGGAAAGTCTATCTACCAGCCTATTATCAAGGTTTCTCCTAGATCTCTACCATCCTTGGGAGAATATGACTTTGGGATCAATGAGTGTGGTCTATGGTACAAATTTAGTCTGACCCAATTATGCCAATAAACTGTATAATAAAAATGATAGTAGCAAAGCTTTTACAATTGGATTGTTGAGAATATGGCCTTCATGTTTATTGGCCAATATGTAATTGCAGCATTTTTTACTTGAAAATGTAGCTCACTTTTTCTAAGGAATTGGGGAAGAGACGCAAACATACAAGCAAATGAAAGCTTCATTTGAGACATTATGAGAAATCAAGATCATAAAGGAGATAGGATTGAAAGTCAAATTTTAGATCATATATGGATGACATTTGAAGTCAGCCATGCATCTTATTGTGATATTTTGTCTTACAAACAAACCTAATTGAAAGAGAAAAGTGCAAAAATTCAAATTTAAGGATCTTGCACTTACTTTTTAATAACATACCATTTTTCATGAAATTCTTGCTACATATCAAGACCATAAAGGAGATAGGATTGAAAGTTAAATTTTATATGGTATGAGGATTACAGTTGAAGTCAGCCACGCATCTTATTGTGATATTTTGTCTTTCAAACAAAACTAATTGAAATAGAAAAGTGCGAAGATTCAAATTTAAGGATTTTGCAATTATTTTTTAATAACGTACCTTTTTTTTCATGAAATTACTTGCTAGTCATGCAAATAAATTATTGGGATTCTTAGTTGCAAATCAATTTGAAAAATATAGGCCTATTTTATATTTGGCCTCATCTTGCACACCTATTAGTGACTTCTAAATATCATGGCACATATTATTCTGATTTTATACATATATAAGTGCAACAAGAGGATCCACCGGTCCACCCACCTGAATACTAAACCACAAACCATTGTTTTGTGCAAAATGCCTTACCTGGTTGTTAAGTCACTACAAAGAACAAACCTAAGATAGGTAGCAGAGGAGAGTTAACAAGCTTAAGAAGCATAATTTTGAAAGACTGATAAACTATGGTGTAGGCTTTATGAATTCTCCTTAGGGACAACTTTATGAATCCTCCTACTTTCACTCCTTCTGTGTGATACATGAGATGCTAATTCTATCGATGCAAGTCTTTTTACACAATTTCACCTAGGGAATCAACTTTATGAGCTCTATTCATTCCAACTATTTGGGGCCAAAAATATATAATAGGGTATATCAGATGTGCTAAATCAATAACTTCACCCTATGATTCATCTATCTGGAAAATTTAGAGAAAAAAAAATAGGCACCAAGAAATGAAGAGTTTTTCGTAATTAAATTTTTTATTTTTATTTTCAATCCATATCTATGAGGAGAAGAGGGCAATGGAAGGCATAACGGTTTAAACAAGCTAAGTCAAAAGCTATGTAGCTGTTAAGTTTTCAATAAAAAGATCCAGCCCTTAAAGAGCATTATGGCTTACTCCAACAGCACAGAATCAGAAGGCTAAAAAAATCACTCATTATCAATCCATCACAGTTAAAGGTATTGACCTTTACACATTACCTAAGTTTTTGAAGAAACAAGAACAATAGATAAAACATTAGTTCTCGCCATCGAAATCGATAAGAACATCTAAATTACAAAATAATGCAATTCAAAACAACTCTAACAGCGTAATACGAAATAAATGAAACTGAAAATAAAAAATCTTTATGGTTTGTACCTCTCGGCGTTCTTCCTCGGCGGACTTAATTTCTGACTTGATTATCTGAAGAAGTTCGGCATCTGCTGACTGCTTCTTTGACAACAAAGAAGAGAAGCGAGCGAGGGACAAGAAGGAGGAGGGAAGCGTGCTTCCTCCTCTACAATAAAGGATTTCTCCCGTGAGAAGAGAACGTAAGGGAGCATTGTTGAGACTACGGCGACTCTGACGGCAGATGTAGAACTCTATTGAATATCGTGCGGTCGCGGAGGTGGCGCGGCGAACTATAGCGGAGAAGGCCATGTCCGATGACGGCAGTAGAATGAGAGAAGGAACTAAACTGAAGCTGACGACAAAGCCCTACTGCTAGGGTTTTGCTTATGGTGGGTTTCTTCTAAGCTTGTTTCTGACACTATTGATGATTTCAGAAGAAACAAATGTATTATTTTGCAGAATATTCGATGTAATCCACTCGATAATCAGCTGAACGATTGTTTGAATTCGTATTTTTAATCATAAAATGTTTTTATGGGCTTTTTGACTTATTCAGAGATGAAAATTTTGATTGCTTTCATATGGAGAGGATGATTTGAGCTTTTTTTATTCGAAAATTTGTGGTAGGCATAATAGAAATAACATCACGTCTAAGGGTTTTAGGATCCTAAAATTATTTCTGAAGGTTTTTAATTCTCCTAAATCTCCTCTTCCTACTTCTAATTATATTTGTTGCGGACTAAAATATACGTGACGATAGAGTTAGAAAGTTTTTGTCTCAACATTGTACGCATATCCAGCACACAAACAGGAAATGAAATAACACCACGATTTTTACGATGAAAGCCCTGGAAAAGGGAAAAAAACCACGTGGCCACGCCCAGTTGAAAAAGTTTCACAAGTATTTATTTGAAATACAAGAGGCTGACTCGTCCTTAGAATTTAAGACAATCAGATTACAAGGATTTACTTCCGGATTGAAGTCCAGTTAAAACACAAGTTGTGTATTCGAGTTGAATTCATAGTCACTTAGAATTTTGACGTCGCTTGGGCAGAATTCCGGCGTCAGGTAGAATTCCGGCGTCACTTGGGCATCGGGTAAAATTTCGGCGTCACTTGGGCGTCGGGCAGAATTCCGGCGTCACTTGGGCGTCGGGCAGAATTCTGGAGTCAGATGGGCGTCGAGCATAACTCCGGCGGTGGTCGAGGAGGAGTTTGTACCCTCATATCCTTCTCTTCTTCTTCTTCTTGCTTGCGTCTCCTCTCAAGAGATATAGTTTTTTTTATGATGGCATGACCCGTAAATAGGAGGATGATCAAGGGCAAATGTGGAGTGGTTCGGATGAATGGCCAATATTGAATCCCTTAATCGTGGACCGTTCGTTAGACATTTGAAGGTTTTAACGAAATCGGAATTTTGTGATCTTGGGATCATTGGATTCGTCTTGTCGATATGCTCGATTCTACTATAAGCATGTAATGTTTGGAAATTGTTTGGTAATACAAATTATGGATTGAACCTTACAAATGTTCTTCGGGTCTTTGATTCAGACCCATTTGGGCTCAAATTGAGTTGAATTTGATGTCGTTTGGTTTGTATTTCCGAGATGATCAATTCGACTATAAGTTTACTGAAATCGGAGTTCAGATGATCCTAGATTTAATTTTTGAAGTTTCCAACTTGATTTTTGCCTTGAGATTCGTGCTCGATCAAGATAATTTTTTTATGACATATCAATATTCATGTTGGAAGGACTATTCCTGATGTTCTACTTCCATCTTTATCAGCTTCTATTTTTATTGAAAATTTTAAGAAGGTTGTATTCTTAATTTTATCTTCTTCTGCCTTTAGCCCTGATGGCTTTACTTTGGAAAATTTTTAAAAACTCTTGGAAAATTTTTTGCTCTTTTTTTTGAAAAATTGTTTTATATTATTTCTCTTCTCGTCACATGTCTAGAGTTGTTAAAGCTTATGTTATTGCACTTATTCCTAAAAGTGCTCTTATCACTTATTGTAGGTCAATTTTTTTATTAATTTTTTTTTTATATAAAACTATGGCTAAATTTTGGTTAATAGAATGCAACATATTTGCCTTTTATCATTCATCCTAGTATGTATGGGTTTATTAAAAAAGGATTTCTTCAGATAATATTTTTTTGACATATGAATTGTTTAGGGACTTTAAATCTTTGCCAAAGTTAAGTATATATGTGCAAAGCTTGACATTCACAAGTCTTTTGACACTGTATCTAGATATTTTTCTTTTATATAGATTGGCTCAAAAAGGTTTTCCTAACTGCTTCATTTCTTGGATTAATGGTTGTATTGAGGATATTTTCTTCTTTTTTTCTTTTAATGGTTCATTAGATGGGTTTTTAACTCATCTTCAAGTCTACATCAAAGTTGTCCTCTTTCCCCTTATTTATGTTGTATTATGATGGATGTCTTATCTAATTTGATTGATGATAAGTCTTTTGATATTCACTTGAAGGGTATGGATGCTGGTGAGAAGTATATTTCTCATTTACTCTAAATTGATGATGTTCTAATCTTTGAAAAAGCCTCAGTTCCTAACGCAGAAAAGTTAAATGATATTTTGGGTTATTTCTCCCATTGTTCTATTCTTTTTCTTAATAATAATAAAGTTTGGCTTTTTTTTTTCTAAGGATATTTAGGTGGCTAATAATATTTGTCAGATTTAGAACATTTCAAATTCTCATAACACTATGAAATAATTTGGAATATATGTTTACAAAAAGACTTATAACTTCTAATTTTCAACCTTTGTTTGATAAATTACTGATCTGCAAGCTGGTTGGAAAGATGATATTCTTTCATTTGCTAGAAGAATTTAACTTCTTAAGTTTACTATTAGCTATTATATTTCTTATTGGAATAGGAGTCTTATTCTTCTTAAATTTTGATGCAAATTTATTAGAAAGGTTTGTTCTAATTTTCTGTTTCATGGTGATGTTAATTCTAGGAAAATTCATATTATTGCTTGGAAAGAAGTTTGTCAGCCTAAATGTTTTGGGGGTTTGGGTATTCCATATCTTAATTCTTTATACTATGCTTCCAGTTGTTCTCTTATCTGGTTGAGTTAAGCATAAATGTACTTCTCTTTGGAAACCTTATACTGAAAATGCTTCCATTCTTTTGGAAATTTATTTACTCTATTGTTGGGTCTATTAAGAATATATCTTTTATTATAAATCCTAATAATTCTCTTTCCATTTATTGGGATCCTTGGTGTGGGGGTCGAGCTTTACATGAATTAGTTCTTCTTTCGATTTGGTTTCTATAAAAGACATAATTAGCAATTGGACTTTGCCGAACTCTTTGTATGCCTTAGTTTCTTTAACACTTCTAATATTTCCATACAACATACTTCTAGTTCTAGTATTGCTTGAGATGGGGTGCTTTTTCCTCCTTTCAAGAGTTTTCATATTGCTTTTTATGATGATTTTACTAGGGTGGAATGGTGTTCTTATGTTTTGCATAAGAGATTTGCTTTAGATTTTTCTTGTTATGCCAAGATGGCTTTGTTAAAAGGGTTGAAAATTGTTGACATTCTTTTCAAATGAACTTTAAATATTTCTCCTGCTTGTGTTTTATGTGCTAGAGCTGAAGAGACTCATACTAACCTCTTTTTTGAATGCGAACTTTCCTTTTTGATTATTTCTGATTTGATTCATGGATTACAATACTTCATTCTTAGGCCTACTATTCTTCAAGTTTTAAACTTGATTGCCGATTTGAATTTGGCAAAGGATGCAAAGAATATACTATTTCTTACTTCTAGTTTCACATTACATTTCTTATAGAGAGAAAGAAATATTAGAAAATTTGAATATAATTTTAAAAGTGTTGTAAGTGTTGCTAGGCATATTAAGCATGCTCATTTTGCTAAAATCTCCTTATGGAAATCTTATCATGAGATTAAACATCTTATTCTTTGAGCTTCATGTTCAAGTGTTTTTTTGGGTTGGCATTGGTTATTTGATGGTGTCTTTTTCTTTGTTTTCTGATGTCCTTCTTAGAAGACTTGCGAGTTGGTTTTGCTTTTTTTTTTTTTTACTGTTATTTTAATTAAATTTGGTATGATTGGATGCTAAAGAGTGATGACAAACCCCATAATTAGGGATGACTGGATGCTAAAGAAGAAAGATGCGCTCTTTCGTTAAAACCACATTGTTCACATTCAACGAATTAGCAAAAAAAAAAAAAAACTCAAAAGTCAAAAATACTTACCTGCAACGCCTGCACAATCCGCCACTACGCCTCCATATTGCGGTTGCCTGGTGCCGCCTTGCCGTATGCCGACATGAAGCCTTTAGATTCAGGAATCGGGAATACACTACTTCGCTCGGTGGCTCGACACTCTGCTTCCTCAGTATGTCGTGCTTCGTGTGTGGAGGCAAGAGCGGAGCGTGGGAATCAGAAGAGCCTCATGAATAAAGCAAATAACTAATATAAATTATTTTTTTAAAGATAATTAAAGAGAAATTAACACACTTAATTAAGCATTAATTAAATTTTCAGTGGGGGCCGTGCCCCCAAGGCCCCCATACTATTACATACGCCCCTGTTTATTATCTTATATTGATAAATATTTAGTCATTATATTATTTAAAACTAGTGTTAAATATTATTAATACATGACTAGAAAATTTATCCAATTAAACACAAACCATTTGATGCAAATATTTGAATTAGAGGAATGAACTTCTGGATCATTTTAACTTCATTTTAAAGAAATTAATAGTTGAAATGTTCATCTCTATCAGGTGAGTACTCGAATGTGATTAGAATTATGGGGATCGTAATCATGTGATAGTGGCCGGAAAATTATAGTCGGTGATAGTTATTTGAGGACTGTGGTTCAGTAATGTGGTTATAGTATCGTAGACAGTGATCTGATGGTGTTTGTTGGACAACAGTGGTTCTATAATAATGATTAGATGTATCAACTATAATATATATTTATATGCTATCAAAACATATTATAATGGAGGATAATTATTCAACCAAATAGGTTACTGTTATACTTGATTATTGGGTAGGTGACCCGATTAGCTAATCACACTTAAAATTCAGTCAAAATGATTATTGGTTTTTGATAAAATCAAATAATTTTAGAAAGACCTCACGAAAATCTTATTTCTAATTTCTTATTTTTAAAAATTGGGTAAATCACAACCATTCATTCAATAAGTTGACATTTTAGGAATTCAATTTAGATTAACATAACAAATTTAGAATAAAAAAAATTATTGCATCTGCATTTCTCATATCTAAAATGTAAACCTATCTAATCACAATCTTCCCTACATAAAAATATCAATTTACCCAAACTCTTCATGCTCTTCCTCTGACCGGACGTAGAGGAACGTCAGATCGGAGGCCAAATCGCGCCAAAAAACGAGAAATACCGAGCAAATACAAAGCAATACCAAACAATAACGAGGATTACCATCACGTGAAGACCCAATACCGAATTATACCGAGCTATACCGATCAATACCGAGTAATACAAAAGTTGTACCGAGTTTTTCCTAGAAAAAACTTGGTACAACTCGGTATTGGTCTTCACAGAGCGGTATTTCTCGTTATTATCAAATAATACCTAGCAATACCGAGCAAATACCAATTTTTTTGGCGGAATTTTCCCTCCGACCGAACGTTCCTCTACGTCCTTACACCGGACCTAATAAAAGTTCCTTCGACATGGCATTACCTACCTAGTTCAGGCCCAACAAACATTCAATAAGCCCGGCCCGCACCAGTCCATTAGCTCCACATGTTCTTCGTTCAACGAAATACACGGTCCAGATTGTTCAGTAAATCTTGATAGTCTACTGACAGTTAACCGAGCGGCAAATAAATAAATCCGCCAGTTCATGCGCTTCATGTTTCCTTTGCTTCGTTTTATCGCTCTCCTAATCGGAGATGGCGAGGTCGAGCCCTGCTTCTTACGCGCTTCCGTTCTCTGCATCTTCCTCCTTTACGTCCCATGGCAGTTCTCATAAGGGAATCTTTACGGTGAAATGGATTCGTCGATCGGATCTCCGCTTACCAATATCGCCCAAATATACTGATTCCCCTTTTTCTCTAGTCTCTTCTTATGGTTACAGCTGCGTTTGCTCCGTGAAGAACCCTGCTGTGAATCCTGTCAGTGGAAGGAAGCCCTCGGATGGAATTTTGAAGTTTCCGTCCTCCTCAGAATGCGATGTTAGCAGTAGGTAAAGGAATATCTGCGTCCTTCTATATCACTCATCTGTGATATTTTTCTGTTCAAATTGGTAAAATGTTGCTAACTATTATAATTTAGATGATTTTGTGTGGTGTATTGTTTTGTAGATGGCATTTTTATCTTAGGGCTCATCTGGTTACTTGAAATTATAGACCATGTATTGAAAACATTGAATTTGATTGGACGCAATTAGAAATTAATATAGCAGTTAGTTTGAATTCATTGTGTGACAAACAGAAGAATAAGAGATCAAAAGTGATGCATATAGTAAACTTGGTCATGCTCTGTTCACATTATGAACTGAAGGAATTCTCATTTGTTTCTATCATAAGAAGAGAGAGAGAGAAAATGGTCACTTCCACAGCATTTTCGAAAGGAATTCAATGTCTTTTATCTCTATAAAATAGGTTGGGTTCTACTCCTCATTGAAAATTGTAATTTGAATTAGCTAATTGTAGAAAGACAGGTAATCCTGTTCACTTGCTTGTGGGTCTCCGAAAGGATTCTGCTCGTGTGATTCGAATGTAAAGGGTACGATCACACTATCCCGTAGGACAAAATGATCGTAGGCCTTTACACTCGGCACAAGCAGGCCGATGGAAGAGCAGATGGAGTTATACATACGATTAGCCATGGAGGATAGCGGCTTTCACCTACACACCTCGATGGATAATAATATGTATAACCCTAAATTCACGAGATTTCCCCTATTCGATACATCAGCATCGAATAGGGTTTATTTGATTGTGGGGATCAGTTTCCTACGGGCGCAAGCCCCCGTAGTTAATTACATCCTAAGCCTTGACTTAGGAAAACTCTCGATTAAGGACGATGCATTATTTACTTCTTGATTTGGTGCACAAAAAGAGTTCCTAAGTTCTATTCCAAAGAGTCTCTTCTATTTATCCTTAGTGATGATTAGACATTTTTGAATGGATAAAGATGTGATTAAAATTTTTGAGTTTAAAAGATCAAAGACCAGATTACTATCCTAAAAGAAATAACAGACTCAGAATTCAATACAGATGAAAGAGACACATCGAGGGGACTTATAACTTAAACCCCACTAGGGATCTAAGCAGCCCCGACCTGGATTTACCACCCTGCTCGGAAAGGGGTACCAGCTAAACTCCACCTAGCGTATCAAATCTATGTTACCAAGTCCTATGCAAATGCAAGAGTGGTAGGAGATAGAAAAGGAAATGAGTATCAAGCCTGACTATGAATGGTACTATGCTTATGCAAAGTGAACTATCCCTCTATGTTATAAAAAAAAAATCTATATGCTAACTTAAGGCTATGTATGTGTAGGTAAGGCCAATCAGGACTGGCCAATAGTCACTGTAAAGTGAGCAAGACTTATTAATTGTAATTTAAAAAAGTGACCCCTTTAAAGGAATCATGCATTAATTTTTAGAAAAATTGATTGATTTTAATCCTATATTCATTTTTTATCTTGCTTAAATAAATTTCAATTTTATAGAAAATTTAACATCCTAAAGAGCCTAACGTTGACTTCGTCCGAGCCACACCCAAACAAAACAATTTAAGAAACATAAAAAAAAGCATGCAGTTCTAATGCACAAACAAAGTAAACGCAACAAGCCAACAAAATAGTTTCCAAAGTCCATGGCAAGTGCCATTCAATATACAGCCAAAGTACAGAAAAGTAGTGGTGGCCAGGCTCCACCGACAACAACCTGGGTTCTATCCCTATGGAATGACGCAAGTCTTAAAAATGAGGTATTTTATTTATCTTCAGCTTCCTTCCCTTCAGGCTCCTTGTGTTGCACCATCCAATAGGATATCCAAATGAGAAGAAATTCCCTATAAAGGGTTTTCTTTTCGCTTTGGATTCCTAACACATTAAAAAAAATATCTCATTTTTAAGCTTTCACAACACTTTAGATCAAATTACATTTAAAAAAAAAAAATACATTGACTCCCTACAAAAAATACATATTAGCACAATTATAAAAAAAAATCACACACATCATCCAGAACATAGTCCTTAGGGCCATATTCCCAAAGGGGTTTTTTTAGTATTCGTCGCGCAGTACCTATTAAAGAGCATATTTATGATGACAGCATTTTTATATTACCCTTTAGGAACATGGCCACCTGCAGAAGATATTTCTAAAAAAAGATCTAACCACTTAAGGGCAAGTGCCCACTCATCAATCAAAAAAAAAGGAAAAGAAAACAATCAAAGAAATAAAACCAGGCCAGAAACAAACATCACATCATCACATATACAAAATGTAAAAGAAAGAAAGTGTAAAAGGGTTATCCTAGCTACACCCTACCCTAGGATGCCTATAAAAGAAGTGTCCTATCCAGCACCTAAGTGTGTGCAAAAAAAAGGTGTACTTAACTACCCCAAATTAGGTGAGTGGTTTGAGTTACAAAGTCGAGTTCTTATGGTTTAATTTATTAGCCATCAAGTTTTTATTTAAGTGCTTAATTATTTGAGATGAATTAATTAAAACTTAATTTAGGGATTAAAATTTGAGTTATTAAATTATCAAGAGCCTAAAGACTTAGGCCCTAGCTTATGCTAAGATTATAAAGAATTGAGGGGCAAATGGCCCATCCTCAATCCTACTCCTAATTAAGGCTGAAATTATTAAAAGGTGGCAAGGGTTGGTTATTCCTTCCCTTGGTAATAATCTAAGACTCGAGGAATGGCTAAGGGTGACACCACTAAGATGGGCTTATTACCCACCATGAAAAGAAAATCCCAAGCTTCCAATGTCTAAGGTAAATTTATTTTTTAAAGGCTGACATGAGAGTGGAATGACACGTTATCTATAGAAATGTGTATGGAATATACCTGACATAAATTATAGCACTTGGGTGGCTAAGGTAGTTGGTTTAGGTCCCTAAAGATGGATTTAATCTTTTCTAAAAAAAAGGGGCAATTTACATAGACATTTGCACATGACAAAGGTGAATGTAAATTCCATATAAGTTAAGGCACTATGGCATATCTTGAAATTCCTTTGCTCCTCCAATAGGTTTATTTTGGGTTGCTTACAATTAGGAAACTTTATTTTAAGTTCAAATATTAATGTCTTAATGCTTTGTTAAACACTAGAAGATTGGTTGAAGAGATTTTAATGATCTTAATTTAGTTTCACCTTAATTAATGTAGATTATTATAAATGATTTAGTTAATAGTTGATAAGAGATGTATTTTATAAATTTTAGGCTTCTATTCGACTAGTTAAGGACTTTTAAAGTTGCATGTTGGTTAAGAGAATTTTAGAGATTATAGATTAATTAAAGAATTTTAGGAGTTGTAATCATGAAACTAATCGAAGGAAGCTACCTAAAATGCTAGAGCTCATATTTTATTTCATTTTTGTAATTTTTTTTTTTAGCATGCTTGTGAAAGATATATTAAGGGGTACAAAATCATTAAGAATCAATTTTTAGAATTATTTAATCATTTTAAAACCCAAAGAAAACCATCCTAGTGGTGCCCACTTTGTGTGGAAAAAAAAATGATGCATATGACATACATAGGTGGCCTACACTACATGCCTAAAATGACCATAAGGGTCTCTAGTTTTCATGACAAAGGAGCAAGCTTTGGCCCACAAGGCCGAAGCTTCGTTTGTGGACTAACCTATGGCCGGCTAACTAAACATCCTAGCAAGCATATTTGGGTGGGAAAATAAAAGCAGTCAAACGTGTGTGCTAATGTGTAACCATTCGCCAATACAATGAGGAGTCTCTACAGGACTATCAAGGTATACCTGACCCAGGCGTGCTCAGTTAGAAGCTCCCATACAAACGACCCATCAACGACCAATGCATACCCAAAACTCGATGTACCTCGCAAGACAAAACAAAAGAAATAGAAATGGATGAACGTAGATGCCATTCAAAAGAAAAATGGAAGTAAATAATAATAATAATAAATAAATCAATCAATGAAATCAATGATCACACCATTCAACATTCATATTTATTACATGTTAAAGCATAAATTCATGTTAAGGAGTTTTCTACCGTAGAGTATAAGAAGAGTCATGCATAAATCATATGAAAAATTAATAGCTTGAGATTTAGAAGTTTATTATTCTAGCACATATGAAAAGATTATACATAAAGCGTGTGAATACTTACTAACATGTGTGAAGGAAACTAACAAGCGAACAGGTTAAACATGAAACACACTAAGGTTCAAGGGCACATAACATAGAGATTTGTTATCACAAAAATATAAAGAATATAAAGAATATATTGGCATGGGTGGGTTGAGAAAGACTATGCATAAAGCATGTTAGAACTTGTTAATATGAGTATCATCCTCCACATTGAGCCTATCCATGCTCTCAATTGGAACATAAGAAAAATATAAGATTATTTAACATGGTTAATAAATCTTCATCACATGATACCAGAGATATATATATACACATGCATAATGTCAAAGCTCTATGAACACATACGAATATCTACTATACAAGCATAAGGAATAAAGCTCTAAATCTACCACATGCTTCATACAAAATTTAGCTTCTAACCACAAGCAATCATCTACAAGATGAGAGAAGTCTCATGAGAATTCTTTCGCTCTTACAATATTTTCGACATGCAATGCTTCTTTTCAAACAATGCTTCACTTATAATATCTCTTTCATTCACATTCAAAGATTAAACATGCATAATGGATCTTAAAATCTTCATGGACAATGCACAAATTTGCTATTGAATTTTATTAGCAATCATAAATAATATTATATAAAATTTAGTTAACCATAAGGACATTATCCGATGCTATTTTCATTCATCCTTCTAAAACTCAACATGAGTGCCAAAGTAAACAAGTATAAATTTATCTCCATATGCATCCTTTTAATATATTTTGCTAAAATATATGGACATGGTATTTGAAACAAGAAAAATGTGGTATACACATGCTCACAATTAAGTCATGTACTCATAAAATTATGATTTACAGTGAGCTTCCAACCATTCCATACAATCAACGATACCTTGTAAAATCTATACATGGAACCTTGAGTCATGCTGTGCAAATCATGAGTGGGCATAACTCTTACAAATCGAACTTTCATTCTAAACAATATGAATTCACAAAATCTTTTCTTGCACCTTTGTAAAATATGCTTTCCAACAAAACTCATTCTTACCCAATCAAAATTTTATGAAATAGATAAAGATCTAAAACAAAAATTACATATACACTTAAAAAATTACCCTTTGACTTTTTATGCAAGAAAGCCTCATATATTTTTAAATGAACCTCTAAACAATGTGTTGGGGGAAGATTTTTATACGAGCAAGATCATCACATAAAACTTCAATGTGAGCGGGCACGTTTAGCGACTTTTCATCGAACAACTAACGTGCGGTATTCGCAAAACTTCTTAAAACAATTTTAAAACAAAAATCAATATATTAAGGTAACACATTCCCATGAAATCTTTGAAAATACTCTTGATTGAAAGCTTTACAAAAGAACATGTTTAAAATCCACCAAGATTTATTACAAGCCACGCATCGGCCACATGAAAGACTCATAAGATTATTTTTAATAAATAAACATGAAAGCTAATATTTTCACGATCTCAACAAACAAATTTTGTTAATAAACAGCTAAATAATGTATTTAGGAAATCTCTATATGAACAAAGTTGTATGAAATTTCAATACGAGTAAGACGACGATGACTTTCTTTCAATCAACATTCCATCAAATAGCATGAGTGTCGTATTTACAAGAATCAATCAAACAAATCAATATACGAGGTATGAAACTATTGTACAAATGGCTAACTTTATAATTCAAAGCTAACACGAACACTTATTCTATTTTCTTTTATATATCGTTTCATTGATGGTTATACGGAGAAAGATGCCAAAATTAGTCATTGACAAATGGGGGCTAAAGATTTGATACGAGAATGATAACCTCCCAACGATCAAAAGAGAGCCATCTAAAACTTTGCTCAAAATATAATCACAGGACTTGACACCACATTATTTGCAAAAAAAAAAAAAAAACAAAATAGGTTGAATGTATCATGTGGTGTAAATGATAAAATATGCATCCGATTTTATAGCTAAAGTGTAAAGAAATATATATATACTTTTATTATTATAAAGAAATACTTTTTTTTTGCTGTTTGACGATAACTAACACTCACTAACTTGACAAAATCAATCAAAATCCATGGAGAATAACCTCGACCAAAGCACGTCACTAAATAAACTTTAATACTTTCTTTGTTTACAAAATAGAAGAAATTTAATACTAATGTTAGATGTCGTTTACGATACTAACGAATACGAGAATTTCCTAACATGGTTACGATTCACCCGATCAACATTAAACATTGGAGCAAGGCGAGAGTTTAACATCTTTTAATTCTAATAATTCACAAGATTTATATAAAACAAATCGTAGGGATATTTTTAAGGTATCATTATATAAAAGAAAAGAATCTTAAGTACGTGAATATTTTACCACATTCTAACATTCTCTCAAAAGCATAAGCAAAAAAAGATGAAAATGTGTCTTCCCATAGCTCTTTCTTGACCAAATATTCATACTATTTCTTTAGAGGCAAAAAGACAAACACCTTACATACATTTATTGAAAGACATTATAGTCTCTTATGATGTATCCATGAGATTATATACCATATTCTACATGCTATAAATCATTAAAGAATAAAAATTCCTGCATATTTACACATAAGGAATGTAGTAATAAACAACACCAAGTTTGCCATAGAGCACGCCCACATTTTGCAGAGTTACATAGTTTGCTCATCTAAATGAAATGTTTATGAAATAATAAAAGAAGGGAAATCTTTATTCATAAAACTGTTTGAGATTTACTATAACAACGAACAAATAAATTTTATACAGCTCTCTTTGATGAAATAATCACATAATCTCCAACAACTTTAAAGAAGAAATGAGCTAGAAAGAAGAAGGACAAATAAAGGAGAAAGAAGAAGAAGTGGAAAAAGAGGAAGAGGAAGAAGCTCACTTCGCCAAAGAGATCGGTCCTGGAGTTTGCGAGCAGCAGAGACGGAGCGGAGAATGGAGGAGCTTCGGCCTCTCTTGTTTGTGCGAACCGGGAAGAGACGGAGAGAGGATTGGAGCTCGGTATCCAGTCTTGGGTTTCACAAGCAGCAGAGACGGAGCGGAGAATGGAGGAGCTTCAGCCTCTCTTGTTTGTGCAAACCGGGAAGAGACGGAGAGAGGAGCTTGGAATCTAAGCTCGGCGTCGAGCATACGAGCTGGATCGGAGATGCCTTGACCGGTAATGGGAGGGCGGCGACCCGTGGGCCGTGAGTCTTGGAGTTTGGCCGGCTGCAAGAGGCGGAGGGAGGAGCTAGGGAGCTCGTGGCTTGGAGACCAGGAGGATTAGATCGTCGTCCCCATATCTTGTAGCCGGCCCTAGCTTTTTGTAAAACCTGTTTGAAGAATAGCATGAATTTACCTCATAGCCCTTGATGCCCTCCGTCGGACGGCTGTTATCTAATACTTCTTTTCATATTTTGTTTGCAGCCACTAGATGCAAATTTATCCAATTTGGAGAGATGTCAAAAAAAAAAAAAAGAAGATAAAAACTATTTTGTATTTAAGCCCAATTCTCATTTAATTTAAACAATATGATATTTTTATTTCAACTCTATTTTAGTTAGTTTTTTTTTTTTTAATTATATATGTTCACTTATTGATTATATATATTTATATTTTTAAATTTTACTTGTTATATTTATTTAATTAACCAGAAAGAATAGACATATATATTATTATATTTTATAACATTACACATGATAATAATGAAATTAATGATCTCAATCTCTCTCCTTGGCACATGTGAAACAGTGTCCGATCCGAGCGTGAATGGGCTCGTTTGAAAAATCTCGGCGGTCCGGACTCACTCGCGCAATCCACTTCACAAAATAAAGTTCTGATCAAAAGATATTGAGCGCGGAACAAACATGCGCGATAAAGGTTCAAATGCGTGAAATCACATCAAATCGTTTTCGACCCGACCACATGCATTTTATAATGAAAATAGAGGGCATGTGGTCAAAAGGAGTAAATCCTAAAGCCGACAACGAGCCGAAGCAAATAACGCAATTTGACCCTTCACCAAATACAAAGCGATGCAATATACATAAATGTAGATCAATCTACAAAATGCAAGACAAGACAATATAAGTGATCAATGCCGAAAAAGAGGTCAACATTGCTTCCATTGGATGGCTGTGGATTACACATTCACCTACCTTTCATGTTACATCTCACTAACTAGGCCTCGAGGATTTCAATAGTAACCTTACAAGATGAGATTGTGCGATAAATTAAAAGTTAATTCGTTCGAGTAAAACAGCTGAGAGAGAGAGAGAGAGAGGAAATGGTCACTTCCACGGCATTTACGAAGGCAATTCAATGTTTTTTATCTCTATAAAATATGTTGGGTTCTACTCCACATTGAAAATTGTAATTTGAATTAGCTAATTGTAGAAAGACAGGTAATCCTGTTCACTTGCTTTCATTGGATGGCTGTGGATTACACATTCACCTACCTTTCATGTTACATCTCACTAACTAGGCCTCGAAGATTTCAATAGTAACCTTACAAGAGGAGATTGTGTGATAAATTAAAAGTTAATTCGTTTGATATAATATTGTCAAGTTGTCAAAAATTCATAACAAATATGATCAAAGCATCTAAAATTCAATGACAGCGACCCAAATTTCTCCACCTAAATATAGTTAAAATCTAATTAATGGAGGTGGAAGAAGAAAACTCTATGCACAAAAAATTGGATCTAAAGAGATGTGTTCAGACGTTGATCATTAAACATATATATATATATATATATATATATATATATATATATATATATATATATATATATATATATATATATATATATATATATATATATATATAAGTAATTATGTCTCGAAATAGGAGATTTTTAAGTATGAAGAGAAATTTTTCACCTAATTTATATAAACTTCTACCTATCACCCTCTAGCTAACTCCTATAAATTTTTTTACCTGTCATATTCCTCCCAACATCAACATTATAATATATCTAACAACATGTACCTAACATATTTAAGCTCGTTACTTATGACCTATTAACACTATAGAAGGAGATTATTGCCTGTTGTTGATGTATCACATAACAAGAAGCAACAAAGAGGGATAGGGAAGAAGGAAAAAGAGAACAGAGGAGTATCATTTGAGAAAGAAAAGAAGTTTATTGAGTGCTTGCAAGGGGAGTTCTTTAGCTTTTTGAACATGGAAAAAGTGT
This sequence comes from Dendrobium officinale, assembly GCA_019514585.1. Taxonomy (NCBI): domain Eukaryota; kingdom Viridiplantae; phylum Streptophyta; class Magnoliopsida; order Asparagales; family Orchidaceae; genus Dendrobium; species Dendrobium officinale. Next base: position 38,682,469 of record CM033694.1, read on the forward strand.
TACTTTTTTATTATAGCAAGAAAAAAAAGCTCTTGATTATCCAACAACAGCAACAAACCTTTATCCCACTAAGTGGGGTTGGCTACATGAATCCTTTTTCTCCATTGTTTCATATTAAGAGTCAAATAATTTTCATTTAACCTACTGTAATAGAGAGGTGAAGGGAGTAACTATAGAATCATTCATTTTTTCTTCTTCACATCTAACCCTTATTTTCATAGCATATAGCTATATTTTTTTCTCACCTAGATAAATCAGTATCTTTGTCCATATATCAAACATTGTATGAAGTGTAATATTTTATATATTATTGTTGAAGTTTATTTGATTATTCAATCTTTTTGCGGCCATAGATGTAGGCTTTGCTTAAACTGAACCATATAAATTTTGGTATTCTTTTTGTTGGTGCTTGATCTCTTTTGAAGTTACTTGGTAGTTGACTCTTGGTTTGAGGCAATCTCTTTGCTAAGTTATTATAGCCATTATCAGAATGCATAGAAGCAGGGAGAAATAACACTATATTAGGAAATTATATGAGGTGAATCACAACACTTGTCGCTGTAGTTTTTTTTTTTTTTTTACTTGTTGCTATAGTTCAACATAAAAAGGTAATCAAAAGATCAGAAACATGTTATCAATAGGGTCATTATTGTAGTTATGTTTTAAGAAAATATCTAGAAAAAAAAAAATGAAGTATGAACTCATATATCTTATCTTAATGTTCACTTTTGGTGCTTCCTATGAATATTACTTTTGGATTTCTCTCCAGATTGCATTTGGCTGTGAAGTGTGGATGTCTGTATTTTCATTAGAATTAATTATCTTGAAAGTATCGTATGAAAGGGAGCACAACTCTAAGCTAAGAAGGTCCATTAAGGTGTGATGAAATCCATAATGTGGCCTTTATCATTAGCTTGACATAAAATAATTGTTGAGAAAATGATCAAAATGGTCCCTTGATTCCATTATAAGATGCCAAAATAGTCTCTAACTATATTAAATAATAATTTTTTGTCACTCAAATTTTTAAAGAGGAACCAAAATACTCCCACCATGGGCATTCCTTTTTAAAGACTTGGGCGACCAAAATGATCCTTTAAGATAGTTGAAGTTCATTTTGATCATTTTCGCAATAATTGTTGGAGGATTAGCAAATACCAAGAAAATGCTAAATGCATGTTTATTTTTCTTCAGCGGCTAGTTCTAGTATGATTCTTCCATCTTTTATAGATTTTTTTCCTAACATATGATCTTACTATTAAAGATTTGAAATTATTGTAGTTATTCCATCGGTGTAGAAATTTTCAAACCATACATCTAACTTAACCCAACTTATTCAAATTGCAGTTGTTTTGTCCATTAAAAAAAGTATGTTTGGCTTGAAGCAATGACTTTTCAGTACTGAAAAGTTAATTTTGCATGTCTATTTTCAGCATATGGAATTGGCGAGGCTATCGTATACGTTATCAGTCTTCCGGAAAAAATGGCCCTGCACTGATTTTAATTCATGGTTTTGGAGCGAACAGGTGTATTTCCTTACCACTTTTTTCCTTGTGATTTTCAGATAATTAAGTTGGACTGGCAGTTACATCTGTGCGTTTCTATTTTGTTTGATCTTAAACCTTTCCTGTGTATCTAAGATTTTTTTTTTTCCTGTGTATCTAAGATGATTTGCAACTTATGTAACTTAAGACTATTGCCTTCTTTTGGTCGTTTTTGTTTCAAAAAGTCATGCTCATCATGCAATTCATTGACAAAGGTGTACATTATAAAAATGTTATTTTTTGCTCACTTCTTATGATCCTGTTAGTTGGTTTTTAACAATGTAGAATGTCATGGCTATTGTAGATTGTGTTAAGTCATTGTGCATAGTATTTCTGATAATCAAAGTTTCTTACCGCTTGAAGGAGCCATTATCTTCAGATTTGGTTCTCCCATCAAGGCAGTCTTTAGATATAATGCTTGTCCAAATAAGTATTTAACTCACAACCCTGGTAATACAAGTTCCAGTTTAAGGCTTTAAGCTGCTGATCTTGCTATCAAATTAAACTCTGAAGCGATGCATTACGATTGCCTCTTATAACCTAGGTGGAGAAATCAGACTTTCACGTGGCTTGGGCAGTTGTACTACCGGGCCATACATTTCTTAGATGCACCATTGAGATTCTCCCATAAAGTTCCAATTCATTCCAGCTCTATATATCGCTAGCTAGGCATTTCCCAATAGGAGTCTGACTTTCTTATATTTGCTGTCAGTTAGTGAAATTATGAACCACTTTTCAAGTTGATTGCCTTGCTAATCTTCTCTGGGTTTTCTTTTACTTGCTTCCTTATTAATGTGGAGGACCTACACCAATTTCATGTGTTTCTTACTTTATAATGTTGATGGAAGCTTGGTTTCTCCTTTTATTGAACATTCCCGCTATGCTAGTTTAACTTCTTGTCTCTGCCTTCTGCTGATGCTCATGATATTTCCTATAGTCATTATTTTCTTGGCTTTTACTATTGACTGAATCACCTAAGCAATTTGATTGAAGCACTATCTTCCTTCTTGCTTTTACATTCTGTATATTTACAATAACTTTGTTCATCAATTTAGATATTTTGAACCTTCCAACATGTTTCAGATTTCACTCAGCCATGTCAACACATAATCTAGGAAGAGATGGGAGTACTTTGCCATTTCAACCTGATTAGGGCCTTGATTAGTCTTACTTTTAGTCAACCATCTGGTTTCCTCTCACATCAACCAATACTAGCTCTCAAGTTCCAAAGTGATTAATTTTCTGTTTGATTAAACATTAATATTCCTGATATGTTGTTTAAGCTTCTCGTTCACTCATTCATTAACTTTGTGCCTGATGCATATTCTTATCAATTTACATGATAATATTTTTTTATGGTTGTACAATAAAGAATTACAAGTCTCAGTTTCGGTGCTTGATATCTCCAATTTTTTTTGGCTAGATCTTGCCTGTGAGTTTATATATCCTCTTGACCATGTCCTGTATCTGTGTGTTCTACATATACTTTTAGCTCTCTCTTTCTCCCCCCACCCCCCTCCTTTTCTTTACAAAAGCTCCATTAGGAATTTTTAGCATAAGAAGGAACATCTACAATACATTTAACTCAAATTCATAAAACAATTTAATAGAGTTTAAATACTCTTTTAGATGCTAATTTCTAAAGGACATGGTAATCATAATCTTCATCGTAATTTTTAACATAACATAAGAAGGAACATCTACAATAAATTTAGCACAAATTGATAAAACATTGTAATTAAATACCTCAAAATGTTTCATCCGTATTGATTAACAAATTAGAATTAGCATCTAGAAGAGTATTTCTTAAAGTAGAATTTTCCAATAATGCTAATCCTTTAATATGTCAATAAAATGATAATTCATTGAATGTGCACAAGTCGTAACAAATCTAAATTATAGCATGGTAGCAATTATAGGGAAGTATTAGAATAAAATTACAAATCCAACTTTGCATGCTACAAAAATTGACACATGTATAAGAGCATGCTAAAGAAGACGAAAAAATAAATTTAGGAGGAAATAAGAGATTTCTATCCTCCTACAATGGAGGAACATAAGGGGGTCACAAATTTAACATTTTTATTGCTTGGTATGCTATCACTTCTGTTGGCAGTCTACTTTTAATATGCCAGTTGTTTTCTCATATGGTTCTTCTTCTACAGTGACCATTGGAGGAAAAATATTTCTTTTCTTTCAAAGACAAATAGGGTGTACTCAATTGATCTTATTGGTTATGGTTATTCGGAAAAACCAAATCCTCGGGATTTTGAGGCAAACTCTTTCTACACCTTTGAAACATGGGCAGCTCAGCTAAATGACTTTTGTGCTGATGTGGTGAAAGAAGATGCATTCTTTATATGCAACTCTATTGGAGGCAAGCCTCGATTTTCTCTACAAGATTTCCTTTATTTTAGTTTTACTATGGCTATGATGCAAAATCAGTATCTACTGGGGCCAACCAATTATTTCTAAGAGTGTATTCTGCTATTTCACAGGGGTTGTTGGCCTTCAGGCAGCCATTATGGAGCCTCAAATTTGTAAAGGAATCCTCTTACTGAACATCTCTCTAAGGATGCTTCATATAAAGAAGCAGCCATGGTATGGAAGGCCATTCATCAAATCATTTCAGAGCTTGTTGCGGTACATTATAACTTGTCTAGTAATATGAAGTTCTCTGGTCTTGGTTTGATTGATTTGAGATGCTGCTTTTGATTATTTATAGAAACACGGAGCTTGGAAAATTTTTCTACAATGCAGTTGCCACAAAAGAATCCGTGAAGAGCATTTTGTTCCAGGTGTTGTTAAGTGAAACTGTGATACATTCTTCAACTTTTTGAAGAAACTCAGGAATGCATGTTCCTCATCTATTATGGTGCTTATTCCTCATTTATTATGGTTTCGTTTGGGACGACTTTCTTCCTGCTTCTTAAAGCGGCTTTTTACTACAAAAATTTTAATTTTTATACTAAAAAGCTGCTTTAAGAAGCAGGAAGAAAATAGTCCCAAACAAAGCCTATGTCTCAGTTATGCCTTTTTCTTTCTCTCATTCTCAGTTCTTATGAATATTTTGGCCATGCAATCTGTTATGACAGAATGAGGAAGGATTGCACAGTCCAGTTCTTTTTATATTCTCCTGTCTCCTCTTATTTCTACTGAGAAATACTACATTTACTTAGGATTTTCTCGTTTTACATCTGATTGTGGTTTTATTATTCGTAGTTACATCCTATGCTTGTAATGTTATTAGTTTGTTAGGATTGTCTGCTATAATGCACATATCTACTTATCCTTAAAATTTCCTGGGAATTCGCCAGTATTGCTTTATGGTTAAAAATACTAAATATTTGATTTCTAATCCATGCTGTATAAATTATATTTAAAAAAATCCATGCAGTATAAGTTATGAACTGTAAATATGGCCATGGACTATTTGTATAAGATCATTTTCAGCCTAACTTTCTAATCTAATTTGTTTAATTTAGTCTCGTAACTCCTCGAATATGGTTCCAAATAATTCCTCATTTAGATCAAATTTGTAAAGTCAATGGATTATTGTGAATCGGATTTAAAGAGTCAGAAGATAAAGGCTTTGTTTAAGATGACTTTGTTATTGCTTCTTAAAGCATCTTTTTAGTATAAATTTTTTAATTTTTGTACTATAAAGCTGCTTTAAGAAGCAGTAAGAAAGTCATCCCAAAGAAATCTAAATTAAACACATTTGATATGTTGGGACTAAAATGTCACCGCATAAATAATCTATAGATCATTTTGACCTTTTCTCTATACTAATTGATAAATTATCTATAGATCATTTTGTCCTTTTTTTTCTCTTCTTTATCAATTTGAGCTATCATGATTCAGCTTTATTTCTCTCTGTGCCAGTGTTATCATGACAAGTCAGCAGTTACTGATGAACTAGTTCAGATCATCCTTCAGCCTGGCCTTGATCCAGGAGCAGCTGATGTATTTCTTGAGTTCATCTGCTACTCTGCCGGTCCTTTACCTGAAGATTTGCTTCCAAAAGTCAAGGTTTCTTTTCATTACCACCCATTCTTATATTTCCCTCAAATTTTCAGCATCTGGAAGTCGCAATTTAACTAAGGCTTCCTTTGGGTTTGTTTGGGACGGTTTTGTTACTGTTTCTTAAAGTGACTTTTTAGTATAAAAATTTTTAATTTTTATACTAAAAAGCCGCTTTAAAAAGCAATAAAAAAACAATCTAAAATGAAGCCTAAAGCTCCTAAATAGTTCAAAATCTTTCAGTGCCCCGTTTTGGTGGCTTGGGGAGATAAGGACCCTTGGGAGCCTATTGAACTTGGGAAAGCCTTTGCCAACTTTGAAGCAGTTGAGGATTTTGTTGTCCTACCTAATGTCGGCCATTGTCCTCAGGTTTGTCTAATGATATCATCCTTTTTTTATTTATAAAGCATTTTCTCAGGATATCTTGATAAATTTGTTTTAGAAATAATAAGAAAGCTTTTTCAAACAAAATCTAAATTTTAATAACGTTATCCTATCCATATATTTATTTTGCAAAGGCTCATCTTATTTTTTGCAGGATGAGGCACCAGATCTTGTGAATCCTCTGATACAATCATTTGTAAAACGACATTCTGAAGGATAGGTGAGAATTGCCTCAAAATGCAGGAAAAATTATTAGGTGTGGAGTATGTACCGTCCACACAAGCGCTGGGTACCGCTAGGTACCCAATGCTTCTTGCGGATGGTTCTCCCCGTCCGCACTCCGCACCTAATAATCTCTCAAAATGCAGAGATATTATTCTGTGCAGCCTCCGGACGTGTTTAGAGGCAAATCCAGACGCGCCACATCACCGGATACACTAGATCCCGGTGACATGGCACATAAGGATTCGTCTCCAGACGCATTCGGACGTCGCACAGAATAATTTTCCCAAAATGCAGGGGTAAAATCGCTTTTATGTTACAACTTATCTCTTTTTACTGCTGATTCTTTTTTAGAAAGTCAAGTATTATTAAAAAAAAAAAAAAAAAGAGGGAGATAATTTACATACACACCACACAATTTCTCTTTATGTTTATATATTTAACATTTAATATTTAATATTTATTTATATAATAATTTAGCATGTTAATTATATTAAAACATATTTATGGAAATACATGCCATTTTGGCAAAATTAATATTAATGATATATTTTTTTTATAAAACATGCATGAAAATATTATATTTTATTTTAGAAAAATTAATATTAGTATTTTTATGCAATTAAAAAATTGAGAGTTATGTAAATAAATATTAGAATTTATTTGTTAGATATTTAAATGTATAAAAACCATATGATATGTATATAAACCCCCTTTAAAAATTAGAATGAGATATATTTTTCTAGATTAATGCCTTCCTATTCTTTAAGTCAAAATAGCTTAACAACTTGGGTTCGTTTTGACTCAATTTTATCCCAATTAAATCAATTTTATCCCGATCAATTTAATAATCGGGTCAAAAATACCAACCTAAACCTGACATAGTGGCAACCTAAATCGCCCGAAGTCGGCTTGTTAACTTTTTGTTTAACTTAAAAAAATGATTTATTAATTATAAAGTTTGAAATATTTGATCACAATATTATACTCTCTAAAATGAATGAATGAAAAAAAAAATTAAATTGATCATTTTCAGATGTAAAACAAGTTTATGGATCAACTCATTTAGAACATAAATCATTTATTAATTTAGTCAATTCAAATTCAGAATTTTTTTGGGTCGAATCATTTATTGATGCAATGACAATCCTATATAAATGTTCCTACCATTAACATATCTATATCTTCCATCATTTTGCATATTGTTGCGTCCTGGAGTATTCGCGACGGTAGAGAAATTTTTAGTTTAACATCTTAGCATTGTACGAAGATCCAGCACACAAACAGATAAGTGAGAGAGTGTAGCATTCATAAGAGACACCAAAGTTTTTACGTGGAAAACCCCTAAAAAGGGGGAAAAACCACGGGGCCTGGCCCAGTTTGAATGAATGCACTTGTATTTGCAGTCGATTACAAATGAGGCCCTTCCTTGGGAGAAGGCCTTGGATTGATGTAGCAAATCTACATCATATAGATTGCATTACATGGTAGGAGTTACATATACATGTTTGTTTTGCCTGAAGGACCGTAGTCGGCAGGAGATCGTAGTCGGCAGGAGACCGTAGTCGGCAGGAAACCGGGGTCAGAAAGACTGTTGTTTGTTGATGGAGGTCAGAATGACCATATTAGGCGACGAAGGCTTGAAGGACCGTAGTCGATAGAAAACTAGGGTCTGAAAGACTGTTGTCTAGTGATGTTGGTCGGACGGAAGGCGACAGAGGTCAGAAGGACCGTAGGCGGTAGGAGACAAGGAGTCAGGTGTTAGACCTAGTGTCACTTGGAAGATCGGGTGTTGATGGTCTGGCCTTGGGTAGGACGTCGGGTCTGAACGTCGGGCCTTAAGCAGGACGTCGGGATTGAACGGGACGTAAAGTCTTCAGCAAGACGTAGGGACTGAACGTCGGGCCTTAAGCGGGACGTCGAGTCTTCAGCAGGACGTAGGGACTGAACGTCGGGCCTTAAGCAGGATGTCGGGTCTTCAACAGGACGTAGGGATTGAACGTCGGGCCTTAAGCAGGACGTCGGGTCTTCAACAGGACGTAGGGATTGAACGTCGGGCCTTAAGCAGGACGTCGGGTCTTCAACAGGACGTAGAGATTGAACGTCGGGCCTTAAGCAAGACGTCGGGTCTTCAACAGGACGTAGGGACTGAATGTCAGACCTTAAGGCAGTGGTGCAATGAAACTCCGGCGAGGCTTTGGCGGTGGTCCGGCGAGGTTCCTGCGGGGTCCGGCGAGGTTCCTGTGGTGGTCCGGCGGTGGTCCGGCGGGACTTCTGCGGTGGTCCGGCAGCCGTCGAGGAGGAGCTTCTTCCTTCTCTTCTCTCCTTCTCTCTCTTGCTTGGGTCCCCTTCTCATGAGAAATGAGGGCTCTATTTATAGATTTTCTGGAGTGGCATGACCCGTAAATAGGCGTGAGATCAGGGGCGAATAGGGAGTGGTCGAATGGACGGCCGATATTGAATCCTACGATCGTGCACCGTTCGTTGGACAATTGAAGGCCTTAGTGATGTCGGAATTCTGTGATCTTGGGCTCGTTGGACTTGTCTCGTCGAGCCGTTCGATTCGAGTATAAGCTCGTTAAAATCGGAGACCGTTTGGTAACTCAAATTGCGGTTTGAACCTTCCAAAAGCGCTTCGGGTCCATGATTCGGACCCATTTGGGCTCGGATTGGGTCGAATTTGGTGTCGTTAAGTTCGTATTTTTGAGACGCTCAGTTCAACTATAAGCTTGCTGAAATCGGAGTTCGGATGCTCCCGAAATCAAATTTTGAAGTTTCCAACTAACCTTTTGCCTCGAGATTCGTGTCCGATCAGGATAATTTTATGATGACGTATCACATATGATATTTATTTGATGATTTATTTTAATTAACATGGTCTTGCACTGTAAGTTAATTTTTCTCTATATGAAGAAATACAGTACCATGTTTTAATTGAGCAACAGCAAATAATCAATAAGAATATGTTTAATTTTCTGTAAGATAATACAAATATTATTTTTTTTACTAGAAAATTATACGTAACAAAAAAATTTTGAATTTATGTGATTATATAAAGGCGAATATTAACACTTATTAAAATTTCTATATTAGTTGTGATTGTTTGGCCGCATTGGTATTGAATATGCAGAAAAATATAAGCATAAAACGTGCACGTTGGTATGGGTCATGGCAAATGCCGTACTTCAAATGGCTTCTTAATTATTCAAAAGAAAATATAATAATAAATTTATACTTAACAATGCATATATATTAATAAAAGATTATGAAAACCAAAGTTCTAGTTAGAGAGTGATATATATATATATATATATATTTATTTATTTTTTTTTATTTTTTTTTTTGTAATGGTCAACCTGTTATATATAAAGAATGATGTATGTTAGAGGTTAAAATGCTGAAAAAAAAAGAAAAATTAAAGAAGTAAAATGAAATGCAGGATTGAAAAAATATAATATTGGAGTTATTTGAATATGGATAAAATAAACGAAGGAATTTATTTTTATTTTGTTTGACTTGAACTAAAATTAATGTGATTTAGTTGCGGCTGACGGTGGCAATGACAATGGTGGGGATTGGCGGGGGCAATGACAATGGTGGTAATAATAGATATTTTGTGGTATATTTAGAACTTGATTTTATTTTTTAAATACACAAAAGTTAAATTAGAAGTTGAAGTTCAATTACTTCAAATTTTTATTTTACATTTTTTTTTATTTCAAATCAAGCATTTAAAATGTTTTACTTCCATTTTATTTAAAATCTATCAGCTACTTTAGAAGGTAATCACCGCATGGAGTACATTGTAGAAACTAATCCTCACACAACGGAGAAATTATAACGTGCGGAGTTTAGAGGAAAGGGTCACGTCACTGTACACAGTGTGCGTATTAATATAGAGAGTGATAAAGTTGTATGCAATGTGGTTGTCTTTCATTGGAATTCGGATGCGAGCTCCGTTGGGACTCTACACGTAATAATTTGTCCACACATAGGGCTTATCTTGGAATAACTTTAATTTAGTTATGTTATAATTTAAAATAACTTTATCTAATTTAATAATGTTATAATAAAATAACTTCTAACTTTATTTAAATAATTTTGTTAAATTTAAATAAAGTTATAAAATTTATAAATTATTTAAATAAAGTTATAAGTTATCAAATTTAATCCAGTTATAAATTTTAATGTAATTTAATCTAATAATTAAATTAAATTTAGCTAAAATCATTAAAATTATAACATAAATAAATTAAATTAAGTTATAGATTTAAATAATTTTATTAAATTTAAATAAAGTTATAAAATTTATAAATTAATAACTTTATAACTTAATTATCAAAGTTATTAAATTTAATAAAATTATTTAAATAAAGTTATAAGGTCTGAAATTTAATCCAGTAATTAAATTAAATTTAGAAAAAAAGTTATTAAAATTATAAGTTATAAATTTTTAATTAAATTAAGTTATAAATAATAATTTATAAGTTATAATGTTAAATTAAATTAAATTATAAAATTATCTAAGATTTAATAAATTAAGTTATATCATGATATCTCTCTCTCTCTTCCCTCATCTTTCTCTCTCTATCTTCTCATGGGCAAAACGCCAAAGCAAATATCGTTTTCTTAATTAATTAGTTTTACATGTAAAATTCCAAATGAATTAGCGTTTTTTGTTCCTTTTAAATTTTTTTTTTACACGAGGAAACATTGTTCATAGGCCAGTTAAAACCTTGGTCGACCTAGCGGGCAAGCAACACCAATTTATCCAAGCCGACGGTTAAGGCTGACACTGTCGTCTAGGGGATTCGAACCAGACATCTTAGCTTTGCCCAGCCGGTTCTCCACCACACGTACTAAGCAGCGGTGGGTTCCTTTTTAAATTATTTATTAGATACATTTTTTTGCTTAATTACACAATAAACATGCTGCTTTATAAAATTTGCCCCAAAAAAAAAAAAGCGAGGCAAGCTTTGAAAACTTCATTCAACTCTCACGTACTTCCTTTACCAGCCCAATTTGATATATTCTCAGTAGGCTTCCATAAAGTCGCTCTCCCCCCTCGTCGCCGTCTAGATTAACAAATTAAGTCTTCCCTTGTTGCCCTGTGAGATGTTACTTCCTATTTGGTCCAGACTCGTGATATTCCAATAGGTAAGCAGTGAGGAAAGGACAGAAAGGCGCAATCCAAAGAGAGATTATTACGTACGGAGTTCAGATCGGAGAACTGTCCGATTTTATTAGTGTGCGTAGAAAAGTACAGTTATTGTTCACCAAATTACTGATGTGTTTTTTACTGTGATTTTGCTGAGCACAGTCACAAAAACTGAGTGTAACTTCGGTTCAAACTCTACACATAATAATCTCTCTAATCCTAATCTCAGCTTCTGCTATATATATATATATATATATATATATATATACATGTTAAGTTGTATATAATTCGATTCTAATCACGTATAAAAAAAGACGTATACATTGAGAAAATATAATTCATGATAATAATATATAAATAAAGAACACTCATAATATTTTTCTAATTTTTTAGTTTTTCCAGAAGAAAAAAATTCTAAGAATCTCACCCAAAAAAAAGAAAAAAATACTTTACATAAAAAAAAAATTCTTTTTTGACGTATGCATCATCCAAGGGTTCAATCCTCCCTTAAAATTGTAGCTTTAGAGAAGATAGATATGTCGAGGGGCATTGAGAATGATCTCAATTTCTCTTTTTTTTTTTTTTTTCCAAATTATTGAACCATTCACTCTCATGATTCTCGGGAAATTGTATAGATTATAATCACAAAAAATAAGGGGCCACAATTTCTAATGAGCATTTGATTGTTAGGCCTAACATTTCCTAAATTATTATAAGGAAATATTTGATTCGAGTTAGCATAATATATTTTATAATAACTAATTTAATTATGAGATTAGAGGTAGCCAAACCTTTTGTGTTAGATTAACACAAATATAATCATCAATCAAAATTAGCTTAAGCATTTGATCAAGTTAGTTTGGGCTATGTTATAAGTTCAATACACTTAGGTCAACATAAGACTTAGCTTAGTGATGTCTAGGTTGTTAGAATTTTAGGGATTAGGAGGGTAGGGATTTTCTTAACAAAGGTTGCATCTTTATTAACTAATTCTGAATTTGGATCATAAGGTGGTGTTCTCCATGTACTAATGCGTCCATGATGGATACTTATTTTTCTTTCATTATTTTTAATGCATGGGTCCTTATATATATTAACAAATTATATCTTAAAATAGGTTTGAATAATTTTTTGAGGATTGAATTGAAGTTCGGACAAACATTGAATGGTGAGACTAATTTTAAAATAAGGGTATCAATAAATGACCTAATCTAGCAATTCATCGAAACACGACTAAAAAAACATGAAAATTATTATTTAGGTTGAATTCAGTTTAGAAATCTTTATAAATTTGATTTTGGAGTCAAATTTAGATTAACCCAATAAATTGAAATTAATTTGAAATAAATTCAATAATTATATGGATTTAAATTAAATGAGTTGGGCACTGATTAAATAAGTTATTTTTAGATTTAACGGACCGTATTTGTGCTAAATGAGTCTTGTTGATCTAAAATGGACTATCTATATAATAAATGAGTCAAATAGGTGAGCTTTGGGTCTAGTCAAGTTCAATTCATATTATTTTTACCTAATAATAAACCAAAGCAGAACCAAATATCAGCGTTCAAAAGAAAAACTATGAATATTATATCTTAATTTTCCCTCCATTATTATTTGAGAAATTGCGAAGGTATATCTTTTTTTAGTGCGCATTTTAACATCTTTTATATATATTAAAATATTTTAAAATACAAATTCACATAATAAATAATTTTGTGCTCTGATTATTTACACGTAAAATCACATAATTAATGCTCAACTTATTCGCACATAATATTTTATTTCCTATAGATTAAAAATTAATAAATACAAATAAACACATTTATTTTCACACACAATAAATAATTTTGAGTTCAAATTATTTACAAATAAAATTACATATATTATCTATACCTAATAAATTCTCCTTCCATTACTATAAATATACCCGCCAAATTCCTTCTTCCTCCAACGAATAGTATCCTAGTAATCCTACTGCTTCAAACACCATGCCAAAATCAGCCAGTCCATTGCTCGCCTTCGTCTTCTTCCTCCATTTTTCCCTTGTAATCTCCTCCTCCCACTCATTCCCTCTCCCTCTCTGGCCTCTCCCCACCCGCATCTCCTTCCCCAACCCCATCTCCATCCCCATCTCTCCCTCGTTCCACATCCTCACCCCCAATCTCCACCCCGGCCGCCACCTCCTCTCCGCCATCAACCGCCACACCCACCTCCTCCTCTCCGAACACTTCATCCCCTTCGTCCCCCCTTCCATTCCCCTCTCCCCCTCCTCCCCCCTCCTCTCCCTCTCCCTCTCCATCTCCCACCCTTCCTCCCCTCTCCTCCCTTCCACCAACGAATCATACACCCTATCCATCTCCTCCACCTCCGGCCTCGCTTTAATCTCCGCCGATACCCCCTGGGGCGCCATCCGCGCCCTCGAAACCCTCTCCCAGCTCGCATGGGGCAACCCTCCCGTCATCGTCGCCGATATCTTCATCGCCGATCAGCCGATTTTTGAGCATCGAGGTTTGATGCTTGATACGTCGAGGAGCTATTTTCCTGTTAGGGATTTGAAGAGATTGATTGGTGCGATGGCGGCGAATAAGATGAATGTCTTTCATTGGCACATCACGGACGCCCAGTCTTTCCCGATCGAGCTGCCTTCGGAGCCGGAGCTGGCGGAGAAAGGAGCCTATGGTCCTGAGATGCGGTACTCGGTGGATGATGTTAGGGATTTGGTGGAGTTTGCTTTGGATCATGGTGTCAGGATCGTCCCTGAAATTGATTCTCCTGGTAATTTTTTTATTTATGATCTATATCAATATTCCTTGCATTTGATTTTTTAAATAATTAGTATTTATAATTTATTATTTAATCGAAAAAATGGCTCTTCTGATCAAATTTTAATCAATATGCATCGTAAAGATATTAAATTAATTTTAAAATAATCTGTTCTATCAGAATTTAGATAAGTAAATTTCATTATTTTGAGACTAAGCATAACGAGACATTTGATAAATTTTATCTCTCATTTTTTCATCTCTTTTAATATCAATTTATCAAAATAATTTAATTATGGTACTAAAACCAAATTATATATATATATATATATATATATATATATAATATATAATATATATATATATATATATATATATATATATATATATATATATATATATATATATATATATATATATATATATATATATATATATATTGCCCTAAAACCAAATTCTTATATTTGTTTTTGTTAATGGCAATTACAAATATAATATTTAAATATTATTGATTTACAAAATAATATAATTCTTTCTTTTTTCAACATTAAATTTTATAATAAAATTCAAAACATAATTTTATTTTTATCAAATTTTAATAATTTAATTATGGCATGTTTAAATATATGAATATGATAATTAAAAATTGCATTAATATTTAATAAATCAATAAATTTTGAATTAAACATAGCTCATCTAAGTCCGTTAATTAGGAGTTTTAGTTATCAATTAAGATTTTGTTTGGAATAATTTTTTTGTTATTTTTTAAAACTATTTTTTAATATAAAAAAATTTTAAATTAAAAATTTTTCTACTAAAAAATTACAATAGAAAGCAGTAAGAAGGTTTGAAGTGGTTTAAATCTTTCAAAAAAGATTTTTATTTTAATTAAACATATAAAATTTTACTAACAATGCCTTTCTCCTTTATAGGCCACGCTGGCTCATGGGCCGGAGCCCATCCCGACATTGTTACTTGTGCCAACATGTTCTGGCTACCCGACGGCCCAGACAACTGGTCCACTCGCCTTGCCTCCGAACCCGGCACCGGCCAACTCAACCCCCTCCACCCCAAAACCTACCGCGTTCTCCGTCACATATTCTCCGACCTCGCCTCCCTCTTCCCTGATCCTTTCATCCACGCCGGCGCCGACGAAATCGCCCCTTCCTGCTGGTCCACCGACCCCACCATCCGCTCCTACCTCGCCGCCGGCAAAACCCTCTCCTCCCTCCTCTCCACCTTCATCAACTCCAGTCACCCCCTCATCACCTCCCTAAATCGGACCGCAATCTACTGGGAAGACGTCCTCCTCAACGCCGAAGTCAATGTCCCCGGTTCCCTCCTCCCCCCTTCCACCACCATCCTCCAAACATGGAACAACGGCCCGAACAACACAAAACTCATCGTTTCCGCCGGATACCGCGCCATTGTCTCGTCCTCGGATTTCTATTACCTCGATTGCGGCCACGGCGACTTCCCTGGCAACGATAGCAGCGGCGGCGTGTCGTGGTGCGGGCCGTTCAAGACTTGGCAGATGATATATGACTACGATATTTTGGAGGGGATTGAGGAGGAAGAGGAGGCGAGGTTGGTGTTGGGAGGGGAGGTGGCGCTGTGGACGGAGCAAGCGGATGGGGAGGTTTTGGATGGGAGGGTTTGGCCAAGAGCGGCGGCGATGGCGGAGGCATTGTGGTCGGGGAATAGGGATGAGACAGGGAGGAAAAGGTATGCGGAGGCGACGGATAGGTTGAATGGATGGAGGGAGAGGATGGTGTGGAGGGGGATTAAGGCGGAGCCGATTCAGCCATTGTGGTGTCGGAAGAATCCGGGGATGTGCAATCTTGTTAAATAGCATTGTAATTGTTGGTTCTGTTTATTAGTGCTGACAAAATAACTTTGAGGCATTCCTTTCACATGAGTGGCAGCAGAAAGTTTTTTTTTTTTTTTTTTTTTTAAACGACATTGGATTTTCTTTGGGGTTATTTGGTTGTATGAAAAAAGGGAATACATTGTAAAATGAAAATTTTAAAATTGCTTGGATGATTTGTAACATAAATGCATGAGATTGCTTTTTTTTTTGTTTGATTTGAAGTAAAATGAATGCAATGTTAAGTGCAAGAAGGTTGTGGCTGGTAATGACTGACGGATTGTTTGGCGAGTGGCTAATGGTTGTCAGGGATGACGGTGGCAATTGCGGCGAGTTTACAATTTATTTGAAAATCGGTCAAATCTGAAAAATTTCAAATATATTGGATGACAAAAATCATGTCAGAATGTATGTTTGATCAAATGCATATAATCAATTAAGCATGTTATACCAATAATGAATGCATGTTATATCAGACTAGATTTTACAGGTGTAACAATCCCAAATCAATTTCTACATGTCTTTATTCTTATCACTTTATATAAAATGCATACATACAAAATTATAGAGTGAAATACCAAGATAATCATATAAAACATTTAGAATGAAATGTCTATAATATATCAAAATTTACACATAAAAAATTTGATAAATCCCATGCACCTCATATATAACAAATTAGGGATTCACTAATGTTTTTTGGCATCACATTTAGGTTTCGTTTGGGATGATTTTCTTATTACTTCTTAAAGTAGTTTTTAGTAACTAAATCCTAAAAATTAAACTAAAAAATTGCTTTAAGAAGCGATAAGAAAGTCATCTCAAAGGAAGCCTTAATCAACTTATTTACTAACAAGTATTAGCCTCCAAAACATTAATGAAATTAATTTGCTCAATCAAACATGCCAACATGATTCATATTGATAGACAACGTGTAATATCAGTGTACTTGATTATAGTATTGCCTTAAAGGACCCTTCATAGGCATTTCCTCGAAAAATTATTACATCCGGTGAAAATACCGAGAAATATCGAGCATAGCAAGTGTACTGAGCGCACTGTACCGAGCACTTTAGTGACGTGGCGTTTTGTTATTGGTTTCCGGATGCATTCGGTAACCTGACGGAATAATTACTCCATTTCCTCGGCCCAAATGCATCTCCACTCAAACTCAGCCTCAGCCTCATCCTCATGTTTCTCTCTCAAGAATGCACTAAAAAACCAATCTATATATCATCATAATGGCATATATGCTCCTTCACTTTTAATTGTTGCTATATATCATCCTCACATCATACTAACCAACGAAATTCATAACACTCATAAAATCGTCGGTAAAATGAATTATCCAACCATCAAACAACACAATATTTTATTGCACAATAGCCATTTATGACTCTTGCAATGCCTCTTGAAGATAATATAATGTTTGTGTTGGAGAAGTAAAAAGAAAGAGCACTATAATTTAAAGTGAAAAAAAAAAAATAGGGAAAAAAATCATGGAGTCACATCACATAAAAAAAATCTACTATAAAAATTGAGAGAATTTGTACACATCTTTCTCTCACATTCTCCTCATCTCTCTTCACTTCACTTTTTGCTCACTCTACACAAAACTTACAAAGAAACACTCATAAACCACCTCAAGGGACGCAAATTTTCAAGTTAAATATGAAAAAAAGAAAGAAAATTGCCCAGCCAAATTTGCAATATTGTGGCGCTGGATTTGGAGCACCGTGATGCTTCACTCTTTATCTTCGGCCTGAGTTGCAGTGTGGGATTTGGAGCTCTGTGGCACTTCGCTCTCTGTCTTCAATTAATCTGAATGTATAGCGCCACAACATTGTATTGTTGTATGAAAAAAATAATAATTTTTAGGGGATAAAGCCCCCGAACCCAAGCAAGAGAGCCCCCTGCAACCTCTCAAAGAGTTCGATTGACAAATTGAGTTCTGGGTCAATAGTACAACTTGATTGATGTACATTAATTAAATTGTGTATTATTAATAATTAATGTTCTGGGTTTTTTATTAGGTCCGATGTCCTGAGGTAGCTCTACGTTTGGACACTAGTAAAATGGTGCCACGTGCTTTTACTCTTTATTGCGCTGCCTGACGACCTGACCCGGATCGGACCCGGGATTGCTATGTATTGGTTGATTTGTGCAAACTGGGGTATTGCTAGGTATTGCTCGATATTGCTCGGCAATAACGAGAAATATCATTATGTGAAGACCAATACCTAGCAATATCGAGCAATACCGAGCGATACCCCGGTTTTGCTAGGTATTTCTCGGTATTGTTCGGTATTGGTCTTCACAGAGCGGTATTTCTCTAGGTCCGGTGTCATGACGTAGCTCTACGTTCGGACGCCAGTAAAATGGTGCCACATGCTCTTACTCTTTATCGCGCGGCCCGATGACCTGACCCGGACCGGACTCGGGGTTGCTATGTATTAGTTGATTTGTGCAGACTGGGGTATTACTAGGTATTGCTCGATATTGCTCGGCAATAACGAGAAATATCATTATGTGAAGACCAACACCTAGCAATACCAAACAATACCGAGCAATACCCCGATTTTGCTAGGTGTTGCTCGGTATTGGTCTTCACAGAGCGGTATTTCTCGTTATTGTCAAGCAATACCTAGCAATACCTAGCAATACGCGAACATAGCAATCCCGGATTTCGGTCCAGGTCGGGTCGTCGGGCCGTGTGGTAAAAAGTAAGAGCACGTGGCGACATGTTATTGGCGTCCGAATGTAGAGCTACGTCAGGACACCAGACCTAATAAAAATTCTAACAATACATGCAATTTTCTTTATTTTTACATGTTTGCATAATGTAGTTAAATAATTTAATTTAATATATCATATTTTAAAAATATTAAATTAATTTAAAATATAAAATAATTTAGTTAATAATAACCAAAAATTTAAATTACTTTGTAGTAGGCATTAACTAATCATACCAAAATGATTTCACAACCCCCAATGGGCTCTTAACTCATGAAAGTAAGAAAAGCAATGTAAAAAACATAAAAAAATTCTCAAAAGTGATGTGGAACTAGACAACTAGTTGAAATTTCTACAATGTATGCATGATGGATTAGTTTCAAGAGGATTTTTTGAAAAGAAATTATATACAATATTCAAATAAATTTGATATATAACATATAAATATAAATTTTATATAAGTGTATAATATAAATTACTAATACTTTATATTAAACTTTTAAATTCAGATGTGAATTAAATTTATATTAAATGTGAATAAAATTAAAAATTAGTTTAAATTTAAAATTATATAAACTATTATTTTTGTTTTTTTGTAATAAATTTATATTTTGCCATTATAATTATACCATTATTATTTCATTTAGAAATTATTTAAATTTAAAATTAAAAGTATGAATTACTTGCATGTATAAATTATATCAAAATATTTAACATAAATTAGTAATAATTTATATTAAATTATACACATATATGTAAATTAAATTTGGATTACTAAAAAATTTAAATATGTAAATTACATTTATATGATTATATCTTTTAGATATTATTTAAATAATTCTAATATTTATTATTTATATAATTTAGTTAAACTTCCATATTATTATGAGTCTAAATTCTTAAAATTATTCAAATTATAATATTATTATATAATTTAGATATTATTTAAATAATTTTAATATCCGCCAAACAATTTTTCTAGTGGATGAGAAAGCTAAGGGCAATATTGGCAAATAAATTATGTGAAGTAAGTGAAGTAACTTTCGCGTTGTATTTATCCATTAGCCATTAATGAGTTGGACTGACCCTTACCCGTTATATTAACCTGTATGGACAACCCTAACAACCAAGAGAACTTCCCGCCTCCCCGCCTCCCCGCCTCCCCGCCTTAAGAAGCCTACTGTACCCATTCATCTTGCTGAGATCCACGAAATTCGCAATGATCGAGGATCTGATCCTTTCTAAGCAACCACCTGCAGCGGATTTGTCTCCGACGCTCCGTCCAGCGCGCAACTCCCACTCGTCACGGTTATACATTCCGGAATCCTACACCACAAAAAAACAGACACAAGGCCCGCCTGGCGAAGCCTCGAATCATCAAGTAAGCCTGGCGGGAAGAGAAAACTTTAATCTGAATCCCGTCTCTCCGAAGAAGCCTTGCTTGCTGAATCTGCCATTGATGGATCCGGAGCAGCAGATGGCGGCCGTTCTTGGATCGCGACCTGGGGCATTTGCGACGCTAATCTCGTACCTCATGTCTTCCGATAATAAGAAGCGAAAGAAGGCTGAATCTCTCTTCAGCCTCTGCCGAGTCCATAACCCCGACGTTGTTGCTCTCAGGCTCACCCATCTCCTCGACTCCTCCTTACCGCAACTTCGAACGATGGCTGCGGTGCTCCTCCGCAGTCATCTAATCTCTCACGGCGGAGGCTGTGACGCTGGGTTATCACGACTTAACGCTATCACCAAGGCGTCCATCAAGTCCCTCCTCCTCGCTGCCGTCCAGCGGGAGGAGTCTAAGTTCCTCACTAAGCAGCTGTGCGATGTCGTCGCTGAGGTTGCGGCTGCTCTTCTCCCGGAGAACGAATGGCCTGAGTTTCTTCCTTTCATGTTCCAGGCCGTCACCTCTGGCTCGCCGCACCTACAAGAATCCTCCCTACTCGTCTTTTCTCGTCTATCGCAGTGTACCAGAGACCCCCTGCTCCCTCATCTCGCCAGCCTCCATTCCGTCTTCCTGAATTCGCTATCTCACCCGATTTCTTCTCCCGATGTACGTATTGCTGCTCTTGGTGCCTCTATCAACCTTGTCCGGTGTCTGCCTTCTGCTGTGGATCGCGATGAGTTCGCGGACCTCCTTCCCGCCATGATGCTAACCCTAACGGAGTTTCTCAACTCAGGAAACGAGGCTGCAGCACAGGAGGCCCTTAAGCTCCTTATAGAGCTTGCTGGCGCTGAGCCCAAGTTTCTCCGCCGTCAGTTGCCACATTTGGTTGGCTCCATGCTCCTGATTGCAGAGGCGGATGCCCTTGACGAGAGCACCCGTCACCTTGCGATTGAGTTTATGATCACTCTTGCTGAGGCAAGGGATGGAGCCCCTGGTATGATGCGAAAGCTTCCGCAGTTTATTGGGAGGCTCTTTGCTGTTCTTATGAAGATGTTACTTGACATCGATGATGAATCAACCTGGCATGCTGCTGAGGAAGATGATGAGGATGCATGGGAGACAGACAACTACAACTTTGGCCAGGAATGTCTGGACCGACTATCAATTGCGATTGGGGGCACGACCATTGTTCCGGTTGCATTTGAGCTGTTTCCTGTTTATCTTGCCTCGCCAGATTGGCAGAAGCACCATGCTGCCCTGATTACTCTGGCCCTGATTGCTGAAGGATGCTCCAAGGTGCATTTTCTTTTTTTACTTGATATACTGGTTGTTTTGGTTCTTTTTAGTTTGATTTAATGATGGTATCAGGAAGACTTATATCTTGAATCTTCATTCTGTTTGGTTTCATGCGTAGGTGTTGATTAAGAACCTGGAACAAGTGGTGACAATGGCCTTGAACTCATTCCAACATCCTCATCCACGTGTAAGATGGGCAGCAATCAATGCTATTAGGCAGCTGTCTACAGATTTGAGTCCAGATTTGCAGGTTCAGTATCACCAGAGGGTGCTCCCAACTTTGGCATCAGCTATGGATGATTTCCAGAACCCACGTGTACAGGCAAGTTTCTTGTAAACGTACTTGTTTGTGGATTGAATATTTTATCTTTCATTACGTGTAGATCATTAGGCTACCATACCAGTCACCTTATTTTTGTCGAATTCTTTTGTCAGCTTAAGCATCTTATGCTTAATTATTATTCCGGCGCAAGTTTCCAAGATAAATTTGTCTTGTCAGTCGATCAGGTTCGAAAATCGATCACATGTAATGAAGGGATATGAAAACATACTTCGTATTTACAAGAGTAAAGTTGATTATAAATAATATAAATAGACAAATAAAATATTTAATATTTTATTTTATTAATAAAGTCCATATAGTAGTGCAATCAAGAAGCGAAACAACAATTAAATGGAAAATGACCGAAAGAAATACTACATAAACAAACTACCCAAATCACCCAAACTCAAAAGAAATATAAATAAAATTAGTGCATAAATTTGACAATACTGTATACTACTAAAAAATATCCTACTATTGTGATGTTGGTTCACCAAATATTCCGATAAAACTAGCTATGAAAGAAATTTATAATGAGTGATTTTGAGAAATCAAAGTCAAACTGTCAATAAATATGGAGTGTAACAGAGAAGGAGAATCTGAATAAATTTATCTCTTACTAACACCCATCCTAAAACACTTCTATCAGGACCAGGTGAGTAGAAAATAACCTATCCAGACTATCCCAACACATCAAAATTTTCAAACCTTAAGAAGATTTTATTTCATATGTCATAACTGGAAGCACATCTAAATGTATCGAATAAAATATAGAGCTTATTAAAATTTCAAATAATATTTACATACTCAAAAGTGTCTGTACAACTGGTATTTTGATCTCTATGTACACCTAAAGCATATATACACAAAAACTTTAGTCAACCTTTCTGTCTAGTGCTCTACTGACTCATTTTACTTTCCTGCAGTATAACCAATGCTAATGAGCTAGAGCTTAATGAAATACACAAACATACTATAAAAAATATGTTTACAATTAATTAAAAATAATCTGGGTGTATAATAAGCACATACAAAATATCAACGTATATTTAACTTTTCACATTTCCTATTTTTTGATTACTTTTTAATAGTTTGATAATTTATATAATGACTATAGGCTTTTATACACTTATAACCCTCTAATTAAAGGTTGGGTTCGCATTTTCAACATTTAGAATTGAAGTTGCTCTCTCATTCAAGGAAGGATCCGAATTCCCAACTTTTAGAAGTGAGAGAGTATAGGGTATCTTCTGTACAACTTCCGTAAGGCTTATTTAGTCATGTCTATCATCTTTACTTATGCAGGTCTATCCGCCATATATGACTTTATTGCATTTAGCCTTTTCATTTACCTTTTATATGCTTCACATTTTCATTACAATCATAAAAAAATCATATTGCAATAAATACTTGATGAAAATGAGTTGTATGAAATACATAATGAAACTGAAAATAATACTATCGCAATCATATAAAAATGCGGTCACAATTATATAAAATGTTACTGTTTCTTATACCACAGTTTGTTTATTTCACCTTGTTATCTAGGCTAGTCGGGTAAATTTGTTCTCTAGGCTAGTCGGGTAAATTTGTTCTCTTACAGTACCCTGACCTCCTTTCCCTCTTATATGCAACCTAAAACATAAATTTCTTCATTTATACATACTTTCAAATAAAATCAAACAGAAAATGTAAACATCTAATAAAATACCTCACTTGTGCTCATCCTCATTCAATACAAACCTCAATTGCGCCCTTCCTCATTCAATCCAAAATTTCCTTTTCACTCCTAAACCTCTTTCCCCTACTTCCCTTCCTTTGTTTTCTGTTTTTCTAATTTAGCAACAACCAACTGAATTTGTTCTCCTTACTACTTTTTTCAGCAACTACAGTAACATTTTAGCACTAGCTGCAACAATCATTTACTGCTTTCAGCAAATACAATACCCTTATTTTCCTTCAGCTTTTCCACTGATTTAGGACTCAAAAGCAGCCTTTATCCCTTATTTTCACTAGATTCAACAATTTTCAACACACAACAATAGTCTTTTGATAGGAAGTACTTAAGTTCGCAAGTAACCCTAAGGGAAATACTTGAGTTCACAAGCAAACCTAACAATAATTGGTGAAAATAGCGAGAAAAACCACTGATTACAGCATAAAATAGCAATGGTACAGCAACATTCTTGAGAGATCTGGAGAAAACTGAGAGGAAAATGAAGAATTCCACTAGCAGATGTAGGAAAACATCAAGCGATACAAGTTTCTTCAATTCGAGAGGAAGAAATAACTTTCCAAATCTCTAGCCAAACCTAGAGCCCAAAGGAACAAACCCTAGCTCTCAAATTTCATTTCAAACTCAAGATGAAACCCTAATTTTAACATCAGCAACTAATTAAAGCCAAAGGAGAAATACAAAATCCCTAAACAGGCTCTCATTCAAATATTTCCCTCCAAAGCAATTATTAATCACAGTGTGGGCCCCATAGGAGAAGCCAACCCCTTCCTTTTCCTTCCTTGGGCCGACGGTTGTAGTATAAAATCGGTCCACTAGAGACCGATTCAATAGGTACAACCCGCCCCTCTTAGGCCAGCCTAACATTACTTCGCGCTCAAAGACTCATCTTGTCCTCAAGATGAAAAGAAGAAAACTGGAGCCTCATTCTCTCATATGGCTCCCAAGTGGCATGGAAATCGAGAAAGTCCCTTCATCTGATAAGCACTTCTTTGTTTCCCTTTTTATCGGATATGAATCCCCCCAGCTCCAGCGGTTATCAGACCACTTCCAAGTCCTCTGTCAATGTAGTTTGCAAATTTGCATAGACTGCATGCTCCCCTAGAGCTATTCTCAACTGTGATACATGGCAAACTGGGTGTATGATGATAATTGTGGGTAACTTCAAACGATATGCCACTGCTCCAATCTTGTCCAAAATCTTATAGGGACCAAAGCACCTCGGATCCAATTTCTCGTTTCTCCTATTGGCAACTGATATCTGCCTGTAGGGCTTTAGTTTCAAGAATACTTTCTCCTCAACCTCAAATTGTATGTCCCTCCTATGTCTATCTGCCTGCTCCTCATGATTTGTTGTGCCCTGGATAGATGTTTATTCAATTCCTCCAACACCTTATGTAAAGTGCTGTTTTTGCTCCAGGATCGTCCAGGACGATCTGGGATCGTCCTGGGACGATCAGTTGAGGATTTGCTCCAGAATGTGTCCAGATTGCTCCAGGTGATTTTCCTGTAGGTATTGGCCGAGCCGATAGGGACATCGTCCAGGCCGATCGGTTCAGTGCATCATTTTGTCCTGAGCATCGCCCTGGGAACCGTCCAAGACGATGGATTTTGTTCAGATCGTCCCAGGACGATATTGCGATCGGCTGGGCCGATCTGTGTATTATAAAGCTGAAATCAGTCGTTTTGAGGAGAGAGAAAAATCAAAATTAACGAAAATATAAGCCGAGGAGAGAGAAAGTCGAGGGCTTTTTGGGAAAAGTTGATTTTTGAGTGACGCAGCTCCGTTTTCGTCCAAAGAGTCTGTTCAGGAAATTGCTGTACGCAAGGTAAGGCACATTCCGCCTTTCTCAATTTTCAGAACCGTCGTGTTTGGCGGTATTTTCTGTCTGGAATTGATTTTTATTCGTGATTTTCGTCCGTATTTTCCGGTTGGTTCAGTTTTTACCGCGTAACTTTCTGTATGTTGTTGACGTGCAGAGTGTGCACATTTTGATTATTTTCTGGAGATTTTTGTCTGGGTAGTTTTGATTCGACGGTGTTTTTCGTCGACTGGATTTTCTGTATATTTTAAAAATTGCTGAGCAGTAAAATTAAAGTCTTGTAATGTTGTTATCTACATCCTGTGCAAATTTGGTATTCTGTGATTTTTCAGGAAAAATTGTGTAAATTCCATATACAGCCGTTGTGCTGCCCGATTTTCATGTGATTTCTGATTTGTCCAGATTTCTTCTGAATTGATATGCTATATGTATATGCTATAAAAAGGGAGATATAAGGGGCCTGGATCCTAAGAGATTCAGTTAGTGTCTGGGAAATCTGAAATGAGCTCAATCTGAAATTCTGAAATCAGTTCTATTCCGGATCCGATGAATTCTGTTCTGGTGCCGTGAGCACAAAGGGAGGCATAAGGGGCCAGAATCTGAGAGATTCTGCCAGTGTCTGTGAAGGAAGGCATAAGGGGCCGGAATCCGTAGAGATTCCGTCAGTGTCAGGGCATTTAGCTATGAATTAAATAATATCTGATATCTGATTTGATATGATTCTGATTTCCGTATCTGTTCTGTAAGCAAATCTGATTCTGATTTCTGTACAATTCTGACACGATTCTGTTCTGTTCCGATATGATCTGAATTTCTGATTTCTGTACGATTCTGATTTTGTTGATTTAATCTGTTCTGATTTGTATTCTGATTTGTTCTGATCCGTACGACTCTGATTCTGATTTGATATGTCCGTATAAGTTCTGATTTGATTATGTTCTGATTCGATATACGATTCTGTTCCGATTTCTGATTGAATTTTGGTCTGATGTGTTTGGTTTTGGATTCTGAAAGTTTTGATTGGAGGTTTGTCGCTTTGCTGAGCTGTTGAGCTCACTCTTATTTTCTGGTGGTTTTCAGGTTCTGGGAAAGGGAAGGAAGTCCAGGACTAGATTTCAGAGTCTGATCTGTAGGTATTGTTTTGTACTTTTGATTTTTGTACAGACATGGCTCTTCTGCTCTGTTTCTTTCTGTCTGAGCCATGGCCTGTAGTTGTAGATGATTGTTTTGAGGAAAAGAAAGAAAAATATAGATGTTTTGTTCCGCTGCATTTGATGTTTCATAGTAGCTCTGTGCGTCTGTTTTTGAGTTGAACTATTTGGAAGAATCAGTTCTGACGCAAATTCCAAAGCCAGATCCTGGTCTGTTTGTTTGTTCCGGTCGGGTCGGGTTGTGACAAGCTTTGGTGGTATCAGAGCATTGGTTTTGGAATTTGGTTGGATTGTACAACAGAGCTATAGGAAGTGATCTGTAGTAAGTCGGTCTGGGGTAGTTTTGGTTTGTTTGGTTTTTTATTATGTTGTTTTTGTGATAGTTTTCCAGATTTTTCTGGATTTCTGTATGGATCAGCCAGACCCAGACATGACTGACGGGCAGAGTGCCAGTCAGGCAGCACCAGTGGGGAGTACAGCCCCAGTGGCCGGTGCTGATACACTGTCTCAGTTTGCTACACTTGTTGCTCAGATGATGAGCGAGACTCAGAGCAGAACTTCTACCGTCAGATCTGATGATATTGATAGATATCTGCAGTTGTTTTTGAGGTTGAAACCTCCGAGGTTTGAGGGCGCTGTTGAGCCCAGAGCAGCCGAGGAGTGGCTGAGGAGATTGGAGAAGACCTTCGACGGAATGCAGTGTCTGTCAGATAGGAAGGTTCCGTTGGCTGTTTTTCTGTTGGATGGAGAGGGGCTGAGCACTGGTGGGAAGGCCAGCAGGCAGCCAGATTTCAGGGCAGATTGAACTCTCTGATTATCTGGGAAGAGTTCACTGAGGTGTTCCGAGATTGATTTGTTCCCCCATCTGCCGTGCAGCAGATGCAGAAGACTTTTCTGAGGCTTGTTCAGGGGAGCAAGACAGTGATGCAGTATGAGGCAGAGTTTACTGCCTTGGCCCGATATGCTCCGCAGCTGGTGAGTACTTCTGTTGAGAGGTGCTATAGATTTCTGAGGGGATTACGAGATATTCTGAGGCAGCCCCTGATACCGTTCCGCATCACTGATTTTTCTGAGCTTGTGGAGCGAGCTCGTTTGATAGAGAATGACCTGATGGCTACTCAGCAGCGGTGGACTGCGAGTAGGAAGAGATTTGGAGGCGAGGCTTCAGGCAGTGATTCCTCTGGGAAGAGGAGATTTGTAGCTGGTTCTGGATCCGGAGTCACCAGATCCGACTCCAGGAGGAGTGGAGGGTCGTCTGGTACTGCTACCAGTACGACGAGTTCTGGATCTGTGAGTGGGGCACCTGTGTGCCAGAGTTGTGGACGCCGACATTTTGGCCAGTGCTATAGGATGACTGGTCAGTGCTTCAGATGTGGTCAGCCAGGACATCGGATTGTAGAGTGTCCACAGGCTGGGTTTGATCGACGTTCTGAGTTCCGATCAGAGGGCTTTGTTAGACCTGTCGGTTCAGCAGCAGGAAGACCGAGGACTATTCCTCCACGCCCTGAGGGATTTTCTGGTAGAGGTGGTGGTTCTAGTTCTGTACCATGGAGACCACCTACTGTTCAGAGGGAGCAGAGTAGTTCTGTTGCTTCAGCTCCAGCTCCAGTTCAGCCACGAGTTTATAGCCTGAGTCAGCAGGAGACTCGTGATGCTCCAGATGTTGTGACAGGTACGATTTACATTTCTGATCAGCCCTGTCGTGTTTTGTTTGACTCTGGAGCTAGTCACTCTTTTCTGTCCGAGCGCTGTTTTGAACTTTTGCGTTTGGAATCAGTTTTGTTGCCGGTTTCTCTTTCCGTGATTTTACCGGCTGGAAGTAATTTGATTGCTCGAAAATTTTGTTTGTGTGAGATTGACATTTCTGGCAAGAAGTGGAAATCGAGTCTGATTCTGTTGCCGATTTCTTCTTATGATGTGATTCTGGGCATGGATTGACTGAGTCTGTATGAGGCTCAGATTGATTGTCTGAAGAAGCAAGTGAGTTTGCTTATGGCTGGAGAGCGATGTGTATTTCAGGGATTACGAGGTGTTCTCTCCAGTCTGATTTCTGTGTTGGAGGTGAACAGAATGTGGAAGAAGGGATGCCCAGTCTTTTTGGCTTCGGTGCGGGATCTGAACTTGAAGGTGGGTTCTGTTTCTGAGATCCCAGTGGTACGGGAGTTTGCTGATATTTTTTCAGAAGAGTTGGTTGGTTTACCTCCGGATAGAGATGTGGAGTTCTCTATTGATATTTTTCCGGGTACAGCTCCGATATCAAAAGCTTCGTACAGGATGGCACCGAAAGAACTTTCTGAGTTGAAAGTTCAACTTCAGGAGTTGGTAGACAGAGGTTTTGTCCGTCCTAGTGTTTCTCCTTGGGGAGCACCTGTACTGTTTGTGAAGAAGAAGGACGGGACACTTCGTATGTGTGTGGATTATAGAGATTTGAACAAAGTCACGATCAAGAACAAGTATCATTTGCCACGGATTGACGACTTGTTTGATCAGCTTTCCGGATCTTCGGTATTTTCGAAGATTGATTTGAGATCTGGATACTATCAGGTGAAGGTAAAGGAAGCTGATGTGGTGAAGACAGCTTTCAGTACTCGGTACGGGCACTACGAGTTCTTAGTTATGCCTTTTGGGGTAACCAATGCGCCTGCGATTTTCATGGATCTGATGAACCGAGTGTTCAGGGAGTTTCTGGATCAGTTTGTGATCGTCTTCATCGACGATATTCTGGTATATTCTGCTTCTGAAGATGATCATGCCAGACATTTGAGGATTGTATTGGAGACTTTGAGGCGGCATCAGCTGTATGCCAAGTTCTCCAAGTGTGAATTCTGGCTGAAGAATATTTCTTTTCTGGGGCATGTGGTTAGCGGAGAAGGTATTTCTGTTGATCCCCAGAAGATTCAGGCGGTTGCTGATTGGCCAAGGCCGACTACGGTATTTGAGGTACGTAGTTTCTTGGGCATGGCCGGGTATTACAGGAAGTTTGTGAAAGGATTTTCACAGATTTCGACGCCCTTGACGAGACTGACTCAAAAGTCAGTACCTTTTGTTTGGACACCGGAGTGTGAAGCTAGTTTTCAGAGATTGAAGGATTGTCTGACTTCGGCTCCAGTGTTAGCACTTCCGTCAGGTACGGAAGGATTCCAGGTGTTTAGTGATGCTTCACTGAAAGGTTTGGGATGTGTGCTGATGCAGAATGGAAGGGTAATTGCTTATGCCTCTAGACAGTTGAAACCACATGAGAAGAATTACCCGACACATGATTTGGAGTTAGCTGCTGTTGTTTTTGCTTTGAAGATTTGACGTCATTACCTGTATGGCGTCAGATGTGAGATTTTTACTGATCATAAGAGCCTGAAGTACATTTTCACTCAGAAGGATCTGAACTTGAGGCAGAGAAGATGACTCGAGTTGATTAAGGATTATGATTTGACTATTCAGTATCAGCCTGGTAAAGCTAATGTGGTAGCGGATGCTCTGAGCATGAAGTCTTCTGGATTATTAGGTTTGCAGCTTACTTTTGATGATTTCCTGATTCGTGATATAGAGCGCTTGCAGTTGGAGGTGATTTCCTCCAGTGATTTGGATTTGACTCAGATGAGCATTAAGTCTTCTTTGGAAGCAAGGATTCAGGAAGCCCAGAAGTCAGATTCTGATTATTCGAAGTTGATTGCTCAGATTGGATCCGGTAAAACTCCTGAACTTCGAATTTCTGATTCTGGTGCTATTTTTTGTAAGAACAGGTTGTGGGTACCTGTGTTTGGAGATTTGAGGCAGGAAATTCTGTACGAATCTCACCATTCAGGCTACACTGTTCATCCAGGCAGTAGTAAGATGTATGCTGATATGAAGCTTTTGTTCTGGTGGCCTGGAATGAAGAAGGATGTAGTTGAGTTTGTGTCGAGATGCGAGGCCTGTCAGTTGGGAAGGCAGAGCATCAGCAACCAGGTGGACTGTTGCAGTCGTTGCCTATCCCTGAGTGGAAGTGGGAGGAGGTAACGATGGACTTTGCGATGGGTTTTCCTCGATCTAGACAAGGGCACGACGCTATTTGGGTGGTTTTAGATCGACTGACGAAGTCCGCTCATTTTCTTCCAATCAGACAGACCGATCCGGTGGATCGTTTGGCACAGATATATGTGAAGGAGATAGTCAGATTGCACGGTGTGCCTCGAGTGATAGTCTCTGATCGAGACGGACGATTTACTTCCAGACTTTGGAAGGGCATTCAGCAAGGCTTGGGTACGAAACTGCATTTTAGTACAACCTTTCATCCTTAGACAGATGGACAGTCTGAGAGGACTATTCAGGTGCTGGAAGATCTGTTGAGGCTTTGTGTTTTTGATTTTGGAGGAAGCTGGGAAGATCATATCCCTTTGATTGAGTTTACTTATAACAACAGTTTTCAGTCCAGTATCAGTATGGCACCGTACGAGGCTCTGTATGGTAGGAAGTGCCGTACTCCTTTGACTCTGACTGAGGTCGGAGATAGACAAGAACTGGGTGCCACTTTCTTGGAAGAAACTGTTAAGAAGATCAGCTTGATTAAAGAAAGATTGAAAGCTGCTCAAGATCGACAGCAGAAGTATTATAATCAGAAGCACAGGTTTGTTGAGTTTCAAGTTGGTGACTTTGTGTATGTCAAAGTCAGCCCGATGAAGGGTGTGAGCAGATTTGGCCAGGTGAGCAAGCTTAG
This sequence comes from Dendrobium officinale, assembly GCA_019514585.1. Classification (NCBI taxonomy): domain Eukaryota; kingdom Viridiplantae; phylum Streptophyta; class Magnoliopsida; order Asparagales; family Orchidaceae; genus Dendrobium; species Dendrobium officinale. The sequence continues at coordinate 38,713,569 of CM033694.1, forward strand.
TCCGAGATATGTAGGACCTTTTGAAATCTTGGAAAGGATTGGAAAATCTGCTTACCGACTGTTGCTTTTTGATTCGATGCCTGACGTGCATAACGTGTTTCACGTATCCACTTTGAGGAAGTGGGTATCAGATTCTGGGAAGAAGTTGTCTGCTGATGAGGTTGAGATTCAGGAGAATCTGACGTACAAGGAAGAGCCAGAGTTGATTTTGGCATACGACGTCCGAAAGCTTCGAAGTAAAGAGATTCCGATGGTTAAAGTCCAGTGGAAGCACCGAACTGCACGGGAAGCGACTTGGGAGAAAGAGTCGGACATGAGACAGTCGTACCCGTACTTGTTTTGACTGAGTTTTGTTTGGACAATGTCGAGGATGACATTTTTTTGAAGTTGGGGAGATTGTAAAGTGCTGTTTTTGCTCCAGGATCGTCCAGGACGATCTAGGATCGTTCTTGGACGATCAGTTGAGGATTTGCTCCAGAACGTGTCCAGATTGCTCCAGGTGATTTTCCTGTAGGTATCGGCCGGGCCGATAGGGACATCGTCCAGGCCGATCGGTTCAGTGCATCATTTCGTCCTGAGCATCGCCCTGGGAACCGTCCAGGACGATGGATTTTGTTCAGATCGTCCCAGGACGATATTGCGATCGGCTGGGCCGATCTGTGTATTATAAAGCTGAAATCAGTCGTTTTGAGGAGAGAGAACAATCAAAATTAACGAAAATATCAGCCGAGGAGAGAGAAAGTCGAGGGCTTTTTGGGAAAAGTTGATTTTCGAGCGACGCGGTATCGTTTTCGTCCGAAGAGACTGTTCAGGAAATTGCTGTACGCAAGGTAAGGCACATTCCGCCTTTCTCAATTTTCAGAACCGTCGTGTTTGGCGGTATTTTCTGTCCGGAATTGATTTTTATTCCTGATTTTCATCCGTATTTTCCGATTGGTTCAGTTTTTACCGCGTAACTTTCTGTATATTGTTGACGTGCAGAGTGTGCACATTTTGATTATTTTCTGGAGATTTTTGTCTGGGTAGTTTTGATTTGACGGTGTTTTTCGTCGACTGGATTTTTTTGTGTAGTTTAAAAATTGCTGAGCAGTAGAATTAAAGTCTTGTAATGTTGTTATCTATATTCTGTGCAAATTTGGTATTCTGTGATTTTTCAGGAAAAAATGTGTAAATTCCGTATACAGCTGTTGTGCTGCCCGATTTTCTGATTCGATATACGATTTGATTCTGTTCTGATTCGATATACGATTCTGTTCCGATTTCTGATTGAATTTTGGTCTAATGTGTTTGGTTTTGGATTCTGGAAGTTTTGATTGGAGGTTTGTCGCTTTGCTGAGCTGTTGAGCTCACTCTTGTTTTCTGGTGGTTTTCAGGTTCTGGGAAAGGGAAGGAACTTCAGGACTAGATTTCAGAGTCTGATCTGTAGGTATTGTTTTGTACTTTTGATTTTTGTACAGACATGGCTCTTCTGCTCTGTTTCTTTCTGTCTGAGCCATGGCTTGTAGTTGTAGATGATTGTTTTGAGGAAAAGAAAGAAAAATATAGATGTTTTGTTCCGCTGCATTTGATGTTTCATAGTAGCTCTGTGCGTCTGTTTTTGAGTTGAACTATTTGGAAGAATCAGTTCTGAAGCAAATTCCAAAGCCAGATCCTGGTCTGTTTGTTCGTTCCGGTCGCGGCCCGGTGCGGGCGGGATCCGTCCCGGTCGGGTCGGGTCGTGACACCTTATCCCTTTCCTCTTAATACTACTCAACTGAATACACTGGTGTGCTCTCCCTCCCAAAATGCACTAAGTGTGGGTGTCTCTTCCATACAATATTTTAAGAGTTATCTGAGATGTACAATGGTATGAAGTATTGTACCAATACTTGACCCATGCTAATCATTTAGTCCACATTCGTGGCTTTTCAGAAATAAAAGACCTCAAATAAGTCTCCAAGTTTTGGTTCACCACCACTATTTGACGGTCTGTCTACGGATGATTGGCTGTGCTTCTCTTAAGAATAGTGTCCTGCAACTTGAACAGCTCCCTCCAAAATAGGTTGAGGAAAATTTTGTCTCGATCAGGCACAATCGACTCAGGAATCCCATGCAGTCGAACCACCTCCCTGATGAATGTTGTTGCTACTGTCATTATGGTGTAGGGATGTCGTACGGGATGAAATGTGTATACTTACTAAGTATGTTAATCACCGTCATGATGGAATCCTTCTGATCGTGGTAGGCCGTCTATGACATTCATGGACACTTCCTCCTACTCTGTTTGGAAGTGCCAAGGGTTGTAGTAGTCATCCTGGAGCCATTGCCATGTATTTGTTTCTCTGGCACATTTCGCACCTCGCCACCATCTCCTCAACATCTTTATACATTTCCTTCCAGTAAAGCTTAGATGCCAGTCTTCTATAGGTCATATGTACTCCTGAATGACCTCCCACTACACTGCCGTGGAACTCCTATAATAAGTGAGGAATATGTATAGAATTTTGCGGCATCACAAACCTCTCTTGTTACAACAACCTCTCCCCCCTCAATATAGTAACTAGAATGGCTACTATTATCTCTCATCAATTCCTCCCTGATCTTTCTCAGCTCTTCATTTTGTATGCTTTCTTCCTTGATGGCCCCCCAATCTACCATCAGTGGTACTTGAAACAGTCAACTCCTGAAGTTCTCCAATACATCTGAATAAGGAATCAACTGTCTTATTTTTCACCCCAAGCCTGTACTTGATCTCAAAATCATAGCCTAACAGCTTGAACAACCATCTATGATGCTCCTCGATCACCTTCCTTTGCTCCAATAGATACTTCAGGCTCCTCTGATCCGTCCGGACAATGAAATGCCTATCCAAAAGGTAAGAGCTCCACTTATGAATAGCCAAGACAATGACCATCAACTCTCTCATACACAGACTTCAATCTAGCCCTAATTGACAGCACTTTACTGAAGTATGCTATAGGTCTATGATTCTGCATCAGCACTACCCTCAATCCATACCCTGGCACATCGGTCTCCATTACACAGAACTAGCTGAAGTCCGAAAGAGCTAAAACTAGGACTGTCATCATGACTTTCTTCAATCTCTCAAAAGCCTGGGTTGCTGCCTCTCCCCACAAAAGTTGTCCTTCTTCAGTTGCTCGGTCAAAGGCCAAGCTATGGTATTGTATCCATTCAAAAATCTCCTATAGTACCCAGTCAGTGTTAGGAAACCCCCCAACTCCCTTATGTTCCTAGGCATAAGCCATTTTTGCATTGCCTTAATTTTTGTTTGATTGGTCACCACTCCCTCCTGGGACACTACATGACCTAAGTATTCCACGCTTGACTGGACGAAGCTACACTTCTTTAGGTTGTCCCTCAGCTGATGCTCCTGTAAAACCTTCAGAACCTCCTTCAAATGCTCTAGATACTCGTCCGTTTTGCTGTACACCAAAATGTCATAAAAAAATACAAGGACAAATTTCTCGAGGTACTGCCGGAATACCCTATTCATCGAAGAATGGACAGTAGCAAGGGCGTTAGTGAGCCCAAATGGCATCACCAAGAACTCGTAGTTCTCCTCGTGCGTTCTGAATGTCGTCTTCTGAATATTCTCGTCTTTCATCTTGATTTGATGGTAGCCCGACTTTAAGCCCATCTTGGAAAATACTACTGCTCCATACAACTTATCTAGTAGTTCATCGATCATCGGGATGAGGAATTTATCCGACATAGTCTCCTTATTCAACGTTCTGTAATCCACACAAAACATTGTCCAGCTCCCATATATCTTTTTGACTAGTAAGACTGGACTAGATAAATGACTCACACTTGGTCTGATGATCCCCGTTTCCAACATCTCCCTAATCAACTTCTCAATCTTATCATTCTGAATTTGAGGGTAACGGTAGGGTTGTAAACTAATCGGTGACACCTTCTCCTTTAAAAGGATTGCATGCTCCTATTCTCTAGCTGGTGGTAAACCTTGAGGTGACTGGAACACCTCACTGAACTGCTGTATGAGTGGTTATACTGCAAGTGGAATATCTCCCTCTTCCCTCTACATTGACCCTCTCCAAGCACTGTAATTCCACCAAATATTCACCTCCCACCTCCTGTATGATTATGATTATGGATTTGAGAGATACTCTAGCCCTAGACAGCCCTGCATCGCCCTGGATCACCATTCTCCTTCCCCCTACCACCAGTTCCATCCTAAGTGCTAACCAATTTACCTTGGTCTCCCCCATTGTTTGCAGTCATTTCATCTCCAGGATGACATTCGTACTCCCCAACTCCAAGAGAAGAAAATCCTCCCTCATTTGTATTCCTGAATAGTCAATACCATTCTCATACAAACTCCTCTACCCATTCCTACCTTTCCTGTGCCCACTATCACCCCGTAGCCTCCTGTATCCGCTAATTTCACCCCCAGTAGATCAAAAATCTGGGTGGAGATGAAATTGTGGGTTGCCCCATTATCTATCAACACTACCACCTCTCTATCCGCCATCTCACCCTTTACCTTCATAGCATGATTTGGGGTGAATCCCACTACTGAGTTTAGGGAGACTTTTGCCAAATCCAGATGCAACTTTTCCTTTTCCTCCATCTCTAACCCGCTTCCACCTCCCTCTTTAGCTTCCTCATCATCGCAGGCAGTGAGAACCTGAAGAGTTCGGTCATTATACCTATGCCCCGACATGTACTTCTCATGACATCTAAAACACAATCCCTTCACCCCTTTCTCTTGTATCTCCTTCTCTGTCAGCATTTTTAATCTTCCTCCATCTCCTCTCTTCCAACTCTCTCCTTGGGCACTTCCTTTAGACTCTCTAGTGCTAGCCCCTTTTTGGGAGCTAAGAAAATGTTGGTCATCCTGTATGACCCCCCAAACGTTGCTCCCCCTAGCCCCTCTATCCAACTGCTTCTGATCCTCCACCAACAGGGCTAACTCTATGGTCTCCCCCATATTTCTTGGCCTCATCACTCTAACCGCTGCCCGTATCTCCGATTTTGGCCCTTTCATAAAGTTTCCCTCCAGCACTGTCTCAGAGAGCTAGTCTAATCTACTGGCCAAGTTCTCGAACCTATCATGGTAATCTACTACGGCCCCCTTCTGTATCAAAGCAAAGAATTGCTCATAGAAGTCTCCTCCCCTACTAGTTAGGAAATGTTCTAGTAAGCACTCTTTGAACTCCCTCCAACTCCTAATGGGTTGCCTCATGTCACTCCATTGGTACTATGCCAGTGCCTTCCCCTCCAAACATAGTTCTGTTGTCGTCAGGTTCTCTTCATCCTTCAACCCATTGATGGAGAAATATCGTTCCACCTTGTAGATCCATCCATGACCATCCTCGCCCTCAAAGATGAGCATCTTTAGCTTCCTCACCTTCGGGTCACCCCCGTTGCCCTTAATCCTCCATATCCTCTGATTCCACGAAGAGGAGGTGCTCCCCAGTTGTCACAATCTCCCTCCGGTGATCATACCCAACCCCTTCATCAAATTTCTCTCTTCTTCTTTCAAATTCAGCACCTCTGCGGTGGAATTCCTCCCTTCTCCCTACAAAATCAGCAGCTCTTCTTTCAAAATCGGTTCTCATCTCCTCCTTAAAAAGTGGTTCTATAGGAGGCATTCCATCTTCACCCTCCAAGATCTCCAATTTCGGAGTTTTGTTTCCCCTAAATATATTAGGGTTTCCAACTCTTCCATTGTCGTCGATGTTTTCTCTTGCTTCCAATGTCGCCAGATTAGTCTTCACTTATTGTAATTTCTTCAGCATCTCTTCCATCACGACGAACTTCCCTTCCAACATTTCATTATTGGATGAAATCTGATTTTGAAAATCAGAAAATTTTCCCTACAAATCTGATTTTAATTGCTCAATTTATCCTTCCAAAACTTAATCAATAATTGAAATAACATAATTATGTCATTTTAAAATATGTTTAAAATTTAAAACTTTAGCTAAGAAAACGAGCAATTAAATATATTTACAATTCAAATTGATGAGCCTAATGGTTAATTTAAAACTTTAATTAACAAAATCTAAATTTTAATTAAAATTCCATCTAATTAATTGACCTAATTTTTTCCTTAAAAAAATTAACCTAATTAATTAATTTAAAATTAAATAAATGCATTAAATAAGAATATAACAATGTTTATACTATCCAACCTAAGTACAAGCTACTAGCTCTCAAACCAAACAGCTTTCTAAAGTCTAAACAAACAAAACTCTCCAAACTCTAAAAAAATACTCTCAAAGCTCTCTAGCTCCTGCAACTGCTCCAGGGTGGTACCTGCAAGTAAGCAAGTAAAGTATTAGCATAATATAGTAAAATAAGCTAGCGTTAGGAAAGATAGAGGTAGACCTAAAAAGACTTGATTAGAAAATATTTAGGAATGACATTTCTTTATTAGATTTAAACGAGAATTTGACTTTTAATATGACACAATGGAGAAAAAAGATTGATGTAGCCGACCCCATGTAGTGAGATAAAGGCTTGATGTTGTTGTTGTTGTAAGCTAGCGTTAGGAAAGAAAAGTAGGTCCTGAACAAACAATAGGGCTAAAGTAGAATGAAAAACTACCGGGGTAAATGAAAACTACAAACACTATTACGAGCGCAAAACAACAAGTACACTACTAAAAGCTAGAGTAGAAAAATAACTGATGGCTAGTAAGTGTCAAAGCAACAATAACTGCATGCTAGTTAAGTGTCAAAACAACATTAACTGCAAGCTAGTAAGTGTCAAATTAGTGAATAAAACTACAAACCAGTGTACCTACGGTACCAATGTACCAACAAATAATATGGGACACTTTTAATAAAAGCCAGAAGTCCCATCTCAGTTAGGGTGTTGAGGAAAACTTTCTCAAAACAAATAATGCATTCCTGATAACGGGGCAACCTCTAATAGATGCCATAAGACTCGATACACGGGCTACTTCCAGGTGAAGTAGTAAGGCTCGCTACTCAGGCTACTTTCAATAAAAGCCGTAAGTCCCGACCCAAATCCAATTATACAGGAAACTCCTAAACGGGGCCATACTAAACTATAGGCAAATCCTAAATGGGGTCGTCAGACCTAATATAAACCTAAACTACGGGCAACTCCTGAGCAGAGCCGCAAGTCCCAACTCAAACTAAATTAAAATCCATATCTATCCATTTCAGTTTACTCGAGTTCCCTGAGAGGAGGAAATTCATGACTGTTAATCCAATTCCATGGACATTACAATCAATGGTTGTCAGAGTTGATAGACTGAAACCCACAGTATACCCTGGACGATAAAACCATGGGATCTTCATTGGATGTACCTTCATCATCCATAACTAAGATTAAAAGTACTTGCACACTTCTACACTTCTTGCACAACTAAATATATTTTCATCCTTAATCGAGAGTGCTCTTCTATGCATTAGAATGGATAGTTAACTATGAGGGCTTACACTCATAGGAAGTAGAACATTAAAATTAAATGAACTCTGATGCTGATCATTAGGGGAAATTCTAGTTAAATTAAAAATCCAATCTATCTCGGGAAAAATGAGACCTAACAGCATGCGAGGGTGAACAAATTTCTAGCGGCTCCGCTTGGGATCGTTTCTCTCTTCACTTTCGGTTGAAATATATCTAAAAAGATATATAGATGTTTATTTGTTCATGTTTATATTTTGTTGTGCAATTTTTTTATTAAAAAGCTATTTTAAAAAGCAATAAAAAATCATTTCAAATGAAACCTAAGTTTAAAATCTACATTCTAGCAATTTTGGCAAATACTGGATGAATTTAACTTTCACCTTTCATAATATAAAAAGTGAGTTATATTTTTTGACTTTCACTTTTAGTTTTGCAGAACTTAGCACTAGGAAAAAACATTTGAAGGATGGGTTTTCACTTATAATGTGGGAACTCTCCTTAGCACAAACATTCACAAGAACTGATTTTTTAGCGAGTGAGTTTATCCAAAGCTTCATGTATCACTGTAGCCCACTTTTATAAAACTCATCGTCATAACTGAGTTTGAATCCACTCCTTGCATCAAGCCCTCCATTGGTGAGTAAGTTATGTGGTAGCTAATCCGTTCTTCAATTTTTTGCTTAATGTTTGTGGGCTCCAAAAATTCGGCCCCGACCTCCGCCCGCTTTGCGCTTCTTTTCGCGGGGTGGGGGGGGGGGAGTTTTAACGAAATTAAGTTCGGGATAAATTATAGGAAGGTAAATGAGTTTAGATAAGACACTACCCAGAGATTTTGTCCTCATTTGGTGAGAACTTTATGATATCAGTTCTGGTTTCCTATAGGCGCAAGCCCCTATAGTTAATTACCCCTCTCGATAATGAGAGAGAACTTTCGATTAAGGCTAGTCGTCAATCAGATATGTAGAGATACGCGTTATTTGGTATATAGTAGCAGCATGAGTTTGAGAATTAGAAGTTTGAAGGTTTTATATTTAAAATTAGAAATTTCATCATCGTACACTTAAAGCGTTGTTGGGGGAATGGATGATAGACCCGATCAAGATCCCATGGTTCCGTCGTCCCGGGCCATCGTGGTCCTTGGTCTACTTGTCAGAGGAGGTAGTCGACCCAACCTGACAAAAGGATCCTTGTCGGCAGCCTTGGGTTGCTTTGTCCAAGAGGACCTTATAGACCTGGGGTGAGTATTTGTCTAAGGGGACAAATTTGAATCTACCTTAGCTAACAGAGGACTTTGTGCCTTATCGATCATATCCTATTGATTCATATCTCAAGGATTTGATGCCATTAAAGAGCGTATTGGCTCTGGCCAAAACCGCTATCTCGTGATACCATTTGACGGCAAAACCACTCGATTCAGAGGGCCCCGGGTCATAACTGTTTATCCTACGGTGCTATTTGGCGGCAAAATCGCCGGTCAGAGGATCATGTATCACATTCTTACTAGCAAGAGATTGTTTGAGAATGGATCTCAGTAGTATTTTCGGCTAGACATTAGCTATATGCAAGCTGAAGTAAATTTTAATTTGTCTATCTCGACAAACTATTGCAAAGGGTGGATGAATTTTGTTTTAAGTACTTAGATGGATTATTTCAATTTCAAACATCGAGATTGGAACTCTATTGAATTTTTTAGGGCATTTTGGTGGAGTTTGGAAGATATTTGAAATATTTGAAATTAACCCTTCTGGTTGAGATTTACATTCAATGCGGTCATCATTGGGGTATATGTGGTCATTTGAAAATACTTGGGAGTTTTGAATTTGGAGGATGTTTGAGTTGACATTTGTGATGTGTTTGTGAACCCCTCCGGTTGAGATCTACGTTCAACACGGCCATCATCGGGGTGACTTTGAGGTCACTTCCATTTATGGATTGAACATTGTCGACTCTGTTGAGCTGTCAACAGAGGATCGGGTTTCGTAGGCTTTGAATTTTCATTAGTGAATTTTTTTGTTGAAGGCCTAATATGAATGTATTAAAACAAATATCTCGGTCGATATCGTGATAGTATATTTATTTGATGGCTCGAACCCTGTTGACTCATATTGAGCCGCATAGAAGGATCGGGTTTGAACTTAAACTCACTTGTTGACCTGCGCAACATCTCTTGATGTCACGTGTGTTTCTACAACACGCTCGTCGGGGACCATGAGGGTGGTTTTATATATCGCTTTTTGTGTACCTATATGTATACAAATTACGGTGTATGTGCGGGGGGGGGGGATTTGAACATTTGACGAGTCTTCTACAGCGGCTCGTAGGAACTCATATTTGTCGCAGCCCTTTTGTATTTACCCATTTCGTACAGGTAGACTGTTGTGCACTATTTGATTTTTGCAGGTGGATTGTAGTGCACTAACGAATCTCCTGTTATGGCTCGTAGGAGCTTGTGCTTGTTGAAGGTATTCTTTATTTGATCGAGGGTAGCACTCTGAGGGCATGATGGGCCCCTTACGGCAGTTCGTAAGTATTTGCATTTGCTGCATGTTGTTCCTCATTTACTTGCAATAGACTGACATATTTGTTGATTATTGAACAGTAGTTGATTGCGGGAGTGTTGTAACACTCATAACTCACCGTTAATTGACACTTATAAGCATGTCGATATGTATATAACAAGTCTTTTATTGTTGTTAATAGGTATTTGCATTCGTCACCTTTACACATGTGATAGATCATCTACTATCGCTTGCAGGTATTTCTTTTGTTTTACTTTAACATGCAAGCAAGTGGCCATATGCATGGGGAGTCTTCTATCATTGTCTGCAAGCAATGTATGTGTTCTTTGCAACAAACCAATATCGCTTGCAAATTAATATCATAAGGATAATATGATGTTTATCGCATGCTTGACATGAATATTGTGCATCAACTATCGCTTTCCATAAGTGGTTCATAAAGTGCGCCAAGGATTTTATAGGATTGCGCATAGTCAAATGATGCTGATCACATGCAAATTGTATTTGCTTAAAGTCTGTTCAACATGTCTTATTCATCAATTCATTATGCTCACTGTGCATTGGTTTCCTTTATTGATGTAATTTCTAGATGTTGAATCATTGCACTAGTTGTGCGTCTTTCTTGGAAATGATTTGTAGCTTGTATAATGAACTTGCATCATTTATACTTATTTCCATTTGACCGCATATCTTTTTCAATTTTCATTACTTGGGAATTTTCATTTTCTTGTATGTTGAATTGTTGTTGATGATGGAGACGCCACTACATTCATCCATATATCTTTTAGGCCTCATTCATGAATATCCCCCATTGTGACTATCCTTACTTATTAAGTTCATATTACTTACTACTAGTGAGTGAGATGCAAGGATCTCCTAAAGTAGCTCGTAGGCATTGATATTTATCGACATTCTCCTGAATCTCATTTGTAAGCAGTATGTTAGACTTATGACAGGTCTTCCTATAATTGTTCATAGGGATTTGCATTCGCTGTAGTCATTTGATATTTTGCTTGTGGTCAATACATTGGGTGTACAACGGGTCTTCTTCAGTAGACCGTAAATGCTCACATTCGTTGTACTCATATAAAATTTTGTACGTAGATGACATTTTGCATACATAACGGGTCTCCTACAATCCCGTAGACATTTGCATTTATTGCTTGTTTTGCCTTATATGTTTGAGTTCATCACATGTCACCTACCAAATTCTTCTGCTCGTAGGCGACACACTTTTCAATGATTTGACATAATGTGCATGCTTTAATTAGGGGTCGTACAACCCGTGACACATTATAGTGTGCTATTTGTTTCTTTTTTGAAGATATATGTTTACTGGATGTACGAGCCGCCTAACTTTAATAGCTGGCGTGCACGCTATTTAGAACACCCGTGAATTGCAATGTGACGGACGACTCTCATTTTATTATGAAGCATTTGATCAGAATAATTACTGGGGATGTGTGGGGATTCCTACGTGTTTATAATTAACATAAACGCATTTTGTAGGAAAGATACATTTTTTTACTTTTACTTTTACCCCCCTCCCTTTTTAAGATAACTACCAATCGTATTCAGGTGTATTTAAGCTCGTATTTCACATGCTGGTGAATACTCGAGGCATCCAAAGCTAGAGCTTCAAAATGACATCTTAGGATTCTAAGCCGATGGGGTCCGCAGGTGTACCTTCTTTGTCTTTTAGCAAGGGGATCCTAAGTTGGCGAGCCCCGCGAATAATTTGAATTCAATGTAATAAATAGGAGGGGAGGCTTAGCTCATTTCTTCACATTCCATTTATGCAAAGGGTTTTGGCGGGGGACTTAGGTGTGTGCAAGTCAGGAGTTAGGAGAAAGAGGCTTGATTTCTACCTATTCGTGAACAACTAATTTTCCTAAATGTTCATTGTATGTTGCATTTTGCTATGATTTGAAATTTTCTTTTATATTAGTTTTCCAGTGTCGGGTACCTAGGGTGTCGTGTATTTTATTTTTTGGTTAACTTAGAAACCTAAGGTGAATTTTAATCTTTTTGAAATTTTCTAAGTCATGGGTTCTATTGAAAATTTTGATAGCACCTCGGCGTCGTCCCCGCATAGGGGGCTGCATCGGGGAGTGTAAAGCCTTCCCGTCTACCAAGAAAGACAGTCATGGTAGTTGTCAAATGACATCGCGACTGCAGTCTCGTTCCCCGCTCGCTAACAGCGGTCACGGAGTCTTCAAGTACCTGTTTAAAACACATTTCCCTGCTTGTTAAGAAAAGCAATAACAGATACTTAACTTTCATTTCATACATAATAAATTTTCCCGCTCGCTAATAAAAGCGATCATGGGTACTTATGTTTCATGCATACGAATTTCCACACTCGCTAACAAAAGCGGTCACGAGTATTTATATTTCCTCGCTCACTAACAAAAGCGGTTACGAGTATTTATTTCATGCATTGAAATTTAAAATGCTAATGTCGAATTTATACCTTGGGTGTACGACAATCGAGGCAACGACGGCGAATGGCGGCTACGAAGGGAAACTTGCGATGCACAATATAATATTTTTTTGTTTTTTATGCCATTTAATTAATCATATATGTTTTTTTTAATTTAAAGCAAAGACTAGAGAGAGAAAAAGAGATAGTGAGCTCTCTTTCTAGAGAGAGAAAGAGAGGGAAAGGAGTTTTTTGGTGGAGGAGGCTTAGGGTGTGTAGGAGAGTGGCGGAGTGAAGTTAGAGAGAGAAAATTCCTCTCTCTCCAACTTTAGAGAGAGAAAGAGAGAAGGGAAATTTTTTTCTCTCACTAGGAGGAGAATTATGTGGAAACAATGGTGAAGGGAGATGCTTGGGATGGAGAGGGAGTCATGTATGAAGGAATTTCTCTCTCATTCTAGAGAGATAAAATTTTCTCTCTCTAGGTTAGAGAGAGAAAATGTAGGATGATGGGGATTTTTGGTTGGAAGTGTGTAGGAGTGTTTTTTATGAAGGAAGGTTAGTGATATGAGGGATGGATGTGGAGGAATAAAAAAAATTAGGGTTAGGGTTAAGGTATGTTTGAAGAAAGAAAGGTTGGAGAAAGAAGAAAATGATGAAGGATAGGAAGGAGAACAAAGGAGAGGAGGAAAATGGAAGAAAATGAGGGAGGAAATGGAAGGAGGAAGAATGAAAAAGAAAAATGAAGAATAAGATGAAAGAAGGAAGAAGAAGAATGGAGGAAGAAGGAGAAGCAGAAGGAGAAGGAGAAGAAATTTTTCCTTGCTGGGAGGGAGGAGGGAGGCCGGCAGCTTGGCGTGAGAAGAATTGCAAGAGAGGGAGAGGGAGAGGGAGTTCGGATGGGTGGCGGCTCCTTGTCGTGATTTGGCATGAAAAATGAGAATGGGGTTCGGTTGCGGAGAATATGAGGGAATGAGGATTAAGTGAGGGGTATTTTAGGTATTTTTTATTTAAAAAAATTATTTAAGAAAAAAATCTTTCTCTAATTTTTTTAATTATATTGCATAAAATATAAAAAAAAATTAATCATGCATCGTGTTGGTCTCCATGTTGTCGCTCGTACACGTCGTTGCCTCGATTTGCGCGCGAAATTTAAATTTTTCTCCGATCGACGAACCCCATCAATATCGGTGTCGATCTTAGCTATTTCCTATGCTTCGGACGCATCGGCGCTATCCGTTTTCCGAACGGAGGCTATTCGGCGATTTTGGGTTTTCAATCGACACGCGTCGGGTGAGTTTTTGCGCGATTTCAAGCTCTTTCACTTTTCAAATTCACATTGCGCAGTCGACTCGACCCCGACACTAGTATTAGGGTCAACAATGTTGCAGCCCTCAATCACTACAGTCCTGAACTTTTACTTGTTTCATGGAACTGCTTGACATTATTCTCCAAAGTTCAGGTTAGAAATGACCAGTGCCCAAACCCAAGCTCAATTTGCACTCTAACTAGAATTCGTTATGGTGCATTGAAAAAAAGAACTACAAAACTTTCTTTTCATCAGGCGTTCTTGATTTATTTATTTCTAATTCAAAGAATCCAGGTATTTATATTCTCTTTCCTTGTTCTAACATTCATTTAATTTATCATCATGTATTTTTCTCTATCTGATAGTGTTTACTGGAATTATTATGCTATTTGTTTTGGCCACTTCCTCGTGATGAATGAGAATAAACAATATTATCGTCTATGAAAGTAAATAGATTATTATCGCTGGTCTATTTCCATTTTTTGGGTGCAGATTTCTCGTTTTTTTATTTGCATTCTATCAATTGATAAATGTTTAAAAAGGGTTGGCAGCCTGTTTGTGGTAGATGCAGTGAATGAAATACTTCTTTTCCAACTCAGTGTATCATTGTTCTGAAGTAGTGCTAATTTATCTAATTTATTATCTCCTATAATGCTCATCTGTATTTTGGCGCTTTCTGACCTTGGAGATTGCAAGTATCACTGTCCTGGGATTTGAAAATGACAGATGCGTTTGAATATAAACTACTAGTTTTCTATTGATCTGATTTTATACGCTTTGATTGCTTAAATTCCCACATTGCTATTTTATTTTCTAGTATATTTTTATTCCATGCTTATAATTTAAATCATCTTCTTCATCAGTTCATCTGAATTATTTTCTCTTTGTTCAAATCTCCTGAAGCAATAGTGATAGTATTTCTTTGTTCAAAGCTTCTTCATCAGGTTATAATTCTCTTATTAGCCACACTATTTCAATTGGTTTTGCCGATCCCATATAGTTTAGATAAGACTAATGATGGCTAGTTATTACGATGGTGATTATGATTTGTTCTATTGAACTTCTAGGCACATGCTGCTTCAGTAATCCTCAATTTCACTGAAAACTGCGCACCAGGTATCTTGACTCATTATTTGGATGGCTTTGTTAGCAAACTGTTGGTATTGCTTCAGGTACAGCTTCTATAAAATTTCAGTTTTTTTTCTTTCTGTGATTTCTCTTATGGTTTAATCTTTTTAATCGCGTACATGATATTAGTTTGAATGCATAAAAATTTCAAACAGAATAAGAAACCGATCGTGCAAGGAGCAGCTTTGATTGCTTTAGCATCACTTGCGGATTCTTCACGGGTGCAGACTTATTATTATGCAATAGTCTATTTGGTACATAATCTTTTTCATGCGTTAGGACTCAACCTTATCTCATGCAGGAGCAATTCCAAAATTACTATGATGCTGTAATGCCTTGTTTGAAAACTATTTTACTAAATGCAACGGTTAAGTCAAATCGCATGCTACTTGCCAAGTCCATGGAATGCATCAGTTTGGTTGGCATGGTTGTGGGCAAGGATAAGTTCAGGGATGATGCTAAACAAGTAAGAATCAAGCACAAATACGTTTGCTTCTTTAAATCCTGGATTATTTAGACGAATCTAATGCTTTAGATTAACCATTTTTTATTCCCTTACGAAAGATTTGGAAAGCCCATATTTGTATCTACAATTGATGTCGTAATTAGCATATTTTCCAGACTGGGACTAGTTAGATCCTTTAGTTTTGTTGGTTCTATGTGTTTTCTTTCGTTATTTGCTTTTACCTTCTCTTAAAATTCTCTCTGGCTAAATTGTAACATTTTTTACAGCAAACTAATTGTGCTTTTTTGTCATTCAAAGACATAAAAATCTTACCTCTTCTTTGTCTTAGGTGATGGAAGTGCTGATGTCATTACAAGGATCTCAAATAGAGATTGATGATCCGATAGCTAGCTATATGTTGCAAGTATGCTAGTGCTTCAAAGTTGTAAACCGTTGCATGGTTTCTATTTTTGCCTTCTAAAAATACTTTGTAAAACATGTTATAGGCTTGGACACGACTCTGCCAGTGCTTAGGACAAGATTTTCTACCATATATGAATTTTGTCATGCCCCCTTTACTTCAGTCTGCTCAACTCGAACCAGATGTGACCATAACATCTGCAGATTCTGAATACATGGATAATTCGAATGAGGACAGGTTTCTGTTAAATAGCGAATATTCATACTATAATGCTTATAAACTTAAGACAGCATGATATCATGTCAATGCCATGTGTTTTAGTTTTAACTTTTGATATTCCTATAACTTATGACTTTTGATAGAAAGAATTCCAGTACTGGTCTCTGGCAGTATACTATGACTAATTCTATTATTAGGTTACTGAAGAATTACTCTTTATCACATAAATATGTATGCTTGTGTGTGTATCTATAAACACTAAAATTTGCATGTCAGGCTGAATGAATTTAACTTTGCATAAAAAGATCTCATGTAAGCCTGATCTGAAACTTCGGTAAATTTTGGTATTATACTCTCTTTTTCCATCTTTTGGCCTTTTCTTTTAACCTGTGTTCACAAAGATGGGTTCTCTCAATTTTTTCCCAGCCTTAGTCCATGATGTCTTTTATTGTTTTCTAACCTTTTCCATTTTTTTAGGATTGTTCTTTTTTTTTTTCTTATATAATTTGCTTCATTAATATTTATTGGTTTAGAGAAAGCATATGATGAAGTTCCAAGAAAAGTGCTATGGAGAGTTCTAGAAAAGAAAGGAGTTAATAATGCTTATATTCAAGTCATTAAGGTTATGTATGCAGAAGCTATTACTTGTGTTTGACAAGGTGGTTCGACCAAGTATTTTCCTATTTCAGTTGGATTACATCAAGGATCAGCCTTAAGCCCATATCTTTTTGTTTTAGTCATGAATGTTCTTACTAGACATTTGCAAGGGGTTGTACCATAGTGTATGCTTTTTGCTAATAATATTCTTCTTGCTGATAAGACTAGAGAGGGAGTTGAACGTAAACTTGAATTATGAAGGTCTACTTAGAGTCTAAAGGTTTTTGTTTGACTAGATCTAAAATTGAATATATGGAGTGTAATTTTAGTTGTAATAGATCAAGTGGGGGGATTGTGACTTTGGGCAATCAAGTCATTAATAAGAGTACATATTTTAGACATCTTGGGTCTATTGTTCAGAACGATGGCGTAATAGATGGAGATATTATTAGTAGAATTCAAATTAGATGGTTGAAGTGGAGGAATGCATCAGGCTTGTTGTGTGATAGAAAAGTCCCTCTCAAATTTAAGGAAAGTTTCTATAAGATGGTGGTGAGACTTGCAATGCTTTATGTTGCAAAATGTTGGCCATTAAAAGAGAAGTATAATATTAAGGTTAAGTGTTGCAGAGATGAGGATGCTCAGGTGGATTAGTGGTTTTACTCTTAGAGACAGAATACGAAATGAGCATATACGTGAAAAGGTTGGAGCAACTCCAATGAAAGATAAGATTAAAGAGAGTCACCTTAGATGGTTTGGTCACATAAAACGAAGGCCTTTCGATGACCTGATTAGGAGAGTATATGTATTAGATTTGGCTTATGTTAAGAAATATAGAGGTAGAACTAAAAAGACTTGGTTAGAATATATTAGAAATGACCTTTCTTTATTAGATTTAAATAAGAATTTGATTCTTAATAGCACACAAAGGAGAAAAAGATTCATGTAGCAGACCCCACATAGTAGGATAAATGCTTGATGTTTTTTTTGTTGTTGTTGTATATAATTTGCTTCATTAGTCATGATTCTTGCATTGAAGTTGTGCTTTTAATGCAGAGTTGAGATTGCCAATTTCGGGGATAAAAGGATTCGCATTAGGACTCGTGTATTAGAGGAGAAAGCCACAGCTTGTAGCATGCTTTGTTGTTATGCCGATGAGCTCAAGGAGAATTTCTACCCATGGATTGATCAGGTTGGCGATCACATTTTGATCATTATACTTTAGTCGTTTTGTTTATTTCAATTGGAACCATTTGCTTTCTTAACTTTAGTGACATCTTGTTGTTTTAGGTTGCTCCTACTCTGGTTCCTTTACTGAAATTTTATTTCGATGAAGAGGTTAGAAGGGCAGCTGTTTCCGGTACTTCTACATGCTTTATTTTATTTTGTCTATTTTCAATTTGAAATTATTTTTGGACGTCATCAATGGTGGTGGTTCTTCTTGCTGTAGCAATGCCTGAACTACTGAGGTCAGCAAAGTTAGCAGTTGAGAAGGGACTAGCTCAGGGGCGTGATGAGTCTTATGTGAAGCAACTATTTGATTACATAGTCTCAGCCTTAGTTGAAGCTCTTCATAAGGTCAATCTATTTCTTTATATTCTTGTTCAATATCGTTTTTCTTTAATATCCAATTTTTTCCCTTCATGCAATCATTCTGTACTTTGGATGCCGGTGTTTTTCACAGGAACCTGAAATAGAAATTTGTTCAAGCATGTTGGATTCCTTAAATCAATGTATGCAGGTTTGTCTTTTAGCCTCAAAGAGCCATTCCTCCTTATTTTTTACAATTTAAGTTACTAATTCAGTTGGACAATGTGCAAGGGTATTTTGATAAACATACCTTGTATTTCAAGGCTGGATTACATGATTTCATAATTTATGCTTAGGGATTTTTACATACATACCACCTAAAACTATTAAAAATACATATTTAACTCATAAACTTCTATATTTACTAATATACCACCTAAAATCCCCATTTTCTTCCATTCTACCACTCCATTGAAGCGATGAGATACTTGTATTCAATGTGAAAGGATGTCATTGGCGGGGAAGACAGTCGCTGATAGTGATTTTTGACGGAAGGTTTAAACGGAATGTTAGAATTGATTAAAATTCTATTTTCACAGAACCAATGGCAGCTGCTCCAATCCAGTAGGATGAGATCTTGTTTTGCTTCACAAATAATCAATTAAACATAGAACCTTGGTATTATGGCAGAAAGGAGGTCTTGGCTCTCAATGTTGGCGAAGTCTTGAGCTCCCCAATGATTCATCGTAAATCATCTCACCTCAAACTTGGGAATCCACCCTATTTTCAGGCTGTAACTAATTTCTCAAAAAACCAAAAACTCACTCCTTCCAAGTAAGCAAGGGGTATTTATAGAAACCAACAAGACAAAATAAACAAATAATTACTAAATTATCCCTAAAAGCGAAAAAGTTTAAAAAGAAAGAAATAAAATAAAACAGAATAAGGAGGAGAGAATGCACAAACTAATTAAGAAAGTTGATAGTTAAATAACTGTCGCTAAATAGCAAAAGACTTAAGAAAATTCAAATATACTTTATGAGGCTTAATCATGATGAATTTAATACTTTTAATATTTATAAATAAGAATAACATATAAAGTAACAAAATATAAGAAAAAAACTAAATGAATTCCACAAATTCAAAATCCACTATCATATGATTTATATTCTATCTCGAAAGTCTAATTGGCATAATCCTATAAAATCAAACAAGATGACCGTCAAAATGAAACTAGAAGAGAGGTGAGTTGGAGTTGGGCTCCAGTGAAGATGAGCAACTAGTTGGCGGGGTAAACGAAGAGCAACTAGTTGGCGGGGTAAACGAAGAGCAACAGAGGAGGCTTTGGCAAAGTGAGCAGAGATGGACAAGATACGAGGCAGATTGAGACAAGTTGGGTTAGGATTTTGATGTTTCTAAAGGCTTGTAGGAGAGGAAACAATTTGATAGTTCTGAAGATATTAAAATTTAAATAATATTTTTCATTCATATTTTTATCTAATTAAATATAAAGAGATTTCTAATAGGTTAAAATTTTGATATTTGATTATTTAGTTTAATTAAAATTAATTTCATTAGTATTATAGGAATTTTCCACACCAATATGGCATAAAAGGTTGCTTCCTAGCATCTGGTGCAAATGCCTTCCAAATCGCTCTCCTGACTGCCCTAGGGAAATTTACCCTGATCCATCCCTAAGAGAACTGTTGCCAGTTCCAAAAATGCCTTTTAAAACCTTGCCTTGGATTATAATTTGATTGCTTAAAGCTACAATTTTTAGATTTTGTTTTTCATAGCAATAGAGATTGATACTTCTGCGGTTCTGCCTTTTCTTTTTCTTAGCTCTCTGGACATCTTCTTGATAAGGGCCAGATCAGGTCCATTGTGGATGAGATCAAGCATTTGATCACAGCAAGTACAATTAGGAAAAGAGAAAGAGCAGAACGAATGAAGGCTGAAGATTTTGATGCTGAAGAAGGGGAATTTCTCAAAGAAGAAAATGAGCAGGAAGAAGAAGTATTCGATCAGGTCAGTGTTGAAACTTAAAGGTCACAGATTTTATATATGATCATGTTGATATAACTTTTTACTTATGCTATAATATGCAAGCAGTTTATGTAAATATATTTTTTCCTCTTGTCTTTACTTCAGGTTAGTGATTGTTTGGGCACAATGATCAAAACTTTCAAGACTTATTTTGTACCATTTCTTGATGAGCTTTCTGTCTACCTAAAACCTATGTGGGTAAGTCTTATTCTAGATACATAATTATGCTTTGTCAAATTTTGATGTTGATTGCTTCATCACGCTGGATTATTTTAACATGTTTTATTACAATTCAGGACATTTAAAGTATTTCAATCTTGAACAGCATTGCGTAGCGTTTTTAGGCTTCTCTATTTATAATTTAAATGTTAACTATTCTGAATCCATGACTAGTTGGAAAGTCAATGCAGCTAATTTACCATTTGGTCATTCAAGTTAGATTAATTCCTTTCTTTTGTCATGCTAGTACTACAGAATTTTGCGTTTTTCCACACTTTCCAGTTGGTTATTATCTTTTATATTTAAAGAAAATGCCAAAAGTTTTGTCAAATTTTGATGTTGATTGCTTCATCACCCTGGTTTATTTTAGCATGATTTATCACAAACTAGGACATTTAAAGTATTTCAATCTTGAACAGCATTGCATAGTGTCTTTAGGCTGCATCTATTTCTAATTTAAATGTTAACTATTTTGAATCCATGACTAGTTGGAAAATCAATGCAGGTAATTTTCCATTTGGTCTTTCAAGTTTGATGAATTCCTTTTTTTTTGTCACGCAACTACTCCAGAATTTTACGTTTTCGCACGCTTTCTATTTGGTTATCATCTTTAATATTTAAAGAAAATGCCAAAAACAGATGTTTTGCCCAAGGCCTCAAACAGTGCTTAGTTTGTCACACATCTCATTTTTGTTTGGTTTCATCCAAGAAAATTCTAACCTCCCTAGGATATAAATTTTTTATTTTGTTATTAGTTCTTTATTGAAAGAAATAATTTCAAAAATATTTAATAGAAAAATAATGAATAAAAATTTAAATTTAATTAAGAAATAATTAAATTAAAGTGAAATTATTATATATTTATTTAAGATTATTTTAAAATTTATTTTACATTATTTTTAATGTAAAAAATATTTTATTTACTTCTTTGTTGAAATATACCAATTTAGGTTTTATTTTTTGAAACCTTAAATCATTTAGCATTTTCTACAAAATACTAAGTGTTTTTAGCTTTTCTAAGAAAAGCTGATTTCATTTTGCATTTTTTATATTTTTTATTTTTTTTTTATAATGATGCTTCTACTGCTTGATTAATCATTAATTATGTTCTTTTAAAAATTTCACCTTTTTAGAAGGCAGATTAGGTTTTAGATAGGAAATTATCAGATATTTTGCTCTCATTTTGCGAAGACTTTATAATCTGATTTCATATTTTTCATAGGTTTAAGCCCTTTTGACTACATTTCTTTCCTGTTGATGAGGGAAAACTTTCAATCAAGGATGCTCATTAGAAACTAAATGCTTGACCTATAGTGGAAGCAATTTTGATATGAGGTTGGTAAATTTATCATTTTATATTTAAGCGGATGTAGAGAAATTATGAAAAATCCAATTAAGATCCCATCACTCCATCTTTAAGGCGCTTGGCGATAAAATCACTTGTTAGAGCACATATGTTATGTTTTGACTAGCAATAGATTGTTTGAGAATAAATTATAGTGATATACTTGAAAAGGCATTGATTTTTTGTGAACTTGGTTTATTCTCAAATTTATTAGCTTTAATAAATGGTTACAAAAGATGGACATATTTTTACCTCAAGGTTATGGGAGGCGGATTTCACTTTTATGTTTTTACATTTTGTAATTGTTGAAGTTTTTATATTATGTATTAGATTAAAGTTTTAAGCATGTATCTTTTTTACTTTAGTCTGGATGTTCTTACTAGACATTTATAAGAGGATGTACCATGGTGTATACTTTTTATTGATCATATTCTTCTTGTTGGTTAGACTAAAGAGGGGGTTGAAGGAAAACTTGAATTATGGAGGTGAGTTTAAATCGTTTTCATTTTAGTAGATCTAAAATCAAATACATGGAGTATAATTTTAGTAATAAAAGATTTTAGTAGGGGGATTGTGACTTTGGGCGATTAAGTCATTAATAAGAGTACACGTTTTAGATATATCTGGTCTATTGTTCAAAGTGATGATGAAATATATGGAGATATTATTAGTAGAATTCAAGTTGGATGGTTGAAGTGGAGGAATGCATTGGGCCTGTTGTGCGATAGAAAGGTACCCCTCAAACTTACGAGAAAATTTTATAAGATGGTGGTGAGACATGCAATGTTTTATGCACCGAACATTCGCCATTAAAAGAGAAGCATAAAATTAAGTTAATTGTTGTAGAGATGAGGATGCTCAAGTGGATGAGTGGCTTCTATCTTAGAGATAGAATGCATAACGAATATATACGTGTTATGGTGGAAGATAAGATAAAGAATCACCTTAGATGGTTTGGACACATAAATCATCAGCCTTCCAATGACCCGATTAGGAGTAGATGTATTGGGTTTGGCCTATGCTAAGAAAGATATAGGTAGACTTAAGAAGTCTTGGCTAGAAAATATTAAAATGATATTTTTTATTAAAATTAAATGAGAAATTGACTCTTAACAAGACACAATGGAGAAAAATAATTCGCGTAGTTGACCCCACGTAGTCGACCCCGCGTAGTCGACCCGCGTAGTGGGATAAAGCTTGATGTTGTTGTGGTATTTGATTAAAGCTTGAAATATTTAATATTGAGGTTTAGGGACCATGTTGGAAGATAGGCCCCATTCAATGGATATATGCTTTCAACATGGCTATCATCTAAGTTTAAGTCTTATCAATCCTAGTCCTTGTCAAGAGGAGGATCAAACTTAAAATATTGGTTTTACGTTCTTGCTCTATAGGTAAGGTTCCTTGCTCGAGAAACATTATGTAAAAGTGAGCTTGAATTTGTACTTAAAAGAGAGTTTGCAAATTCCAAAAAAATTGTTTTTTTAAAAGGGGTTGCATGATTATTGGAGTAAGATGAAATTGAGTTCACTTATATTTAAGTCCACACAGCATTCTAAGATCTCAAATTTAAGAATTTAATGCATATAGTCAAGAACATATGCAGGTGATTTAATTTCGGCGACTTGATATGTCATGCACTCGTTTTGATGTATTTTAATATTTTTGTTGCATTCACACATTATACTTGCACTTTTTTGATGAACATACAAGGTACACTTATATATGCTTTTTCATACATTTCAGAAGTGTAATTGAACACTTTTTAATGTATTTTTTGATACGCTTGCATGATGCACTTATAAAATTTTTGGTGTATTTGTACAATGTATCATATGCTCTTTAATGCACTCGTGTGCTTGTTGATGCACCTATATAGCATACTTGCTTACTTTTCAGTACATTATCAAAATTTTAATGTCTTTATTTTTATCAAGTGTCTTGTCTTTATTTATACAAAATAAATTTAGATTATACTAGATAATTTCTTCCTTGTCAAATAATTATGTGGTACTTACAAAATTCCTAGGACATAATATACAAGTATTATTCTGGTTTATATATATATATATATATATATATATATATATATATATATATATATATATATATATATATATATATATATATATATATATATATATATATATATATATATATGAGAATAAGCAAATAATAAACTCGGATCTAAAATGAGAGGGGTGAAATTGTTAATCCAAAAATTAGGGGGTTTGACAATAAAGTTTTTATCATATTTCAATTTAAAATTGCATAATATAAGGCGCATCTCAACGCAATATGTGCAAAAAACATCTCGAGGCACAAGCCTCAAAGATGTCTATATAAGGCGTACGGTTTAGGTTGGCTAAGGTGCACCTCGCCTCTATAGCGTGAGCCTTGAGACACACGCCTCAAACTATTTTTTTATTAAACAATGACATGAAAACCTATATCTAAGTTAACAGTGCACACGTACCAGAGAGTGAGAGGCATGAGCTATGCTGTGGGTATCCGAAAGGATGCTACAAGTGAGGGTTAGAATGCAAATGATACAATTGCTCCATCTCATAGGACAAAACATTCATAGGCCTTTACACTCTGCATAAGCAGGCCAATGAGAGAACATATAGAATCATACATACAATAATCCATAAAGAATAATGGTTTTCGCATATACATCTCGATGGATAGTGATATGTATAACTCGATAGTCATGGGATTTGTCTCTTTCAATACATCAGCTCGAATGAGGTTTATTTAATGTAGTTGTTGGTTTCCCACCGGCATAACCCCCCGTGGTTAATTACTTCTTAAGCCTTGACCTGAGAATACTCTCGATTATGGATATTATTTTATTCTCTTATTGGTTTGACGCATGTGGAATATTAAGGCTTTCATAATCCAAATGAAGATATGTTCAATTGAGCTATTCAATATGCAATGATCATATAGTCGCTCGGCTGGCCAAAAGAGGAGAAATCTGGAGAGGAAGCATCACATACAAAGCTGCGTGAGAGAAAGATTGAAGTGATTATGGACCTCCGAAAGGACACTGCCGGCTGCAGAGTGCAGAGGATATACGACCGCACCACCCCGAGGGATAGAGAGGATCGCAGGCATCCGCGCTCCTTACAAACGGGCCAATCGAAGGGCATATTAGATCGCACATATGACTAACCATTGAGAATAGTGACTCTCGCCAGCACACCTGATGGATAGTAATATACACGACCTGATCAAAACAACGAGTTTCCCCTACCCGATACATCAACTCGAGTGGGGTTTATTTGATGGTGGAGTTTCATTTTCCATGGGTGCAAGACCCCGTGGTTAATTACATCTCGAGTCTGGGGCCCAAGAAAACTCTCGATTAAGAATCCGATATTATTCTTCCTAGACAAGGGGGATTGGCACGAAAGGGGAGACTAAGAAATCCTACTCAAAAGGAAATAAATGGTCCAAGTGGCTTAGTCAGCATATACGACTCATCTCAGTATCCGGAGGGACTAAAGCAGTTGAGGAGAAACAAAAGATCATACGCTCAAAACATACAAAGGGGAAGGATGGAGGTGGCGTCATTCATATGATGCAGATAGGCAGGATTTACAGTCCCTGATAGGGCTGCAAACGAACCGAGCCGAACCGAGTATGTGAGTGTTCATGTTTGTGTTCATTTAATATCAGCTTGTTCAAGTTTGGTTCATGTTTGTTCAAGCTTTATTCTTTGTGTTCATGTTTGATTCATTTAAATTAATGAGTGTTCATGTTCGGTCCATGTTTAGTTCATGTTCGTTCGTTTAGTGTTTATCGAGCTTGTTCGCGAACATATTTAACGAATTTTTTTTAACTATCAAACAAACACGTTCATGAACACATATCTATGAACAAACACATTTATAATAAAAGCAATTTCTATGTAACAAAGGCAATGCTTATTTATATTTATTAATTCTATAGTCAAATATTAATTATTTTTATTGAGCTTATTCACGAGTTCAAAATTGAACACAAATCGAGCTTCTTATCGAGCTTAATGTCGAGCTTGTTTACCAACTTCAAATGATGTTGTTCGCGAACATAAATGAGCCGAACGCATTAGTGTTCAAGTTTGTTTATTTAAGAATCGAGTATTTAAAATATTGTTCAAGTTTATTTGTTTAGTTAATTAAACGATCACAAACAAACTTTAATTGAACCGAACAATGAGTAGCTCGTCGAACGTTTGGTTCGCTTGCAGCCCTAGTCCTTGAAGAAAAGAAACTTACCCACCATTTAGGCCTACTACGAGACGCCCAGTGTAGTAGCCTTGAATCCTAGTTTTAAGGCGGGCTTAGTGTTTACCCAATACTAACATCCGTGTCCTAGCTAATGCACTTGGGCTTATACCCCGCCTGAAGAGGGATGCCAGCTAAGCACCTAAACGCTTAAAATCCGTGATGTCCAGTCTTTATGAAAGATAGGTAGATATTTTAGGGTTTTGGAAGTAGGGCTGACATTTAGGGGCTGTTTGGTTTCCTGAAAAAGAAATGCAGTGTAAAGTAAATGCAGTGTAAAGTAAATGTAGTGCATTTTGAATACTTTGCACTTGTTTGTTTGTCTGTAAAATAAATGCAAGAGAATTATTTCTCTTGTTTGGTTTGGTAGATTCAGAGTAAAGTAAAAGAGATTTTTTTTATAATAATTTATTCTAGCATTATAACTTGTGTATTTATAAAAATAATGTATTTATAATAATTATTATTATTTGATGTTATAAAATATAAATCAGTGTATTCATTTATTGCACGATTTTATTATAATTTTTTTATATTATAAGATATAAAATTATTCTGTGTATTAATTTAGCAGTGCGTTGCAATAGACAAAAATATACTTGTGTTTGAAAGAAATTTTAATCTAAAATTCTTTGAAAATTTAAAATTTTTATATGTAAAAAAAAGTAGTGTTTTTACGAAAAAATTTGAAAAAATTTTAAATTTTCAAACTGATTTCTTTCTTTAATTTAGCGATAAAAGCAATTATAACCAAGATACATGGAACCAAATCTTCACACTGAATCATTTATGATATTTAAAAAGCTTCATTTCTTGAGAAACTTTCTTACAATATTGTATCAAGATATGCTTTAAAATCCAAGAGACATTGAAAATAAAAAATAAGAAGTAGAACCACATTCACATATAACTTCCTTGCATTTTGACTTATGCTCGGCTTTCCAATGCTTTGACTGGCATTCTTGAGACCTGAAAATTAAAGTACCGGCTTTAAGTCTCGCAAGGAAGGATTGTTCAAATGATAAAGATAAGCCCTATGGAAATAATACAAACATTCAAGAAGGATCATGTATGTAGCACAGTCATGAGCTTGTTAAAACCAGTAGCAAGATGGAAAATCACAAAACTCTGCAACAGAGTAAATTTCAAAAATAAGAACAAAGTTTATGCTTGTACAGTTTTCTGAGTGTTGTTGTTGAGCTGTTCTGGCAGTCCTCGGTTTTCACCTTTGGGATGTTCTTCATGCTGTTTCATTGTTTTTTGTTTCATTTTGGGAGATAATGGTCCTTCGTTTCCTGCTATGAGTTTACTTATGGTTACTTGGTTGTTCTTGCAGCATTTCACGGGTTTTACCTTTCATACCGTGGTTGCTTTCAAAGGATAATAACGTTAGGTAGTCGACAGTCAACCATCTTTGTAACTACAAAATTCAACTTTAATAAAAAAATGTATAATTAAATTCCAATTTCAACATAGACTTTAAAAAATTAAAAATATGGGTAGGATGTAGATTAAGTTATTGCAAAGGAAATACAATAACAAAAAAGGATACCTGATGGAGAAGGAAGATGAATAATTGTAGTAAATCAAACAATTAAAAACATCCATTTACATATTGGACATTAAAACATATCATCCTAATTTTATTGGTTAACTGAATTTTAGTTTATCTTAAGTGAAGAAAATGTCACTGAGTCTGGGTTGTTCATATCTAGCAAATATATTCTTATCTTCATAAATATAGCAATTTGAAATAATTCGCTAATGGCTGTAAGGGAATTCGTCTGATAAGGATATATTTAATAATCCAACAATCATTTTCTCTTTGCCTTACCAATACAAGCTGGAATGTGAGTAACAAATTTATTTTTATAAATAAAATATGCTAACTGGAGCAGGTTGGTAAAGCCAAGCCCACCATGTCCACCATGTCCAGCAATTCCACATCGTGACCAAAGATAACTACTCAAACAATTCAAATGAAACAATTCAGAAACGAAAATTTCGGTTTTCACGCTTACTTTGCAAGAGGAAATAGAGTTTTCCCTGGCTTGAACTCTGATTTTCTGCTCGGCAATCCTCCGCCTCGGCTTCCTGCACGACTATCCTCCACCTACGGTCTTGATTTGACCGACCGCCGCTCACTCCGCCTCGTCAAATCCACTTGCACCGAGTCCGGCTTCTCCTGAGCGAACAAGGAGTGAGACGGGAGGGAAGAGATCTTCCGCCGACTGGGCTTTGCTTGCGAATCAAAGGAAATCGGAAGAGGAAATGGCTCCGTGTGTTTCGGCTTCTGGAATCCGGAGGAGATCAATGCCATGGCCGAAGAAGCTCGCAAAAGGGATAGTTACCTTCAGAACTTGCGAGTTCCGTTCCTTACTTCCGATGAAAATGTCGCAAATTCCGCTCGGACAGGTAAAGGAACGTCGTCGAAGGAGCGAAATCGAACGAGAACAAAGGAGCCGAAGAAGCTCTCATGCAATCTTACACCTCCTGCGAAGAAATGAAGCCGAACAGCAACGACGCGAAGGAATCCTTTGTCCAGCGAATTTATAACCCGCTTATATTGAGCGGGTTTCTAATTCGCAGAAAACACTCTACGTAACACACTCCTAATGCTTCCGTGAATTTTCTTTTGTTCTACTCAAAATTAACCAAACAATTAAATTTAGTAAATACATGTATTTGTTTTACTTTACACTCCTAATTCAGGCAACCAAACAGCCCCTTAGAGAGTTTCCTAATTGGCCCCGGACTTATATATGATGAATACTCCTAGAGCTAATGCAATTAAATTTTAATTAAATTTATTTCTAATGTAATGCATGCTAGTTAAAAAATGTTCAAATCATGAATGCTTGAGATTTTAAAAACAGGCTTATATAAAAAATAATTTTTAGAAAAGACTGGGTCTACCCAGGTCTGACACTTCATCCTCATAGGCCAGATTATTCGAACTCTACCCGCAGGAGGGGAGGTGTCTTATTAGAAGGAGAAAGAAATACAATAATATGCATGTGACCCCAGACGACTCCGGTAGTTCCCTAGGTTGTTAGGTTTCTATGTTATTTAATTCTTAAAATTTTAGAACTTGGTTATGAGTAGAAAAATTATTTTATCCTAAAGAGCCTAACGAAAAACAGGCCAAACACATGCGAGAAAAGAAACCTAGAAAAAACATGCAATTTCTACTGCGCTATCAATATAAAACATCAATATAATGTTGACCTCTGTAAAAGAAACCAAAGGAGAACGAGAGAGAGACCGGTGGATCCACGAATATTGCCGGATATCCCGCATACCTCGGACTGTCGAAGGATCCTCGAAATCTTGCGACCTGCTCTGATTTGCGATCAAGTCCCGCGAATCCAGCTGAGACATCGCGTACCTCGGATTGCCGAATCGATCAAATCCCGTGAAATCCTGCTCAAAATCAGTGATCTCTCCTCGATCGAACGCCCAAGTTGCCGTTAAATACCGGACCAAGTGAGAGCTTCGGCACTCACTGGATCTCAACTCTCTCTCCCATTCGCAAGTCCACAACCTCTCCTCCGATCTTCCCCTCTGGCCGACGCCTACTCCCATCTTCCTCTCCCGCTCCAACCCGACCTCCTCCTCTCTGACCGAACCCCCTCTGCCCGACTGCTCCTCTCCAAACCAGAGAGCCAACCTCCTTGCTTCTCTGACGCCTCCACCGAGAGAGAGAGAGAGAGAGAGAGAGAGAGAGAGAGAGAGAGAGAGGCTTCCTCTCTTACATGTAGCCGCCGACCTCCTTGCTCGACGCCGCCTCTGCCTGAAGGATCGGAAGTTACGCACTTTTGATCGGAAGCAAGAAGCCGAGCCCTGCCCGACTCCCCCTTGGCCGTCCGACCTTGCTCCTTCTCCGGCTCTTCCTTCCTGTCCGAACGGAAGTTACAACGTTTTGATCGGAAGCACCAACAGGAGCCCGCTGGAAGTGAAGGTAACTTCCTTCCTTTCACGCACTTCTTCGGCCAAATCCTGTAATCCACTGAACTGAGAGAGAGTGAGGGAGAGATATTTTGATTTTATTAATTAATTTTAATTATAATTAATTTAATAATTATTATTCCATTATAATTAATTATTAATTATATATATTATAAATTAATTATAATTAAATATAGTTAATTATTGTTAATAATATTTAACTGATTAGTTAATTATTATTAATTCTAATTAATTATTAATTATTTTTAAGTATAATTTATTATAATTAAATAATATTAATTATAATTAAAATATAATTATTACTTTAATTATAATTAAACAATTAATTGCAAATGACAATGCTTGCTCTCCTTCCCCGACATCCGAGCCAATTTCCACCGCCGGTCCACCGGCCCCGAAGGTATAACCCCTAAACTCAGACTTCCGTCCTCGATGTGTACGACGGACCGGAAAACCGCCTATACACGCCTTTATTGCGCGTGGTGGGATGGGACCCCGGTCCGACGTCTACGACGAGGCGGACAGTCGCCTCCCCTCTCGCTTTCTTACCTTGTCATGTGTGGCGAGTCAGTGGTCTACCCATACACACCTTTATTGAGCGTGGTGGGAGGGGCAACTGGCGCGACACCTACGATAAGGTTAGCGAGCAACCCTCGCCCTCTTATCTCGACTAACGTGTCAGGCCGGCGGTCTACCTATGCACGCCTTTATTGAGCATGGTAGGAGGGGCAACCGACACGACACCTATGTTGAGGTAAGCGAGCGACCCTCGCCCTCCTGTCTCGACATGCGTGTCGGACCGGCAAACCACCTAAGCACGCCTTTAGTGAGCGTGGTAGGAGGGAAACCGGTTCGACGCACACGGTGAGGCCAGGCGAGCCTGGTGTACCCTTTTCTTTGCGCGGCCGGAATCACTTATAAGTACCCCCGAGCGTGGGGAAAGCAAATTGTATCTTTTAAAACAGGTACCGTCAAAGACCCCATACACGCCTTTATTGCGCGTGGTGGGAAGAACCAAAAATCACGGCCGCGGTGTTCTCGTCAGAGGACACCTACCATACACGCCTTTATTGCGCGTGGTGGGAAAGGCCCAGTTTCTCGTAGTTTTCCCCTAAACAGGGGAGACGCCGGGAGGCTGCCGAAATTTCGGGTGAAATCGTACCTGGACTTAATTGAACTCAAAAGAACGACGGATGACATGTACTTGGACTCTTAAAACAAAATCTAAATGACTTAATAAAAAGTTGAACCCAAGTAAAACGGAAGTGAACTTGAACTTTGAATTCAAAGCTTGTGGACATCGAACATGAACTGGACTTAGACCCAAATGAACACAAAAGAGCTCAGATTGGACTTGATTCAAACATTTGAACTCAAGCAAGAATTTGAGTTAGACTTCAGAAGAATCCAAACACCGGGACTTGATTCGGATCAAGCATAGTGGACATGAACTCAAATCTAAACCATAACTAGATAATCAAGTTTAAATGGATGTATAACAATCTTAACATCACTCATCAAATTTGATTATGCTGGTGGAGATCAATGAATGGAGGAAGGTCACTCATTAAAAATCCCAAATATAAGTGAAATGTTGGTTCACTCACAAGCAATAATGCCTGTTGATTGAGAAGGCAATACGGGAGACCAACAATCAAAGATCCGTTCTTACAAACAAGTGCAATCTCAACAAATCCCACCCGAGATTGGAGAAAGGGTGGATATGATGCAAAAACAACGGTTCTTCTACGAACATTCCTAGGAGCTCGTAGTAAACACAACGGATCCCTACAGACAAATATGAACCACCGTGGGCACAAGTGCCGCGTCATCTACAACAACGGTGATTAAGATCTACAAGCACGTCGGGTATAAAGATAGCTCGATGTACGAAAAAGAACACCTCTTGCAGAATGGAAGAGATGTTTGAACATATTCGAGCTAAACTTCCCGGTGTTCCAAAATCCCTAAATTCAAGAGGAAAACAGTTATGATATCCACAAATATCAGAAATGACAAGTCCTCTACACCAAAGATCTTGAAAAGAGTTCTTTCCAAACCAGTAGTCATCAACTCCAAAATTCAGAAAGATTCCCCCGGTGATTGAGAAAGGGGAGTCAATATCAAGACAATCTACAATGCTACGCCACCGGATCTGCAATCTCCGTACAAGCAGACAGAAGGCGTCTATTCCAAAAATACCCCTGCACGTGCACTATAAATTGTATACACATAGGTACACCAAAAAGGGGTAAAATACAATCCTAAACCCGCATGGGCCCCGGCGAGCGTGTTATTGGTACACACGTGACGTCTAGGGATGCTGCGCGGGCTGACAAGTGAATTCTTGTTCGAACCCGATCCTCCTATACGGATCAATAGGAGTCGACAAGGTTCGAACTCTCAAACAAATACACGGTTGAGAGGACCAGTATATTTGTTTTAATACATTCATATTAGGCCTTCAAAGCCTAAAATCAAAAGAATTCACTCTCAAAGGCATAAAGCCTATGAAACCCAATCCTCGAGTAACAACTTGGTCGAGTTGACAGGGTTCAATCATTAAAATGAAAATGACCCCGATGGCCGTGTTGATTGAAGATCTCAACCGGAGGGGTTCTCAAATACTTTCAATTGTCTCCTAAAAGTCCATTCCAAATACTTTCAAATTCCACCAAAATACCTAAAACTCCACAAAAACTAGAAACTCTACATAAATCTCAAAAGTCCAAAAATATTTAAAAAATGAAACTATCCATTTCAACGCTTAAAGCAAAAATCATCCGCCCTCCGCAAAAGTTTGTCGAGGCGGACAAATATGAAATATTACTTCAGTTCACAGAAGAGCTAAATGCCTAGTCGAAAATATCACTAGGATCCATTCTCAAATAATCTCTTGTCAGTAAGGACGTGGTACGTGTCCTCTAACCGGCAGTTTCGCCGCCAAATGGCACTGCAGGTAAACGGTTATGACCCGGGGCCCTCTGAACCGAGTGGTTTTGCCGCCAAATGGCACCACAGATAGCGGTTATGGCCAGAGCCAATACGCTCCTTAATGGCGTTAAATCCTTGAGATATGAATCAATAGGATATGATCGATAGGGCACAAAGCCCTCTGTTAGCTAAGGTGGATTCAAATTTGTCCCCTTAGACAACATTCAACCCCGGTCTACAAGGTCCCCTTGGACGAAGCAACCCATGGCTGCCGATAAGGATCCTTCTGTCAGGTTGGGTCGACTACCTCCTCTGACTAAGTAGACCAGGGACCACGATGGCCCGGGATGACGGAACCATGGGATCTTGATCGGGTTCATCATCCATTCCCCCACCATCCGATTTAAGTTCAAGATGGTACAATTTCTGTCTTAAATATCAATTTTCCAAATCTTCAAAACCTTCAAATTCCCAAATATCAATCCTCCAAATTCTCCAACCATTCCATACCTATGCTGCTACTATATGCTAGATAACACGTATATTATACGTATCTGATCGATGACTAGCCTTAATCGAAAGTTCTCTCTCGTGATCGGGAGGGGTAATTAACTATAGGGGCTTGCACCTATAGGAAACCAGAACTCAGATCATAAAGTCCTCACAAAATGAGGGCGAAATCTCTGGGTAGTGTCTTATCTACAAACCCATCTGCCTTCCAAAATTTACCCCGGAACCTAGTCCATTAAAACTCCCTCGCCGAATAAGAAGAGCGAGCGGAGGCCGGGGCCGAATTTTCGGAGCCCACATATAAATAATCCACAAAAATTAAAGTTTAAAGTCCATGGCAAGTGCCACAAATGCAACCCAGGGTCTGCAGAAAAGTAGTGGTGAGCAGGCTCCATCGACAACAGTCTGGATTCTGATCCTAATAAATACCACAAGTCTTAAAAGCCGGGCTTTTCATCTTCAAGGCTCCATCTTCAAGTGGATCGTCCTTCTTCGGATCATCTCCATTCAGATCGTCTCCTTCAGGCTCCGTCTGGTTTGTCCTCCAGAAGGGTACCCAAATGACTACAAAATTCCTGAGAGGGGCCATTTCTTATTCTCTTTGGGTATCAAGTGTTTGAAATGCCGGACTTTTGAAGACTTTCACAACTTAATAAATATCAAATTACATTACATTTAAAAGAGAAAAGTCTAGACTCAAATACATGCATGTTTATCCTAATAAAAATCATTCTAAGCAGTTTATATGTCACATCACAAGCAGTTTATAATTATGCAGAAAGGTAAACACGCTTGACCACCCTCTTTAAATTTAGGGAGGGAGCTTTAGCAATTTCTAGAGTGTCTGTAGAAAACAGAATTAGTATTAAAGCTTTAAATCATTACCGCCCCCTTTATTTTAGTGCTGCATGAGCGTGGCCACCTGCAAAAGACTGTATTAGTATCAAAGCGGCCCTAGCCCATGGGTAGTCTAACGCACACATCATAGCATTATAAATACACATAAAATAGAATAAAGCTCAGCCACAGCACAACAGCTCAAAGCACATCAATCAATCATCCATTCCACACACAAAGCACATCACAAAAAGCGGAAAAGAAAGCAGAAAAAGTAAACACCGGCCCTAATCTTAGAACTATAAGTGATGTCCTAGCACATCTATGTGTGTGTAATAGGCTTGTGTGGCTTTGGATAGGTCATATGTAAGATAGTTAGTTCAAGTTGTTTAAAGTTCAAGTTGTTTAAAGTTCAGGTTTGTTGAAGGCCAAAAAGAGGAACTTTAATTGAAGTTTAAATATTAATGAATTAGGATCAGTTTTAATTAATTTTAGTCTGTTGATCTATTGTAATGCTTAGGGTAGTGATATTTGAAGTTTAAATTATATTAGCCAATTTTGGGAAGTCCCGGATCCTCCTACGTGTTAGGTTGAGGGGTCCAAAAGGTTATTATGGGAAATGGGCTAGGTTTGGGGGTTCTAGCATTTTAGTTAAATATTTGGGCTTACAAGGAGTAATTAGGCTTTGAGTTTGCTGGATTTGGTGTTTTCTAGACAAAGATATGAATTTTAGAAGATTCGGGCAATTATGGAGTTATCAAAAATTGTCTAATTAGGGGTGATTTTATGGTTTTAATCCAAATTAACTGCAAACTGATTGGAATCTCCCCCAAAGGTCAGAAATGACATAAGGAAATGATCCCAAGTGTTTGGAGAAAATTTAAATTTTTTTATAATTTTTAATAAATTAACAGGGGCAAAAAGGTAATTTTGATCAAAGTTAAATTAGGGTTTAGATTAAGGTCAACCTAAGGGTCCCTAATTATCTAAGGTTAAGGATTGAATTTTGAACAATTTGAGGTATTATGGATAATTTTCTGAGTTGAAATAAATTTATTAGAATTTTTAGAAGTTATCGGGACCTAATTAACTGGTAAATTAGGGTTTGTTAATTAAGGGGTAAAAAGGGTCCTTAAAAAATTATAGAAAATTATGGGAGGTTTAAGACGTCACTAAGTTTAAATGTTGAAGTTTTCATGTAAATCAGGGATTTACCTAGCTCCTAGAATTTTTTTTAGTTCGCCAGACGGGTCCTTAATTATTGTTCTTAGGGGTCGCTACGTTGAATAGGTTTTAAAATCAAGTTTTGGACTAGCCCTTGAGGTAACATGCAGGGAGTACATAAATAAATAAACACACCATTTCCTAGGATCTAGGAGAGCTTAGGCTAAATGCTCGTGCGTTCTACACATGCAAAAGACGGTAAAAAGAAAAATAAGCGCGCTTATTGGTGAGATCAGCGAATGATTGGGACTCAACCACCCACTAATTCACCTCTCCCATGAATGATATCCATGTAGAACTCATGTTTAAAATTTCGAGGAGTGAATCTCCAAAATTTATGAATTTAATCGTTTAGGTAATTTCAAAATAATTCAAAATACCCATGCTTACTAGCGCACAAATACATAAGGTTCAAAATAATATGATTCAAAGTAATTCAATGTTCACACCAATGGGAGACCCACTGGTCACCCGAACGAGGATTTGAAAATGTTTGAGAATAGTTTATAATTTCAAAATAATTACTAAGATTATTATTTAAATATTATTTAAATAGTCAAATAATTAAATAGTACATAAATACAACAGAAAAATAAGTTTTAATGTTTGAAATATTTTTAATTAAAATACATATTTTTATGAAAAATACGAGGTATCATATGTAAATATTCGATTTAAAACGGAATATATATGATTTTTTCAAAGTTTAAAGGTAATTAAAAAGGGTTTTAAAATAATTAATATTTGAAAATAATCATTAAAATAAATTAAATCAAAAGTTCAATTTTTTGAAATTTTAAAATAATTTGGTACAAAAAATAATTTTCATAGTTTTGGAAAATAATTGAATTTTGAAATTAAGTAATTATTAATTAAATAATTTAGATAATTAATTAATAATGGAAAATATTTAAGGTAAGAAAATAATAATTAATTTAGATTAAAATACTTCTCTGATTTTAAATTATTTTAGCAAGAAAAGTAATTTTTGTAATTTTGAAAAATATTAAATATTAAATATTAAATTAATTAATTATTAATTACATAATTTAAGTAAATAGTGAGCCAAAAATAATTTAAAATAATGAAATAGCTATTAATTTAAATTAATTAATGATAATAATAATAATTTTTGTGATTTTAACATATTTTCAAAGATATTAGATAATTATTAGAAAATATATATTGTAATTAATATTAATAAGAATAATGGTAATTAAGATAATTTAATAATAGTCATAATTATATAATAGTAATAATAATTATAATAATAACATTAACAAAATAGTCAAAATATAAATAATTAAACTAATTATTATTAAAATAAGGATAATCTAAATAATTATAATTTGAAATAATAATAATAATAATAAATAAAATAAAATAAAAAAGTCATATCACTGTTTTAATGATATTTTAAAAAATATATTTAATATTTTTAATTTAAATTAATTTTAAAATATAGGGATGAGAATACGAACAATTTGATATATATGAGAATATAGGGATGAAAATAGTTATGTACTCAGTGTGACGTAGATATATAGAATTTATAGTCTCCAAAGAATAGAGAACCTATCCAACGGTAAGGCATGCAGCGATATACACATACCGCTAGTCTTTGATCCTAGATCTACAAAGGACATACTGTAAACTCAGTATTAATGCCCACGACCTAAATAATGCAGGACACCAAAGGGACTTATAACCTAAACCTCACCAGGGATCTAAGCAACCCCGACCTAGATTTGCCACCCTGCTTGACAAGGGGTACCAGCTAAGCTCCACCTAGCATTTCAAACCCATGCAGTCTGGTCACATGCATATGTAGGAGTTGTGGGGGGTACAAAAAAAGAATTCGCCCTTATGCCGAACCATGAATAGTATTATGCTACGCAATGATGAAGATTTTAAATCTTATGTTTATTTTATCTTGATTAGGCAGATTTTTATATTTATAGAAAATTTAATATCCTGAGAGCCTAACGTGGACTACGTCCAAGCCACTCCCAAGGAAAATAAACTAAGAAACCTAGGAAAAGCATGTAGTTCTAATGCGCAATCATAGTAAACACACTAATCATCTACAAATGAATCATAATAAGAAGCCATAAATGCAGTTGAGTTATGTAATGTATCCTAGAAAAATTAAAAAAAAAAGTTTGCTGAGCTCTATCATAACTACTACCTCAAGCTTAAATCTATACAATAATGAAATGATGTGTGGGGCCTTGATCGATGCTAGCTATTTGGCCTCCTGCCTTCTGAAGTACCAACATACCTACGAAACTTTCCTAACTAAAATTACATTTAAAATTGAAAATTTACATGAATTCTTTATAAAAAATAGATTAGCACAATTATAATAATAATCACACATCTAAATCCAAACCTAGTTCTTAGGACCACATTCCAAGGGCTTAGCACTCCTCGCAGTATCTATTATAAGCACATTTATAATAATCATTTGAGCATTTTTATTAGCCCATTAGGAATGTGGTCACCTATAGAAAATATCTCTATAAAAATTTAATCACTTTAGTGCAAGTGCCAACTCATCAATCCACAAAACAGAAAAAAAAAATAATTCGAATCAGAAACACATCATCATGTCATCACAAATGCAAAATGTAAAATAAAGAAATTGAAAAAAGTTATCCTAGGTACACCCTACCCTAGAATGCCTACAAAAATATGTCATATCCAACACCTACATGTGTGCAAAATTAATGTTACCACTACCTCAGATTAGATGAAGGGTTAAAGTTTTTCCTTCAGCCCCCTCCGCTTCGGCAAATTATTGGGTCAGGTGACCGGAGGCGAAAAATAAGTTCGGACATCCAATAAAAATTTGCCGCGTCACCTTGCGCTTTAGTTGCGCTTTAGTTGCGCTTTGGTTGCGCTTTAGTTGCGCTTTACCTGCGCTTTAGTTGCGCTTTTTGACTTGCGCTTTAGTTGCGCTTTAGTTGCGCTTTACCTGCGCTTTACTTGCGCTAATTTTAAAATAATATTTTATTAATATCCGGACCTATCTCTGCGTTCGGTCACCTGACCCAATAATTTGCCCTCTGCTTCAGCCCCCTCTGCTGCATCAGAGAAGCCCAACATCGCTGATGCTACCGCTAAGTCCTCTTCCTACCACCCAAGTTTCTTGCCTCCACAAGTATTCTTTCACCTCAATCAATTTTTTTCTGTTTATACTGGGCTTTTGTTATCTGCAAATGGATCTGTACGTAGTTTTATTTGCATACATGAGTTGGTTGGAGCTGCAATGCTTTTGTTTGTGCTTAGATAAAAGATGTTCGGAGAATAATGGGAAGTCTTGGTAGTTTTAGAAAGTAAGGTTTGAGTTGCAGGTTATTGAATATAATATCTTATGCTGTCCTTTCTGATAAAGCATAATCGAAATGGCATCAAATGTTGATTGAGAGAATGTTTTCCATTTAGTGTCAATGAATTACAACATGGTGTGATAATGATTAGTGATTTGCATTGTTTTTTGTAGTTAAATTGATAAATTTGGAAATTAAATGTCTTCTGTGTGAAAATGGTTCGTTTGTTATTTTCAGTGCTGAAAATGAAGATAGACAAGTTCTCTCAACTTCGTAAAATTAAGTTTCATTCATTTTGTGTAGGGAAGGGATAAGACTCCAAAGGAGAGAAGAATTGCTATTTGTATTTTTGATGATGTTGCAGAGCAGTGCCAAGAATCAGCTCTTAAGTAATCTCCCTGCTTTAACTTGCCCATTATAAAAAGAAGATTTTTCATTGGCCTTATGTCTATTTTTTTTATCATTATACAGATATTATGATACGTACCTTCCTTTTCTAATCGAAGCTTGCAATGATGGAGATGCGGGTGTTAGACGGGTTCAGATTCTCTGCCTTTCCTCTTCCCTTCCAATGAATTTCCTCTGACAGAGCACTTCTTTATCTTTTACTCTATTATTATAGGCTGCTGTTTATGGAATTGGTGTTTGTGCTGAGTTTGGCGGATTGATTTTTCGTCCTTTTGTTGGTGGTATGTTAGCAAATGACATAAGTTTCTTTTTTCTGCAATATTTGTCGAAGTTCTTTGGTGTATTTTTTTATTTTGGTTGTAGAGGCTCTTTACAGGTTAAATAATGTGATAAGGAATCCTGATGTATTTAGTTCAAACACTGTATTGGCATATGATGCTGCTGTTTCTGCTCTGGGCAAAATATGTCTATTTCATCGTGACAGTATTGATGCGGCCCAGGTATGGTGGATTATCTCTTAATTACCTTAGCTTGACCATTATCAGTTCAAATTAGAATTGGAAGTGGGTTGTTGCTCATTTTAAGCATATTGAATAGCGACATAGCATGCTTCATGCCCAGTGCTCCAAAAAAGAGTAACCCATGTCTATCACTGTAAGAAACATTATGTTAGCTAGATTGACATCTTATTTTTCCTTTTACATTTTCATTTTTTATGATCCATTTCTACATTTGTTTCAGTTTAGATGCCTTACCTCTAAAATCTGTTTGTCATCTTTCTCTTTTGGAGACTCACAATCTCTATGCATATTGACTAATCATGATCATTATCATCAACATTATTCTTATTCCTACTACTTGGGGTTGGTTCCGCTTTCTTAATTCAAATTTGTGTTCTACTGCAAGAGGCCTTAGTGTTGGTAAAGTAATTTTCACAACTTTGCTACATTTGTTTCTCTCTTTTCTTCCTTATTCTTTCACATTAATTTTACTTTTTGGCCTTCTCGGTCCATCTTCTACCCTACATTGTACATGCCAAACTATCTTATTTAATTTTCAGTTATCTTATCTTCAATAGATATGTGTCCAACACTCTTTCTAATATAGTTATTTTTCAATCTATCATTTCTAGATTTACAACACATCAATCTTTTTTTTTTTTTAATTTCTACCACATTCAACTTGACTATTAATATTTTGATCATCCATTACTTGATTCATATTGCATAGCCGTTCTAACTGTAGTTTTGTAAAATTCATTTTTAAGCCTTATAATATTCTCATATCACATAACATTCCTAAGCAAGTATCACACCCTATTTTAAATCCCTCCAGAAGCGATCAATCTAGTCAGTTATATTTCTCACTAACAATTATCTTGACTTTACTACTCTGGATGGAATGCGTCAAAATTTATCTAACTTGATCATCACAAAAATCTACATGACACTTTACAATCATCTAATAGATCCAATATAAGTATTGATATGGAAGCGTGCATAAATAAAACCATCAAACTTTAAATAACTTTAAATATATATAAATTCACAATTACCAGAAGTCTTTGATTTATATCGAGGAAATGGCCAAAATGATTCCCAACTCTTTTAAGAGATTAATTTGGTCCCTCAACTCCTCCAAATAAAAATATTTTGGTCCTATCATTTACTGGTAGAGTTGATGGTGTTACGTATGAGGGTAATTTGGTCATTTTTAATTAAAATATTTAATAAATAATTATTTTAGGTATTATAATTTTTGTAAAAAAAATTTAAACTTTTCTTTAATAGAAAATGTGGTAGACTTCTTTATCATACCTGGTGCAATTAGCGTGCTCAATATGAAAAATACTCTATTCAACCAAATAATTAAATGTAATTGCAAGAATCTACAATAAAGATTTATGAATAATTTATCCCTTATATTAGAAGTTAAGAATCTCACTAAAATTATTGGTTTCTCTTTGGAATAGATCACATCTCACTTGACCCAAAACTTTGATCTTCTATATACAATCTAATAAAAATTCCTTAAATAAAATCAATTTATAACTTGACAACACACTTCTTTATCAAATAACCTCAAAATATTATTTCTACCTCAAAATACTTTCTTCTCATTCAAGTTTTTAAACCTTGATATCAATATAAATTTTAGGTTTCCTCTTCCTTTTCTTCTTCTCCTTCATATTCTACTTAGAGAAACCTAAAAAAATTTCAGCAACAATCTTAAGGTTTAAATTTATGTTTGGGAAGAAAAAGAAATTTACCTTTAGGCTAAGGTAAAGTACAGATCTATTAGTGATATTTTTTTTTTTTAATTATTTAATTATAAAGCTTATTTATTATTCATTAATATCATTATTAAATATTATAATTGATAGGTTATCGAAAATTGCCTTGATCAAGCACTAATCTCAAGGCATATTTGAATTGAAAACTTTTAAAATTAAATTTGGGACCATTCAAACTCCAATCTCAGCAACCTTGCAGTCAAACTGATTTTCTCTATAAGACGAACTCAATGACACCAAAATTGACCTAATCTGAAGTCCAAATAGACTCAAAACACGGGACTGAAGCATATTTGAAAGCTTCAAACCATTAATTGGGTAACCAAATAATCTCTAAATATGACACGCTTATAATCGAATCGAGCGGCTCGACAAGAATAATATAATAAGTCCAAGATCACTTAATCATGACATCATTAAGACATTTCAATGCTTGACAAAAGCTTCGAAGGAATAAATACGGATCATTTGATGAAGCGCTCCAAATTTTTCCTCGGTATTCTCTTTATTTATGGAGCATGTCACTCCAAAAAATCTATAAATAGGCCCTCATTTCTCACATGAGTGAGGGGGGAGAAAAGAAAGAGAGAACTAGAAATAACTTTCTTGTATTTTCCAACCATCATTGCTAATGACCAACACCAGCAATTGTCACTGACAATCACGATCATCATCGAGAACTAACATCAGATATCTCTACCATCTTTAGATTATTAACAATATTTAACCCTACCGTTGGATATAAAAGTTCATATGTGGACATATATAATTCTTATTGGGAAAGTCAAACTCTATTATTGGGTAAAAGTTCGTCTGTAGACATTTATAATTCCTATTGGTTAAATCATACCCTATTGTTGGGTATTAACTATCATATTGGATTTTCTATACTTTTATTCTTCTTCAACAGTGAAGAAAGGAAGATCTTTGAATTATTTACTATCTAATAAAATTTTGCAACTGGGTCAGATCCTGTGATTTTTCCCTTTTGGGTTTTCCATATAAAGAATTTCTCTGGTCTTAGTATTATCTTGTAGGCTCCGAAAATTTGTGACATGGCCTCTCTGCATCCCCTTTCTCTTACTTTCGGGTCATTGAGGAGAGTTTTAAT
This sequence comes from Dendrobium officinale, assembly GCA_019514585.1. Taxonomy (NCBI): domain Eukaryota; kingdom Viridiplantae; phylum Streptophyta; class Magnoliopsida; order Asparagales; family Orchidaceae; genus Dendrobium; species Dendrobium officinale. Next base: position 38,756,065 of record CM033694.1, read on the forward strand.
AAGTAGGTTCTTATATAAATTTTCATAACGCGGATTGAGTTTTAGATAAGATATTACCCAAAGATTTTGCCCTCATTTTGCGAGGACTTTATGATCTGAGTTTAGGTTTTCTATAGGTCCAAGTCCCTATAGTTAATTACCCCTCCCGATAGTGAGAGAGAAGTTTCTATTAAGGCTAGTCGTCAAAGAGATATAGAATATCTGACGTATAGTAGCAACATATTTAGATATTTAAAATTTAACATTTAAAATTATAAATTCACCATCTTGCACTTAAAGTGAATGGTGGGGGAATGATGATAGACCCGGTCAAGATTTCATGGTTCCGTCATCCCGAGCCATCATGGTCCCTAGTCAATTTAGTCAGAGGAAGTAGTCAACTTATCCTAATCGAATGATCCTTGTTGGAAGCCATGAGTTGCGTCGTCCAAGGATATCATGTAGATTTGGGGTGGATATTTGTCTAAGAGGATAGATTTGAGCCCACCTTAGCTAATAGGGGGCTTTATGCCATATCATTCATATTCTATTGATTCATTACTCAATGATTTAGAGCCGTTGGGGAACATACGGGCTCTGACCATGAGCGTAATTTAGTGGTGTTATTTAGTGGCGAAGCCACCCATAACCATTTATCTTTGGTGTCATTTTGTGATGAAACCACCTGTTAGACGACACGTACCATGTCCTTATTAGCAAGAGGTGATTTGAGATTGAATTCCAGTAATATTCTCAACTAGACATTTGCTCTTTGTGAGCTAACATGATTTTTAAATTTATTCACCTAGGCAAACTGTTGTAGAGGGTGGATGGTATTGTGCTTTAAGTGTTTGATGATTAATTTTAATTTTAAATATATTAATATCATTGATAAATATAGAGTTTTGAATTTGTCTTTGAGAGTTAACCCTGTCAGTTGAAATTTATATTCAACACGGCTATCATCGGGGTAATTTTATTGTCACTTTAAATGTTTATATTTTATGAGTATGAGAGGCATTTTAAAAGTTTGGGGTCCCATTTGATTGAGATTTTCTGTCAATACGATCATCATTGGGGATTTAAATAACTTGTATATTTGTTATATGAACTATGTCAATTATGTTCTCCTGGTAACAAAAGATCAAGTTCGATGTCGGTTTTATGCTTTAAGTAGTGAAACTTTATTTTAATAGATCTTAAAGGCCTAATATAAACGTATAAAACCAAAGACTCCGATCGGCACGACGACTGTATATTTGTTCAGTAGTTCAAGTCATGTCAACTCCGATCCATTCAAAGAGGAGGATCGGACTTGAACTTAGGTTCACTTTTGATCCATGCAATAGCCCTAGACATCATATGTGTACATACATCACGCTCATTGGGGCCATGCGGCTAATCATATTTTAATGCATGAGGGGACATTTAAATATGATCAATTGCGTAAGTGATTATCATTGGAAAATTTGCAAGTTTCCATATAGGGATCTGTAAATGCCTTATGCCCGCTTGTATGAATGTTCCGGATCCGGTGGCATCATTTAGCAGCATGTTGGGTCTTATTTCATCTTCTGCAAGCTATTATTTTCTTAAAATATTCAGAATGCAGGAGTATACTTCAGCCTGCAAATATGTTGTACGATGCATCAAGAGCTTTCTATCAGTGATCCGTAGTTTTTACTACAAATTTTACGCTTATGCTTGCAGGTGAATTGTAGCACTGCATTACGGGTCACTTGTTACTTCTTGCAGACAATTACTCATGCACTGCAAGTTCTCCAATGTTGTTCATAGGTGCTTGCACTCATCACAGATTTCTTAACCTTGCTTGTAGCATGTAATGTGCACTCCTATATTTATAAAGAACTCATCAGGTTATCATTGCTCGCAGGGAAAATCAATGTCCATTTGTAAGTGGATGTTGACTGTTGGTTGAGTTACATTCATCACCAATCTCTCCATGCATGTTGGTTGGCAAGTTACTAGTTACTACACTCATTTGCATACTGGTTTTGTGTTTATAGGAGATTTTCGAACATATGTTAAGGATCCCTTGTGACCCATAAGTGATTGTTGCTTGTTTTTATATAGTGATATTGATATTTTTATAAAAGCTTTATCAAAGCCTATTGCCCTTGTTCTTTGACAAGCTAGGACGTTTGCACTACAAATCTTCTTCTACTACTTGTAGGTGAGGTGATTTGGGCATGATGGGTTTTTAATCCTCACCTGTGGGTGAACTGCCACATTACAAATTCATTGCTCTCATCATTCTTTTAGTGGGTTAGTGCATTTATTAGGAATTTTCCAATGAGTTTTCATATTCATTAGGAGCTTCTTTCATTTGTGCTTTCAAGCTTCTCTACACAAACAATTATTACGTCCTCTGACCGGACGTAGAGCTACGTTCGGTCACCACGTGCTCTTACGCTTTACCGCGTGGCCCGACGACTTGACCCGGAGCGGAACCCGGGAATGCTATGTTCGCGATTTCTCGGTATTGCTCGGTATTTGCTCGGTATTTGCTAGGTATTGATTTACAAAAATGAGAAATACCGCTCTGTGAAGACCAATATCATGCAAATACCGAGTTGTACCGAGTTTTTTTACAACTCGGTACAACTCAATATTTGCTAGGGATTTGCTCGGTATTGCTAGGTATTTGCTCGGTATTGCTAGAAAAAACTCGGTACAACTCGGTATTTGCTCGATATTGCTAGGGATTTGCTCGGTATTGCTCGGTATTGGTTATTGCCGAGCAAAATCGACCAATACCTAGCAATACCGAGCAATACCGAGCAATCTTGGGTCCGTTCCGGATCGGGTTGTCGGGGCGCGCTGTAAATAATGAAAACGCGTGGCGCGATTCTACTGGCGGCCGAACGTAGAGTTGCGTACGTTCACCGGACCAAATAAAAGTTCTCTCTACACAGGCTTACAAGCAAACTGATATGAACATCACAAATTTTGTATTGTTCATATGTAATTTATAGCATTCAGTCGGGGTTTTGAATTGTGGTATGCAGTCAGATTGCTATGCTCTTTATTTTTGTTGATCATCTCTTGCAAGCAAGTCATGCTTGAAGTTTTGGTCCACACAAATCCCCTATGTGCAATTTTAAATTTTTTGTTATTTTGTAAATTGCAGGTTTCTTGTTTTAGTTATTAGGTTCGATTTCCTATTTATTAATTCAAGTTCTATTCCTTGTGATTTGTTCGAGTCAAGTCCCCCATTTGCTAAAAATTTTGACAGCATCCCGACGTTTCCTCTATTTAGGGGAAATTTTGGAAGTATAAGCCTGCCCACCATGTCAAGAAAGACATGCATGGTCAGTATCAGGCGACATCACAACCGTAGTCATCAATCTTACCACGTTAAGAAAGGCGTACATGAGTCTTTAGGGGTACCTGGATGAAAATCCATAGTTTTTTTCACAGACATAGAAGCTCATACATGGGTACTTAAATTTTATCCCATCACACTAAGAAAAGCATACACAAAGCTCATCCACCTGCAGTAAGTGTCGCACTGGGTCCCTCCCACAAAGCTAAGAAAATCATGCAAAGGTGGTCCCCCAGTATGCCGCGAGTGTCTAAAGTGGTGTTTGGAATTCATTAAACCTCGAGAGGATCGACGATGCCGGTGTCGTTTGACGACGACGACGATGATTGTGCAAGAGGATCGAGACATAAAAATTTCTTTTCCTTCTCTTTTTTTTGAACTTTTCTTCATTCGTATTTTTTATAATAATAAAAATAATGTTAATACTGATACGAATAATAATAACAATTAATAGCAATGCTGATTTTAGGTTTTTTATTGGACGAGATTGTAATATCCCATAAGACCCATTAACAGCATTGTAGGGTGCCACACAAATAAACATAATATTTTTTAGCATTTAGCATGTAATACTTTTCATCATTTGAATATTTATATAAAATATCCAACAATATTATATTTATTACATAAACAGAAGCATTTAATAACTTCAATTATATGAAACAAATACTTACAAAGCCACTAATACAATCCTAAAATATTTCATTACTGAACAGTCTACATACCTCAAATCTAGACTTATAATTTATAAATAATGTTAAACAGAAGAACATGAAGTGAAATAAATGCAGGACATTATGTTCAATCAATTTTATGATAGCTGGCAGAAAATTTCAAACAGACTTGATAGTACTTTCATTGGTGGGCTTTCAAATTATTTTGGGAATAAATTGGTTGGTCAAATATTTTGCCAGCATAGAATATTGGAAGAAAATGGTCAGATTTGATTTTCCTAGGGAAGAGGTATTTTATTTTCAGTGTGAAAAGGGCATAATTTCATCATTGATTGCTTCTAGTCAGGTGCATAAAAATATTTGAGAGGGTGAATTCATTTTCTTAGCAAAGTTAGAAGCAACTAAAGAGGAGTGATGATATAAATTTTATTTCTATAGTGAATGAATTATAGATGTTTTCTCAGATAAATAGAAGGATTTACCTCCAGAAAGAGAGGTTGAATTTTCAATAAATTTTCAACCTGTAACAAATTCAATAGTAAAAACACCTTACATAATGGCAACCAAGGAATTCGAAGAATTAAAAAGTCAACTGGAAGAATTAATTGAAAATGTTTTATCAGACCCAGTACATCTCCTAGATTGCACCTGTATTATTTGTCAAGAAGAAAGATGGTTTAATGCGACTCTGTATTGAGTACAGAGAATTAAATAAGATGAATATTAAAAACAAGTATCCTCTTCCGAGAATAGATAATATATTGGATCAATTAGCAGCTCCTTCTATATTCTCCATAATCAATTTAAGATCAGGTTATCATCAAGTTATACTGAAAGAATGTGATGTTGAGAAGACTGCTTTTGGTACCAAGTATGAGCACTATGAATTTGTGGTAATGCCATTTGGACTAACCAATGCCCCAGCAGTGTTTATGTATATGATGAACATAATTTTTAGACATTTTCTTGATTAATTTGCAATTGTTTTTATTGACGACATTTTGATATATTCCAAGAATGATGAAGAGCATGCAGATATACATTTTGATATATTTTCTTGATTAATTTTTAGACATTTCCATTGATATACCTTCTCCATTGACAATGTGCCACAAGAATGAAATTTTCTTCAACCAAAATTCACATTTAGAATATTTAGCAAACAATTTTTGTTGCCTCAATAATTCCAGCATAATTTTCAAATGACCAAGATCAACTAATATGACAGAGGTCAGAAGTTTTTTGGTATTAACAGGATATTATAAAAGATTTGTAAAAGGCTTTTCTCAAATTATTTTGCCTTTATTTAAGTTAATGGACTGGGGATTGTAAGCAAAGTTTTCAAGAGTTAAAGCAGTGTTTAACTACTGCACCTGTATTAATAATTCCATCTAGAACTGAAGGATTTCAATTGTTCAGTGTTGCTTCTATGAAAGGATTGGATTGTATGTTAATGCAAAATAAAAAGATGATTGCTTATGCTTCCAGACAGTTGAAGTTTCATAAAAAGAATTATTCAACTCATGATTTAGAATTGGTTGCAATGGTGGTGTTTGCATTATTAAAAATTTGGAGACATCACTTATATAGTGTGAGATATGAAATATTTGTAATTAACATATTAATTAAGGTAATAACTACTTGTAATTAACGTATTAATTAATATAATTGTTAGTTCTAATTTAACCATAATTTTTTTTTATATTTACCGAAATTTTTTAGTATTACAGAGATGGACAGTATGGAGGCAGTTAGGTGAAGTTGAATTAATTGGTTATTGTGATGAGCGGTTGAGAATTGTTTGGCTATGAGTGATTGTCGTTGCAGGTTGTGAGGAAGTAAGGAGGTGGAAGGCTTTAAGCAACTATAGGAAGTGAAGTTTGCGAGAACTATTAGAGTTGGGGAAAAAGTTTAATAAGTTTGTTACATTGGAGTTAAGAGATGAGGTAGTTGAGTGGGTTGTTTGTGTGAGAAGCTTGCAGCTATTTGAGGAGGTCAGATCGTTTCTGTGAAGGGTTGCAGGTAGACTGATTGTGTCGGACAAGGAAGGAGGTTCGGTGGAGTTTTGCTAGAGGAAGGCTCAGCTAGGTGAGGGGATTGTGCTACTGTAGTGGGCTCAGTTTTTGTGGAGGTCCTGGCTAAGTGTAAAGAGGGGGGTCGGACAGGGGCAAATCTAGCCTTTTTTTTAGGATGCGCAAACTCAATATATAAAAAAGTAAATACAAAAAATTAAATATATATATATATATATATATATATATATATATATATATATATATATATATATATATATATATATATATATATATATATATATATATATATATATATATTTTGTTGCATAATGACTTCATTTAGAACAGAGTTAAATACTTCCTCAATATATGACACCAGACAATCATTGAGCTAGACATCGCCCATTTTGCTATGCAGCCGATGCTTAATAATCTTCATTGCAAAAAATATTCTCTACACTATCGCAGTAGCGACTGGTAAAGTCAGTGCCAACACAATAAGTCGGGTTGCTATTGATTCGGCTAGGGCTATGGAGTCGGTGATGGCAGAGATAAAGGGAGGAAGAGTGGTTGGTTTGAGGAAGGAAGAAGTAGTCTAAGCTCTGGCGGTGGCGGATCGGCGTGATCTTACTCGGCAAGGAGATTCAAGGTTTGTTGAAGGTTTTTGCTTGGAGTTAGATGAGGGACAAAGTGGCTGACGTGCAAGAGGGAAGAAGGAAGTCGATCTTGGGAAGTTTGCGAAGTTGAGGTCGTAGCAGGCAAGGGATTTTGGAGCTTGCGAGAGTTTTGCGCGTGAAAGAGGCTTAATTGTTGACATTTAACGACATAATCGCGCGCGGGAGATGGGATCGAGACACGCAACCAAACTGTGAACGACGTCGTTGCAAGGAATGATTACTGTAGCTAAGGCGTGGTTCGGTAGAGATACATAATGGGTTGCTTGATAGAGATATTTTTTTATACATTTTTTGTTTGCTTATATGTAGAAAAACATAAATTCTATTGACTCAAATTTTCTAGTACACAATAGTTATGTGTCGTCTGTGGGAAACATTCCCAACATAGATCTTCAATGGCCAACAATCAATCCCCCAACCAATAACAATAAAATATTGGTGATCAAGTCTCCCAAGGCCTCACTTTTGAAGATCATATGCGTAGGATGGAGGAATTTCAAAGTTAAATGCTTCAATTATTGAAGAAGGATGAACAATGGAGGGTACCATCACAATATGGAGTTCTCTTTTCACAATTCCAGCAATAGTTTAGAGACAACATCAATCAAAGAGCACCACCATCCCCACAAGTTTATCAAAATCTCTTCAATACAATTGGTTCAACACAACCTTTCTATATTACTCGGCCAACCCATAATCCTCCACCTATTGTAGAGGATTTAAATTAACATCATCTTATTGATACCCTCATGATGGTATAAGAGATGCTACAAAGTCTTATTCAGAAGGAATTCACTTTGAGGGAATGGAATCAATTTACTTATATGCGTAGCTTCCAAGAGCTTAACAAATGAAATTCTCCAACATTCCATTTTAGTGGGATTCAAGCTACTTACTATTGATTCATATGATGGATCTTCTAATTTCTATGAACATATTGATAATTTTAAAATCATCATGTATATCCTACAAGCTTCTGATGCACTTTTTTGCAAATTCAGGATTTTAATTTCACACTCAAAATGAGTAAAAAAAAAATCATTACTTTCTTAAAATTGTTTTCCACCTACAACCAACCAAATGATCTCTATTTTGTGTTGTATATAAGTTTTCTATGCATAACTATCCGTCAAAGATGATCATTTATCCTAGATTGACCTGATGAAATGTGAATAATGGTGTGACCCAAGGTTAATTTCAAATGCACGGTTCAAGTCTTTTATAATATTTTGTAGATTATGCCTGCATGGTTAAACTGCTTGCCAGTAAAAGGGGATCTGATCGAGGCCAAAATTGTACACGAGCAACTTTGCTCAATGGTAGAAAGGTAAACAACGGTCATTTATCTTGTTGATTTCATTTCAATTTGTCACTTGAAATATCTTTTTTTTCTGTTTTACCTTTTCTGAAAATGTGTGTGGGCGTATTGAAACTTTTTTTTTTTAATCACGTGGAGGTCTGATAAGGAGCTTCTGGGTCCCAATAATCAATATCTTCCCAAGATTATTTCAGTTTTTGCTGAGGTATTGTCGTTATTCAGCCTCTTTTTTTTGTTTTAATTATCGATAACATATTTTCATTTTCTGTACTGCGGTTTGCTTATTGATGTCATTTTTTTTGTTCATATTTGAACTATCTACAAATTATATCAAGCCCAAAAATCATATATCCATTGCATTACTAGAAAGAAAAATTATCACATAAATTTCAATGATCTTGTGGATTTCTCGCACTTGCTCTTATACTAAGAACTAATAGATTCAACATTAAATAGAGTAGACATGATGACTGGAGCAAGCAATGCCTTATAAGTTAGATTGTTACTTTAGACATTAGTGAGAAATAGCATTTAAGAAAGGCTATTTATGGAGGCAGGTAAAGTAGAGAATGGAGAATCTTGATTTATAGGGGCATTGGGTCCAATGAACTATAAAACAAACATAGACATCGGCTATACAATAAGAATCTTTAGTTAATCTAAAATTGGTCCTTTTCTTTTAGATGAAACAACTCATAACTATATATAAGGATCTTCCAAAAAAATGAAAAAAATGAGATCTTGATCATATTAATCACCATCTCGCCCCATCTCCAGCCAAAGTGCATCAACCAAATGATCAAATCACAAGGCATGTTGACATTAGTGGAAAAGCCATTGCAATGTAGAAATTCAATTAAGAGCCTCATAGTTATATCCCTAGCCAAAGGAGTTAGTAATCAGAGGGGGTTTGCACTCCTTTGAAACTTCTAAACGATGGTTATAAAATATCTTTAAAAAGCTATTGTGAGTCGTAACTTTATCATTAACATTCATCTCAAAAGAATCCATTTCATCTCATTGAAAGTTAGTATTACTTTGATTATTCATATACCTTTTCCATAATATATATTTGCGAAGTTATCTCATGTTGAGTTTTTATTGTCTTATCTTTATAGCATTTAATTCTAAAATTCTATCAGGATGCCCCTGCCATTCTTTTGCTCCAGTTGCATATTCTTCTTTGGATTAGCTTTGAGATAAGTTAACTGCATTGAGATATGTGATGAATCAATCAAAATTTGTATTTTACTCATTACTAAGCTGATTCAAAGGTGAGAATGCCCATCCGAGCAAAAAATGATCAAGGCATCGTAAGAGAATTTCCTTTCTATGTATAACTAATTGTTTATGTTTCTTCTAAAAATTAACTGTCATACCAATATTTTTTATAATCTATAAAGCAATGGCTGAAGTTGTCTAGATGGCTCCAAAAATTTTGGAAATGATTTTAGTTCCCTTACACCTCCATGAGATTCTAGTCCGATAAGATCATATTAACCAAGGTTGTGAAAACCGGACCGGACAACGAACCGGAAGAATGAGAGGTTCATGGTTCGACCGGTTGAACCGGGGTCGAACCGGATGACGTAATAAATAATAATATAATTAAAAGTAATAAAATTAACATAATAATAATGACAATTTATTCATAAAAATTTTATAATTCTAAGAATTTTTAGACTAAAAAATAAATAAAATTCATACATATATAATATATTACATAATTTTAAAATTAAATATAAATAATTATTATATGTATGCTATATATTTAAATATAAATAATTACTAATTTTAAATTTAAATGTAAATATATTCAATTTTTTATTTTAATTTATATTTAATAAAAATTTAGTTTATATATAAATATATTTATTTGATATAAATGATTGCTTTATGTTATATATTTATGCATAATTTACATATATATAAATTATATATAAAATTTTACATTATAAAACTATATTTATAAAGTCATACAATATTATTTTTTAAGGTTTTTATTTTTCTATCATTTAATTTCGCATTTAGCAAATGTTTTAGAATTTTAAAAATGATAAATAACTATTTTTATTTAAATAATTATAAAAATATAATTAATAATAAATTTAAGAAGTTTAAAAATTATTATGGTTATTTTTTATTTGAATATTCTACAAAAAAAAATTTCCAACAATTTCTCATTCAAACAAATCTAATGCACATTGTTGAATGTTGAAATAAAAAGCAACTAGTTCTTTAGTCTCACATCACTTAGGAATTCTAAGTTGTGTTGTTTATATACCTTTCCTTGTACTTGTGCTTTAAGAGCTTTCATGGTATTATGGCATCATGTGAGCTTGGTTTTTTATATTTAATTTACTATATAATATAATAAAATTTTTGAACATATTATTAAATAAGTTATATGATATTTAAATTAATTTAATATTAATTAAACATTTTATATAAAAATAAAATATTTAAATATATTATTAGTTGATAGGACCGAACCGGCTGTAAGACCGGTTCACGGTTGAACCGGTCGAACCGGCCGGTCCGGTCCGGTTTTCAAAACAATGATATTAACCGACAATGGCTTTATACGATGTTTGTGTTCATTGTCATCATCGGATCCATTGTTGAAGACCCAGCAGCCCACCCAAGAACAGGTGAAATTATTCTGTGCGGATACGGACTTCGTTCGGATTCAAATCAAAACGCGTCACATCACCCATTTGCTATGTACCGCGGTTGTGCTGTTGTGTACTGAATGACATGGGGCCTTGAGTCAGCTGGCTGATTTTACTCTCTGAATTAAAAAAAAAAAAACTAATTAGTTTTTTTTTTAGGAAAAAAAATTAGTGCAGGATGTCCTTACCAAATTTTTTATTAGGATGAATTTATTATCCATTGAATTGTCTTTAGATAAATGTAATATAAATTTTAATTTATTATTCATATATTATATTTATCTCAAAATGTATCAAATAATTTAGAAATTTATTCTGATCGATTTTTTTGCCTTGATATCTCAAACAAAATTTTCTGGGGTATGATTCTTCTTAGCTAACCTATTGGGACTCAGGTTTTGTGTGCGGGCAAAGGTCTTGCAACGGAGCAGACTGTAAGCAGAATGATTAGACTTCTGAAGCAGCTGCAGCAGACGATGCCGCCACCTTTTCTTGCATCGCTCCTTTCTTCATTGCCACCGCACCAACAGCTTGCACTACAATCAGCGATGTCGTCATAATTTGTGGATATTTCTTCTGCAGCATCAAGTAAATTTATTTATATTACAGGTCATTTTGCTTCCCATTCTTTATATTTCAATTAATAAATTCTTGATCGAAATGAAATTATTTTTGTAATGTTCTTGAAAAGTAGTTGTGCTGCCATGCTTACAGTTTTTGTTTTTTTTTGCAATTTCCCCAAACCAAATAAAGTTTTTAATATGGACTCGAAAGAAAAACAAAATGGTTTTTGTGATCAGAAAGAATCCCAAATTAATTTTCTCAGCGTAAGAATTATTGTTACACGGTATTCAGTAAGGCTAAACCGCCGCTTGCCGTTCATTACGTTTTAGTGAGAAAACATCACTATTTAGCAAAGCATTCACATTCTCTTTTTTATTATAGAAAATGTTATGCAAGAAAAAAAGAATTGGGAGATGAGTAAAAAGATATTAATTTCAATAAAAAATATAATATTATTTAAATTTATTGTAAAAATTTTTAGACAATTGACCTTAACATAATTAAACACAATGTAGAGGTATTATTATTAGAGAATGGTAAACCAAATACAAAGAAAAATAGTAAATATAATTCATCATTTATTTATTAAATTGAATTGTAAAAATATCTTTACAGTTAAAATTTGTTTTGAAAGCATTGCTTCATTAGACCTCTGACATATCCGTGCAGTGTACGACGATCAAGAATATGAATAAAAAAATTTTCTTTTTATTTAGAAACCTTAATTACTTTTGATAGCTACAAAAAAAATTTAGCAATCTTTTTTTATCAATATTGATCCATTTTTTTGTAGTAAAAGGTTGAGTCAAGTTCAAGATAACATCAATAATTACTAATAATTACAAAATCCATTTTCTTGAACCGCAAGAAGAGTTTTTACATGCTCCAAAAACTAAAAAAGTATTATCTATTTAGTCTTGCTTCATTTGTTTTTTTGGTTTTTTAGGTACTTTTGTAAAAAGCTTTTAACGGAGAAGCATATATAAAAAGCTTTCTCAAAACTGCAAAAAAAAAAAAAAAAGAATTATTAGTAACGTGATTTGATGAACCAACAAAAAAAAAAAAATTTCCTCCGTTTTGGAAACGGAAAAGGCAAAAAAACGTTCAAACAAACAAAATCTCAAATGTCCCAAAAACACCTATCATAACTACAGTATCCCTAACATCATCAACCATTTCACAATAATCTTACGCTCAGGAGTCAAACTGAGAATGAAATCACAAAATAATAATAATAATAATAATAATAATAATAATAATATCGAATAATGAACCTGTTAAACATAATATTTGCAAAATCCAACCAAGAACCACAATAAAAAAACAAGATGAAGAAGACAAAAAAAAAGGATAATTTTAGATGACATTTAATGGAAGTAAAACCCTAAATTTCGCCACAATTTTTATAACAAAACCTATTCCAAGTTTGCACAAAATTGAGATCAAATTGTTGATGAAAACTAACAGGCAGGAAATCAAGGGGAAAGTTAATAGTCTCTTCACAGAAAATAATTTTACCATGAGAAAACAACTAACAATATCAAGCATTAGTGATGGCTTGAGACTTGTTGAGAATGACACCCTCATATTTGACTTGAAACCATTTCATAGCATCATCTTTTGTAACTCGGTGCTGAACGCCGACACGGGACTTGCAGCGACGTCGACGGCTCACCCGATAACCAGGCCGCTCCAGCACCACATAGAAGTCCATTCCATATATGCCAGTTGATGGATCATACCTGGCCAAACAGTTAAAAAAAAGCAAATTAACAATATGATGAGGATATTCTCATCAAGCAATTGTTTAATTTTGATGGAAAACATGCAAAATTGATTAATTTTTTATGTAAAGTGTTTTGACATTATATCGTTCACAAGTCTTGATTCTGTTATACAAAAGAATGAAGATAAAGATGAGAATATATCTTATAGGATACCAAGTGGGAGGATAAAAATGACAACTTACCTCAAAAGTTATAATGTCATGGGACAATTATGATGAAATGTAGAGAACAGTTTATAAAACTGTAGCTAAATAAAATGTGCTATATAAATCTGATTATTTTGTGATGAACATATCATTGATAGTCATGTATAAAATGGTTGAATGCCAAGATTGATATGGCCAATGACTCAGGGCCGACCCGACATGACCTGAATTACTCAGGGCCGACCAAAAATTGCTAGTTTTTTGGTAAAAAAACGGGTCAATATTCTATTTTTGGGTCAAAATGGGTCAACCTTGGGTTTCCGGGTCAATCTTGGGTTTTTGGGTCAACCCGACCCGATTTTTAAAATAGGTCGATTTGTTGAACCCGAATCTTACCCGTTTTGGGTCCGAATTGACCCTAACCCTAAATTTTGGGGTCGGGTTTTCAGGTTGTGGCAAATATTGGCACCCCTATATATAAGTCATTATTCTCTACTCACTGTTGTTGAGCATTATATAAGGAATGAAATATATTCTAAGCAAGCAGCCAAGCACATATCTCTTCAAACAACTTTCATCCATGTTTCCATCTACACCTTTTTGATTATAAACCTTCAACGCTATTGTGTCTATCAACTAGTTTAGTGGATGCATTTTCCATGTTTTTTTCTCTTTTATTTAAAAAAGGTCTAGAAAAAGTACCCATTAGACTAATTTATATATAAAACAAGCAAAAAACGTCTAAGATGGAAAAAAGTAAAACTAATATATGCTACTTAATAGTTCCTCAAATATTATTATTGATTCTTTTATATTTCTAATTTTGCCAGCCAATTTAATAGGATCATTCTTCAATTTATCGTTCCTAATTTTGCCACTCACATGCATTGTCATTTTTGTTACGTTCGAATAAACTATCAATTTTTTTTTAACTATTGAAGTCTCAAATTTGTACAAAATAGTTTAGTCTAATTGAAATTCCATTAAATTTATATTTGAGTCTTCAGGATATTCTTTCATTTCATAATCACTAGGCATTTCTCTATTTTTATCACATAATCATCACAATAGAAATTATATCCTATCTATATCCTCATTGTTCTAAATAGTAGATTTAAGATACAAAAACCTATCAAATTTAAGTATCATTTCATCATCTAATATTATTAAATGATAATTATTAAAATCACATCCATTAAAATTTTGCATCATATATCCAATCTTTGCTCTACTAACAATTCAATTATTGTTGCTAATGTTTCTCCAAAAAGCACAATCCTTACAAAAAGCATGCACTAAGGCACCTCACATTGAATATCATTTATAAGAAATTTATATTCATATCAAATACAAAAAATATAATAGCTGATATATGATCCTTGCCTCAATCCTACTATAATTAAAAACTATGTGTTTAATCAAAAACTCCTAATATTAGTTAATCCTCTATCATATATAACTTCAAAAACTTAAACATATCCTTTGCATATTTTTTCATTAATACACACCATATTAATTTTCACAACATTAGATCATTTGTCTTCTTAGTATCAACAAAAGTCATATAAAAAATATTTATCTGCTCCATATACTTTCAATTTCTTTCCCTAACAACAAAATCAATTCCATATTTGATCTTTCTAGCATGGAAATATGAAATCAAATTGATTCTATGACGACATCATTTATTGAGTTTATGTTCCATAACTCTATCCCATAACTTTATTATAAAAACATACAAGTTTAATTCCCTATTAAAAACACTATCTCGTTTATTCTTAAATACTAGACTTACAATGATTCTTATCCAATTATTCTTCACACCCACTTAATCTTCAAAATTTTCTTAAAAAAGTTTGTCAACCAAACCACGGATACATTCATAATACTCCAAATCTCACTAAGCAAATCATTAAAACCTAAGGCTTTACCTTTCAACATGTATTTCAAAGCTAACTCCCCTTCACTTCTTTTAATCAATCTATAAAATATATTTTAATATAGTTCCTTTTGTATGACAATCCTTATTAACATTGAGTAACCGATATTCTTTCTTAGTCCTTTAACACTAATTTTATAATGTCTGTCCTAGCAATGCCTTCTCTGCATTTCATTGAATATGTTCAACCCACCTAAATATATTTTCATCTTATATCTTCAATAGATATTACTTGCACAATCCTATTATAATTATTCTTTAAAAAATACTGCATAATAAAAAAATCCAACAAATAGGATAAAATTATGGCCCCAAGTTGGTAATCTACTCAATAAAGAGTCCTAAATCAAAACAAAAAGTGATACTCATGGCCTATAGTATTACCAATAACATAAGTTTACAAAATCATTAAGCCAGAAATGTGGACATCCAGATAAATAATAACATCAACGAAAGCAACATAAGGCAACCATAGAAAAACAGGCAGGAAAACTTCAAATTAAAAAACTATGGCAAGCAAGCAAAAAACTCTGTACCAGGACATGATAAAAAATATTTTGCAATTTATTTTCAAACTAAAAGAGGAAAACAATAATGAAAAAGGTGGTTTAGAAACATGAGATAACTCTCCATTCTGCAAATAAAAGAAATTCATAAATCCCAACATTGAAATTCCAGCAATGATTCAGTTCAAAACATAAGAAAACTAAAAGATCAATCACTCACTAACAGTTACCGCACCAAAAATAAATAGTAACTTACAATTCAGGTAAAATGGACGATGTTGAAAAACAAACTAAAGGCTCATAAACATCTAGAAATTATTTGGAATGAAAAGAATAGATTAACATACTTAATTCCAAGATCAATGTGTTCCTGAATGCCAAATCCAAAGCATCCAGTGTCACTGAAGTTCCTCCTCAAAAGCTCATACTCCTTAACCTTCAGACCACTCTCAAGGAGTTGCATTGCCTTTTCACCTCTAACAGTGACATAGCAAGCAATCTTTTCATTGCGACGGATTCCAAATGATCGAACAGTGTACCTTGCTAAGAAAGCACAAAAGAAACAAATTGATGCACAGCATCAAAATACTTGAAAGTGGAATAGAATGGTCTCTCTAACATACCTTTAGAGAACACAGGGGTTTGTCCGCTCAATTGCTCAAGCACCTGAAAAAATGACATCACGGCCATGTAAATATGAAAAATGCAGCACCAAAGAAAGAGCAAATGTTGCATTGAAAAAAGGGAAAACATGATTTAGCACTCAGTGAAAAGAAGGGCCATGGAACATCACTAATTATGATAAAAGGCATCACACGTGTAGATCACAAGACAAGAACATTTTACATGAAATAGCAAATACTATCATGCTCCCGATCATATGCCATTCAAAATCTATAAAAACCAAACAAAGATCCTTTCTCTTTTTTCTTTACTTCTGTTATTGTCTTACCACAAAAATCATGTCCATGCCACCAACCACTTGGTTGATTTAATCTCTAAAGTGCAGATCATGGTCCTTTAACTCTTTGGAAGAGATCAAAATGGTTCTCAACCATTTTGAGGGACCAATTTGGTCCCTAAACTCTTTAAAATGGAACCATTTTGGTCATGCCATTAAAAAATAAGGAAAATTTCGGATGGCAGTGAGGGTATGATTAGAATAACCACAAAATTGATAAAAATAATAAGAAGAAAAAAGGGAGAATGATAGTTACATTCACAGCGAGCGAGATCCAGTCGGTACATCCGATCCAATAAGATGAGCATCAAACTTTTGTGACTTCCGATTTGACAGGAATGAGCGTTGTCGAAGGAGGCGTTAGCGACTCGATTAAAACCCTCTAGTCTCCACGTCGGCAAACTTTCATGAATTCCGATTTGACAGGAAGGAACGTCGTTGAAGGAGGTGAATAAAGACTTTAGTGACTCGTTCAAAACCCTACCACGTCCAATAGCAACGACGAATGCGGAAGAGAAAAAAGAGTAGCAAATCATTTAGGAATTAATTTATATAATTTAATTAATATGAATTAAAAAATTAAAAAAATTAATTAGATAATTAATAATGTAAATAATAATTAGATAATTAATAATCAAAATAATAATAGTTATATAATTATTTAAGTTATTAATATTTATAATAGTCATTAGATAATTAAGCTAGTTAGTATCCCTAAGAGATTATTAGTTAAGTTAAATAATTAATATATGACTAAAATTTTAAATTATAACTAAACATATTATTAATTTCTCTTATTAAACAGACGATCAATATTTTTTTTTTAAATATAACTACTCAAAAAATATATCTGATAAATTGTTAATTAAAAATTATTAAAAATACCCCTATTTTTTAACACCATTAAGTCCAACATATATTAATTTGGATGTTATGACTAAAATGGCCCCATTTTAAAGAGTTACGGAACCAAATTGGTCCCTCAAAATAGTTGGGGATCATTTTGGTCCCTCCTAAAGAGTTAAGTGACCATTTTGGTCCTTTTCTCCATGCAAAAAGAACCTCCAAAAATCTTTCTAAAATGATATGAAACTGATTCTCTCAAACTCATCTATTACTATATATCCAAGGGAGGAATGAGTGGAAATAAAAGGCCAAATCATTTGACCATAGCATGGCTACTTCCAAAAATGAGAAAAATCATGATGGATCCTACTGCATACCAAAATTTTACCCACTCAATTTCCTGTGAGCACTACGCTCAAGAAATTTCCTTCGGCCAATTCATCAATTGTTTCTAATTGTGCTTATAAAACCTTTTGTTCCCACTAACCAAGGGAATATATGAGGGTACCCCCATGTTCCTCTCCTAAGGTTGGGCTTTTGGCAACTTTTGTGAGAGCCTATAACCATCTTTCCCCCATTAAAACTCAAAAAACAACATCCAATGAGCACCCAAGTCGTAGAGTTCTCCACTCAACGCCCCTCACTCTACTCATCATCCAACAATAGGAGGATCAAACAAGCATTTACAATGCCACTAGATCTTCATATAGATAAATGTTGGACCCTCCATAACGAAAGATCTTGCCATTTAGATTAAGAGGTTAGTGAACACCTGATCTTCCATCACCTTATCTTGAGATGACCCGCTTTTATCTCATCCCAAGAATATTTGACATTGCCATCATTCTCATCAACTCAAACTACCAATCAGCTCAACTTCTCACGAATGAACTTCTCATCGGCTCCAACATCCATCAATTCTCAATTAACAACTATAAGTCTCTAGATGGAGACCACGCTCATCGATGGCCTGACACCACTCAAGTCACCAAGATGTAACACCACAGCTCTTGATCTAATGTTGCTTTATGCAAAACCTCGAGCAAACCAAATTAGCACACATTTCCTAAGCATCATTTGGGTGGTGCCATAGGATCGTCACTTAATGGAGCCCACCCACCTAAGAAATGACTGTTGTTAGTCCTTCTCAATGTTTCATTTTAGTGTAGATTTGAATGTCACACCTTGTAAACTAACTAGATGCTGTTTACCAGAGTTAACTGAATTTAACACCCATCATGCCCCAAACAACTTCCAGGATTGAAACACACAGGATTTATTAAATCCAGCTTTACAGGATTTACTAAATTCTAAATCCAGCTAAACAGCCCCTGAACTTGCCTCTCAATTTCATACCAATAAATAAAATCATCAAAACAATTACAACTGGAAGCGATTACGTTATTTTACCACTGATAGCATAACAACAGCCCTATAAAAGTGCATATATAAATACTGTAAGCAAAAAAAAACTCCTCGAAGAAATTCAAGAAAATCCAAGAAAGAATTATACATATTCGGGGCAGCGAATCCTAATCCGATACCTTCGAAGCTCTCGTAAGACGATCTCCACTCTCCCCCACCGAGATGTTCAGCACCAGCTTCTGCACTTTGATCTCCCGCATCGGGTTGGAAAGCTTTTTCTCCGATGCCTGGTAAATCAGCACAAAAAACAAAAAATCCAAATGATTCACTGTAAGACAGCAGAGGAGGAAAATTAAGAGGAAAAGAGACGAATGGAAACAATAATCACCATTGCTGCGTTTCGAGGGGCTCTGGAACGAGCTAAGCAGCCGATTGAAGTTGCAGGAGGAAATAGCCGAAACCCTAATCAAACATATAGCGGTGGCCTTCAAAACTCTCTGCGCATTAACCGTTGGATTAAAATTATACGGTTAGAGGGTACTGAGATTTTGTTTTCCCCACGTTAAAATGGGCTATTGGGGCTTTACCGGGCTTGTTGTGACCTAAAAATTTCAAGAACAAACAATTTATTGTATTTATCAGTTATAATTATTCAATTTGTGTACTTGAAATTAAATTTTTATATTTACTAAAATATTAATCTCAAAATTTTGAAACCCTAGACTTAGAAAAGAGGCAAGCAAGTTGCTATAAGATCAAAATGATATGTGATTGATCCTCAATTATGAAGAGTTGAGGAAGTCACGATGAGATCTTATTAGAAATGTTCAATAGCTACATCAAAAAATATCTTAGCTGTATATTTTTTTAGAAAAGCATACTAAAAGTTTATCCATTAACTATAATATTTTTTATATTTAAATTAATTAAAACTTTTTTTGTCCAAACATTAACATAATATTAGAGTTACATTAACTTTTATTGTACTACTATAAATGTACGTGCATATGGTGCACATGAATAAAATTTTAAAAATAAAAAATATATAACAAAATAAAAAATGTTTTATGATAAGCTATATCAAAGATATAAAATTCTATATCAATATTAAATATAAAACTTTTATAAATAAAAATGAAATATATATATATATATATATATATATATATATATATATATATATATATATATATATATATATATATATATATATATATATATAGCAATCAAAGATTATCTAGAGTAAATGTTGGAGACGTATCAATTTTTTCTGCAAAGTATGTATTCTGTTTTCTCCTTAAAATAGATGATTGAACGTACCTATGAGAATGATCTGAATGAGAAAATACCATAAGGAGGAAGAGGTCTTATACTAAGAACCATTGCACTAACTGTAATATTAATTCCACCATAACATATAATGAAAATGAGTAATTAATTGTAACCTTTTTAACAAGTTGATAAAATATACTTAACTGACCATGACGTAGACCAGTCATGTCATCAGCATGTTGATTGAACAAATAACCAGATTCAGAATTTTCACATAAAAAAAAGGCTCGTTGTGGCATAAGTTCAATTTCTTTATCAAATGATATGACTTGTTGAGCAAGATGCCCATTGCTGGAGCTAATTTCAGCATAATGCCTCTCACAAGTACAATGCATTTTCTTCTTATCACAATTGCAATCAATATTGCATTTAACTGGCTCATATGTGCTTGAATGCTCTGGCCTAAATCTTCGATACTACTAAATCAAATGGTAATTACTGTTGTTGTATATTTCATTTCACTTTCTCCCTACCATTGGAAGTAGGGAAGAAGATATACATTTAATATTCTCATTTGAATAAAAAATATCAATATTTCTAAGACTTAAATTATGATTCTTTATCTACATGACATGCTTATATATTTATAAAAAATTATCCATTTCAATAAATATTATAGAATATGTAGAATGAATATCGACCAAAACTTATTAAAGTTTATAAAATTCTGTTTTTCTTCAAATGTACTTATTAAAGTTACATGAAATGTGCATTTCATGCAATTCCTCGAGCCTTATAATGATAACAAGCAATGCACCCACAAAATTATCAAAGAAACGTTTATGATAAAAACAATTAATAAAAAGGCTTAGCTTCACAACAACGACATAAAAAAAACTGTACAAGGAGTTGGAGTATTTCATAACTAATAAGACACATATGAACCATTTTAAATAAACCATTTAAAACTTATAAAAAGTTCAGCATAAATTGTTTAAATTCATGCACACAATGGGAGATCTGAAAAGATAGAAAATATAGAATAAGTTAATAAAAACTTGCTTTGCATAAGCTAAACAAGTGTCCAAAGCTTCTATATCTCGAATATCAAAATGTAGAAATAAAACAAAATTTACCACGAAATTCATATTGAAGCATAAATTCATATTCTAGTATAAATGCACATGCACCATTTCTTGTCATGTGCTTGTAGTATTCTTTCAAGAATCTACAATAAAATATATTTTTAGATGTCCAATGCAAAAATATAATACAAATGATTTTTAATGCAATAATATAGTTGTTGGAGTTGACTGGAGTTTTTTTATGCAAGATTAAAAAAGGGCTGAAGTAACACTAAACATACATAATTTAAAGAAAAATGAAAGTAATGTTATAACTTCTAACAAATATTTGACCGCAAACAAAGCAAACAAATCAATCAATGGGAAAAGAGCATGCATTAACTTGAATTGCTTTCTATGGCAAATTCTTAATTGTTGCCTCAAGAATCTTGCCGCTGCAAAAAAATTTATCAATCCAACAATTAACTAAAAAATCATGATCAGTATATAGCTGTATAAAATTACAAAATCATACTTATATAGCCTCTAATAAACCTTATGTCAAATCTGCTATGTCATTTATTTTGGACAACATAGAAGTGCAAATCTCATCATGGGGTGGCATATATAACAGCAAAAAAAAAACAATAAAAAACAAAGACCAGTTCATTTTGCTCAAAATGTAATTATAAATAGAATATTATAGAATTATATTAATATGTTAAAGCAAAATGATAAAAGAGAATTAAAAATCACAATTTCACATAATCAAATGTGTTTGAAGAATTCGTCCAATTTTAAGGCTTACGTGGGTGTTATTATGAGCACAATCATGTTATAATTAACAATATTTATAAGACTTAAAATAAATGTTAAATCATTTATTTTAATCATAGTTACATACTTACATGACAACCCTTAAGTCCCATTCTTCTCAAGCAGCCTCTTTAATGAGATTAATGTTATGTTAACAAATAATGAAATAATATGCTCTTAAATTTTATAAATAAGTAAAAAATAATATAACTAAAGCAGTTATTTAAGGTTCATCAATGACCCACTGATGTTTAGCTTGGTTGGTGGGCGAGTGCGATTAGGAACCACCCATCCCGCGTTCGATTCCCCTCGGGCTACAGCTCCCCTTCGGTGGGGTTCGAACAAGCGTTGGCCATGAGGATACGGAGTGGGTTAATCGTCTAGGCTGATCGGGGTTTACGGATCGCCACGCGCCTGGGCAAAGCTCGGGTGGCAGCGGACGATTCCTCGTCACAAAAAAAAAAAAAAGTTTCATCAATGAACTGGATCACATTTTAGCTTGAATTTCATATCTTTGAAGATGTACCTGAGATCCCCTTTGGATTTGACAATCTTAGATAACCCATCACTTAACCCTCTTGCAAAGCCTTGTTGAGTTTGAATGCGAACCTTCACAGCCTGTATCAGACAAATAGCAATATCAACAATAAATTAAGCAAAAGCAAACAAGATAAATCGAAGTCTTATACTTCACAACATACTCAGGTCCAACAATATTAGAGTAGTATTTCTTAAAGAACTCATAAAAATCATACTTAAATGCATGTTTACCATTATAACCAAGCAGAGTCGGTGCCCAACCCTTGAAGAAACCTTTCACACCCTGCTCTTTAAGAAGGACACCAAAACATAATGATTTATATGATGCCATCATTTAATTTCTTTAGAATGCCTTTTTATCTAAAGGAAACATTGATAAAAATATTTTCCATATATAGAAAAAATATCTTGGTTGATCTTCTTTAATATTAATTTGCAAGCACAAGCATGCTTTGATCAAACATCTCACAATGAGTAGACAAGAAGTATGATCATTTAAGCAATGCAACATACAAATCAAGTTACCACTTAGAAGCACTTGAAAATAACTCTCAAATCAAGAGGCACTTGTCCATCAAAAAAACTGCCCATAAGAATTAATGCTCGAAGCGAGAGCACAAGAGAGAATTAGATCACATCTTTAAATTCCATCAAAATGTTCTTGAATCACATATGAGTGAGAATATACTATTTGGCTAATATACATAATCATTTATCTAAACCAAAACCGCTAAGAAAATATATATGAACTAATCAAGGCCAGATAATGAAATCAATAATAACTTGAGAAAATAAAAAAGGAACAATCATATCTAAATAGAAAATATAAAGGTGGCAATAGTGGAGCAACCATAACTTATTTAGGATGAATGAATATATCATAGTAGAAATGCACAACTATAAAATGAGAGTTAACAATTCACATAAGAATAAATAAATTTATTGTAGCTCCTCTCAGTTTAACGATGAGAAAAAACAAAGTAATTTAGTTGGTGTAAAAAATGAATACATATAAGAGAATCATTAATCATAAGTGATAACATGCAAAAGCAACCAAATGTATACACTAACAAACAAAATATAAAAATTTCTAGATTCATGACATTTGACAGGGTCATCAAATGGGCTGTGTTCGTCTCAACATAAAACAACAATAAAGATAAATGATATATTTCCAATATTTTTACAATTATACATGTGCAACAATCTTATAAAAGAATGATTATAATTTTAAAGTCAGTAATATCTAACACAATACATAGTATATAACACCCAAAATTGATAAGTGCAGTTCTTGAATCACAAGACTTCAAAACAAATTCATTAGTCGCCAAATAACTATTTTCATTAGCAAAACAATAAAAGAAATATAAATCATTTTGTTAAGTACTAAATTTTAAAAAATCATTTTTTTTAAATTTACTTTGTTAAGTACTAAATCTTACAATAACGTGCACGTAAACAAAATTTTTAAAAAATAAAAATATATAATAAATGAGAAATGTCCAGAAGATAGATAAAAATAATGCAATCTCATAATAAAGTTAAAACAAATTAAAGTTATTTTAATAAAGAAATTAATTTTTGTAGGCATTTTCAATGAATAAAAAAATGACATATACTGGACTAAATAGTAGTTTTCTTGTGAAATCCAATAGGTCAAAGATG
This sequence comes from Dendrobium officinale, assembly GCA_019514585.1. Lineage (NCBI taxonomy): Eukaryota > Viridiplantae > Streptophyta > Magnoliopsida > Asparagales > Orchidaceae > Dendrobium > Dendrobium officinale. Next base: position 38,780,220 of record CM033694.1, read on the forward strand.
ATAAAAATAGATATCTTAAAAACACAATAAAAAGGCAAGTATGAAATCCAACAAATTAAGTTCCATCCTAGAATTGAAAGATGAAATATAGAAATATTCCATGGGAGAAAAATGAGTTGAAGAATTCAAAACTCAATTATGTGAAAATTTTAACGCATGCAATTCAAACTTAAATCCATATGGATTCAAACCTGGAGACAGATCTGCGAAACGTTATTCTCTTTCTCATCGCACCAGCTCTGTATGCATCTTTTGTGAGCAAACCGAAACAGAAGAAAATCAATGAAGGAAAAGTTCAAAACATACTAATGCTTTCATTCCCCTTCCCAGTGAGCAAAAATGGAAATTCTTTATTTTTTTTATTTAAATATTTTAAAATCAGGTAAGTAAAACAAGAAAATGCGAACATATAAATGATATAGAAATTACTAAATTGCATAACATAGAAAACTTTCAAGCAGAAATTTAGGTCTTAAAAGGGAAGAAAAAACTTTAATTTTTTTAGAGAAGGAATCATGGAGAAAGGAGGCTTCATTGAGCGGCCGAGGCAAGTAAAAAAAACTAGGAATAAGGTTAAGAGAAGCTCACCTTGGGATGTTTGCTATCCGGCGAGCAAAACATTCGCGTGTATAGACATTTCCTAGCGAGCAAATGAAATTTTATACAAAGGGAATGCGCCATTTCGTGTAGGGATGAGTTGATACTGAGAAGAAATAAGGAATGCGTCATTTCGCGAGCAGATGAAGACTCATCGTTAAGAAGAATAAGGTATAGGAATATTAACGATGGATATTAAGTTAAGGTTTTTTAACCAACTATCAGGATGATGTATTGGGAGAATCACAAGCGACATTTTAATAGTAGTATAGATAATAGATATTGGAGCAATATTTAATATTTGTTATATGATGAATAGTGCATAGGATTATATTAACCATGTCTTGTGATACTTTATATAGATGTTCTTAATGAAAGAATAAGTATAAATTTAGGTTTTAAACCTTAGAGTCAAAATCTCATTTTTCATTCATAGATTATCATTGAAGAGTATTGAGAGTCTATCAATACTAAAATAGTGATAACATATGAAGTTTTAGAAAAGCATCAATGATCAGAGGCATGAATGGGTTTATGTATTTATTTTAATAAAATTTTTAATTTAAATTTAAGAAAAAAAAAAACTTATAGTTCAATGCGAGTTCATATTAACATTAAGATGCATAATATTAATGGGGAATCCTCTATGTCATGGCGCTAAAATTATAGTTTGTCTTCATATAAAGGATTAAAATATTAGTGAATGATGGGTTAATTGAAACTCTAGATTTGACTACTTTTCATTAAGTGGGAGGATACTAAAAAGTTCAAGAAATGTCCTAATAACAATTCAAACCTCTTAGAAACCCTACATACAAATATATACTTTCCATTCTCTGATGCATGTTGACAGAAATATCTACTTTTATTTATACATATTGACTCACAATGCTAGTATATATATTTGCTCCATAATAAAAAAAAGTATTGAATGCATGTGTATTCAAGGACATTAAAGTTGAAGTAAATAATAAATGTGGGAACTACATAAGGATAGTAGGAGCAGACATAAGTGGATAACATTGCAATAGATATGTTGCAATGGACAAATACCAAGTCCCTTTGTAAAGTTTCTCCAAGAATATGAAATTGTTATCTAATACAATATGTCTAGTTGTTTGGGCCATATATTGTTATGAAGAGAAGAAACCAAATATTGTTGGATATGATGCTTAGTATGCTTATCTTACCAATAACAATTGTTGTGTATTTTATTGGATAAGTCAAGAGCTTCAAGTTTATATATTTTATTATTCATCTCACACTACCAAACTCATGGAATCAAAAAGTGCTAGTTTTTTTTTTTTTAATTTGATCACCAGAAACGAATAGCTTATAAATATGGTTTCTAAAAATATTAATTTAAAATCTCAATCTTTTCTATCAATTAATTAATTGATTATATAACTCACAGTACACATAAGGTAATTTATTATAATTCATAGCACACATAAGGTACAAACCTGTAGGGTTGTCAAAATTGGATCACGGATCGAATTCAGGTCAAATCAGAAACTAAACTGACACTAATTGACCCTACATGAACTCGACCCATTTTTGCAAATGGATCACATATTTCAACTAGGACCCGACTCGCACGGGTTATCGAGTTAACCCGATCCATCCCACAGACACGGCAACGGCACGCAAAAGTAGCAGCTTGGCAACGCCGCAGCAGCGACATGGTGGCGCTACAATGACGACAGACACGATGCAGGAGACTCACGTAACGACGACTTGACCGGTGTCACAAGAAAAAACGTGACTCTACACGACACACACTCGTCGCAGGTAGACGACAGGTAGCGCAGGCAGTGCGGTTAGCAAATGCGGGCAGACGCGGTTAGCTGGTTTAGTTGTGTCATTCTAAGTCATTCTGGGTCTTTTTTGAGTTTCCGAGTGAACCCGAACCCAACCTGATTTTTCAAATCGGTCGGTTTGTTAAACATGACTAGTTTCACAAACGAGTTAAACCCTAACCCAAAATAGTTGGGCCGAGTTTTCGGCTCGAGTCAAATATTAACACCCCTACAAACATGTATTGAACAACCAATCATTGAGATTCCTAATGGTTCTAATAACAATTCTATAGATCAAATAGTTCAATAATTACCAAAAGATGGGTGCTACCACTAAAATTCAAGAACCATGCAGAGAAAATGGAACTTTGTTTCATTTTATAATTATATACATATAGTTTACTAAAGAAACTCAAGTAGATTTTGATATTTATCATATTCATGTGCACCATAATTTATTTTGAGGAAATATATCTATAGTGAGCCAAAACTAAACATAAGATTTGTTTATTAAATTTTGTTATCACATTAAGAATAATTTTAAGGAAATTAAACTCAGTTTAATACATAGAAGATAATACTTTCTCTTAGAGAACATATTGCCATGATTCGTGTATTTATTTTTTAGAAGGTTAATCAATAGGATTTAGTTGAAACATTAGGTTAAATGAATTTAACAAGTGAAAGAATATAATATTTCTTATTTAAATTTATCAACATCTTGGTTAATTTATTTTAGCATGATATAGCTCGCAATTAAATCAATTATAATTTTAAAATTAAAAAAAAAGTGCAAGAATATCCTGATAGAAATGATATAATAATGGATTTGAAAATTATTAAATTTGTTTTAAGATTAATATTGAACATGAAGAATTTATATTATATTAATTTTAAAAAAAATTAATAAATTATACAATAATTTTTTTTATTTTTCACTAAATTGTTGAAATAATAAAGATGAAAAATATTATGGGAAATTTTTTTTTTGGCTCAACTGTTAGTGTAAATTTGAACCACACATATATTTTTTAGATTTATTACTAAAACGGGGTAATTAATTAATTTCGTAAATCTGTGGCATTCAGATTAAAAATCGGAAGTATAACGACGTGCGTGATCGTTTTCGCCTGACAATCTCAACTTACTTTTATAAATTGCCAAATTTATTCATTTATTTTTGTATAAATTTAGCCAATCCAAAATCTAAAAAATCCACGGGCTTATAAATAAATTGAAATCGTGAAGAAGAGCAAAAACCCAGAAATTTGAAGAGAAGCGAGCAATTAGGAAAGCAGGAAGCAATGAGCAGCGGCCGATCCGTCGACAAAATCTCCGACGAACTCAAATCGCTTTCGCTCCGTGGCCCCGCCGGAGGGATTTTGCTGGATGAGGAGGATGAGGAAGTCCGATTTTCTAACGTGAGGAAGAAGGATTTCAAGCGTTGGGAAAGGGTGAAAGGACGAATGATGAACATCCTGGACGGTCTTGAACTCCACACCGGCGTATTCTCCGCCGCCGAGCAGCGGAGGATCGTCGATTGCGTCTATGATTTCCAGGAAAAGGGGCGTAAGGGGAAGCTTAGAGGTATTCTTATCGTGTTCTAAGTTTTTTCTGCAATTTTCAGAATTCAGATAAAATTGCTTGATTCTAATTATATTTCTATTGATTTTGCTAATCTTTAGTCCATGGAGGAGCGGTTTTTTTTTTTTTTTTTTTTTTTGTGGGGCACAATTATGAATGTTAAAAAAATCATCAACTTTTTTCATCCAGGTTTTAAAAATCTTTTTTTATTAATTAGACTTGTTATAAGAAAAATATAAATTATATAATAAAAAAAGCATTGGTTTACCTCTTTTATGTAAAATAGCCAAAAAAAGCATTTGCCCATTAATCCCCGCCTCCTAATCTTCTAACTTTCCCATACTACAAAATGAGGTTAAAGGTTAAAGTTCACCAAATTGATTTTCTTTATGATTTCATATGTAAGCTGCTTCTAAATATTGCTCCCTATGCCTTTTTGATAACTAGATCTTTGGAATTTATTTATATTTGTAGAGCGCACGTATTTAAAGCCCAGAAAGTGGATGCGAGGCAATGGACGTGTTACAATACAGTTTGGCTGTTGTTACAATTATGCGGTGGTATCACTCTATCTATTTCTTCCTTATCTTGTTGGTGTCTTAGGATTAATTTGGGACGGATTTCTTACTGCTTCTTAAATCAAGTTTCTAGAACAATAACTAAATTTTAATACTAAAAAGTTACATTAAGAAGCAGCAAGAAAGTCGTCTCAAATGAAACCTTAATCTATTGATGTACTAATTACCAATTCAAATTGCAGGATAGGAATGGGAATCCCCCTGGCATAATCCGCGACGAGGAAGTCGATCCTATCCCACCATTATTGAAAGAAATGATCAAGAGAATGGTTTCTTGGCATGTTCTCCCACCATCATGCATCCCCAACAGCTGCATTGTCAACATTTATGACAGGGATGACTGCATTCCTCCTCACATTGATCACCATGACTTTGTTCGGCCATTTTGCACGGTCTCTTTCTTGAGTGAATGCAACATCGTTTTTGGAAGAGAGTTGAAGATAAATGGACCGGGAGATTTCTCAGGCTCTGACTCTATTCCTTTGCCTTTAGGGTATTTACACCAACTTCTAAACTTGAATAACCTGCATCATATTCCAAGTATACATGAAGAATTAACACAAAATTTAACAAATATTAAATCAAGTTTTGCAACATAAATCTCAATTATTGTTATGACATACAGGTCTGTGCTTGTTTTGAATGGAAATAGTGCTGATGTTGCTAAGCATTGTGTTCCTGTTGTACCTACGCGAAGGTAAATATGCTTGGATTGAGCTCATAATTTGCATTTGTGATTGAGTTTATTTTTACTGACATCAATTTAATTTCTGAACAGGATTTCAATTACGTTTAGGAAGATGGATGACTCGAAGATCCCATATGATTTCATTCCTGACCCTGACCTGCAGAATCTTCGCCCTTTCTCATTACAAGGACAACAATATCCCAACATTCTTCCACTCCGGCAAGATCAGAATGATCAACCACTTAAAAATGCTCAGCCTTCAAAAAAAGTTCAACAAATTAAAAAAGCTCTGCAAGCGCAAAAAGTTCTACAATCACTTGCTATGTAGAGACCTATGCAACTAACTGAAGGTGATTTTCCACCGCAGAGCTCCAACACAACAGTGCAGTCCCATCGCAAGTGACACTTTCCCTCCTATGTGATGGAATTCAACTGAAATCGGGGTTGTTTACAAAGTTGTTTTCTATTGTTCATGGCTCTGCTGTGAGCTTTTTTTTGTTGTTTTACTAGGCAAAATTTATTACTTTATTTTATAGACCAAAGAGAGTAAATTGTATTGAAGAAGTTAGTTACCAACTATAAATTTTTTTGTAATCCTTTTGTAATCATTTTACTAGGTGGTGTTGTTATAATAGTTGAGTTGTCAATATGAGATCTCGGGTTGATTATATTTATGTTTGGTTTGGGACAATTTTTTTATTATTTTATTTTTCAAATCACAATCACAATTTCTGTTTGGCCAATGCTTTATAGCTACTTCTAAAAAATTTTTGTTTTAAGAGGGTTTTTTACAACAACTTCAAAAAGTTAATTTCTCTATAATAATTTTATAAAGTCGTCCCAAATGAAACTTAGGATAGTTTTTCTACTATTTTTTATATTAGCTTTCTACTAAAAAAATATTCATACATAACACAAAACTATATTATTTACTCATCTAACACCTAAACTTATATATTTACACACGTGCCACTAAAAAGCTCTTTACATCTCTAAATTACCACTCTGTTTTATCCTCTCCGTGAAAAACCACCCGATATCCTGTTTGCGTGCGAACTCATCTTCCTTCCGCGTTTGCTCATCTTCTCCATTTCGTCCAAGAACAAAACGCTTCTCTATTCCCATCGAAACACTGCCCACCATTCCCATCGGAGCCTCCCATCTAGCCTCCTCTCAGTTCTTCCTCTGAAACATAACAAAATCGATTAGATAAAATGCCTCCCATTTGAGCCTCCTGTCCCAAAATATGGAAAAAAGTATTGGTCATAAAAATCACCAAAATCAGTTGTTACAGTTTCATAATTTGCAGTGGCAAGTTTCCTCTTTTCATTTCCTTCTTTCTCCTTCAATCCAAACACATATATAAGACATTTTAAAAGCGAATAAAGAGAGAAAAAAAAAAAGTATAGGCAACAACGGATGCGAGGCGGTCTAAAACATCCAAATTGCAAAAGGAAGAAAGATTTCCATAATGTCCACGGATAGCTCGAAAATATTCAACAAATAAGTTAGCAAGAAAAAGAATCCTTGCAAAAGAAAAAATTGCTCGGGGCAATTCTAATATCCAAAATCCGTATTTGGATTTATTTTTGCTCCAGTTGTAATGTTTTAGCCTAAAATGGGAAGTCAAAAGGTCATGATTGACGATTACGGAAGAAAAAGCGGAAGAAATCCTTGAAAAGGAAGTAAGAGCTGGAGTAATAATAACTCAAAAGGCGAATCTGGACGCCGCACGTAATAATTTTCCACGATAGAGAGGGAATAAAAAACCAAATTTAGCTTTCCTTGATAAGTAGAAAGCCCATTGTTCATTTGTTCTATAGGAAATTTGGAGTTAATATTTGCTGTCAGAAACTTCTTTCTAGCTTTGGACGAGCATGCCTGAATGACATAACTTAGACAAGCCATGGAAATAAATTTTTTTGCTAAAACCCATTTGACTCTATTTGGAAGGCTTTCACATGGGGAGATTAAGATTTTGTTTAGGATTATTTTCTTACTTTTTTTTAAAATAATTTTTTAGCATAATTTTTTTTAAACTATACATTTATGTACTTAAAAAGCTGATTTAAAAATAAAATGAAAGCCGTCTCAAACGAAATCAAGTAAATAAAGTCTCATGATTGCATAGCCTTTTGAGCTTTTATTATGCTTGTTAATCTTTAGTTTTAGTTGTTAATTATCTTTGATCACATTGGATAACTTATTAAATGTTTCATAATACTTAATATTTTGTCATACCTATATATCTCTATATCACTATTAAATTCATATGATTAAACACGCATTTTGTCACAAATTTTAGATCTTAAAACACTCTAAAATTTGGACACAAAAGTTTTATAATTTTACTCTGAGATTATATGAATAGTTAAAATTTGGACATTAATCCATTTAAGCTTCATAAATAGTTAAATGTTTTGCCATTGATTATCACTAAATAAAGACAATTGAAGTCCATATTCATATGATTAAAAGGGTTGATTTAAGATATTATGTGTTGAATGAAAACATCTTTGAACACCACTAAGATATTATGTGTTGAATGAGAATAACTTAAAATTTATTTTTCGGCAGACATTTTATGATTTCAAGTTGTTATCTGCATGAGAAAATTATGTAATCTTTCAAATACTGTTCTATTGTTTATCTATCATGATTGATAATTGAGGGATGTGGTTATCTTGGCTTGTTGAACCATAAGCTGAGTTCTTCTTTTTTAGTTAAGGCATTTTAAGTATGAAACAATTACATTTTGATGTTTAATGCTGTAAATAATTAATTTGGTTACATTCATTAAATTAATTTTATTTTATTTTCTTGAAAGGGTTTAACTTGGACCTCTACTATGATTGGGGGTTATAAGCTTAGTTGTGTTTGAAACCATTTAGATGTTGGAATGCATGATTTTAGGCTTCGTTTGGACTGGTTTCTTAATGCTTTTTTTAATTTTTTTTTTTTTTTACAAAAATTAAATTTTTTGTAATAATACACTTCTTTAAAAAGCCTTAAGAAATTCGTCCCAACCGAAGCCTTAGGTTTTGTTCGGGACGGCATTCTTGATGCTTTTTAAAGCAGCTTTCTAGTGCAAAAAAATGAAAATTTTATATCAAAAACCTATTTTAAGAAGCAACAAGAAAACTGTCCCAAAGGAAGCCTTAGGCTTTGTTTGGGACAGCTTTTTTACTGCTTCTTGAAGCAGCTTTTAGTACAAAATATTTAATTTTTGTACTAAAAAACTGATTTAAGAAGCAATAAGGAAGTCGTCCCAAACAAAGCCTTAGTCTTTTATAGTCCTTAGAGCTGATTTTTGTCAACTTGATTTCATAATCACACTCGGTGCATTACATTACAATATCTAATGTCACTTTTGTGCAAGAAAATAAATAAATAAACTATTTCTATTCCTGAAATCAAATCTTAATGCTTCATTGTATTTCCAGATTATTAGAAAATATGTTTGCATAAGTATATGGTCATGTTAACATGTTCAGTAAAAAGTATTCAATCTTTGTCATATCTACTCGCAAGCTTTCCTATACTGCAAAAAGAGGTCAAACTCTACAAAGCCCTTTTTTTTCATGATTGCATAAATTTTGAATGTAGTACATCATGCGAATGAAAATAATCAAATAAGAATTTAAGCTCATTTACAAGAATTAATAATGAAGCTCAAGAAAAAATATTAAAGAAACTGTCCAATGACAAGAGCTCAATCAAGAACCTGATAAAGAGCATATAATTTTGAATATTTTAAAAAAGAAATTTTATTTATTTATTATCTAGAAATTTTTATAGATAGCTGGTTAGAACTCTCCCTCATTAATGCCATTATACTCTCTTTTTCCCTCTACTTTTTCTCAAAAAGTATTTGCATAAGAGTTTTGTAATGCTTATAATACTATATGTTTTCTTTTTTACTGACAATTGAAATATTTTTGCAAATAGTTTGCCTATCTTTGAAGACTTAGTTATCTTTATATTTTATTCAAGTAACTTGTTACTCCTCTTAAATACTTGCTTCAAAATCTTGAAATATATTCCTCCACATCATAATTATCATCCAATGCCAAATAACCAACAACCAAGTGTAATGTCAGCCCGTCCTAAAAAACTCAGGTAATTCTAGTTACTCGTGTTAAATACTTGTTGATATTTGATGTAATGTGTAATAATAAGTTTTAGAAGGTATTAGGTCTTAATTGAACCAAGGTTTTGATTAGAGAAGTGAAAAATTCAAAGTTTTGCATCATCTAAATATTATATGAGATATTTTATTTAATTACCATTATTACAATTGCATTCTGCATTACATGGTATCAGGTTATGTGTTGATGTGGGGAAAAAGTGAATCTATGTTATGTTATAAGGACTCTGAATGTACGGGTGTCAATATTAAGCACAATCTAAAAAATTAACACAAAAATTCTGAGTTTAGGTCAACCCGTTTGAGAAATGAGTAAGATTTGAGTTTTATATTCTTACCCGATTGTATTGTTGGGTCATGCTTAGGTTAACCCAAAAATTCAAAATTGACTCAGGTTAACCTAAAAATGTGCTCGTCCCGTCATCACGTGGCTCTGTCATTTGTGCTTGTGCATCGCACTCATGCATCTCACCTGCTCACATTCGGGTTAACGGGTCGAGTTTGGGTCCAAACTTCTAACACATTTACCTAATTAGGTCATGTTTGGGTCAGGCGACTTGAAACAAGGTTAATTTCGGGTTGAATCCAAACTTGATTTGAAAATCCATTTTGACACCCCCTACATGTAATATTATGGCGATTTGGCCCCATCTGCTTGATGCAAACATGGAAAAGATTTTAGCCCCACTTACTGAAAACAAGTATGAGAGATTAAGTAAAACTGTAAGTACTCATTTTGCTTCATTTGCTTGAGACATAATTAGGAGAGAATCTAGCCCCACTAGACATGTGTAAGTGTGACAGCTAAATGAAGATAAAAGTGAATGTTGAGTTATAAGTAGTCATCGGGATATGCCTATTCTTATTATTGCATTGCATTTTTATTAATGGATTAAGTATTAATGATAATCTGAAATGAATGCCGGAAGGTCTAATACTCGGTACAAGTTCTAATGAAATCTAAAAGTCTAAGTGCAAGTGAGCTTTTGAGGCCACGTGTTCTGTTAAGCATCTTGGAAATATATGTGGATTGTAAGTAAGTACAAGTATACTTCTTTAAAGTCCTCATCATTCCACTATAAACTCTAAACAACTTTCTTAAATATTAAAATAAAGATTCATCAATTTGGTTAATTTATCTTAGCATAATATAGCTTGAAATTAAACCAATCATAATTTTAAAATTAAAAAAAAATATAAGAATATCCTGATATAAATTATATAGTAATGGACTTGAAAATTGTTAAATTTGCTTTAAAATTAGTATTGAATATTTATTTTTATTTTTCACTAAATTGTTGAAATAATAAAAATGAAAAATATAATGGGAAAAATTTTATGGCTGAAATGTTACTGTAAATTTGAGCCACACATATATTTTTTAGATTTACCACTCATAATTTTTAAAAAAGGGGTAATTTTTGTAATTTAATAAATTTGTGCCATTCTGATTAAAATTAGAAAGTATGACAACAGCATGACCGTTTCTCTCTCGCCTGAAAACCTCAACTTAATTTAAAATAAAAATATAAGAATATCGTGATATAAATTATATAATAACGGACTTGAAAATTATTAAATTTGCTTTAAGATTAGTAATGAATATGAGGAATTTATATTATATTAATTTTTTAAAAAAATTAATAAATTTTAAAATAAAATTTTTCTAATATTAAATTTTTATTTTCACTAAATTGTTGAAATAATAAAAATGAAAAATATTATGGGAAACATTTTATGGCTGAAATGTTACTATAAATTTGAGTTACACATATATTTTTTTTTTGGATTTATAACTCATAATTATAAGTTTAAAATTTTTATTTTTAAAGTGTAAGATTATACTGATATAAATTATATAATAATCGACTAAAAATATTAAATTTGCTTTAAAATTAATATTGAATATGAGAAATTTATATTATATTAATTTTAAAAATTTTAATAAATTGTAAAATAAATTTGTCTAATATTTTATTTTTTTCATTAAATTGTTGAAATAGTAAAAATGAAAAATATTATAGAAAAGTTTTATGGCTGAAATGTTACTTTAAATTTGACCCACACATATATTTTTTAGATTTACCACTCATAATTTTTAGAAAAGAGGCAATTTCCTAATTTCATAAATTTATGCCATTCCGATTAAAATTCGGACGTTAGACCACATGCATGACCGTTCTGTTCTTTCTCGCCGGACAATCTCAACTTATTTTAGAAATTGCCAAATTTATTCATTCATTTTTGTATAAATTTACCCAATCCAAAATCTAAAAAATCCACGGGCTTATAGATAAATTGAAATCGTGAAGAAGAGCAAAAACCTGAAAATTAGAAGAGAAGCAAGCAGTTAGGAAAGGAGGAAGCGATGACCACCGGCCGATCCATCGACGACAAAATCTCCCAAGAACTTAAATCACTTTCGCTCCGTGGCCCCGTCGGAGGCAGCGGCAGAGGCGGAGGGATTTTGCTGGATGAGGAGGATGAGGCAATCCGGTTTGCTAACGTGAGGAAGAAGGACTTCAAGCTCTGGGAGAGGGTGAAAGGACGAATGATCAACATACTGGATGGTCTAGAACTCCACACCGGCGTATTCTCCGCCGCCGAGCAGCGGAGGATCGTCGATTGCGTCTATGATTTTCAAGAAAAGGGGCGTAAGGGGAAGCTTAGAGGTATTCTTATCGTGTTCTATGTTTTTTTCTATAGTTAATATTTAGTCCATCGGGACAGAATACATATATATTCAGTGGCGGAGCGGTATTTTTTTTGTGGCTCAATTATGATTGCTAAAAATATCATCAATTTTTTTTCATTCAGGTTTTAAAAATCTTTTTTGTATTAGACTTGTTATAAGAAAAATATATATTATATAATAATAAAAAAATGCATTGGTTTACGGTTTACCTCTTTATGTAAAATGGCCAAAAAAAGCCTTTGCCCATTAATCCCAACCTCCTAATCTTCTACCTTTTCCATACTACAATATGAGGTTAAAGTTCACCAAATGGCTTTTCTTTATGATTTCATCTGTAATTTGCTTCTAAATATTGATCCCTATGCCTATTTGATGAGTTGATCCTTAGAATTTACTTATATTTGCAGAGCGCACATATTTAGAGCCTAGAAAGTGGATGCGAGGTAAAGGACGTGTCACGATACAATTTGGTTGTTGTTACAATTATGCATTGGTATCACTCTATCTGTTTCTTCCTTATCTTGTTGTTCTCTTAGACTTCGTTTGAGGCAGCTTTCTTACTGCTTCTTAAAATAGTTTTCTAAGAAAAAAATTAAATTTGTTGTACTAGAAAATTGTGTACTAGAAAATTGTTTTAAGAAGCAGCAAGAAAGTTGACCCAAACAAAACTTTAATCTGTTGTTGCACTAATTACCATTTCAAATTGCAGGACAGGAATGGGAATCCCCCTGGCATAATCCGTGATGAGGTAGTCGATCCTATCCCACCATTATTGAAACAAATGATCAAGAGAATGGTTGCTTGGCATGTTCTCCCGCCATCATGCATCCCCAACAGTTGCATTGTCAACATTTATGACAAGGATGTCTGCATTTCTCCTCACATTGATCACCATGATTTTGTTCGCCCATTTTGCACTGTCTCTTTCTTGAGTGAATGCAACATCGTTTTTGGAACGCAATTCAAGACAAATGGACCGGGAGATTTCTCAAGCTCTTCCACCATTCCTTTGCCTTTAGGGTATTTACACCAACTTCTAAACTTAAATAACCTGCTAAGTAAACATGATGAAATAAAACAAATTTCAACAAATATTAAATCAAGTTTTGCAACATAAATTTGAATTAATGTAATGACATACAGGTCTGTTCTTGTTTTGAATGGAAATGGTGCTGATGTTGCTAAGCATTGTGTTCCTGTTGTACCTACACGAAGGTGAATATGTTGGGATTGAGCTCATAGTTTGCATTTACAATTGAGTTTATTTTTGCTGACAACCATTTAATTTCTGAACAGGATTTCGATTACATTTAGGAAGATGGATGACTCGAAGATTCCATATGATTTCATTCCTGATCCTGACCTACAAAATCTTCGCCCATTGTTACTACGAGGACAAAACCATCCCAACATTCTTCCACTCCAACAAGATCAGCAGGATGAACCACCTAAAAATGCTCAGCATTCACAAAAAGTCCAACAAGCTCAAAAAGCTCAGCAAGCACAAAAAGTCCTACAATCGCTTGATCTACAAAGACCTATTCAACTAAGTGAAGATGATTTTCTACCGTTGAGCTCCAACACAACAGTACAGTTCCGTCGCAAGTGACACTTTTCCTCCGATGTGATGAGATTCAACTGAAGCTGGGGTTGTTTACGAAGCTGTTTTCCACAGTTCATGGCTCTGCTGTGAGCTTATATACCTTCGTCATCAGAAAATAGTTCTTTTGACTTATGTCTCCTGCCGACTACAGTCTTTCCGACATCCGTCGTCCGTCAACTATAATCCTCCTGACTTACGTCGCTCGCCGACTACAGTCTTTCCGACCTCCGTCGCCCGCCAACTATGGTCCTTTTCTAACTTACGTCATCTACCGACCGCAGTCCTTCCGACCTCCGTCGCCAACCGACTACGGTCCTACTAACTTACGTCGTCCGCAGACTACAGTCTTTTTGACCTCCGTCGCCAGACAATGGTCTTTATGACCTCCGTCGCCCGCCGACTACAGTTTTTCTGACCTCCGTCACAAGACTATAGTCCTTTCGACCAAACGAGCACATCAACAGTGACATTTTGTATTTCAAACATGTAATATACTTCATATAACTAGTATAAATGCACGTGCACCATGTGCACGTGAATAAAATTTTTTAAATAAACAATTTATAATTTTTTTATTATATGATATATTAAAGATATAAAATTTTGTGTCAAGATGATATTTATATTTGTATGAATATAGATGATTTATAATTGAATTATACATGAGTTATTATATAGATAATAAAATCCAGTTTAGCTTTATAATACAATTTAAATTTAATTCATTTAGATTTGGTAAAGAATGTAATGAATTAAATTTTGAAGATAATAAAATCAAGTTTTAAGAGATTGAAAAAATACGCAGGAAATTTGTGTTTTATTCAATAGTTAAAGGAAATAATGAAGGTAATAAAGTTAGACGCGTAATCATTGATCGATTTGAAAATTTTGAAGCAATTACAAAAGAATTAAGGTAATGTAAACTTTCAATATACTATATAATTAAAATAGATTATATGTTAGAATAATCATAACATTATCGAATAAACACGAAATATAACAAATCTTAAGTGAAGATAAAAGGAAAAATACAGTTCTTGCATTGAAATATATATATATATATATATATATATATATATATATATATATATATATATATATATATATATATATATATATGGAATAGAACCATTATAAAAAGAGAAACTATTAGATAATGTCATATCATAAGAACACCAGTTATATTTGTATGTAATGATTCCGAAGCATAACTAAAATCATAAGACTATATATTATGAAAGTTTGAGTCAAGCTTGAAGTTGTATGGTCGCTTTTCCTCATCCATCTTTCTAAAAGTAACAGAAATCCTACAACATTTAAGAAAAAAGATTCAAGTTAATAAAAAATTCAAGAAAGCTGTATAATTGGAATTGAAATTGAATTATCAACCTTTTGTAGGAAACTGCAGGAATACAATGCTTTGCAAGATTAGCTCCATTACCATGCATCTAAGACAAGCACAGATCTAAATATTTGATATTAGAAGTTAGCAATATAAATGGTATTAAATTATGTAATATTCAATGAAGATTATATGATATAATGTATATTAAAATATTAAAATTTGATGGGAATATATATATATATGTTATACTTACCCAACAAGAAGTTGAATTGAAGCTGATCCAATGAATTCGCCAGGGCCAACAATTTGTATCTTGTGTCCAAATAATATATTACACTTGCTTAAAAATGACACGGTACAGAATGGCCTTGTGAAATCATGACTATCAATATGTGGTGGTATGCAGTCACCAGGTTCATAAATATTAATAATGCAGCTATCAGGTACACAACTAATAGGCATTACATGTGATGTAATTAATCGGTTTATCATAAACTTTAAGAGGTTTGGAATAGGATCAACATTTCCATTACGAAGAATACCAGGAGGGATCCCGTTCTTTTCATGTAATAAATATCATAGTTAAATTTATATATTTTCAAATAAAATATAATAATAGTAAGTTTAAATTACAACCGCATAGTTATAAGAACATCCAAATTGTATTGTCACCCGTCCTTTGCCACGCATCCATTTTTTGGGTTCAGAATATGTGTGCTCTATAACAAATTTAAATTTTATCAGTTTCTAAAGATGGTAACATAAGATAAAATTCTAAAGAAAATATAACAAATATAAACATCTCATATGCTTAGATAAGTATTACAAAAGTAATATATAATTTAAGACATTTAGTTAATAAAATTGTAGAAATCATAGAAGTTATAAAAATAATAGAGAAAGCAAAATAAAATAAGAATGTAAATGAGGCAAAATTAAATAAAATCATGATGGTACGTGTTAATGAGATTGAATTAAACAATTATCGATAAATTGTTGTGTGTATCAATAAAGGAAATTACAACGACATAAATAAAAAATGAAATAGAAATGTAATTTTTTTTTGGTTTAACGTCTCAATTTTGTAGCATTGCTAATAAATAATTCTATCACTTTAAAGGAGAAATAAATGTTAAACTTCTACATGAATTAACAAAGGAAGTAATGAAGAAAAATATAAACAAGTATATGTAGTTATAGACTTAGATAAATATGAATATGAAGTAATAAATAAAAATTTGTATATATAAGTAATTTCAAATATAATTATTTAAATATAATAATAATATATAAATAAATTTATAAATGAATGTAAAAAAATTAAAGAACAAATGTAAGCATATCTCGAAGTTCATTATTCCTTCCTTTATTTTGCAAATCATAGATAAATTGGACTATTTCTTTTTGTTCAGTTGAATTAAAAACTGCAAAGTGCAATTGAAGTCCATCCAAAATATTAACAATTCTTCCATTTATCCTCTCAAGGCAAACATAATCATTCTTCATGTAGAATCTTTGGAAGACTCGTTTCCTGTCATCTATGGAGAGATTGGTATTGTTCTGATTTGAATCATAATTATCCTCCTCAAGAAATTCTTGTGTATTCATCTTCCTCTTCTTTACAATATTTTCATTTTTAGATAAATCAACACAAGAAATATGATTGTATATTTCAGGTGAATACATCTAAGACAAAGACAAATTAAAAAAAATCATTAATTTGATATTCCATAAATATTAATACATGAAAATCTATTACACAATTAAGATAAATCATAGAATAAAATTAAGTTCAAACTACTCTCATCATAAAAAGCATTAAAAATTTTAAAAATAAATTTCATAAATTAGAAGTGCTAAAATATGAATAATAGTAAAAATATATGTAAGAATGTGAATATATTGTGAATTTCTGCCATAATAGGAAAATAATATATAATATTAATCACTTCAAATTATGTTTTTGGTATTATTCATATGCAAGGATTAAGAAGTTATGTAGATAAGGATAGAGAAGCACTTACATGGTGCAATAAAATACTTACTTTAGAATATTAAGAAAAATTAATTTTTTTTTATGTTAATTATATGGATTTTAACTGAAAAATTTTATAGGCATATTAGTCTGTATAATTAAAAGGATTGCAATGTTTAACCATAAAAGCAATGGATATATAGATAATATAATATGTATGAAAATTATTTAGTTTAATATTTATTAATTATATTTTAATGATTAACATATTTTTATACTATTAAAGAAGAGTAATATTATTATTTAACAAAATATAGTAAAACATTATCCAAATATTATTGTGATTTAATAATAATATTATTAATGGTAAGAATAAATCATAGTGTCATATTTTTTTATCATAATAATATATATTTAAATAGTTATGTTATATAAAAGTACAGATGACATTTGAACTTATTGGACATTGAATTAATAAAATTTAGAATAATCTTATGCAAATATTTAATATTCCTCTGAAATACTTAGAAAAAATGAATTTTTAAAACACATATTTTATAAAGAAATAATTTATTGGGTGATTTTTGCGTAATGAAGCTCTTAAATATTGCAAAATTAATCAGAAATAATTTGTAAGCAGATAAACGGAAAGACATGAAAATAATGAGTAAGAAGAATAAGAAGATGAAGTGAAGAGGAATATGATGTAGGGAAAGAGGAAAAGTAAGATTAGAGAATGAAGAAGAAGGAAGAATATAAAATGTAATAGGATTCATAGAGGGCAGCAAGGAGAGTAAGAGATGGTGGTAAGAAGGAAAAATGTAGCAATAAAGAAGTTACCTGTGCATGGGAGATGTCCGGCGGTACTAACAGATTGAATGTCTAGGATCGATTGGATGAAGGTGGAGGTGGGTCGAAGGGAAGAGATCGGGATTCTTGTATGGTAAGAGGAGGTTGAGGATGCCAGGTCCGAGGTCAGATTGCTTTGGGTGGCGTGAGAGATTGAGAGGCAAAGATTTATAGAGCGTTAAAATGAGAGGAAAAAAAATGGGCTGAGGGAGTTAGGAACTAATGATAGAGTTTATCCACATCTAGCAGTTTGCTTTATTAGATAAAAATGAAATTGGAAGCTTCGTTTTGTTTTGGATGTGATTAGACGAAGAGTTAAAAATAGAAATTTAATATTTATTTAATTATTTCGTTTGTCCAGTAGGATAATGTACGCTGAAAAAGAAAATTAGTAATAATTTTATCATTTTTGTGACATATAAAGGAAAAAAATATATTTTTTTATGTGTGTTATTAAAACAAATGATTTTTATTATTATATATATTAGTGATGGTTATATATTTCTTGAAAAGATATATATCTATATATTAATGTTAAATTCCATGTATGAAAATGTTAAAATTAATTGTTAAGTTGATATTGACAATTTAATGTCCATTTACTGTTAAAATAAAAAAAATTAGTAAATTATATATAAAAGTTGAAAAATAAGTTATTTGCAGATACTATTAATATTTTATTATTAATGTTTGAACTGATATTAAATAAAGTATGATGGGAAATTAAATATTAATTAGACTTTTAATAGTATTCACGTAAAATATTACTTGCTTTATATTGAAATATATAAAGGAAGAGTGTACGCTTATTTTTCAGCCATTCAATAATTGAAACAAAGCATGTTGTCTGAGAGCAAGTTAAAATAGCAGCATTTTGTGTAGGGCCTTTAAGTCCGTGGGTTTAATATCATAGTGAATTTTTTAAATTATAGTAATTTTTTTTACAATTTTAGTAAAATTAGAGAAATAGGTTATATCAATTAGGCTATATAAAATTTAAACATTATTTAAAATTAATTAAATAGTTAATTATTATTTATTTAAGATTATTTATTTAAATACTCTAGGAAAAGTCAGAAATCTGTTAGAAATATCTATAGAAATTTGCAGGAGAAAATTTGTAAAAAAATTTAAAGAATAATGTAGAATAAAGTTAGTAATTATTCTATTATAATGGAATCATAAAGGTGTGAGTTACATAGTGTGATAACCAAAGAGATATTTGACAATCAAATTTCTGCCATGTAGAGTTACACAGGCAAACCGTAACAGAGATAACGTCACACAATTAACAATCTAACTTAAAAAGATAATTTAATAAGCAATAAAGAAGATGTCCCAAATCAAACATAAAAGTAAATATTATTGAAGATAATTACAAACGAGTTCTCAAAAGAAAGATAAAAATATCCTTTTCAAGATATGGATCATTAAAAAAATCTATATTAATGCATGATTAGTCCATCAGAAGGATCTGCAAAATAATAAAACAAAATGCACTTAGGTATAGGTGTTAGCTTTTGTAGTTCGAAGCTCAATTAAACAGAACTTTTGCTAAATTTAACCATATTCAACTTTCCCAAGCCTCAGAACAATGTCGTGATAACACATCTCATTGAACGAGTAGATAGTGCTATCCTTAGCTAGGCAGTTGACGCAGTTAGATGCTTGATTTCATTAAGACACAGACATGAGGAGGAGAACGTTTTATGTCCATCTTCACAGTGAATTTATGACTTGGATAAAAAAATTTAAAGAATTTCAACAAGATTAATAAGAAATAGAATAGAAGAATAACAAAAAGCAATTTTTTTCCATAATAAGTTAACCCTTTTAAAAGCAAACAAGCAGAAGGAGATGAAGGAATAGGCCGCAACAAATTAATATAAAATGAGTAATAATTTTTGTCTAAAACATGTTATAATAATCGTGCTTAAATCAAGTGTAATGTTACTATCAAACAGCATCTCAATCAATGAAATCCAATCGTTCACTGAAAATAATAATTAATCGATTCAATTAAAATCCCAACAAAAACAGCTTGGCAAGATTTTATATAAATTTAGATTTATACCTGCTCAAAAGCTACGACCAAATAACAATTTCAAGCATGCCATAAAGATGCAACCAAGTAGGCCCTTATACTAACAAGTTAGAAATATGATTTATTTTGGGTTAAGTATGAGTACAGCACTCACGTATTTATGCTGAGCAGTGGACAACCTGTTTCAGAGAAGATAAGCAAAGAAATAAGGAGTTAGGGGCTCACATTTATTCCTTGTACTTCTTGAATTTGAAAATATATTGCTCCACTTAAGATCGAATGTGCTCCTCTAGTTTATTTCATGATACAAATTCCTTACAAATTATCTCTTTCCTAGAGCTTAAATTGGTATTGAAATCCAATCCGTGCCAGAAGTTATATCAAAGAAACCTGGTCATTCAATAAGAAACTGAAGGAAGATTCTGTCTCCCTTTATCTGACAAAATAATTTTTTTTTTCTCTCCGCAGATTCTTAAGCAAGAGCAAACAAGTTGCACATGTGTAAGCAATATTGAGGACTCGTTAGTTTAGGAACCTTCAGATTCTCTTCTCCAATAAATGTTTCATGGTCCCGGTGGCTGAGCTATATTAATATGACCCTCAACCTTTCTCATCCGGGCTTGGGACCGGCAATGGCGGTTTTAAAAATTTTTTTTATAATATTACTTTTACAAAAAAATTGAATAGTTCTTACAACGCAGAAAAAATTAATGACATAAGAAGAATCAAATTAGAGGGAAGTTAAAATTTTTAACGTATTAAGAAATAAATTGAAAAATATGAAGTATAAATGAGGCATGCTTTAGAAAGTATATCATTTTTCCTACAACAAAATAAATATGACATGAAAATCTCTAACATAATTTACCAAAAAAAAATAATTTAACAATTTGCAAGTTCATAAAAAAAGTAACTTCTAACGAATTTGCAAAAACAATATCATTAGTAAGTAAAACATTATCAGTTGAGAAACAATTTGACTTAAATGTAGAAGACATTTGATTTTCATAACAAAAAGAGAAGAGATAATCAACAATTAGCTAACATTTTAGTAGGAGTTAAAACATGTGGCAATTTCCAAAAAAAGTTAATTATTAGAAATAGAAACACAACATAATATTCAAATATAACGAATGTCATCATCTCTAAAAGTTGCTATAACTTGCAATAAAGAGAACTAAAAAGAGAGATAGTGAGAGAGAGACAGACGGAGAAATAAGAAATAAATATCTAGAGTATCAAGAGTTAAATATGTATGTTAAACATGAATAATGATGAAAGTTTAAAGCTCTTCTAATTTGATTCTTTTAGGTTCGATCTCAATAACTTCATCAGATATTTCTTTTATTGATTGAACTGTAATTGAACGAAAGCTTCGATTTCCATATTCTTTATCTTGAACCTTTACTGAGAATATCAGCTCCTTATCACAAATATTTGTGATAATGTTATTATAATCTTCTATATTGGATGCCTATATTAAAAATATATATATATATATATATATATATATATATATATATATATATATATATATATATATATATATATATATATATATATATATATATATATATAAGAATATGCTTATATAAGTTATGATATAAATAGAACGACATAAAAAAATTTTTTACCTTTATTTTCTCTAAATTTGTAACTGGCATGTCAATAAGTTGTTCAACTTCATTATCAAAAACTGTAAATATTGCAGTTGAACTAATATCCTCAACACGTAATTTGATAAGATACCTGTAAAAATAATAATTTTTCGAATATGTTATAAAGTTTATATTTTTTATTTCAAATAGGATAATATTATCTAAATGTTTTACCTCAAACTATATTCAGGATTTTCTTTTGAGCATTTTGAACAATTCGCAATACCATCAATAATAGAAATTTTTGATTTACATGTACTGCATGAATTGTACCATAGATTTCCTTCTTGATTAAGTCCTTTTATTACGACTCTTGTGGAGTAGTACTTGACCTGAAATGCATAAAAATTTATTAATAAAAAAGAAAATATAATAATTATTGAAAACATTTATTACCTCTCCCCAATGATTGTTCAGATGTGTTGATATTTTGTAGATTTGTCATCAAATATGTATCAGAAACAGATGATATATGTTGATGAATAATTTTATTGGATCTGTAAATTGAAAAATTTTCAGAAGTAAAAATAAGGAAAATTAAAATGAAAAGTTAAAGTAAAGCATTAAAAATTTCATACAAATCCAAGAGTTCTTTTGATGATGGCAGATTTGGATTAATTTCTAAAGTTGTTGATTGCGTTGTTGAGAGTATGAAACCTGATATATTATAAAATATGATTAAAATTGGAAATGTATAAGATATATATATAATATATAGAGTATGAAACATGTGGAAGTACCATTAAAATTTTTGCCAATGATGCCTTTTGCTAGAATGATTGTTTTTTCATTTCTTGAATCCTCTACTTGTTTCCCTTCAACTGTTGCCAATCCTTCCCATAAAGTAAAAGTACAAACTTCTGACCTATTAAAAATAAAAAAAATATTATTATAAATAATAAAATCTTTTTTTTTTTAAATATAAAATAATATGTATTACATACCTTAAGTCAACAACTTGTAAATCTCGTTTGACAAATTTTTTTTTATCAGTTTGTCTGTAGATCACTCGCACTTCAGAAACGTTCAAAACTAATAAAATGATATCTGTATAAAAAAAATAAATTATTTTTTTACAAACATTATGTTAAATAGAATAAATATAAATTTAATTACCTGACGGAGAATTTGGATTTGACTTGATATCTTTAATTACTGATAAATTATTTGTGACTGGTTCTATATCATCGGTGATTACAACTTGTATTTCTGATATGCTGTTTAAAATTATCTCAAAATTTTCATTGACATTATAGAAATCTTTATTTATAGCTTTGATTTGCCCATTTGAAAATTGTTGACCTCATTTTTGTATGAGGTCACTTGGACCAGTCCTGACCCCAGATCAATTTAATATCTAAACCAATCTAAACTCTAGGATTCTCCTAGATCCAGACCTTAGGATCTATTCTAGGTCCTAGGATCCCTCTAGACTCCAGGCTCTAATTCAAATCTCAAGTCAATTCAAATTTTCAAATCAAATCCAGACTTATAAACTTCTCCAGGTCTCAATATCAAGTTCAAACCTAGATCCTACCTTTGATCTAGCCTGACCATATCCTATCACTTATGAGCATCTAAATGATCATAAATGATATGGATAATTCAAATTCAATCAATCAAGCTCAAAATCCAGATCAAATCCAAAATCCAGACTCAAATCCTAAGTCCAAGGGCCTTGTCCTAAAGGCCTTTTCCAAGGATTTTTCAAACATTTCAAAACCCAATCAATTGACATTCGATTCAGAATCTGTTAGTTGCATACTGATGGGACATGTCTCTGGAGGCAACCCTCCAAATTTGAGCCCATTCTGAGCTCTCTAACCCCAGTTACTAAATCAAGATCCAAAGGCTGCAAAACCTTCAAATATTTACAGCCTATGCCACTGGACTTGCTATTCGTTGAATTCTTGACTACAGGGCTTTCCCCAAAGCCTCTAGTCACCTCCAGACCCTTGATTATAACCCATTGAACATTAAACTGCATCTTGGTAGACCCAACCTGGCCCCTAGTAGGCTATGGGTTAAAAGTCCAAATCACCTTTTAAGGGAAATATTGAAGTTTTCAAAAATTTCAATATGCCCTTATCAAATTAAACTCCAGAACCTGTCCCAATGCATCCTAATCATCATTAGAAGTGCATTGAACCCAGTCCCTGACCCTGATCAAGCCTTTTTGGCCAAATCGACCTTTTTGACCAAAATACCCTTAAGAGACCAAAATAGTGATTTCAAACCAAACGACCTCCAAATTGAATACAATCACTTCCAGCAAGTTTCAAATATTAAACCAAACCTGTTGAACTCATTCCCAGATCCTGGGTCAACCTGGTTGACCAAGTCAACATAGTTGACCAAAATGGCCCTTTAAGGGTTCAAATAGGTGTTCTGACCCAAATGACCTCTTTAGACCATGGGACCACTTCCATTGGTTTTAGAATGTCATTTCAAACATGTTGAACCTGACCCCAGCCTCTGAGTCAACCTGGTTGACTAGGTCAACCAATTTTGACCTAGATGACCCTTAATGGGCCCAATAAGGCCCATTTAGCCAAATCAAATCCCATAAATCTTGGAACCACTTCCAATAGACTCAAAATATTATTTCAAATTGATTGAACCCATTTCCAGACCATGGAACCACCTGGTTGACCAAATCAACCAATTTTGGCTTAAGGGCCCATTAAGGGCCCAATAAGCTTATTTGACCCAATGTGACCCATTTAAAATCTTTCAACCCATCCAATTAACACCCAAGGCATCATCACATGCCACCTTAGCCTTTAGTTGACTATTTGACTGGTCAAACAGTCAATACAAGTCATTTAGTGGGTTAAGGATGGTCAAAATAGCTCCTAAATGGTCTCAACCTTTGATCAAACCCCTTGGACCCAAATTTCACTTAAGCCCAACTCACTCCAGCTGTTTAATCATCCTCTAGAATCTTCCTAGAGTAAATCCTAACCCTTGATTTAAGATCAAGTGGTTTAAATTACTCCACATGTCCAAATGGGGACCAAGAGGCTTTTCCACCTCATGAGTCCTTGTGTACTTTTATTCCCTGCTCCCAACCACCCTAGGGGCAGGTGGCAATCATGCAAGAGCCCCCTCAGTGAATTCCAACCAGCCATATGTTTTCAAAAGACATTTTTTTTTCAATGGGGGAAAAGGGCTTGAAATGAGGGGTGATTCTAACCTAGAGCTTCTCACACTTACTCCCTCTCATCAAAAGCCATTCCAGCAACCAAAAGCTCTCAAAAACCTCCTCCAGATCTTCCTCTAGCACTTCCAAGCTTTCCCCCACCGAATCCAAGCCTCCAAAGCCTCATTGGTGAAGAGAGAGGAATCTAGAGAGAGAATCAGGTTATTCACAAAAATAACTTCCAATCCAGCTAGATCCAGATCCTGAGTCCTTCTACAACGTTGAAGAGGGTCATAGCAGCTTTCCAACAAGCCCAAGAAGTCGAAAATCCGACGGTTGGATTGTAAGTTATTCCCATTTTAAGTTTAATTTTAAAATTGAAAACTGTAGAAAATCTAAAATGCATGGAGCCTCCAAACTCTAGGCATTGTTAGATTATGTTTCCATCTAGCTACAGTTCAAATTTCATCAAATTTCGTTGAGTATTTTGAAAGTTATGGGCATTTGAAGGTTTTTTAGCTCTGGTTCAACCAGAGCCGTCCGATCGCGCCAGAAGGCGCGATCGGACGGCCCAGAAGCGGCCACGTCGCCCTTCCCGAACGCGCCATCTCCCCTTGGATTCGAACCCGCGCCGTTTCAAACCACGGGTGATGACGTGGCGCAATCCGGGCCGTCTATCTCACCCGCGGTCGATCGGACGGCTGATCTAGCCGTCCGACGTGGTTAAGTGGCGGGACCCTGCCCTGCCACGTGGCGCTCTGCCATTGGGCGCCGCCAATCCGGAGCCAATCATTGGCGCCGACGGTCAATTTGACCAAAAAGGGTCAAAAATAATTCAGAAAAATGCCCAGATCTTCCAAAATTCATAGAAAATCGAATTGTTCACCAAATTGGACGTTCTTGGGCTCGTTGGAAAGATAATTACATCTAGTATTTAATAAAATTAAAATAAAGTTGATTTGGTTTCGGAATTGTGAGATATTTTCATTTGTTTGAATTATGTTTTTTGCAAATTTCTCACAATCCAGTGATCAATTGGAGCCCAAATTTTGGTGGATGATTATTGGGTATCTTAGGCATGTTTACTAATTTTTTTTTAGGGTCAGATACCTAATGGATTTCTGTGATGTGAATTTGCAATGTAAATGGTCCATTTTGGACCCTAAAGTTTGAAAATTCATAACTCTTTAGGTTCTTAATGTTTTTTCTGTGAATTTTCTGTGCTGTGAATGTGTTTGCATAAGGGATAGACACACCAAATTTCAAGCCCATTTGAACAGTAGATAAACCTAGGGAAAATAATTAAAGACAAGGTCTAGAAAACTTAGAAAAATTCTAGGATATTCTACACACATCCAATAGGGGTGAAACTTGAGAAAAATAAACATAGTGACATTGTACACCTTAGGTTAAAATTTCATCCAATTTTGAGTTCATTAGGTCAGATAATTAAGCAAATCAAAATCAGCCTTATTAAGGACTTTAAAACTTCCAGAAATTCCAATAAATCAAGTTTAAATCCAAAAAATACATATAACCCCTCAAACTGATCAGAATTCAAACCTCAATCCATGAAAATTAAAACCCCCTTGATCAGACATCAAAGCAAGTCTTAATTGAATTTTAATTGAAAACCAATATTTAATTAAAATAAATAATTAATAATAATTAAAAATTCCAAAAAAATTCCAAACACTTGAGAATAACTTCTTAGGTTATCTCTGACATTTGGAGTGGATTTCAAGGAGTTTGGAATTCATTTGGAGCAAAATCAAGAAAACCCTTCTAATTAAACAATTTTAAAAATTCAATAAATATATCAAACTTTGAAAAATCATAACTAAGTCAAGAAAACTCCAAATTGACCAAACTCACTTGCATTCAACTCAAAATCAAGTCTAGTATTTATTAAAAATTTCAAACCTTCAAAAATCAGTCAAAGTCAAAAAGTCAACTTTGTGGTCAAATATAGGTTAAAATCAATTCAAAACTTCAAACCTTCATAACTAATTGTAAAAAAAATATGATTTCAGCGTACTTACCTTCTAATTGATCGTATTAAGGTCTAGTATTTTAATAAAATATTAACTTTCTAGAAAACACTTATAATTGAAAAATCAATTTTTGACCCCTTGATTAAGTGATTAGAATAATCCAGAAGATTCCTAAAAACTCAAAATCACTCTAAAACTCCAGAAATCATTAATCAACCTTAAAATCAATATCAAATCATTAATATTTAAACTCAAATTTAAATCTTCCCTTAAGCCTTTCAACCAATCAAAACTTCAAACAACTTTAACAAATTGCCCTCCATAGGACATATCCAAACCACACGGCCTACCTCACACACTTTAGATGGTTTGCTAGGACAACCAACTCTAGTTTTAGGCTAGGCCGGTGTTTACTTTTCCGCTGTGTGTCGGGTTTTCGAGCTTTCACTGAATGCTGGTTGTTAGCTTAGAATTGATTGAATGTCTGTTTATTTATTTACTGCACTCTGTTGAGCATTTAAATTTCAAATATATCAACTGCTTGAGAATGAATATCAAATGCTTGAGATTGAATATTAACTGCTTGGGATATCAATTAACTGCTGATTATTAGGATAACCCTGCAGGGTCGAGTCTAGATTTTTCAATTTTGCTTAATGTAATTTGATATAATTTGAGTTGTATTTAAAGTGATTTGAGTTGGAATGTTTAGATTCAACTTGAATTCCAAAGAGGAGAAGACATCCCTAAAGGGGAGAGTTTTCGTCCATTTGGAAGATCAAGTTTGGATGCTCTTCAAATATCCAAAAAGGAAGGATAACACCCCGTTCAAGGGGGAGTTTCTTTCCATTTAGATATCCAGAACCGATGAATCAAGATGTTCGTCAGAAGACGAAGAAATGGACGACGAGAAGAATCCCAAATCTCAAAGTCACTTGAGTCCTAGGTTTAGAACCCGGGTTGTTGTCAGTGGTGCCCGGCCACTTTACTTTCAGCAAACCCTAGTTTGTAATAAGCAAGGCACTTGCCTATGGACTTTCAGTTTGAATATTAATTTAATTGATTTGATTAATGTTTGATGTTGATTGCGATATAGGATTGCCTGCTTTTTATAATTTTTTTGGCGATTCTTGCATGTCGATTTTGATTTAGCCTGGAATCTCATCGTAGGCTCTTAAGGACTCATTAAAACTTTTTCTACTTAAATCAAATTAAAATATTTAAGCTCATATAAAAACTCTAACATTTTAGGAAGTAAGCCCGGGGACCCGCCGGGATTCCTCATTTCATAGCATTCATTCAAATTCAAACTTTTAATCGAGTCGATTATCATGCATCATATTAGCAACTAATTAAAAAACCTTTGAACCTTTAATTGCATTTGCTTAAGCATCAAACCTAACATAAGTCAAAGGGGCCAATTAGGATCTGCTCTAGATATCGGCCTCATTCTTAAAAACCTTTCTTAAACGACGTCCCTACCACTCAACATTAAAAGACCAGACACATGATTTTAAAATCATTTAGGTGGTTTAGCTGGCTCCCCAATCCAGGCCGGGGTAAGTCCAGATTTGCACTGCATTAGCTAGGTTCGGGTCACTTTTTAGTACCCAATTTAGACTTAGGTTCTGAGGCTAGCTCGGGCTATAAGACCTCAACCTCCAGGAATTGAGTCCTAATTTTTTAATAAAATTGACCATTTAACTCAAAAATCTCTGTCGATCAAATTCAAGCCCAACACTTAGGATAGGCTGAGGTGTTTCTGAAGTAATTCAGAATCCTAAAACACCTCCTACCTTTCTTCCTTTTGATTTAAGAAATAAGTGTTCAACCTTGATCCAATCCCGATTGAAAATTCCAACCCTTACCCTCCTTTGATATCGATCTTTGAAAATCTAAATAAAATTTCTACCACTATTTTAATCGAGAGTATTCGTAGGAAAATTCTAATTTTCCTATGATGTAATTAACTACGAGGGCTTGCGCTCGTAGGAGATTTAGAAACCCAGACCTGATTTTCAAAATCAATTTTTCAAAATCTCAATTAATTCTCTTTGGAAAAATTAAACCCGACGATCATTATCATCTTTTTCAGACGATCGATAATGATTGATATCATCTTTCTTCGGACAGATATACCAATTATTATCATGGTTTTGATTAAGAAATTAATGATCTTTAATTCATATTAGCATAGTCAAACAATTGATTAAATTTCATTTTGATCCTCCGAGGTCAAATGTGATTCTCCCTTTGAGTTTGACTACGATAATCTGGATAAAATTAAAATTCTGAAATTTGAACACATTAGAGAACGATATGATCACCTCTCGAGGCGATATACTGTTCATAATGACGTGTTCAATTTTAAAATTTAAAAGTTAATATTCCCAAAGAAAATTAATACTTTTTCAAAACAACTTATATTTTTCAACCAAACAAAAATGGCGACTCCGCTGGGGAAAAGTCTCACTCTCCATCTTTAATAGCGGTATGAATTTTTTTGAATCGGTAGTCTTAACTACCTTTCTTTCCGTTGGTCCCTCTCCCATTTCTTCCTTGGGTGAGTGTGGCCAACTCAATTAAGACATGTGAAACGAGAGGTGAGTGTAGGAAACCTCCCTTTAAGTCGGGCTTTGACATTTTGCCTCCAAGTTATTTGGTAGAGCGAAAGAGTCAAGCCGAATCCTTTTGTATATGTTGCAAACTTGCATGCGAGTAAATAACTAGCGTGCTAAGTTTCACAATTTACAGAAGACTCTTCAATTTCAAATTCATAAATTTTAATCCTTTAAGCAAAATTCAATCTCTTTCAAAACCTTTCAAATCAACTTTAATCGTCATTGTGATGTGTCTTTTACAATAGTCTATTGTAGTTGAACACATGCAATTCAAACTCTTGATCAAACCTGGATTTTGACATTTCACTCTAAGCTAGTCGGTGTAGTGAAAGATTCAAGTCTAGGCCTTCCGATTTCCCTAAATTTTTGTTAACCATTTTGTTGAAAATAAAACTCAAAATTTTGTGTTTCAAAAAATATAGGAAAATCATTCAAACCAATTTCAACTGTCGTTGTTATGTGTCTTCTATGACATTCTGTTGTAGTTGAACACATACAATGTAATTTCAATTTTTCTTGTCAAATCTAGGCTTTGACATTTTACCTTCAAATCCTTTGGTGGGGTGAAAGAGTCAGGCCTAATTTCTTAGGATTCTCCTATAATTTTGTAAACCTCTACATTTGAGTGAAATTCAATGTCTTGAGTTTCAAAATTTAAAGGAGATCCATCCAAATACAACCTCAAGTTAAAATTCGAATCAAACTTTGATTTCAAATAAAATTTAAACCTTAAGCTTAAACTTGATTTCTACCTCAAGCTTAAGTTTAATTTTGATTTCAAATACGAGTCTAACATTGACATTTTGCGCCATGTCAGTTGGTGTAGCGAAAGAGTCAAGTTCAACTCGTCAATTTTATGAACCACTGTGTTCAGTATAAACTGAATACGATTGAGTTATAAAATTTTGAATCAAATCAATCAAACTCAAATCTTAAGTGTTATTTTAAAAATCACTAATTCAAGACACTTTCTTAATTCCAGGAAATTGAACACTCAAATGGCTGGGAAACTCGTCTTCTCACTGAATAAAGATGTGCATGTAGAAGAAATTCTTAATGGCAATTTAATTCAGTACGAGATGGAATTTCAAAACCTTAAGAATTGAGTTAATGGAGAAAGAATCTTAGATCTGTCTGCCGGCATTTAAAAGGATGCCCCTTTTGTAGAGATTACTTTAGGGTCGGGAGCTGACTCCCCCATCTCCAAGATGGAGGTCGTTGTCGCCCCTGTATCCACTATATCCTCTGCTCAGGAGGATAAAAACCAGAAGTCAATAACGACAAACGAGCTACCATCTCAGTCTGAGATTGGGTCAAATTCTAGCACCCCTATCGTCAGTACGAACAAGAGAAATAATACCTTCGAAAAGTTAGAAAAAAGGTTGTTAAAGATAGAATGACTGTTGAGTCGAAAACCATAGAGCTAGTCAAATTTGAGGTCAATTAAAAACCCGTTGCTCCTTCTATGTACCTTCTCCTTACACAAAGGATGGAGGTTGTAGAGATGAGAGTGCGATCTTCAATACCCCTGTTGATTACTACACGGAAAGACTCAAGCGAGAAAGAATTGAGCAATCACCAGCAATAGGCCATAGGCCCCCAACTGAGGGTTATGATCCGTCCACTCTACTAGAAGATGTTAAGGCACGTTACTACACGTGTCCCACTACAACATCTGTAGAGGAGGAGGAGTAGAAATCACTTGGAGTGCCACTCTCTTAACTACTAGCCTAGTAGTAAATTGAGAGGGGAAATAATTTAAGATTATACCAGATAGTGACACCGTCGAAATTTAAATTTTAACGGGGTCCTATCGCGATTAATCATTTGATTACAATAATGTCGTGCTTTCTAGGGACGTTCCAGACTCTATAATAATCTCTCGCTTCAAAGAGATTGTAGGAATTCAATTCCATTTTAACAAGGGTCTTGCCACCTAGATTTGCAACCTTTAAGGAAAACTTCCAATTTCTCAAGTGTACGGGTCCGGATGTTCAAGATAGTTGATTCCTCTTATTAATGAAAATTGACCTCTACCTTAAGTCTTAAGTAGGAGAGAGTTGTAGTTGACTCCATCAAATGTTTGAATACCCCTCCCTCCCACCGCTTTTGTGGGTTGATTTAATTTTTGAATTAAGATCTACTTCAAATTTAGGTTGATTCTAGAAATGAATATTTTATCAATCTTCTGGCAATCTTCTATCTTAATAAGAGATTCACGCATGTCTAGAATCTGTTCAATGATTTTCAAAAGTCAAGTCGATACTCTTTTCAAAAAGATTGGATGTGCTTTGAGGATTATTCTTCCTTGTATAAGAGAACGAATTTTCTTCTCTAATACTTGAGATATAATCTCAACATTCAAAATAAAAAGATCGATCAATTTAAGGTATTTGAAGAAAGCAGAGCCTCTTCTCGAATTCAATTGAAGTTAAAAGATGCGCAAATGCGCTAAAAATCAAAAGATGGGCGAATGCGCCAAAAATCAAGAAATGCACGAAGTGCACAAAAAGTCAAAAGATACGTAAACTGCGTCACTAGAAAAAGAGAAGAAGAGTAAGAGGCCTTCCTTCTTTTGAATCCTTAAATCTCAAAAATAATCGCCAACTTTAAATACTTGACTTTGAAAATCTTGAATCCAGATTCTTAATCATGCATCAATTATCTATTAGATAGAAGAATCTTGTGCAAGAGAATTGAAGAGATCAAATTTCTCTCTTCAACTTAAACTCTTTGAAGTTAATTTTAATTCAAAATTTATTTAAGGGAGACCCCAGTTCAGTTTCTATGAAACTTGGTCTGGGCCAACAAAACCTAAATCCTTAAGCCTTTTCAAGGGTAGTTGGAGTCAACACTACTTCTCACTGCACTTCTAAATTTGTTCCCATATGTCGTTCTGACAGGGTCCAAATGGTTAAGAGGAAATTTCTTAATAGAAAGAACGAATCTTCCACTCTTGAAAAGAATTCAAATCTTATCCTTGAAGAATGTGTAAGTCCTTATGGGTAGGCATTTTTTCCTTTAAAGCTTTTTTAAAAAAATTACACTCTACGTTGGGTCCAAGATTAACCCCACTAGTGGAGTATTTTGTGATGCTGGGAATTGACATTCAAGTTCAAACCACGATTGAGCAGAGTGCCCGACTCCAATTTGAAGAGCTCGAGGCCTTGTAGAGCTTTGTTTTAAGGCTTAATAGAACTCAAAGTATTTCGAAACCTGATTGGTTAAAGCTCGTGATAACATAGAGCAACTTAGAATCTTCCAAGTAGGAGACTTGGTCTAGGTTCTTTGGATGCATATCTTAGCCTACCGAGAAATCGGTGGAGAAGCTTGAGCCAACTTAAGACTGTCCTCTTGTCGTAGGGATGATCTTTGAAAAAATTTCAAACATTAATTGATCAACCCCGGAGAATGCCACCTGATATTTTTAAATGTTGGGGAGGCTCTTCAGGAAGTACCATACCAGATGAGTGTCAAATTCAAAGTCAATAAAAAAAAAAGTCTTCGAATTTCCTGAATTTAAGAAGTTTCTCAATTCAAAATCAAACATCTGAAACTTTCAAAATTCACTTTTAAAAATCAAATTCAAATTTCAAAATTCAAAAATCAAATCAAAACCCAGATTCGAAAAACCTTCAAATTCAAATTGTCAAATCAAGTTTCAAACTCAAACATTTTCAAAATCAAATTTCAAATTCAAGCACATTTAGAATCAAATTCAAAACTATTCAAATCTCAAATTTCAAACTTCAAATCTGATCCTCTGTGTAGAGCAAGTTTCCTCTACATACGATCATTCAAATACGATCCTCTATATAGAGCAAGTTTCCTCTATATATGATCGTTCAAACCCGATCCTCTATATGGAGCAAGTTTCCTCCATATACGATCATTCCAGACTTGATCCTCTATGTAGAGAAAATTTCCTCTACATATGATCATCCAGACCTGATCCTCTATATGGAGCAAGTTTCCTCCGTATACGATCATTCTAGACTCGATCCTCTGTGTAGAGCAAGTTTTCTCTACACATGATTATTCCAGACCTGATCCTCTATATGGAGCAAGTTTCCTCCATATACGATCATTCCAGACTCGGTTCTCTGTGTAGAGCAAGTTTCCTCTCCACAAGACCGTCCACTAGTGATGGAGAACGCCCTCTACGGCACCATCCTAGTTTCAAACTCCAGATCTGATCTTTTATGGGAAGCAATGCTTCCTTCCCACAAGATCATCCAGTTTTCTTTTCCTTAAGGACAGATGTGAGTCAACGTGCTTTCTCTCCTTAGGATTAGATCCACTAGTGATGGAGCACGCCCTATGTGGAACCATCCTAGTTTCAAACTCCAGATCTGATCTTTTATGGGAAGCAATGCTTCCTTCCCACAAGATCATCCAGTTTTCTTTTCTTTAAGGACAGATGTAAGTCATCGTGCTTTCTCTCCTTAGGTTTAGATTTTCTAGTGATGGATCACGCCCTCTGTGGCACCATCCTAGTTTTCAAATTCCAAATCCGACCTTATGTGGGAAGCAATATTTTCTTCTCACAGGGTCCTCCAACCTTCACTTCTTTAGGGTTTAGGTTTTCTCCTTCCCTTAGGATTAGATTTACTAGTGGTAGAGTACGCCCCTCGTGGCACTACCTTAGTATCAAATTTCAAATTCGATCCTTTATAGTTAGGAGTTCTTCCTTCCTATATGATCATTCGACCTGTCTTCTCCTTAAGATTAGGTTTCCCCTTCCCTAAGGATTAGATCTACTAGTGGTAGAGTACGCCCCTCGTGGCACTACCCTATTATCAAACTCAAATATGATCCTCTATAGTTAGGAACTCTTCCTACCTATACGATCACCTAGACTTCCTTTTCCCTTTAGGGATAGAACCTTTTCTTCCCTTAGGATTCGACTCTCTAGTGGTAGAGTACGCCCTCTATGGCACTACCCTGGTATCAATTCAAATCTCGATTCCCCATGGATAGATTTTATCTACCCTTAGGATCAAAATTCCAGACTTGACCTTTGAATTCGGTCAACGCCAATATGTGCAATAGAACTTCATTCTATTACACATATTGGGGGTCCATTTGTTGACCTCATTTTTGTATGAGGTCACTTGGACCAGTCCTGACCCCAGATCAATTTAATATCTAAACCAATCTAAACTCTAGGATTCTCCTAGATCCAGACCTTAGGATCTATTCTAGGTCCTAGGATCCCTCTAGACTCCAGGCTCTAATTCAAATCTCAAGTCAATTCAAATTTTCAAATCAAATCCAGACTTATAAACTTCTCCAGGTCTCAATATCAAGTTCAAACCTAGATCCTACCTTTGATCTAGCCTGACCATATCCTATCACTTATGAGCATCTAAATGATCATAAATGATATGGATAATTCAA
This sequence comes from Dendrobium officinale, assembly GCA_019514585.1. NCBI lineage: Eukaryota > Viridiplantae > Streptophyta > Magnoliopsida > Asparagales > Orchidaceae > Dendrobium > Dendrobium officinale. The sequence goes on from CM033694.1 coordinate 38,814,939, forward strand.
ATTCAATCAATCAAGCTCAAAATCCAGATCAAATCCAAAATCCAGACTCAAATCCTAAGTCCAAGGGCCTTGTCCTAAAGGCCTTTTCCAAGGATTTTTCAAACATTTCAAAACCCAATCAATTGACATTCGATTCAGAATCTGTTAGTTGCATACTGATGGGACATGTCTCTGGAGGCAACCCTCCAAATTTGAGCTCATTCTGAGCTCTCTAACCCCAGTTACTAAATCAAGATCCAAAGGCTGCAAAACCTTCAAATATTTACAGCCTATGCCACTGGACTTGCTATTCGTTGAATTCTTGACTACAGGGCTTTCCCCAAAGCCTCTAGTCACCTCCAGACCCTTGATTATAACCCATTGAACATTAAACTGCATCTTGGTAGACCCAACCTGGCCCCTAGTAGGCTATGGGTTAAAAGTCCAAATCACCTTTTAAGGGAAATATTGAAGTTTTCAAAAATTTCAATATGCCCTTATCAAATTAAACTCCAGAACCTGTCCCAATGCATCCTAATCATCATTAGAAGTGCATTGAACCCAGTCCCTGACCCTGATCAAGCCTTTTTGGCCAAATCGACCTTTTTGACCAAAATACCCTTAAGAGACCAAAATAGTGATTTCAAACCAAACGACCTCCAAATTGAATACAATCACTTCCAGCAAGTTTCAAATATTAAAACCAAACCCTGTTGAACTCATTCCCAGATCCTGGGTCAACCTGGTTGACCAAGTCAACATAGTTGACCAAAATGGCCCTTTAAGGGTTCAAATAGGTGTTCTGACCCAAATGACCTCTTTAGACCATGGGACCACTTCCATTGGTTTTAGAATGTCATTTCAAACATGTTTGAACCTGACCCCAGCCTCTGAGTCAACCTGGTTGACTAGGTCAACCAATTTTGACCTAGATGACCCTTAATGGGCCCAATAAGGCCCATTTAGCCAAATCAAATCCCATAAATCTTGGAACCACTTCCAATAGACTCAAAAATATTATTTCAAATTGATTGAACCCATTTCCAGACCATGGAACCACCTGGTTGACCAAATCAACCAATTTTGGCTTAAGGGCCCATTAAGGGCCCAATAAGCTTATTTGACCCAATGTGACCCATTTAAAATCTTTCAACCCATCCAATTAACACCCAAGGCATCATCACATGCCACCTTAGCCTTTAGTTGACTATTTGACTGGTCAAACAGTCAATACAAGTCATTTAGTGGGTTAAGGATGGTCAAAATAGCTCCTAAATGGTCTCAACCTTTGATCAAACCCCTTGGACCCAAATTTCACTTAAGCCCAACTCACTCCAGCTGTTTAATCATCCTCTAGAATCTTCCTAGAGTAAATCCTAACCCTTGATTTAAGATCAAGTGGTTTAAATTACTCCACATGTCCAAATGGGGACCAAGAGGCTTTTCCACCTCATGAGTCCTTGTGTACTTTTATTCCCTGCTCCCAACCACCCTAGGGGCAGGTGGCAATCATGCAAGAGCCCCCTCAGTGAATTCCAACCAGCCATATGTTTTCAAAAGACATTTTTTTTCAATGGGGGAAAAGGGCTTGAAATGAGGGGTGATTCTAACCTAGAGCTTCTCACACTTACTCCCTCTCATCAAAAGCCATTCCAGCAACCAAAAGCTCTCAAAAACCTCCTCCAGATCTTCCTCTAGCACTTCCAAGCTTTCCCCCACCGAATCCAAGCCTCCAAAGCCTCATTGGTGAAGAGAGAGGAATCTAGAGAGAGAATCAGGTTATTCACAAATAACTTCCAATCCAGCTAGATCCAGATCCTGAGTCCTTCTACAACGTTGAAGAGGGTCATAGCAGCTTTCCAACAAGCCCAAGAAGTCGAAAATCCGACGGTTGGATTGTAAGTTATTCCCATTTTAAGTTTAATTTTAAAATTGAAACTGTAGAAAATCTAAAATGCATGGAGCCTCCAAACTCTAGGCATTGTTAGATTATGTTTCCATCTAGCTACAGTTCAAATTTCATCAAATTTCGTTGAGTATTTTGAAAGTTATGGGCATTTGAAGGTTTTTTTAGCTCTGGTTCAACCAGAGCCGTCCGATCGCGCCAGAAGGCGCGATCGGACGGCCCAGAAGCGGCGGCCACGTCGCCCTTCCCGAACGCGCCATCTCCCCTTGGATTCGAACCCGCGCCGTTTCAAACCACGGGTGATGACGTGGCGCAATCCGGGCCGTCTATCTCACCCGCGGTCGATCGGACGGCTGATCTAGCCGTCCGACGTGGTTAAGTGGCGGGACCCTGCCCTGCCACGTGGCGCTCTGCCATTGGGCGCCGCCAATCCGGAGCCAATCATTGGCGCCGACGGTCAATTTGACCAAAAAGGGTCAAAAATAATTCAGAAAAATGCCCAGATCTTCCAAAATTCATAGAAAATCGAATTGTTCACCAAATTGGACGTTCTTGGGCTCGTTGGAAAGATAATTACATCTAGTATTTAATAAAATTAAAATAAAGTTGATTTGGTTTCGGAATTGTGAGATATTTTCATTTGTTTGAATTATGTTTTTTGCAAATTTCTCACAATCCAGTGATCAATTGGAGCCCAAATTTTGGTGGATGATTATTGGGTATCTTAGGCATGTTTACTAATTTTTTTTTAGGGTCAGATACCTAATGGATTTCTGTGATGTGAATTTGCAATGTAAATGGTCCATTTTGGACCCTAAAGTTTGAAAATTCATAACTCTTTAGGTTCTTAATGTTTTTCTGTGAATTTTCTGTGCTGTGAATGTGTTTGCATAAGGGATAGACACACCAAATTTCAAGCCCATTTGAACAGTAGATAAACCTAGGGAAAATAATTAAAGACAAGGTCTAGAAAACTTAGAAAAATTCTAGGATATTCTACACACATCCAATAGGGGTGAAACTTGAGAAAAATAAACATAGTGACATTGTACACCTTAGGTTAAAATTTCATCCAATTTTGAGTTCATTAGGTCAGATAATTAAGCAAATCAAAATCAGCCTTATTAAGGACTTTAAAAACTTCCAGAAATTCCAATAAATCAAGTTTAAATCCAAAAAATACATATAACCCCTCAAACTGATCAGAATTCAAACCTCAATCCATGAAAATTAAAACCCCCTTGATCAGACATCAAAGCAAGTCTTAATTGAATTTTAATTGAAAACCAATATTTAATTAAAATAAATAATTAACAATAATTAAAAATTCCAAAAAAATTCCAAACACTTGAGAATAACTTCTTAGGTTATCTCTGACATTTGGAGTGGATTTCAAGGAGTTTGGAATTCATTTGGAGCAAAATCAAGAAAACCCTTCTAATTAAACAATTTTAAAAATTCAATAAATATATCAAACTTTGAAAAATCATAACTAAGTCAAGAAAACTCCAAATTGACCAAACTCACTTGCATTCAACTCAAAATCAAGTCTAGTATTTATTAAAAATTTCAAACCTTCAAAAATCAGTCAAAGTCAAAAAGTCAACTTTGTGGTCAAATATAGGTTAAAATCAATTCAAAACTTCAAACCTTCATAACTAATTGTAAAAAAATATGATTTCAGCGTACTTACCTTCTAATTGATCGTATTAAGGTCTAGTATTTTAATAAAATATTAACTTTCTAGAAAACACTTATAATTGAAAAATCAATTTTTGACCCCTTGATTAAGTGATTAGAATAATCCAGAAGATTCCTAAAAACTCAAAATCACTCTAAAACTCCAGAAATCATTAATCAACCTTAAAATCAATATCAAATCATTAATATTTAAACTCAAATTTAAATCTTCCCTTAAGCCTTTCAACCAATCAAAACTTCAAACAACTTTAACAAATTGCCCTCCATAGGACATATCCAAACCACACGGCCCTACCTCACACACTTTAGATGGTTTGCTAGGACAACCAACTCTAGTTTTAGGCTAGGCCGGTGTTTACTTTTCCGCTGTGTGTCGGGTTTTCGAGCTTTCACTGAATGCTGGTTGTTAGCTTAGAATTGATTGAATGTCTGTTTATTTATTTACTGCACTCTGTTGAGCATTTAAATTTTCAAATATATCAACTGCTTGAGAATGAATATCAAATGCTTGAGATTGAATATTAACTGCTTGGGATATCAATTAACTGCTGATTATTAGGATAACCCTGCAGGGTCGAGTCTAGATTTTTCAATTTTGCTTAATGTAATTTGATATAATTTGAGTTGTATTTAAAGTGATTTGAGTTGGAATGTTTAGATTCAACTTGAATTCCAAAGAGGAGAAGACATCCCTAAAGGGGAGAGTTTTCGTCCATTTGGAAGATCAAGTTTGGATGCTCTTCAAATATCCAAAAAGGAAGGATAACACCCCGTTCAAGGGGGAGTTTCTTTCCATTTAGATATCCAGAACCGATGAATCAAGATGTTCGTCAGAAGACGAAGAAATGGACGACGAGAAGAATCCCAAATCTCAAAGTCACTTGAGTCCTAGGTTTAGAACCCGGGTTGTTGTCAGTGGTGCCCGGCCACTTTACTTTCAGCAAACCCTAGTTTGTAATAAGCAAGGCACTTGCCTATGGACTTTCAGTTTGAATATTAATTTAATTGATTTGATTAATGTTTGATGTTGATTGCGATATAGGATTGCCTGCTTTTTATAATTTTTTGGCGATTCTTGCATGTCGATTTTGATTTAGCCTGGAATCTCATCGTAGGCTCTTAAGGACTCATTAAAACTTTTTCTACTTAAATCAAATTAAAATATTTAAGCTCATATAAAAACTCTAACATTTTAGGAAGTAAGCCCGGGACCGCCGGGATTCCTCATTTCATAGCATTCATTCAAATTCAAACTTTTAATCGAGTCGATTATCATGCATCATATTAGCAACTAATTAAAAAACCTTTGAACCTTTAATTGCATTTGCTTAAGCATCAAACCTAACATAAGTCAAAGGGGCCAATTAGGATCTGCTCTAGATATCGGCCTCATTCTTAAAACCTTTCTTAAACGACGTCCCTACCACTCAAACATTAAAAGACCAGACACATGATTTTAAAATCATTTAGGTGGTTTAGCTGGCTCCCCAATCCAGGCCGGGGTAAGTCCAGATTTGCACTGCATTAGCTAGGTTCGGGTCACTTTTTAGTACCCAATTTAGACTTAGGTTCTGAGGCTAGCTCGGGCTATAAGACCTCAACCTCCAGGAATTGAGTCCTAATTTTTTAATAAAATTGACCATTTAACTCAAAAATCTCTGTCGATCAAATTCAAGCCCAACACTTAGGATAGGCTGAGGTGTTTCTGAAGTAATTCAGAATCCTAAAACACCTCCTACCTTTCTTCCTTTGATTTAAGAAATAAGTGTTCAACCTTGATCCAATCCCGATTGAAAATTCCAACCCTTACCCTCCTTTGATATCGATCTTTGAAAATCTAAATAAAATTTCTACCACTATTTTAATCGAGAGTATTCGTAGGAAAATTCTAATTTTCCTATGATGTAATTAACTACGAGGGCTTGCGCTCGTAGGAGATTTAGAAACCCAGACCTGATTTTCAAAATCAATTTTTCAAAATCTCAATTAATTCTCTTTGGAAAAATTAAACCCCGACGATCATTATCATCTTTTTCAGACGATCGATAATGATTGATATCATCTTTCTTCGGACAGATATACCAATTATTATCATGGTTTTGATTAAGAAATTAATGATCTTTAATTCATATTAGCATAGTCAAACAATTGATTAAATTTCATTTTGATCCTCCGAGGTCAAATGTGATTCTCCCTTTGAGTTTGACTACGATAATCTGGATAAAATTAAAATTCTGAAATTTGAACACATTAGAGAACGATATGATCACCTCTCGAGGCGATATACTGTTCATAATGACGTGTTCAATTTTAAAATTTAAAAGTTAATATTCCCAAAGAAAATTAATACTTTTTCAAAACAACTTATATTTTTCAACCAAACAAAAATATATAAGTCTTTCCAATCTGTAGCATGTTATGAAATTTGTCAATTGTTTCATTGAACATGATGGCATATATTTTTGAACCCTGAAAAATTAAAAAAAAAAACAAAATTATGTTAAATATAAATTATTAGGAGATAAAAAAAATATATTAAAATTTAATTACCTCTTTATCCATTAAAGTAAGCTTCTGAATCTTTCCTTGCCCAGATTTGAACATCTTAACAGGGTCAATTTGATTTATAACAGCAGTGATTCTCCAGTAACGTTGATTTAGAGATAAACTCTTGATAAGATTTGATGATTCCATTAAGTTTAACCTGATAATAATAGAATTACAAATTTAATAATTAAAATTTATAAACAAATATTTAGATAAATATATTATAATTATAAGATGAAGAAAAAATTTATATTTAAATTAAATGTGTGTACATACCTGTTGATTATTTGAAAGATGTGAAAATCTCTTTATACACAATATTTTTTGTGTAAGAACCTTGAGATGATGTATATTTATCTGGTATAATATGAACCTTTGTTTTGCTCATTGATATTCCTCTTGATAATGCAACATATGATTGCCCATGTGAGAACACATTATGTGGAAGGTAAATTCCAACATTAGGAATTGTTTGGCCTTGTGCTTTATTGATAGTCATTGCAAAACACAAACGTACTGGAAATTGTTTTCTCTGAAATTTGAATGGAAGAGCTTCATCATCACTTGTACATAATGGAATTCGAGGTATCATAACTGTTCTGCCTAAGAATTGCCCCATTGAAATTTGCGCAATAATCACATTATTTTTAAATGATCTGCAAATCATTCGTGTTCCGTTGCACAAACCATTTGAAGGGTCAAGATTTCTTAGTAACATTATTGGACAATTTATCTTGAGAGTAAGTCGATGAGGAGGAAGTCCATTTGGTGTCAAAGAATTTAGAAATTCAACTTGATAAAGATTATAACTATCATCAGTGACACTGTCAAAGCTAAAATAAATAAACTCATCCCCAGGAAAAATATTAATAAGCTTTTGATTTAGCTTATCAACATATTCATTTTTAGTAGCAAGAATTGACCTTTCCATAATGTATTCTGATGATGAAAAATTTTCACGTAGGGAAGGAAATATAGTACATATTAATGAATGTTCTGAAGCTTCATTATTTGAATATTCTATCATCATTTCATTTGGAATATGAACCAATCCATCTTCGATTTCCTCTTCATCTCTATTGCCAATTCTAAGAATAAATTCACTGAACAAATGATCTGTTCTAGCCCGCATATTTTCTTTTAGCTTGAAAACTTCAATATCTTCCCATAAGTATGACTTAACCATGCTGTAGCTAATAGTTTCTGATCTTGATGCACGTCTCACAACTGGTAATACTTGTCGGAAGTCACCTCCAAAAATAATAACTTTACCACCAAAAGAAATAGAACTATTCATAATATCTTTCATAGTTCTATCTAAAGTTTCAATTGTTGTTCGTTTTACCATCGGAGCTTCATCCCAGAGTATAATACTTGATTGTTTAAGTAACTGAGCAAGTCCACTTTATTTGGTAATTGCACATAATGTTGTTTCTGTTGAATTTATAGGTATTTTGAATCTTGAATGTGCTGTTTGACCTCCAGGCAATATTGATGCGGCTACTCCTGATGTAGCTGTTGCGATTGCTATATGACCTTCATTTCTTAAAGTTGAAAGAATAGCACGATACAGATATGTTTTACCTGTACCTCCAGGACCATCTATGAAGAACATGCCATGACGTTTCTGATTAACACGATTGATAATTTCTTCAAATGCGTTCTTCTGATTTGAATTGAGTGTATGTATTATATTTAAATCTTCAGCTGGAGTAATGACATTTCGCTCTTCAGATATTTCTCTATTATTGAGCTCATCATTTAAATCATGAAAGATGTCTTGTACATGTGGCAATTCAGGCAAGTCAAAATCATCGATGGACCTTCCCATTCTCTCAAGAAATAAGTTGATATCCAATAATGTTTTTGAAACACAATCATCATAAGAAATATCCTTAATGGCTTGATAATCATGAGACAAATCTGTGTATAACTCATTCCATAATTGAAGAACATTTGTTGGCTCATAGTAGATAAGAAGAATAGCAAATAATTGTCTGAGTGCATTTGGCATTTGATAATTTGATGCATCATTTAAGCAATCTGATATATAAGTATCCGTTTCCAGTAAACCATGCATTTTTGCAGCTTCTTTAAAAGTTGAGCATTGAATTCCATGAACTCGTAATAAATCAGAAAATGAAGTTGGTCCATATACATGATTTAACAAAATTCTAAGGTAATATCTTTCACCATCTGAGGGATTTGTTGTATTTATACGGCCAATTTGTTCATATTTTTTCCTTCTCTTCCATATTTTTTTTGTTTTATCCCACACATATTTTTCAGGAATTTCTCTATACAAGTACTTCCTTGCCTCTGAATCAATTGTATTGAGATTAAAAAACTCAGTCAGCATGGTTTTTTTTCCATTGTCGGTTCTTAATATATCAAGCAAATTTTGATTGTCTTTATAATAAACTGCTTGATGGTCTTCTAAATGCAGTTGTAAATTACACACTGATGGGTACATCTCATTTAAATCAAATTCAAATATTCTCCATAGTGCTTCTGGTGCTGATACCCATCTGCCATCTTGATATTGTTGAATTTCATCAAAATTTTTTTCTCCATTATTTTGTGAAAAAGCAACCGAAATTTTATCATGTCCCTTATAAATATACTTATAAATATACTTCACTGCCTTGATACCGGAACATATCTCAACATTTATGTGACAATTATATCTAGATAATAGATATGGATCATAAGGAACAACCCAACGATTATCTAAGAAACAATTTCTTACTTTTACTTGATGCAAATCTTGCCTTCTTCGATAAATTGGATATGAGTCATCACCAATTATAGTTTGGTTTGAGAAAGATCTGGGATATTTATTCTTACATAATCCATTTCTCATGCAAGCATTGTTTTTGTTTAAAATTCCACAGGGACCATGCATCATATGTTTTACAACATATTCATGTAGACTCTTATATTTTAAAGGATCTGGTAATTCCGCAGAAACAATTCTATCAAAATGTATTGGAGATGTTATCTTAAAAGCAGTATCCAAGATAATCAGAAAATGAGCATGTGGAAGTCCTCTCTTTTGAAATTCGATAACATATACACGTGCTGCTACAGTTCCAAAAATTGATTTCTTGAATAATTGATCCTTTAAATCTTGTAATTTAGCCCTGAAAATACGTGTTGTTAGATCGGGTCTGTCCTGTGCCGTTTGACCTGGCTTTAACTCATTTTTAATCTCTTGCCAATCAGGATTACATGTCATTGTTATGAACAAGTCTGGTTTTCCAAAGCGTTGACAAAGAGCCATTGCATCTAAATATCTTCGCCGCATATCACGAGGTCCGCCAATGAACGAAGGTGGAAGTATAATTCTTTTACCAGTATTATTACTTTGTATTTCTCCAGCGGTTACACTATCAATAATCCCTTTATACAAATCTGATCGTATTGTATGTTGATTTTGTTTGTAGAAGTCTAAGCGACTTGTTTCAATCTTCACGTACATGTCAACAACATACTGATGTAGCAATCTACCAGCATACAAAATAACTGATTTTTCATGTTCTCGAATTTGAAGCTTGTAACTATAATATTCTCTGCATGAAACTCTTTCTTTTGATGTCCTCTTGATACATGAAATAATATAAATTAATTAATTATGATAATTAAAATAGTTTTAACTATTATATATAAATATAAAAAATTTAATGACGTACCATTTTCTTGTTGGCTAAATAATTCTTCTTCTGTTGGAGATGATCTTATTACTGACCGTGTTATTTCTTCATTCCTTACAAATCTGGAATTTCGATTTATATTTTGATGCCATCCGACTTCTCCATTTGGAAATAGAATTGGATATTGCAAAGGGTCATAGCATCCAAAGTAATGCTTGATTTTAAAGTATGTCCCAGAATGTGAAGTTAATATGATATCACGTTCAATGAAACATGTACTATCTCCTTCTATCCATATTGCTGCTACTTGGGACACAGTAGGTGCATTATAAACTCTTTGATCTATTCTTACATCAGATCTAATGCATATTTGTAAGTTTTCCAACAGATCTCTATTATTCAATGATCTGAAGAATTGAGCGTATGGATTTATAGAAAGTATATACATCAATTTCTTGACCAATTCCTCAGAAATATTTAAATCTTCAATTACATTCATTCGATTGTTTGTTTCAGCATCGGTGTCATAAATATATAATTGGAAGTAGCATGGACCATTTGAACATTTCGTAATAGGAGGTAGACTGTGATAAATTTGACCTTGAGCTCTAAAAGTATAAATTCCTTGTCTTGCATTAGCCAAATTTGTATCTATATGGGCTCCAAAAGATGTGAATGCAAATATACTGTTATATGCTCTTATTTTAGTTCTGAATTCTTTGGAATCAGGTGAACATGAGGTGAATAATTCATAGAGTTGATCGGGAACAATTGTTTGAGCAAGCATGACCTCTCCATTATAACAGCAAAATGTAGGAGGTTCAAATTGAAAGAGTTTTGCATTACAATAACAACAGGAACGTTGGTGTTTAAGAAAGTGTAATTCTAACAAACTTGATTCGTAGTCAATATTAACATCGTTGACATTAGATGCTTCTATATCTGTTTATTAAAAGATAAAACACATTAATCATTAAAAAAAATTAAAATTAACATAATAATTTTAGGTATGTAAAAAGAAACCTGGACAAGTTGAAGTCGATGGCAAACAAGCAATTTCTAAATTAGAAAACTGCTTTTTTCGTTTTCTAGCAATAATACTATCACGCATCTTTTTTTGTTTTTCTTCAACAGACATTTTAGCATATCGTTGCCTTTGATATTCTTTTTTCCTTTGACCATCCATGTCAAATATATCTATGAAATTTTCAGCAATATATTAATAGAATAAATGATACCAAAGTTTTTGAAGAAAAGAAATACTTAAATGAACAATACTCATAAACATTCAACAATGATAAGACAAAATAAATTATAATTTAATGAACACAAAAATAAGTGAAATGATAGTTAACATTGCAAATGAAAAAGATAATCTATATTAAAATAATTTTTTTTTGTAAGATCTAAGCAATTAGTAAATGATAATAAATTCATTACTACTTTTCATGGAATATTATTATACATAATTATATTTTTTTAATAAATTTAAATATATGAGTATAAGAAAAACTCACAAACATTAAATATTGTTCACCTTATTCACAAAGAGAAGTATACAATCTGCATTAACAATTAATAAATTAAAAAGAAATAAATAAATTGTTATCAGTATGAATTAAATAAAGAAATAAAAAAATTTATTATGATATTTTAACATGACGGTATGATTCATAACATCTCATGTCTTCATGCGTATAAGTTATAACAAAAAAATTAAGTTTAAAAAATTTGGACAAAAGAATTAACTAATTTTATAACTTCAATGTAATTATGGGTAACCTATCAAAAATATGAATTATATAAAGCTATATGGATAATTGACAAATACAAAAAAATATATTTAGAATAATGCATTAAAGATCAATATATATTTCCTACATAATAAGACTTTTCATGCAAACTGATAACAACTATTTAAAAAATTTATCTAATAAGTAAAATTATAAAATTAGAAGATGGACTCACAGACGTTTATAGAGTTTGTCTTCTCCAAACACAAAAGTATGCAATCTGTAACAACAAATAATGAATTGGTAAGAAATTAAACAAATTTAAGCCTTCATTAAAAAAAATAAAATTATTTTATATTATAGGAGGCATAATGCAACATAAGGAGAGAATATTATAATAATATATGGGTGATTTAATTTATTTTTATTTTTAAATTGATAAATACACAGTTTGTAGGTAATAAACTAACTCTAAGTAGAAACAAAAATCATGTGCATTTAGTTAAGAAGGAATCCTTAAAAAATCCTATTTAATAATCTTATTGAATCTAATCAATTTGAGATGTTAATATAAAAGATTTTTGTTAGTTACAGTGCATGAGTAAGATAGACATAAATTAACCAACTCTAAGACAATGAAGCAAAAAAAATGTACTTATAGCTACGATGTCGATAGACATCTTTATATTGGAGGACAATTATGAAGGAGTTAAACTTGTAGGTAATTTAATAAATGATATTTTTTTAGTTCAATTAATGTATTTAATATATTTAATTTCATTTCAACTGATATTATATTTTTTATCATCAATATGAGAAAAAGCATGATTATTCTCAATTCATCTAATGTCAAAAGGTTTACATAAATGTTGTTAGTCATTAAATTTTTTTTAGCAATATTGCTGATGCCTTTAAGAACCTTTCAAAGTTTTTTATTTTTATGAAATACTTTCTCTGTTTGTTGATCTAAATATTTGCTTAGCTTTTATCAATCATTGTAATGCATGTGCATCTTAGTTATAATAATGTAACTACTTATGAAAAACATGTTATGTGAAAATCAATTGTGACAATAACTCAAATGTGATTTATAGAGGATGAATGATTGAATTAATCTGATAAATGTTTGTGAGGTTTATAGTGTTGCATGTGACCTTGTTAATGTTTTTTTCTTGTATTAGAACCTACATGGAAGTTGCTTATGTTGTAAAATAATAAACAAAAATTTAACGTATTAATCGCAGCTAAATAAATAAAGAAGGTTAAGACTAAATTAAATTGAACTTATTCATCATTTCCAATTCGGTTATGTTTAGTTTGAAGGAATTGAAAGAGGAACATAAAAGAAAAATGCTAGTAGTAAATGAATTGAAGTATGATGATTTTAATTTATGTATATAATGGTTTGATTGAGCAGTAATTAAATCTTAACAACCATGAGATTTTCAGGATTAAACAATATCAACATTATGTTTTAAGGTAGAGCCGGGCTATATCTCTTATAGTAAATTACATTATCTTATTATCTTGTTGAATAGATAATACAAAAGCATCCATTGTTGTGGTATTAACGAAGTTTTCTATAGGTTTGTTAGTTTTTTTTACGTTAAAGACGCATCAGATTGTTTTCACCATAATAAATATGTAAGAGTCATATCCTAATATATTTTATTTATTTAATTTCAGTTTAATTGTTATGATAGATTGTGTAACGTCAAGTATGATCCACAATGTCTTTTCTAACATGTGAATAATTCAAAGTAATAATATAACGTTATGAAATGATTGCCTAAGGATAATTGAAATAAGAACTACTAAATGCAAAACAACAATATAAACATTTTGATGGTGGCTTTCATGACTTACGGTGTTAACTTCCACAATGTCATATATTTGATAATTATATATATTTCATGTTTCACAAAACAAACAAATAATTTAATTTATTTGTACAAAAAAATTATACCAAGTGCCTTACTACCTTATGAGGTAAAGAGATAGAATGATTTTAAACATGCTTCTTCTTACAATAAGAGTCACAGAAGAACAAATAAATTTTTGTAGATTTCATAAGAAACTATTGGACAAGTTAAAAATTTTGCATACATGCATGAGAGAAAGTTAGAGATGGATATACATGATGATGGTTTGATTGCCCTTCCCGGTGAGGATAAATGAAATTTTTTTTCAAGTTTACACTTTAGGTAGATATGAGGCAATGGAGGAGATGTTAGAAAGTTAAATTAATAATTTGAACTTAAAGAACATTATAAGCATACCTATAAATATATTTATGTGCATATATGATTCAACAAGAAAACATACAAATATGAAGCAAGTAATGCGTGTTTTGAACAACAATGTTTGGAAACATGAAATATGAGTAGATTGAAGAAAACATAGTAAACATATTCAAATAATCCCAACTTATCATTAAAATCATAATTTATAAAAAACTGGAATATCAACTTTGAGAACTTTCCTCAACTTCCCATTATGATGGGCACCATTGAGCCTATACTCGGTAGTAATCAAACCACCCATAGATCAAACAATAAAAATTAGAAACTGTAAATAGTTTAGGGTTTAGGGTTTAGGGTTCAAACCTGGAACAAAAATAATATGATTCCGAATCCGATAGAAAAATGAAGTATTTGTAGGCTAATTATTAAATAAGAAAGCATTGGGGAGTAATATCTAACATGTTTAAGTCAAGAATCACCAAAAACCATACTGTTCCACTCTCAAATGGGAAGCCATGCATTAAATATGTCATATTTTATGTTTTAATTTTACATTAGGAATTAAACTTTCCAAAATGTACAGGAAACTTTGTAGGATTTTTTATCACTAATGAAGTCTATGGACATCTTTGAATACATATTTATTGAAAAATATAATATTTCTATTTTAGTACGAATAAACAAATTGATGGATTCTAAGAATTATATTTTCTTAATTGTATTGTATTTGCTTATAAGATATTGATAGCTATTTGAAAATCTTTGTTATAATTGTGAACATGTTTCATTCTGAACATATTCTATCTTGATACAATGCATATTCAACTCCACAACATGATTTTATATATGATAATCATTGTTTTTTATTATATTTTTATTTTTATTGAAAATATAAAATGCTATAATCAAACAAGTAAAAATAACACCTGAGTTATAAATATAAACTCAATCAAAGATCATCCAAACATAAATCAACAGGTTTTCAACAGTGATTTTCACCATGCTATTTAAACAAACATCAGCATATAAAATGAAGACTTAGTTTCTTAGTTTATTGGGAACAAGCAATGTTTATTCTTCTTATTATCATAATGTTCATTAATTCTTTGGCCTTCCCATTTAAATTCCTAAATATAATGTTGTAAATCTCAACTTAGATTTAGACCTAACATAACGCCTCCTTAAAAGGGTAAATGTTACTTTGTCCACTATTCATGTATAGCCTGCTAAATGAGGAAAATCTTATAGAAGGGGCTGATCCGTTGATTACACTAAAAAAGGACAACATAAATTGGATCTGTTTAAGAAACTACTGGATTGACAGCGACCTCTTGAAAATATGAGAATAAAATTGCTTGATTTAAGTGCATGCAGAAGGGTATAAACTTATAATGCTAATCGGGAGTTTTTCTTGAACAGATCCACAGGTGAACCAGTCAAAGATTCATTTCAGGCATAGATTTATATAAAATTAGGTATCTTCCTCAGCCCTTAAGACCTAACAATAACCCCAAACTACATTCAAAAAGATCAAAGTACTTGAATTTCTCAATTTGGCATCATATAATTTGCTCTTCCCAATAAGTTCCAGCAAATGAAACGCGTCGATAAAGCTCGTAACTTAAAAACTTTATATATAAACATGAATAACGGAATGAGAGCAATATAACAGTGAAATAAATACTATACATTTCATTTCTTCTTAAGCTTCATTAGAATCATATCATAATTTAAAAAATAATAGGAGACCCAAATTTTAGCAATATCCTCCACCTACCATCATGATGGGCACCATTAAGCCAATGGTCGGTAGTAATCAAATCATCTATAGATAAACCAAAAAGAATCTAAAAAAATATCTAATACATAACAAAATTTCTTATAGGATCAACCAAAAAAATGGAATCAAAATAATATGATTTTGAATTCGATTAAGAATGAGTTATTTTAAGGCAAATTATTGAATAAGAAAGCTTTGGGGAGTAATATCAAACACAAGAAAGTCCTCAAAATCGAATATAAATAGATAATTTAAAGAATACAACAGAAGAAAATAAATTAAATTACATCGAGCACCAATAACATAAAAAACTAATACAAATAAAATAAAATAAAATAAATTTTATAGATAATTTAATGAAAATAAATAAAGTATTTATAGAAGATCTTTCATCTGAGATAATAGATAATGGTTTCGTGAACTTACATGAAATCAGATGAAATGTTCGAGCGAAGTGATGGTTTGATGGGTTCTGCAAAAGATATATGTATGAGCTGCGCACTGTGAGAGAAATACAACAGTGAAAAAAACAATATACATTTCCTTTATTTTTATGCTTCAGTCAAATGTTTAAAAGAAATATAAAAATGATCATAATAAGAGATAAAGTTGAGGAAAACCAATTCATAGACACTTTAAGTTGTTTGAATATCTATATAAAATATAAAATTGACAAAGTCAAATTCTTAAGTTAACATCTGTTATGGAGTAAATTTTAATTTTATTTTAATAGGGAAAGATATATATTATTTTTTATAGGCGGGAATGGACCGGTTTAGAAGAACCTAAAGATGAGGAGGAATTTTCCGTAAGCTCGAGCGGGAAACGCAAATTGAAGCTGATTATTCTTCTAAACGGATGTCCATAGGTTGATTCTAGTTCTTGAAGGGAGGAAGTTCTTAATGTTTGATCAACGAAAAGGTCGATGAGGTAAAAACGGCTGGTCAAATGTGGCGAAGTTTGTCAAGATGAGAGGTCGATAAAAAAAAGTGAATACAAAAGATAAGTTTGATATATCTGGAGAAGACGATTGACTTGGCAATGTGTAGTGTTTCTCCAGGGACAAAACGAAATGAAGAAGAATAAATCAGGTACGTACAACAAGAGAATGCAGACATAGAAATGCAAAAGAGATGACTAAATTGGAAATGATTAAAAAATTCAAGTAATTGTTCCACAAATTTAAATCAGTCTTCTACAAGAATTTTCTATATTCCCTTTAAGAAAAATTACCTCAATAAAAGATTAATTTTATTGAAATTTATCCCAAACAAAACCTCAAAAAAATGATTGGAAACTTATTTATAATAAAGTAATAACACATTCGTATGCACGTGCATCAATCATAATTTTGAAATGTATGTGTAGATGCGTATTTGTAAGTAAAATAACACAAAGTAATATAAAAACTTTTAACAAAATATGTCCAAACCAAAACCTCAATATATTTTTGTTTTCGTTTATCACCGATCCAATTGCATATTTGACAAAATGCATATAATAAATTTTCCATAATATCAACGAGAACCTAAATCAATTTTTATATCGTTAATCAACTATCCATTAGCCTATCTGCCAAAAAACATTTAATAAATTTTTCATAGTTTAAAGATTCCTCATTTACTGAAAAAAAAATAAATGTTTTGACCCAGAATAAAAAAAATCTTAAGAAATTTATTTTTCTGCTCTCGCAAAAAAACTTCAATGTACCTCTCGTACATAGGTTTGCTTACCCACGTTTATAAATTTGCTCATTTCAATATGATTACTTTGAAACTTTAGAGGAAGAAAATGGCTTAGGGCAGAAACTAATGTTCACCTGTCGTATACGAAATATACGAGATGCATTTTGACAAAAGCGGGAATGCATTCCATTCTCTTGCCAGCCGAAAGGAAATTTCCTTCGCATAGAATTCGGCGGATATCGGAGAGGATTTAAGATTCGACGGTAAATGCCAAACCCAAAAGCAAACGACAATGACGAATAATAAGAGGTATGTAAAAGAGAAGTAGGTGGGAATCGGAGAAAAAATACAGTGCAATAGGCGATTTGAAACCCTAAGAATTAAAAAAGAGGCGAAGTCGTGGAGCTATGAGGAACTTGTGTATTTATGAGTGCGATGAGAGGGAGAAGCGAGGGATAAATTTTGCTTCGGCGAGGAAAGATGAGCAAAAATGAAATGAAAATAAAAATTTAACAAATTAAAATGAAATGTGAAGAAATTAAAAAGATGCAGCGAGAGGCTTTGAGCAACATTTGTATAGCTGCGTTGGATTAGAGGGAGAATCGCGAGATACAAAAGGATTCGGCGAGCGAAACCCGAACGAAATCGAGTTAAGAGCAAAAAAATAATTCGACAACAACTATTTTAAGAAATTAAAAAGAGGCGTGAAGAAAAAAATAAGTAAGAAGTTTACATTTTGAAACGGGTATTTTTGTGACTTCGATGAGCAGGTAGGAAGCGACAATGGGGGAGAAGCGTGAGATACAGCAGGCTTCGGAGTCGAGAGAGGATATATGAAAGCGTCATTTCGTGTAGGGATGTTTTTTGATAAGAATGAAGAGTGTAGGGATGCGAAGAGAAATTAGGAGGGATGTCTTGAAACAGAAAACTTTGCTTAGGATAAAGATTTAATAAAATCAACGACTAATATAAAGCTTTAAATTTTTAATGGCCAGGATGACGTATGGGAAGATGCACAAGCTGCAATTTAATAGTAGTATAGATAATATATATATATATATATATATATATATATATATATATATATATATATATATATATATATATATATATATATATATATATATATATATATATATATATATATATATATATATATATATATATATATATATATATATATTGCAATTTATTATATGATTAATCAAAAAACCATAATAAAAAACCATACGATTCTGAAGCCAATTAAAAAATGACTTATTTGAAGGTAAATTATCAAATAAGAAAGCTTTGGGGAGTAATAGCGAACACAAAGGAAACCTCAACATCCAACACCAATAGCTAATTTGAAAAAAAATAATGTCAAATGCAAAAAAAAATCAATAACATGGAACACCAATTACACAAAGCAAATACAAAAAACATCAAATAAAAAGCATTTACATATATTTTAATGAAAATAAATAAAATAACTGTAAAAGACAGTGCATTTGAGATAATCGATAATGAAATTGCGAACTTACATGAAATGGAATGGCGTATTCGAGCGAACCAACGGGTTGATCGTTCTGCGAAAGAAAGAAGGTCGAGAAGTTGCATTCAGTGAGAGCAATACAATGGTGAACAACTAATATAAATTTCCTTTTTTTCTTATCCTTCAGTCAAATGAAAACAGGAAATATCACAATAAGAGATGAAGTAGAGGAAAATAAATCCACAGAAAATTTAAGTTGTTTGTCTCTAGAATATAAGATTGAGAAATACTATTTGTTAACTTAAAATTTGTTATGGTGTAAGAAAAATTTATTTAAGAAGGAGAACGAACTTACTTACGATCCAACAGGTACAGGAAAATTAAAAAAATTGAAAACCTATTGCTCTTAAGGGATGATACCAACAAGCGAGTTGAAGTCGTCCTTGAAGAAGGAACTTACTTCCGATCCAACAGGTACAGGAAAATTAAAAAAATTGAAAACCTATTGCTCTTAAGGGATGATACCATGGATTTTGCTTACTCAATAATTTCAGGACAGAGATTTCAAAGCTAGAACGTGACTCCAAGACTCTGCAGCAAGCGACTTCCGTTCGTTGTCGAAGGAGGAGAAGGATTCCTAACGTTGATGTAGTAATTTAGGGCTAAAAAGGGGAATAGAAATTTTTTTTTTATCGGGAGAGGTAAGCGTGGGAGATAGGGGATTCGGCGAGTGGCTTTGGCGATTGAAAAAAAACGCAGAAGAAAGTGAGAAGAGATCGCGTAAATGTCAAGTGAAAAAAAAAAACTCAGGAGAAATCGATTAAATTGAGAAGAAAGTTTAGAAGTTCACCTTGAGATGTTTGCTGTATCCGGCGAGCAGAACATTCACAGGGTATAGATTTGCGAGCATATGAAATTTTATACGGCAAAAGTAATGCGTCATTTGGTGTAGGGATGCGCTGATACGAGGAAATAAGGAGGGATGCGTTCAAAGAAGAAAAACGAGAGATTGGTTCGCGAGGAGATGAATCTATTTCGTTAAGAAGAAGAAGATATGAATTAAAAATATTTTGAGGAACTCTCGGGCCGATATGAAGAAAATAATAAATGGCAAGGATTGATTCCGCGGTTTAAAAGGAACGGTCAGGATGATGTATTGGGAGAAACACAAGCCACACTTTAATAGTAGTATAGATATAGATGTACATCAAGCCCATGAATTCCCCCAAGGAAGGACCTCATTTGTAATCGACTACTATACTAGTGGATTCATTCACACTGGGCTAGGCCCCGTGGTTTTTCCCTCATTTTAGAGGTTTTCCGCATACAAATATTGGTGTCTCCTATGAATGCTACACACTCTCTTATCTGATTGCATGCCGGATTTTTGTACAACGTTAAGACGTTAAACTTTATATCTCTACCGCTGCGAATACTCATGGACGTAACAAATGTCATTATACTCCATTTTTTCCTCTACTTTTTCTCAAAAAGTGTTTGCATAAGTGTCTTGTAACGCTCATACATACGAGATGATTATTTTTTTATTTTTACTTACAAAAGAAATATTTTTGTGGAGAAGTGTTCTTCACAAAACGGTATTGATCTTCACAAAACTGTATTCCTCGTTATTATCAAATAATAACTAGTAATACCGAGCAAATACCGAGTTTTTTGGCGGGATTTTGCCTCCGACTGGACGTTCCTCTACATCGTTACACCGGACCTAATAAAAGTTCCTCTATATCTCTCTCTCTATATATATAGCTCAAATTTACAGTAATAGTTGGGCCATGTTTAGACTCGGTATTGCTCGGTATAGCTCGGTATAACTCGGTATTGATCTTCACATAACGGTATTCCTCGTTATTATCAAATAATACCTAGTAATACCGAGCAAATACCGAGTTTTTTGGCGGAATTTTGCCTCCGACTGGACGTTCCTCTACGTCCTTACACCGGACCCTAATAAAAGTTCCTCTATATATCTCTCTCTCTATATAGCTCAAATTTACAGTAATAGTTGGGCCATAAATTTTTTACCATAATATTTTTTATCTTTATTATTTCAACAATATAGTGAAAAATAAAAAAAATAGGAAAACATTATTTTAATCTTAAAAAGAATTGGTCATTTCGTAATTTCATAAATTTTGGCCATTCAGATTAAAACTCGGACGTATAACCACGTGCGTCACCGTCCGTTCTCGCCGGACAATCTCAACTTATTTTTAGAAATTGCCAAAATTTATTTATTCTTATTTTTTAATTGACCCAATAAAAAATCTAAAAATTTAGTATAAAGAATTTTACTCGTTTATGGTTGTTTAGTTGAATCCACGGGCTTATAAATAACTTGTAATTGTAAATAAGAGCAAAAACCCGGAAATTACAAGAGAAGCGAGCAGACAGGAAAGGGGAAGCGATGGCCGCCGGCCGATCCGTCGACAAAATCTCCGAAGAACTCAAATCGCTTTCACTCCGTGTCACCGCTGGAGGCAGCGGTAGAGGTGGAGGGATTTTGCTGGATGAGGACGATGAGGCAGTCCGGTTTGCTAACGTGAGGAAGAATGACTTCAAGCACTGGGAGAGGGTGAGGGGACGACTGATCAACATCCTGGACGGTCTAGAACTCCATACCAGCGTATTCTCCTCCGCCGAGCAGTGGAGGATCGTCGATTGCGTCTATGATTTCCAGGAAAAGGGGCGTAAGGGCCGGCTTAGAGGTATATTTATCGTGTTCTTGATTTTTTTCCTGAAATTTTTAGAATTAAGATAAAATTGATTTATTTTAGTTATAGGTCGATTTTGCTATTATTTTGTCCATCGGGATAGAATACATATATATTCAGCGGCGGAGTGGTATTTTTTGTGGCTCAATTATGAATGCTAAAAATATTATCAAACTTTTTTCATCCAGATTTGAGACCGATAACGAAGGTTTAAAAAAAAAAAATTATTAGACTTTTTATAAGAAAAATATAAATTATATAATAAAAAAAGCACCGATCGGTTTACCTCTTTTATAAAATGGCCAAAAAAAGCATTTGCCCATTAATCTCCGCCTCCTAATCTTCTAGCTTTCCCATACTACAAAACGAGGTTGAAGTTCACCAAATTGATTTTCTTTATGATTTCATATGTAAGCTGCTTCTAAATATTGCTCCCTATGCCTTTTTGATAACTTGATATTTGGAATTTATTTATATTGGTAGAGCGCACGTATTTAAAGCCTAAAAAGTGGATGCGAGGCAAAGGACGTGTCACAATACAGTTTGGTTGTTGTTAAAATAATGCAGTGGTATCACTCTATCTATTTCTTCCTTATATTGTTAGTCTCTTAGGATTCATTTGGCACGACTTTCTTACTGTTTTTTAGTTAATACTAAAAAACTGCTTTATGAAAAAGCAAGAAAGACATCCCAAACGAAACCTTAATCTATTCACTAATTACCATTTCAATTTGCAGGATGGGAATGAGAATCCCCCTGGCATAATCCGCGATGAGGAAGTCGATCCTATCCCACCATTATTGAAACAAATGATCAAGAGAATGGTTGCTTGGCATGTTCTCTCACCATTCTGCATCCCCAACAGCTGTATTGTCAACATTTATGATAGGGATGACTGCATTCCTCCTCACATTGATCACCATGACTTTGTTCAGCCATTTTGCACGGTCTCTTTCTTGAGTGAATGCAACATCATTTTTGGAACGGAGTTGAAGATAAATGGAACAGGAGATTTCTCAGGCTCTGCCTCCATTCCTTTGCCTTTAGGGTATTTACACCAACTTTTAAACTTGAATAACTTGCATCATATTCCAAGTATTCATGAAGAAATAACATAAATTTCAACAAGTATTAAAACAAGTTTTACAACAGTAATCTGAATTACTATTATGACATACAGGTCTGTTCTTGTTTTGAATGGAAATAGTGTTTTGTTGCTAAGCATTGTGTTCCTGTTGTACTACGCGAAGGTGAATATACTTGGATTGAGCTCATAGTTTGCATTTGCGATTGAGTTTTTTTTTTTTTTTTTGACAATCATTTAATTTCTGAGCAGGATTTCAATTACGTTTAGGAAGATGGATGACTCGAAGATCCCATATGATTTCATTCAAGATCCTGATCTGCAAAATCTTTGTCCATTGTCATTACGAGGACAACAACATCCCAACATTCTTCCACTCCGGCAAGATAAGCAAGATGAATCACCTAAAAATGCTCAACCTTCACCAAAAGTTCAACAAGCTCAAAAAGCTCAGCAAGCACAAAATGTTTTACAATCGCTAGCTTTACAGAGACCTATGCAACTAAGTGAAGATGATTTTCCACCGCTGAGCTCCAACACAATAGTGCTGTCCCGTCGCAAGTGACACTTTTCCTCTTATGTGATGGGATTCAACTGAAACTGAGGTTGTTTACAAAGCTGTTTTCCACTGTTCATGGCTCTACTGTGAGCTTTTTTTTTTTTTTTTATGTTTTACTAGGTAAAAGTTTATTACTCTATTTTATAGGTCAAAGAGAGTAAATTGTATTGAAGAAGTTAGTTACCAACTATAATTCATTTTGTAATCCTTTTGTAATCATTTTACTAGGTGGTGTTGTTATAATAGTTGAGTTGTAAATATGAGATCTCAGGTCGATTATATTTATATTTGGTTTGGGACAATCTTTTTACTATTTTATTTTTTCAAATCGCAATTACAGTTTATGTTTGACCAATGCTTTTTAGCTATTTCAAAAAAAAATTTGTTCTAAGAGATTTTTTACAACAATTTTAAAAAGTTACATTCTCCATAGCATTTTTATAAAACATTAAGAAAACCTTTCCAAGTGAAACCTTGGGATAGTTTTCTTACTGTTTTCTACATCAGCTTTCAATTAAAAAAAATATTTAAAGCACCAAACAAATAGTTGTCAAATGCGATTCCCAAATGAAACCTTATTCTATTGTTTTGAGGTCAGTAGATTTTGGACTAAAATGATGTATATTGGAAACAAAGAGAAGAAATTATTGCGTGCGGCGTCCGGAGGCAAATTCGGATGCGTCACATCACCCGGGGCCCAGCGTCATGTCACCCCGATGCACCGGGTCCTGGGTGATGTGGCGTGTCCGAATTCGCCTCTGAACAGATTTGGATGCCACACATAATAATTTTCCACCCACAAAAGGAAATAAAAATCCAAACTTAGCTTTGCTTGAGAAGTAGGAAGCCCATTGTTCATTTGTTCTATAGAAATTTTGGAGTTAATAATTGCTATCAGTCATCAGAAACTTCTTTCCAGCTCTGGACGAGCATGCCTGAATGACATAAGTTGGACAAGCCAGGAAAGAAATTTTCTTCTAAAACCCATCTGACTATTAGAAAGGCTTTCAAATTGGGAGATTAAGGTTTTGTTTGTGACATTTTTGTTACTGATTTTTAAAATAATTTTTTAGTATAATTTTTTTTTTGAAATATAATTTTTTGTATAAAAAAATTTATTTTAAAAAATAATAAAAAAAGTCGTATCAAATGTAACCTAAGTAAATAAAGTCTCATAATTGCATAGCTTATGAGTATTTATTATGCTTGCTAATCTTTAGTTTTAGTTGTTAATTATCTTTGATCACTTTAAATAACTTACTAAATGTTTCATAATACTAAATATTTTTTCATCCCGATATATCACTATAAAATTCATTTCTTTTTTCACTGGAAAATTCATATGATTAAGCACGGATTTCATCAAATTTTAGATTTTAAAACTCTAAACTTTGGACAAAAAAATTTTATAATTTAGCTCTAAGATTATTGCCCCCCACCCCCTTAATTTAATTTTTTGTCCCCAGCCGACATTTTTTCTTGCAATTTTCCCCTCAAAAAATTGGAAAGCCACTTGACCTCCAGCTATTTCATCCTATTATGTTGAACTTTTCTAACACTAGCAAAAAAGTCTATGAAAAACAATTATGTGTAAAATAAATTATTTTTAAACCCTTATATATATTTTTAATTTTTTTACAATTTTGTCATGTATCCCTCCAAGAACTAAGGCTAATTCTGCCCCTAATGCCCATCATCAAATATAGAATGTAAATACTTAGAAACATTATAAAACAAAAAAAAAAGTATTCCACGAATCTAAAATAAATAGTTGTTGAGTGATCAATTTAAAATGTGTTCGGCATTATCATAAAAAAAATATTTTTCTACAATCATATTGGTTAATAATATCTATCCTAGCATTGAATGAGAATAACTTTTAGAACTTACATGACAATTTTATATTTATTTTTCTGCAGACATTTATGATTTCGAGTTTTTGGTTTGGTAGATCTTGTGTCATCTATGTTGAAACTTGTTGGGGGCTAGAATATATGCGACGATAGAGTTAGTAAATTTATGTCTTAACGTTGTATGAATATTCAACACACAAACATAAAAGAAAAAGAAAACATCAGAATTTTTACGTGGAAAATCCTGGAAAGAGAAAAAGCCACTGGGCCACAACCAGTTGAAATAATTTCACTAGTGTTTGTCTGAAGTACAAGAGGCTGATTCATCCTTAAAATTTAGGACGATCTGATTACAATGTTTCAATTCCGGATTGAAATCCAATTACAACGTTGGGTAGAGTTCCAACTTCACTTGGAGATCGAGCATAAATCTAGCGTCCTTCGGAGGTCGGGCAAAATCCCGGCGTCATTCCGAAGTTGAGTAGAATTTCGACGTTGTTTGGAAGTCTGGCAGAATTCCGATGTCGGGCCGAACTCCGGCGGTGGTCAAGGAGGAGTTATTCCCTCCAATCCTCCTTTTCTCCTAGTCTTCTTTTCTTCTTCTTGCTTTGGTCCTTTCTCATGAGAAATGAGGGGTCTATTTATAGATTTTTTGGAGTGGCATAGCTTGTAAATAGGTGTGAGATTAAGGGCAAATAGGGAGTGGTCGAATGGACGGTTAATATTGAATTCCTTAATCGTGCACCGTTCATCATACATTTGAAGGTCTTAATGATGTCGGAATTTGGCAATATTGGGCTCGTTGGATTCGTCTTGTCGAGCTGCTCGATTCGACTATAAGATAGTTAAGTTCGAAGACCGTTTGGTAACTCAAATTGTGGAACAAACTTTCCAACAGCACTTCGGGTCCTTGATTTGGACTCATTTGGGCTCGGATTGAGTTGAATTTGGTGTCGTTGGGTTTGTATTTCCAAGACGCTCAGTTTGACTGTAAGTTTGTTGAAATCGAAGTTCAGATGATCCCCTATGTAATTTTTGAAGTTTCCGGCTTGATTTTGCCTCAAGATTCGTGACCAATCAGGATAATTTTTTTGATAACATATCAAAACTAATGAATTTTATCTATGTAATCTTTCAAATACTCTTCTATTATTTATCTATCATGATTTATAATTGAGGGATGCGGCTTTCTTGGCTTGTTGATGCGAGCTTTCCTGTACTCAAGAACAGAGAAAACAAAGGGGAAGAAACTAAAACCCAGAGTAAAATGTGTATCTTCGCTATCTTCTTCTGTGTAAAATAAACAATTTTTTTACTATTTTATTTTTCAAATCTCAATCACAATTTATTCTAAGAGGTTTTTAAAACAATTTCAAAAAGTTAATTTCTTTATAGCAGTTTTATAAACCAATAAGAAAACCATCCCAAATGAAGTCTTGGGATTAGGGGTGTCAATTTCGGGTCATGGGTCGGGTTCTGATCAAAATCGAAACTAACACGACACTATTTGGGTTCGGGTCAACCCGACCCTTTTTTGCAAACAGATCAATTTTTCGGACCCGAACTTGACCTGTTTTGGTGCAGGCAACGCTTCTTTTGGAAATTCGATGACTTCAATCCTCCGGCATTTTTGACAAGGCCGCATGCGATTCGGCCCTTCGGCTGTCTAGCAGCGAGAGATGACAATGGCCGCTGGCGGGGCAGCGACAACAGTGCAGGCAGCGCGGGTCGCGGGGCACTAGGGCTGGCTACGACTCGCGCACTGCTCGCCTGCACGGGCGGCGACGTGACTCGGGTAGGCAACGTCACACACTGACGCTACTTGATGTCTCGAACCTCTGCTCGATGCGATTCAACGCGGGGCAGCGGGCAGGCAACGTGGGGCAGCGGGCAGCCAGGGCAAACGAGTTTTCCAGGTCAACCCAAACCCGACCTGGTTTTGCAAACAAGTCGGTTTTCCAAACCCGAACCCGACCAGCTTTGGGTTCGGGTCAACCCAAACTCAAAATTTTTGGGTCGGGTTTTTGGGTCAGGTCCAATATTGACAGGTCTACTTGGGATAGTTTTCCTACTGTTTTCTACGTCAACTTTCTTTTAAAAAAATATCTAAAGCAGCAACAAAATAGTGGTCGAATGCGATTCCCAAATGAAGTCTTATTCTATTGTTTTGAGGTCAGTGGATGGAGTTTGAGCTAGAATGATGTATATTGGAAACCAAAGATGAGAGATTATTGCGTGTGACGTCCGGAAAAATACAAAAGTCGTCACAAACGAAGTTTTAAGCTTCGTTTGAGACAATTTTCTTTCTACTTCTTAAAGCATCTTCCTAATATAAAAATTGTAATTTCTATACTAAAAAACTGCTTTATAAAACAATAAAAAAACCGTCCCAAACGAAGCATTAGTCTTTTATAATTTTGTCAACTTGATTTCATAATCACACTCAATGCATTACATTACAATATAAATATCACTTACATAAAATAAATAAATAAACTATTTTTATTACTGAAATAAAATCTTAATGCTTCCTTGTATTTTCAGATTATTAAAAAATATGTTTGTATAAGAATATGATCATGTTAACATGTTCAGTAAAAACCATTCAGTCTTTGTCATATCTACTCGCAAGCTTTCCTATACTGCAAAAAGAGGCCAAACTCTACAAAGCCCTTTTTTTCATGCTTGCATAAAATTTTCCCGGAATGTAGAACATCATGCGAATGAAAATAATCATACAAGGATTTAAGCTCAATTACAAGAACTAATAATGAAGCTCAAGAAAAAAAAAATTAAAGAAAATGTCCAATGAAAAGAGCTCGATCAAGAACATGATAAAGAGCATATAATTTAGAATATTTTAAAAATAAATTTTATTTATTTATTATTTAGATATTTTTATAGTTAGCCATGATATGATTTGATATGGATGAAGTATTAAAAATAGATGGTTGGAACTCTTCCTCATTAATGCCATTCTACTATCTTTTTTCCTCTACCTTTTCTCAAGAAGTGTTTGCATAAGTGTCTTGTAACGCTTATACATACGAGTTGAAATATTTTTTTTTTATTTTTACTAACAGATAAAATATTTTTGTGGAGAAGTGTTCTTTATTTACTTACTGCATGGAGGCTTCAAATAGTTTGCCAGTCTTTGGAGACTTAGCTATATTTATATTTTATTTAAGTAACTTGTTACTCCTCTTAAATACCTGCTCCAAAATCTTGAAATATATTCCTCCACTTCATAATTATCATCCAAAGCTAAATAACCAACAACCAAGTGTAATGTCAGCCCGTCGTTAGAAACTTAGGTAGTTCAAGTTGCCATGTTAAATACTTGTTGATATTTGATGTAATGTGTAATAATAAGTTTTAGAAGGTATTGGGGCTTAATTTAACCAAGGTTTTTATTAGAGAGGTGAAAATCCAAAGTTAGAAATTACTCAGTGACTACTGCGGTGCCAGGGTTGGTGGATCCCCAGCGTTGAGTTCTCAGATTTTTGGACAAAAGATAAGTTTGGTGAGCGTGGTGGTGCTGGCTTTCAGGTGAGCATATTCTGAGAGCATTTAGAAAATTCTCTACGAGCACTTGTGGACCTCCGAAAGAGCACCGCTCGTGGGGTACGAACGCAGAGGGTACGGCCGCACTATCCCGTGGGACAAAACGATCGTAGGCCTCTACACTCGACACGAATGGGTCGATGGAAGGGCAGATTGGATCGTGCATACGACTAACCATTGGGGATAGATGCTGTCGCCAGCACACCCCGATGGGTAGTAATATACACGACCTAGTCACGGGTTTCCCCCACCCGATACAAGAGATCGAGTGGGGTAAAGTAGATTGCGGGGCCAAGTTTCCCACGGGCGCAAGCCCCCGTGGTTAATTACATCCCGGGCCGGAGCCCGAGAAAACTCTCGATTAAGGATCATATATTATTTCTTCTTAAAATGGGATTGGCACGAGGGGATAGACTAAGAAGTCCTACTCAAAAGGAAAGAAGTGTCTCAAAAGGGGTGAATCAAACATGCGTGGTCCATACCAGCATTCGGAGGCTCTAGGGCACTAAACAGAAACTGGAGAAAGAAAGACAAGCAATCAATCACATGCGTGAGAGAAAGATGGAGGTGGCGTCATCCTGTGACGTGGATAAGTAGGATTTAGAGTCCCCGAAAGAAAGAGATCTACCTACTATTTAAGGCATACTACGAGACCGAGTGTAGTAGCCTCGAACCCTAAATCTAGATTGGACTTAGTGTTCGACACACACTAAGACCAGTGTCCTAGCTAATGTGATGCAAAACCTGGACTTATCCTGGCCTGGATTGGGGGAGCCAGCTAACCACCTAATCGCTTTAAAACCATGCTGTCAAGTCATTTATGATAGATGGGTGGGTGGTACAGTTCTTTAGAAATGGGACCGACATCTAGAGAATTTCCTAAGTGGTCCTAGACTTATGTGGGTCAGATGTTCCTAACTAATGCAATTAAATTTTAATTAAATTGATTTCTAATGCAATGCATGCTAGTTGAAATGTCAGCTCATGAATGCTATAGAACTTTAAAAACAGGCTTATAGAAAATAATTTTTTGAAAAGACTGGGTCTCCCTAGGTCCGGCACTTCATCCTCATAGGCCAGATTATCCGGACTCAACCCGCAGGCAGGGAGATGTCTTATAGCAAGGAAAGAAGATGCAGTAATATGCATGCGACCCCGGACGGTTCCGGCAATTCCCTAGATTCGTTAAGTTTCTATATTATTTAAAACTTAAAATTTTAAAGATTAGTTATGAGTAGAAAAATTTTATAATCCTTAGAGAGCCTAACGAAAATCCAGGCGAAAACAAAATCGACATGCAAGAAAGAAACCTAAGAAAAGCAGGCAATTTCTACTGCACAATCAGGTAAACACATCAATATAAATCAAACTAATCAAGTAAATGTCCATAGGCCAACTGCCCTTTAATTACAACCCAGGGTATGCAGAAAAGTAAAGTGGCCGGGCACCACTGCCAACAACCCGGATTTCTAAGCCTATGACAGACGCCAACAACTTTGAGTGGGATATTGGGTCTTCAAATCTTTAGGCTTCTGGATATCTTCTCCTTGGACTTCTTGGATCTCTCCTCCTTGGACTCCTTGGATCTCTCCTCCTTAGACTCCTTGGATCCGTCGTGGCTTGAATATCCAAACGAAGAGACAATTCCCCCAGTATGGGGGTATTGCCTTTTCTCTTTGGATATCTAAAGCCATCCAGCTCGATCTTCCAAATGGAAGAAGACTCTCCCCTTAGGGATGCCTTCTCCTTTTGGAATCCGGGCTGGATAAGAATATCCCGACTCAGAAGTTATTTTCACAACTCTTAACAATTATTACAAATAAATTTACATTAATTGAAAGCAGTAAATCTAAGAATCCCTACAAGGTTATCCTAATAAAAATCATCCCAAGCAGTTTATATATATATATAAAAAAAGAAAGTGCTAACACCATTGACCCTGTGCCAAGCCATGCTCTTAATTATGAGGGCTAAGCAGCTCCATCTGTGCAGTTATAATTATAAATTTTAGCCCTCATTTTATTTAGGGGGGAAGCTGAGCAAGCACCTGCATAAAACACTATTAGAAATAATTATGATGCTCCCCCCTTTTTATTAGCATTGAGCATGGCCACCTGCACAGAAGAACAATATATATATATGACGTTCCTAACCTAGGGGTAAATCTAGCGCTCATCACATCACAGAGTACAGAAAAAGTAAGCAAACACAGCAATCATTTTTCATACAGCATGCAATGAAATCCACAGAAAGCTCCGGCACACAGCAGAAAAGTAAATCCCAGCAGCCTAACCTAGCTCTAGAAGTGGTGCCCTAGCAAACAATTCTATGTGTGTGTAAGGCTAGTGTGGTTTGGATAGATCCTAAGTATGGTAGTTAGTTAAAGTTAGCTAGAGTTCGGGTTTGTTGGGGGTCTGAAAAGGGAATTTTGTTAAAATTCAAATATTAGTGAATTAGGGTCCATTTTAATTATCTTAGTTTGTTGATCAATTTTAAGGGGTTGAGATATTCATATTTTAAGTTCAAATTGCATTAGCCAATTTTGGAAAGTCCCGGGTCCTTCTAGGAACTAGACTAAGGGTCCAAAGAGTCACTATGGGAAAAAGACTGAGTCTGGGATTCCTAATACCTTAGAAAAATAGTAGATCTTAATACGAGTAGTTAGACAGGTAGTAGGCTGAAATCGGAGTTTTCTAGGCAAAGTTATGAATTTTCTAAGTTTCGGGCCCTATCCTATAGACTAGGGTTGACCACAAAGTTGACTTTCTAACCTAGGCCAATTTCTGGAAATCTAAAATTTTTAATAAATACTAGGCCCTAATTGGAGTCTAATGCAAGTGAGTTTACCTAATTTGGAGTTTTCTACAATTAGTTATGGATTTCTAAATATCGGGGTATTAAGGGAATTTTCTAAATTTCCTACTAAATAGCCTTTTTTATTGTTTAGCTCCAAATCAGCTCCAAACTGATTGGAATCACTCCCAAAGATCAGGAATGACCAGAGAAAGTGTTCCCAATTGTTTGGAGGAGATTTGAGATTTTTAATAATTTTTAATGAATTATTAGGGGCAAAACGGTAATTTCCACCTATGGTCAAATTATGGGTCAACCTAGAGTCAAACTAAGGAGCCCTATTTATCTAAGGTCAAGGATTAGATTCTGGACAGTTCAAGGTATTATGGGTAATTTTCTGACCTAAGGTGTATTTATTGTATTTTCCGGAAGGTCTCGGGGCCTTAATTAACCAGTTAATTAGGGTTCATTAGCTAAGGGCTTTAAAAGCTCCTAAAAATTCCTAGAAAATTCAGTGAGGTTTTAGATGTCACTAAGTTTAGATGTTGTAGTTTTCATGTCGTTCTGGGATCTATCCTAGCTCCTAGAAGACTTCTAAGTTCGCTAGACGAGTCCTTAATTATTGTCCTTAAGGTGTCACTACGTTGTAGGAGTTTAAAGTGATGTTTTGTCTAACCCACAGGTAATAAATGCATGGGAGTACAAAAATGAAATAAACACACCATGTCCTTAAATCTAGGAGAGCCTAGGCTAAGTGCTAGTGGTGCAATCCTATTACATACATTCTACGAACAATAAGAAATAAGAGACACCTAATGCAGTGATTAGTGAATGATTGGGATCCAATCACCCACTAACCCACTCCCCCACGATTGCTCTTCATATCTAGAACCCATGCCTAAAATTTTCATACGATAGCGGGTCTCCCAAAAATTAGGATTTATATATAAGTAGTTTTAAAATAGTTTTAAAATACTTATAAGTATAAATATATATTTTTGAAAAATAAAATAATCTAAAAGTAAGTCAATTCATAATACATAGGTATAAGGAGACCCGCTGATCACCCAATCGAGGTTTCAAACGGTTTGAAAATAGATTTGTATACTGAAAATAATTATTATATTAATTAAACAATAATTTAATAATCAAATATTGCTCCAAGATAGAAAACTATCAAAACAGCCAAAATCAGGGGCTGGAAACCGTTTCAAAGCATAAAGCTCGCTCTTCTGAAAAGAACGAGGGGTTACACGTCAAAATCCGACTTAAAACGGCGAAGATACGAATTTCCGAAGTTTTAAATATAATTAAAATAGTATTTTAAAATAGTGTAGATTTAAAGTTTTTGTAATAACAGCAAATGCAGACATGCTTTTTACCTGAGAATAGTTTCAAAATATGCAGAATTCAGAGTACATACAAAACCAGGTGCTGTGCGTCGACAGCGGACTTAAAACGACAAAGTTATGTAATTTCGAAGTTCAAATACGATAACCAAATATTTTTTAAATACTGCTGTTTTGCTGTTTTGTAAAGAATTGCACACAGACCCAAAATTTTTGAGTGAAACCAATCTGAAAGTGTACAGAATCAAAATACGATTAAAACAAGGGGTTGTGCGTCAAAAACGGAGCGAAAACGAGAAAGATATGATTTTTGGAAAATTAAAGCAATTAAAGGGATTAAAAAAAAGTAGTTTTAACATAAATGATATTTAAAAATAAATATTATATTAAATTAATTCAAAATAACAAAATCTCTGAAATTTGAAATAACTTAAAAAAAAAAGTAATAACATGTTAATTATTAATGATATATTAAGTAATTTTAGCTAATTACTATAATTAAAATAATATTTAATAGTTAAAAAAAATATATAATTTTTTTTATATCTAGATAAACATAATAACACTATATGTAAAAAAAAAAAAATAATAATAATAATAATAAACAACATAAGTAAGTCAAAGTAATATATATTCATTAATATTATAATTAAAAAAAATAATAATATTATAATATAATAATAATAAAACAATAAAAATAATACTTTTAAAATAATATTAAATGTATATTTTTGCTGTTTTATTAATATTTTAAAATACACACGTTATTTTAATAAAAAAAAAATTTCATAGTGTAGAGAATTGAAATACGAACAAAACAAGGTATTACACGCGAAAATCGGACGAAAAATGGATTTTCTATGATTTTTTTGAAATTTTCTTGTTTAAAATACACTTAAAAATAAAATTTTAATTAAAAAGGCGGCGGCGGCGGTCACGGGGACACGTGGCAGGCGTTGGTTGGCTTCCGCGGTTCGGCGCAATCATTGCCAATGATTGCGCCGCCGCGCAATCATTGGCAATGATTGCCGCGGCGCTGAAATCAAGGCCGGCTCTTTAACCACGTCGGACGTGGTGTGAGCCGTCCGATCGCCCGCTGTTAGGAGCGGGTGGCTGAGATCTCGTCGGACGGGAAGACGGATCCGCCAGATCCTACCCGCGGTTGGATAGGCGCGCGGGAAGGCTTGATCTGAGCCGTTGATCGTCTGATCAACGGTTCAGGATGCGCAGGGCTGACCTGGGAGCCGAACCGAGCCCTAAACTAGTATTTCGACTCGTTCTCCTAAACGACTGAACCAAATCGCACAAAATTTTGGACACATATTCTAGGCATGAAGAGCATCAATGGGGATCTATTTTCAAGATCTAAAACGAAGAATATAAAAATCTATTTAGCTTCGAGTGTTCTAACTAGGGTTTAGTGTTTTACCGAAAATACTCGATGAAATCGAGAGATCTCTGGCTTGTTGCACTTGTAGACTGTCCACGCTCCTAGTTGTAGAAGAAACCACGAGCTTTCGACGTTTAGATCTTGCGCAGAACGAAACGGAAGGGAAATCTCCTCGGGTCGCCGGAGAGTTCGCCGCCGGCGGCTTTGGGTGGTCGGGTTTGACGTGGGAAAGGGAGAGGAGTTTCTCTAGAGCTCTCCTAAGAAATCTCAAGTGTTGAGGCGGTCTAGAGAGAGAGCAAGAGCAAAAAAAGTCCTTTCCAAACCTAATTTTCTTCTATTTAAACTCCTAAACCTAAGGGGAACGGCTAGGATTTAATCTAAATGAATTTAGGAGGGAAATTAGGCTTAAGACCACGGGATTTTGAATTCTAAAACGTTACAAATCAATTAGGGCATTAAATAGGCTCTTAATGGGCTTTAATAGGTTATTTTAACCTATTAAAGACTTGGTTTGACCAAGCCAATGATTGACTTGGTCAAATCAGTCAAGAAAGCTAAGGGAGTCATTGGATTAAGCCATGTAAGAGATTGAATTTGATTAAAAGTGATTTGGGCTCTTAATGGGCTATGTGGTCAACCTAGGTTGACTTGGTCAACCGGGTTGACCCAGGGTCCAAGCCCGGGCTCAACAGACTCGACTCGACTCACTGAACCCATTGGAGAGGGTCTTGGGGTCTGGCTTGGTCTATTTGACCAAGTCAACCCTTTGACCAAGGGTCTGGCAAAATCGAGGTCAACAAACGGACCCCCAACAGGAGTGTCGAACGACTAGTGAACCGCTCGTGTTGGCGTTGACCGACTAAGCCACAGAAAGTAAAGTAGAGAGCCCAAGTAAAAGAACGAAAGGGTATCAGCAAAGGTGGAAGAAGGTGGGAAACTCATCCCCTGGCCTTATCCTACAACGAGGGTAGAGCCTAGAGGAGAGTAAAAACAGCAGTGCGCAGGCAAGGTATCACTGAAGCAGTGAACCAGTAGAAGGGTCTCCTCCCGGCCTTACCCTTCGACAAGGGTAGAACCAAGGATAAAACCAACAGTAAAAGATCACCTAGAAAGGTGAAAACAAAGTAAGGGGATTCTCCCATAGCCTTGCCCTATAGCGAGGGCAGAGCATAAAGGAGAATCAAAAGTGAAGTTCACCACTAAGGTGAAAAAGGGTAGGGGGATTCTCTTCTGGCCTCACTCCGTAGCAGGAGTGGAGCCAAGAGAAGAACCAAAAGTAGAGTAGTAAAAGCACACAAACTATCTTTCTGACTATATCGAATCAGCAGAGTAGAAGGTGAAGGGGGTCCCATCTCCTCCTGCCTATCTCGTAGCAGTGGACTGGGGTGACTCAGTATCTGCTTGACCAAATCGGGTCAGCAAACAAAAGAATCACAACGCCTGGTGTCTGCCTAATCGGAACAAGACACTCAGGGAAAAGGGTGGCGAGGAGTTCCTTCCAGGTGCTCTGTCAGGCCCTCTCTACCAAGTAAACCAACTCCCTATCTGTTCATTTCAAACAGTGGGATAGAAGGTGAAAAGATCCCATCTCCTCCTGCCTATTTCAGGACAGTGGATTGGGGTGACTCAGTATTTGCCCGGCCCACTCAGGGCGACAAATAAAGGGAGCCACGAAGTCTGGTGCCTGTTTGATCAGAACAGGACACTCAAAGAAAAAGGCGAGGAGTTCCTGCCAGGTGCTCTGTCAGGCCCTCTCTACCAAGTAAAACCAGCTACCCGTCTGACCGTATCTGGACAGCGGGGTGGAAAGTGAAAAGGATCCCGCCCCTACTGATCCTTTCGGAACAGTGGATTGGGGTGACTCGATACCTCTGCCTGACCTCAGCAAAAAGTAAACAAGACACGAAGTGGAAGCCTGCGTAGTCTTTTACAGGACATCCGAGTAAAGGGGTGTTGAGGAATTGCGCCTCCCAGGGACTCTGTCGGGCTCACTCAACGGTAAAGTAAAGACCAACTACCAGGCTGTCCGCATCTGGATAGCGGGTAGAGGGTGAAAGGATCCCGCCCCTCCTGCTCCTTTCGAAACAGTGGATTGGGGTGGCCACTACTTCTGCCTGACCTCAGCAAGAAGCTCATGAACCACGAAATGGAAGCCTGCTTAATCTTTTACAGGACATCCTGAGTAAAGGGTTGTTGAGGAATTGCGCCTCCCAGGGACTCTGTCGGGCTCACTCAACGGTAAAGTAAAACCAACTACCAGGCTGACCGCATCTGGACAGCGGGTAGAGGGTGAAAGGATCCCGCCCCTCCTGCTCCTTTCGGAACAGTGGATTGGGGTGGCCACTACTTCTGCCTGACCTCAGCAAGAAGCTCATGAACCACGAAATGGAAGCCTGCTTAGTCTTTTACAGGACATCCGAAGTAAAGGGTTGTTGAGGAATTGCGCCTCCCAGGGACTCTGTCGGGCTCACTCAACGGTAAAGTAAAACCAACTACCAGGCTGACCGCATCTGGACAGCGGGTAGAGGGTGAAAGGATCCCGCCCCTCCTGCTCCTTTCGGAACAGTGGATTGGGGTGGTCACTACTTCTGCCTGACCTCAGCGAGAAGCTCATGAACCACGAAGTGGAAGCCTGCGTAGTCTTTTACAGGACATCCGAAGTAAAAGAAACGTTGAGGAATTACGCCTCCCAGGGACTCTGTCGGGCTCACTCAACGGGTAAGCTTCAACATCTGCTGTAGCCAGTGCGGTCTTACAGATGAAGAAGGGCTCAATACCCACCCAGTCATTTCAACTGAGTGAATAAAGAGTCAGACTCTGATGCCTGCCTGATCAGGACAGGGCAAACAAGAGCGTGGCGAGGAGTACCTGCCAGGTGCTCTGTCAGGTCCTCTCTACCAGGTAAACTCAACTATCTGTCTGTTCATTTCAAACAGCAGAATAGAAGGTCAAAAGTCACCTCGACATCAACCCAACACGCATCTGTGTAGGGATGTGAGGGAAAAAGAGGTAAGTAAAGGGAACCCTTTCTAGCAACCTGGTAACCACATGGTAGAGGACAAATCGTCGTGGCCATGAGTATCCAAATGCTGTCAAGATCTCCTAGAGAACCCTAACCCTACACAAGGGGGGAGAAGACATCAGAACGACATCCCTCCAGAAAGCTGGAAGAGATATACCCGCTGTAAAGTGTGTAAAGGGGCAATCTCATTCCAAAGGAGTAAAAAGAACTCGAGTAGTGAGGGGGCACCTCAACTACAGAAGGCAGGACTATGCCTGGTAAAACAAATCCTCAAAGAGGCTACAGTAGTGAACCCATACTAACTGATGGGGACCCTGTAAGAGGTAGAGACAAGATCAAAACATCCAAAGGACCTCTCCGGCAGCTAGTAGTCGGCTCTCAATGGGAAAATAAGTGGTAAAAATACCTGAAAGAGCTGACTCTCTACTAGAGGATCAAAACTCAAGAAAAAGATGGTGGTAGCATCTGAGGTGTGATGCCTTATATCACCAGGTAAGAAAAAGAGCCGAAGTAGTGAGGGATCATCCTCTCTACTACGGATAACAACTCTGAGTAAGTAAAATCTCACAGTAGTAACACCCACACAAACTGGTGGGACCCTGTGAAAAGTGAAAGTGACCTCGACACATTCATAGGACTGATCTGGCAACTGAGTCTAGAGTATGAATGGTAACATGGGTCACGAAAAAGTAGTAAAAGAACTGATCTTCTGCTAAAAGATCCAAGTTCTCAAAGTGGTGATGTTAGTATTCTGGGCGAGGTATACTACACCACAAGGAGAAAAGTAACTCTAGGTAGTGAAGGGGACACACCTACCACCTGAGTACGGTAATCATGTATGGAAGTGAAGTATCATCAGAAGTGTCACAGTGGTAGCACCTACCCTGACTAGGTAGGACCCTGCGAGAAGTGAGAACAACCAAACAACATTCGTAGGGCTACTCTAGCAGCTAAGAGTAGGGAACGAATGCTAAAGTAAGCTGGTGAAAGAAACCAAGGAGTCGGTCTTCCGATGGAAAACCGGGGCTCCTGGAACTGTAATGCTAACACCTGAGAATAGATGTACTACATCACAGCACAACTCTGAGGTGGCAAGGGAGCACTCCTGACACCTAATCTGATAATCATGAGTAAGATCTATGATTATCATAAGACCACAGTGGTAACACCTACCCTAATTAGGTAGGACCCTGTGCGAAGTGGAGGTAACACTGCCACATTCATAGGACTACTCTGGCAGCTCAGAGTAATTCATGAATGGGAGGTAGACTGCCAAAAGAGAGCAGCCGGGGGCGATCTCTTCTCAGAAAGACTCAAG
Source organism: Dendrobium officinale (assembly GCA_019514585.1). Taxonomy (NCBI): domain Eukaryota; kingdom Viridiplantae; phylum Streptophyta; class Magnoliopsida; order Asparagales; family Orchidaceae; genus Dendrobium; species Dendrobium officinale. The sequence goes on from CM033694.1 coordinate 38,853,304, forward strand.
CCCAAAAAGTTGTGATGGTTACACCTTAAAACACAAGGCACTACATCACTAAAGAAGAAATGCATTTAAAATCTTATAAGTTCATCGACCAACTAAGTGGGGACTCAACCCTGAAGAGATCGTCAGAGTACTCTCAAGGGAGGGGAAAGAAAAAAAAATTTTGGGGAATTTGAGCTCATAGAGAGTTTTACCGGGTTCCTCCTGTGACAAGGGCAACCGGGTTTTGCTCTATCGAGAGATTCCCTCTTTTTATCACATGTATGTATATACATATATATATATATATATATATATATATATATATATTTTTATATTTTATATTTTTTTTATATATATATATATATATATATATATATATATATATATATATATTTTTTAGGAATTGTGAATTATTTTGATGATTTGGATCATGTTCGTCACATGAACAGGACTGGGAAATTTGTGCTTGTGGAGAGTTTTACCGGGTTCCTCCTGTGACAAGGGCAACCGGTTTTGCTCTACTAAGAGCTCTCCTCCCTTATCACACAAATTTTTTTTTTTTTTTTTTTTTTTTTAAATCAGGGGTAGTGGATGGTTTTGATAACCCAGACCACATTCATTTCATGTGAATGAACTGGGGAGCACAATCATGTAGAAATTGATGTACAACTGAAACTATCATCAGGATAGAGGATCAACACTACCATATTTGACTAGCATGGAATGGTGTGGACCCAATATCCTATCTCAAAAGAGTCTAAACCAATGACTCTAACATCCTTGATCACATTCAACTCATATGAATGGACTAGGGGTTACATCCATCAGATCCCGATTGATATGAAAAAGAAACTCAACTAAGGATAGTTGATCTCCATCACCATACCTGACTGTCATGGGTGGGTGTGGACTCAGTATCACCTCTTCAAAAACTAGACTCGAACTACTAGTTTTGATATCCCAGACCACACCTGGGGCGGCAGGTGAAACTGGGGGACTAAGCCATACAAACAGAGGGGAGCAAAGTCAAGAGGATTCTATGCTCTAGCACCAATATGATTGGTGCGCACAGGTAGAAGTACAAGACATCCCTACGGCGTATCAGTGTAACCCTTCTAAGGATAGCCTTATACCCTCCAAGGCAAACGTCGTGTGGTAGAGGACAAATCGTCGTGGCCACACAGACTGCTGAAAAGTAAGAGGAATCCTTCTAGGAGATACATATACAGAGGAATATCTACAGGTGGTAGGGAGGCTCCCCCTGTGAAGTACTAGACTCAGGCATAATACTTTTTCAAGTATTGCCCATTGATGACAGGCATAGGGTGAATGCCATTTGCATCAACAAGTAGGTAGGCACCACCTTCATAAACTTGCTCTACAGCGAAGGGGCCTTCCCAAATAGGCTCAAATTTACCACCTCGCCGACGATGCGAGATGATAGGCCTACGCAAAACAAGCACTAAATCACCTACCCGGAAAGCACGGGGTCTAACAAGGCGATCGTGTGACCGGGCCATTCGGGCCTGGTATAGCTTAAGGTTCTGATGAGCTTGCAGGCGAAGCTCTTCTAAACCATCAAGCTCTTCCAATCTCAATCGGGCGTTATCTTCCTCAGATAGATTGTAACTGACTGCCACACGCAGTGAGGGGAGCTCGACCTCAAGTGGGAGGACTGCTTCAACCCCGAAGGCTAAAGCATATGGGGTGGACTGAGTAGGAGTACGGTAGGTAGTCCTATATGCCCATAATGCTTCAGGTAATCTATCATGCCATTCTCTCTTGTTTGCAACAAGGATTTTTCTTATCAGCTGCACAAGAGTCTTATTAAATGCTTCTGCCAAGCCCTTGGCTTTAGGATAATAAATCGAAGAATATCGCCAATTAATGTTATGGCGGCGGGCAAATCTGGCAATTTTGGTGCTTCTGAAGGACGGACCGTTATCTGAAATGATACGGCGCGGAACACCAAAGCGATAAACAACGTTATCGCGGGAAAAAAACGCATCACATCTTCTGACTTAACTTCCTTAAGTGGGACAGCTTCTGCCCACTTAGAGAAGTAATCAGTGGCGGCTAAAATAAATCTATGACCCTTAGAAGAAGGAGGGTCTATAGGACCCACCACATCCGTGCCCCAGCCCTCAAATGGCCAAGAAGAGACAGTAGGGTGCAACGGATTAGGGGGTTGGTGAATCACAGTGCCATGAATCTGACACTGGTGGCACCTTTTAGCATGCTCCATACAATCTCGGATCATCGTAGGCCAGTAGTAGCCAAGGCGTTTAATTCTGCCTTTCATTTTAGGTCCGGACTGATGAGCACCACAAAGCCCTTCATGTATCTCGCTCATGACTCTAGTAGCCTCTTCTTTATTGAGGCATCTCAACCACATCTGGTCAAAAGAGCGTCGATACAAAGTTTTATTTACATAGGCGAATGATAGAGCTCTCTTTCTAATTTGAGCAGCGAGAGACCTATCATCTGGGAGCCTACCATGCTTTAAATATTCTATGAAGGGCTCTCTCCAGTCTGACTCCTCATCAACAGCAAGGATTGTGAGGGTCTGATCAGGGGAGGACAAGTCTGCGGGGCACAGAGCTTGACGATACTGGACGGAAATAGAAACTGGGTTTCCAGTGGGGTCAGCTAACTCCTTTGCTAACTTGGCCAATGCATCTGCTTTTCCATTTTCAGATCTAGGTATTTTGGCCAAAGTTACTTCAGGTATTAAGCACAGGAGCTCCATTGCTTTATTGTGATATGGAATGAGCTCAGGCTTAAGGACTTTGTAGACTCCAGCTACTTGATTGATTATCAGTTGGGAGTCTCCAAAGATCTTCACCCGCGTAAGACTCATCTGAATGGCCAACTCTAATCCCAAAATCAGAGCTTCGTACTCAGCTTCATTATTGGTACGAGGTTCTGATAAACTATAGGAGTACCGTAGAGTATGACCATCAGGGGACACAAAAATCAGGCCTAATCCTACCCTAACTGTAGGAGTTTTATTTGGACTTAAGGTTTTAACGGATGACGCACCGTCAAAGAAAAACTCCCAAGTAGGGGACTCCTGTTCATCCACACTCATAATTGATTCATCAGGTAGATCATCATTAAGTGGGGAATCAGCAGGAATCGGGTGATCAGCCAAAAAGTCAGCTAGAGCCTGTCCTTTGACGGCCCGCTGGGGGACAAAGGTAATATCAAATTGCAGTAATATCATTGACCACCGTGCTAGACGACCTGAAAGGGTCGGACGGGTCATCAAGTACTGCAATGGGTTGACTCGAGAGATCAAATTAATCTTATGTGATAGCATATAATGCCTAAGCTTCTGTACCGCGAAGATCAAAGCTAAACATTATTTTTCCATCACTGGGTACTTAAGCTCTGCAGGAATCAATCGTCTGCTAAGGTAGTACAAGGCATTCTCCTTGCCTTCCTCATTCTCTTGAGCCAACAATGCACCTAAAGACTCATCCAGGGCCGTAGTGTAGAGAATCAACGGCCTGCCTGGGATCGGTGCAGCTAAAACAGGGGGGTTCATCAGGTAGCGCTTTATACTCTCAAAGGCCTCCTGGCAACGCTCATCCCAACGGAATCGGGCATCCTTCTTCACTAGTGCAGAGAAGGGATGACACCTTCCGGAAAGGTTGGAGATAAATCTCCGCAAGAAAGCTAGTTTACCCTGAAAAGACCTCAACTGGGTAAGACTCTTAGGGGGTTTTAAATCTACTATGGCCTTGATCATAGAGGGATCTATCTCAATGCCACGGTAACGAACTATAAACCCTAAGAACTTTCCTGCACTAACTCCAAATGCGCATTTTAAAGGATTCATCTTTAAATCAAACTTGCGCAGGCGTTCAAAAACGATTCGCATATCTCTGAGGTGATCTCCGCGGGCCTTGCTTTTGACGACCAAATCATCCACATAGCATTCAACCTGCTCATGTATCATCTCATCGAAGATGATAGTCATGGCACGTTGATAGGTGGCCCCAGCGTTCTTGAGACCGAAGGGCATCACCTTGTAACAAAAGACACCTATAGGTGTACGAAATGCAGTGAATTTCTCATCCTCAGGGTCCATCTTTATCTGATTGTAACCAGATGAACCATCCATGAATGAGAAGATGCTATGTGATGAAGCTATATCCACCATAAGCTCAGGAATGGGAAGGGGAAAATCATCCTTTGGACATGCCTTATTCAAATCACGGAAGTCGATACAGACTCGTATCTGTCCGCTCTTCTTCCGGACTGGAACAATGTTGGCAAGCCAAGTGGGGTACTTCTCTTCCCTAATGAAACTAGCTTCTATGAGCTTCTTGGTTTCAGCGACCACCTGTTGTTCAATTTCCAACCTCATCCTACGAGGTGCTTGCTTAACAGGGACTGCATCAGGCTTAATGGCTAACTTGTGGACTGCTACCTCTGGATTTAGACCAGGCATCTCGGTGTAGTTCCAAGCAAAGCAGTCTCTGAACTCTGACAGTAACTTGATGTATTCCTGAGCCTCTGAATCAGACAATAGAGCACTATGAAAAATAGGCCTAGGATCTGACTCAGTGCCTAAGTTTACCTCACATAGTTCGTCCATGGCAGAAGTGACGCCATCTTCGAACTCTTGTGGAGCATCAAGTATTCTATCATCGCCACTATCCGGGTCTTCTTCATCGGCAAGAGAAACAACCGGATAAGCATGGGAAATAACACGAATGTTGGCATCACTGGACTGATTTAACCCCATATAACCTACGCCTCCTAGACCTTGGGGGAAATCGGTCCGCCAGACTCGGGCCTGCTGTAGAGCTTCTTCGTCGGGCCAAGTGGAACGAACGAGACCCCGCTCAACCAAGCTCTCTACAGTAGGTGAAAAGTAACGGGGGGCACTCCTGATCTCTATATCCATAGCGGTCTCCTCTAGATCTTGTCTCACAGGACCCAGTGGGGCACCTACACTACGGGATACAGAAGGGCGCTCCTCAGATCGTGCCGGTGAAAAAGTCTCGTATAAGTGAGGTATGGGATTATGACTACCCCACACTGGGATGTCATCATCAACCATAGGGGTGTTAAAAGTTCTTCGACTGGAATCCCCGACTCCTATCCCGCGTACCTGATGTGGGGAAGGTTGTCTGGTAGTAGTCTGACGTCGGAAGTCTTCTTCCTCGTCTGAGCTAATATCAATAACCAATCCACCCTCAGGTATCAAGTGGCTTTGAAAGGTAGGCCGTGAATCATAGCCGACGGGATGTGGGAGTGGTGAAGTGACTGGACGCTGAAGGATATCTATCATTTCATCGTCGGAAGAGTCGGACTCTACAGTCAAAGAAGAAGTGTAAAGGTGTGGAGGAGGGGGAGTCCGAGTGTCGTGGTTCCGCGGCTCGCGAATCGACACTCTACCTCTACCCCTACCTCGTCCTCCCCTACCTCTACTAGGGGGACCTTCGTGCCTCACTGCAAACTGAGAGGGATCTTCATCAGAATGGGCAGTGGAAACACCTGGCTCAATACTAACCTGTGATGGACCCTGTACTGGTGACTGTGCAGGACCCTGTGCAGGTGACTGCGCAGGACCCTGTACGGCAGTATCAGGCATCACTGGTGACTGAGCTGGTGGAGCTCTACGAATCCTTCGAGGTACATAGTACTCGGCATCATCGTAGATAGAAATCTCATGCACGGAAAAGGGCTGGGTATCTCCAGGAATGGTATACTCGACATCATTCCTCAGGAACTTCATACATTGGTGCAAGGTAGAGGGCACCATTCCATACTCATGGATCCAAGGCCTTCCTAAGAGAGCCCTGTATGAAGTATCAGCCTCAATCACATGAAACTTTGCCTCTGTTAGAAAACTTCCAAACTTCAGCGGCAGGGTAATAGACCCTAAAGCTCGCTGGCCTTGGTCATTGAAGCCTTTCAGCATAATCTTATCAGAAGTAAGCTTCAAATGACCGAGGGAGAGGTTCTTTAAAGTTTCATGTGTCAAAATATTTACTGAAGCCCCTTGGTCAATGAGGACCCTGTTCACCTCAAAACCATTGACTTCAGCAGTGACATACAAGGGACGATTGTGCTCAGTGGTCCCTAACAAAAGGTCACGACTAGAGAAAGTAATGCATGGTGTGTTGTATAAATGCCATGCCCCATCATCAGGGTCAGAAGTAAAGAATGCTTGATAGGTTTCTGGTTCAAGCAAGGCTTTTACCAGTGTCTCTCTCAAGTCAGGTGACAACATCAAAGCATCATAGACACTAAGAAGAGAAGGAATTTTTCTTAGATGTGCCAACACATTGTAATCAACTTCCAGCTGAGGGCCTTTCCCTTTTTCCTTAGGCTGCTCCTGGGAGGAAGGGATAGGATCATCCTGCTGGGTAATGATATTCTTATCTTTTGTATTTTTAGCCAACCTGGGTGGAAGAACATTCCCTGAACGCAAATGAACTTCCTGTATTGAGTCATCATCAACAGGAGATTCCTTTAGTTCAGGGGTGGTGGCAGGTGTTGGTTCTAAGGCAAGTACTGGGAGTGGGTCCTCAGACTCATCATCTGAATCCATGTAACATCCACCCTCTGGAATTGCAAAAACAGGTTCTTCATCAGACTCAAACTCATCATTAGAATCATCCATATTATAAGAAATATGTAGTACTGAGGAAGAGCGAGTGCTGGAAGAAGAAGAACTAGGAGTAACAGTAGAAACGTAAGTAAAAGGCACAGAAGACCAAAAGTACTCAGAATCGTCTTCTATTTTTATTTCCTCATCAAATGAAGGGAGAACAAAGTCCTTCAGCGTAAGTGCTGGAAGGAACCCTGTCTTCCCCTCTGCAGTTACAACATACTTTTCTTTTTCATACATTTTCTTATTACATCCAGAAGAAGAAAAAAGTAGAAGAGGAAATGTGCTTATCTAGCACTACAACAGAAGGAGAAGAGGAGGAAGAAAGTGCTGGAGTGGTAACTACAGCGGCAACTGTCGACTTGCCTGAGGTGGCCTACTCTCAACTGCCTCTGAGCTCTGAACTGCTCTGTCTATCATCCTCCTGGTCTTCCTGGAAAGTGAGATCTGCCAATCATCCTCAAAACCCGTGGGTAAACTGCTAGTAGTGCCCTGAGCATCACTCTGACAATCACTGGGGCTGGAGACTAGCTGAACTGTCTGAGGGGTCTTGCCCTTGGGCTGCACTAGATCACTGTCCTGAAGGCGTATCTGTCCTGTGATCATCAGTCTCTCTACTCTGTCCTTGAAGACATAGCAGTCTTCCAACACATGTCCGACATGTCTGTGGTAAGGACAGTAAAGGGGGTGCTCAGTCTGACCCTCCTCCTCTGCTCTACTGCTCTCAGGGAATACCAACAGGTTGTTCTTAGTAAGGAATCTAAAAATTTTCTTCACACTCTCCCTCTTAAAGGGATATTCCTTCCTAAGCTTCTCCTGCAGGTACTGCTGACTCTCTGGAGTCCTGCGGGAGGTCCTGGGCTGTCCCCCTGGCTGGTCAACTGAGTAAGACCTGCTGGCTGAGTGTGGCTGACTAGCTGGTCGTGGCTGCTGGGGTACTGAAGTGACTAAGGGCTTCTTGCCCTTATCTGATGGTCCCTGAGTACTGTGAACCTCTCCTCTCCTAGGTGGAGGTGCCCCTGAAAACTCCTGCCGCTGAGGTCTGCGCGAAGGCTGACTCTCAACCTTAGGAGGGACTGCAGCGGGTATGCTGTCCTGTAGGCTGGTCACCTTGGTGAGGAGCTTCTGAAAGGTTCTAATGGTGAAACCCTTCAGGTATGGTGCTATCGGGCCATCTATGTTCTTCAACAAGATCTCAACTGCATGCTGCTCCTGTAACTGTGGCTCGCACTGCAAACTGAGATTCCTCCACCTGACTATGTAATCTGTGAGACTCTCTCTGGGACGCTGCCTGGTCACCACTAGCTCTCCCACTGTAACTCTGTGCTCTGTGCTAACAAACCTCTGCACAAACAGCTGCTCCAACTCTGCAAAGGTCCTGACTGAGTCGTTGGGGAGGTCGGCGTACCAAGCAAACGCCACCCCCGCCAAGCTGCTGACGAACAACCTCAACATCAGTGGATCACTCCCTCCTATATTGCAACATATGGCTCGGTACTGAGCCACATGCTGCCTCGGGTTCCCAAACCCGTCAAAAACTCTGAACCTAGGAGGGATGAAACCAGGGGGTAAGGGCTCCTGCTCGTACTCTACTGGGTAAGGACGCCCCCTGCTGACTGACTCTCCAGTCTTCCTGGAGGAAATGGCCTGCTCGACCTTCTGGGCAATCAAATCCTGGATCTGACCTGCTGACATCTGAGCTGGCTGACTCTGAACTGAAGTGGTGTAAGGAAGTACTGTGGGTGATGCTGGGACTACTCTCTGGACCCTGTCCACTCCCACGGGGTCTACTGTAGCAGGTGGTACTACTGGCTGCTCTCTGGAGGTACTGGTAGCTGCCACACCTGTCACCTGAGGCATCGCCCCCAGAGCTGTCAACTGTGCTGTCATGGCTGCCATGGCTCTGGCCATCTCTGCCATCTGTGTCTGCAAGTGTAGAACGGTAGCATCCGTGTCAACTGACCTGGGAGATCCACCCACCTCAGGGTCTCCCTGCTCGTCCTGGTCCTCGGCCTCTCTCTCATCCGAGTGACCTCGTCGGGTAACCACACATACCCGGTGAACTGGTACCTCCTCCTCCAACTCATCTGTCAGTGTGTCATCGTTTTCCAAGAAATGTTGTTGGAGGGCTGCTATGTACGGACTCATAGGGGAACCAATCCTGTGAGGGCTACGGACTGACTCTGTCTCAACTCTGTCTGGGGATCCCTCTGGAGTAGGTGCCACCTCCTCATCGCACATCATCGGGACTGCCTCTGCCTCGGAAGTAACTGCTATATCCATCAAATCATCTACATCGTCAAACTGCTCTGTATCTGACGGTGGTGCTGTCTCTACTACTGGCTCAACTGGGTCGACAGGGGTGTCCGCCTGCCGACGCCTCCAAACCCACCTCCTACGGTGGGGTGCTGCACGGGCAACTGGCTGCTCTGGGACTGCAACCTCTGAACTGACCTGAGGCTGGGCAGGCCTCCGCTGCTGTCTCCGTCCTCGACGACGTGGGCGCCGTCCTGCAGCAGGAGTAACCGCCGGGGGTCTGACTACTGGAACTGTGTCTGCAGGCTGCTGAACTGTCTGTCCCCTCTGCCAACTGTAAAGTCTCCTGGCAGTCTGTCCTCGCAACTGAAAGGTGGCCCGAGAAATCTGACGGAGTATCTTCTGCCGATCGACAGGACCCCTACCACCTGCTAGGCGGACGATGTTTCGAATCCTCTGGGTGAGGGCTCGAACAGCAGCGTCCCTAGGGATCCTAGCACGGGGTAGGGTAGTGGTAACAGGAGGAGCCGCCGCAATGCGGGCAACGTCCTCCTCGTCCCCACTATGTGTCAACGGGGAAAAGCGTCCTCCCTGAACTGCCTCTATCTCGGGAGCCACTACAACCTCTGGAACTGGCACAACTGTAACTCGTCGTGGCCTCCGCTGCCTGGGAGCCACTGTCCTCTCAACTAGCTCCTGGTGAGCTATAGCATCAGCCATCTGCTGCCTCTCTGCCTCTGACGCAGCTAAACGAAGTCTCCTGTTCCTATTCCTCCTGGCCCTTCTCCCAAGGCCGGAGGTGGAAGAGGAAGGAACATCAGGACCGGGAACAGGAACAACGGGAAGTGTCGGGGTCTGCCCAACAACCTCGGGGTGAGAAAGTCGGGCGAAAACAGAAACCCGACCAGTGGAAGGCGAAGGCACCTCGGTCTGGGCACCCCTCTTCCTAGTGGGGAGTAGGAGGGGGAACCCGAACACGAGGTGCTTCCGCTGGAACAACGGGAGCAACAGTAGTAGCAGGCTGCCGGCGCTGAGGGGCCGGAGCAACCTGTGCTGCAGGAGCGGCAGGCACTGGGCGCCGGACCGCTGGACGAACGGGGGGGAACTACAACACAGGCTGCCGGCGCTGAGGGGCCGGGGCAACCTGTGCAGCAGGAGCGACAGGCACTGGACGCCTGACCGCTGGAACAGCAAGTGGCCTAGGCACTGGTCGCCTAGCCACAGGGCGCACTGGCTGCGCAGGAACAGGAACGGGACGTGGTGCTCGGGACTGGGCGCCGAGCAGCAGGACGTCCAAACGGGCGCATGGCTGCGCGTCCTCTCCTCTGAGGAGGAGAGAATGCAGCAGCCTCCGCCGGGGTCGGCCCGCCAAGAGTGACGAAAGCCGAGTCAGTGAAGGAACCAAAAGTGATTCCTCCCACTGGCGGACTAGCGAGCAGGGACTCAGGGAGAGTCACCCGCGCGTCCGAACCAAAGGCAAAAGTAACGGAAGGTACGAAGGAAGCCATGGCACTGCTGCCAAGAAAAGAAAGTGAAAAGGTCAGTAAGACTGTAAATCAAGAAAGAATAGACGAGTAAGAATTTGATAGGATAGATAGGAATAGATAAAGGACGGAATAGCCTGCTAGGCTGGAAAGAAGTAGAGTAGGGAAGAAAACCCTAGCTAAGGGAAAGGAACCCTAACTAAGGAGAGACCCTAACTAAGAGTGAGACGGACCTAATCTAAGGAGTACCAATCCCGGAGTACACACAAGAAAAGATAATATATAATCCAAAGATGGAGAGAGAAACTGGTCCCACCGTGGTCGCCAGAAACCTGTGGACCTCCGAAAGAGCACCGCTCGTGGGGTACGAACGCAGAGGGTACGGCCGCACTATCCCGTGGGACAAAACGATCGTAGGCCTCTACACTCGACACGAATGGGTCGATGGAAGGGCAGATTGGATCGTGCATACGACTAACCATTGGGGATAGATGCTGTCGCCAGCACACCCCGATGGGTAGTAATATACACGACCTAGTCACGGGTTTCCCCCACCCGATACAAGAGATCGAGTGGGGTAAAGTAGATTGCGGGGCCAAGTTTCCCACGGGCGCAAGCCCCCGTGGTTAATTACATCCCGGGCCGGAGCCCGAGAAAACTCTCGATTAAGGATCATATATTATTTTTTTCTTAAAATGGGATTGGCACGAGGGGATAGACTAAGAAGTCCTACTCAAAAGGAAAGAAGTGTCTCAAAAGGGGTGAATCAAACATGCGTGGTCCATACCAGCATTCGGAGGCTCTAGCGTACTAAACAGAAACTGGAGAAAGAAAGACAAGCAATCAATCACATGCGTGAGAGAAAGATGGAGGTGGCGTCATCCTGTGACGTGGATAAGTAGGATTTAGAGTCCCCGAAAGAAAGAGATCTACCTACTATTTAAGGCATACTACGAGACCGAGTGTAGTAGCCTCGAACCCTAAATCTAGATTGGACTTAGTGTTCGACACACACTAAGACCAGTGTCCTAGCTAATGCGATGCAAAACCTGGACTTATCCCGGCCTGGATTGGGGGAGCCAGCTAACCACCTAATCGCTTTAAAACCATGCTGTCAAGTCATTTATGATAGATGGGTGGGTGGTACAGTTCTTTAGAAATGGGACCGACATCTAGAGAATTTCCTAAGTGGTCCTAGACTTATGTGGGTCAGATGCTCCTAACTAAATGCAATTAAATTTTAATTAAATTGATTTCTAATGCAATGCATGCTAGTTGAAATGTCAGCTCATGAATGCTATAGAACTTTAAAAAACAGGCTTATAGAAAAATAATTTTTTGAAAAGACTGGGTCTCCCTAGGTCCGGCACTTCATCCTCATAGGCCAGATTATCCGGACTCAACCCGCAGGCAGGGAGATGTCTTATAGCAAGGAAAGAAGATGCAGTAATATGCATGCGACCCCGGACGGTTCCGGCAATTCCCTAGATTCTTTAAGTTTCTATATTATTTAAAACTTAAAATTTTAAAGATTAGTTATGAGTAGAAAAATTTTATAATCCTTAGAGAGCCTAACAAAAATCCAGGCGAAAACAAAATCGACATGCAAGAAAGAAACCTAAGAAAAGCAGGCAATTTCTACTGCACAATCAGGTAAACACATCAATATAAATCAAACTAATCAAGTAAATGTCCATAGGCCAACTGCCCTTTAATTACAACCCAGGGTATGCAGAAAAGTAAAGTGGCCGGGCACCACTGCCCAACAACCCGGATTTCTAAGCCTATGACAGACGCCAACAACTTTGAGTGGGATATTGGGTCTTCAAATCTTTAGTCTTCTGGATATCTTCTCCTTGGACTTCTTGGATCTCTCCTCCTTGGACTCCTTGGATCTCTCCTCCTTAGACTCCTTGGATCCGTCGTGGCTTGAATATCCAAACGAAGAGACAATTCCCCCAGTATGGGGGTATTGCCTTTTCTCTTTGGATATCTAAAGCCATCCAGCTCGATCTTCCAAATGGAAGAAGACTCTCCCCTTAGGGATGCCTTCTCCTTTTGGAATCCGGGCTGGATAAGAATATCCCGACTCAGAAGTTGTTTTCACAAACTCTTAACAATTATTACAAATAAATTTTACATTAATTGAAAGCAGTAAATCTAAGAATCCCTGCAAGGTTATCCTAATAAAAATCATCCCAAGCAGTTTATATATATATAAAAAAAAGAAAGTGCTAACACCATTGACCCTGTGCCAAGCCATGCTCTTAATTATGAGGGCTAAGCAGCTCCATCTGTGCAGTTATAATTATAAATTTTAGCCCTCATTTTATTTAGGGGGGAAGCTGAGCAAGCACCTGCATAAAACACTATTAGAAATAATTATGATGCTCCCCCCTTTTTATTAGCATTGAGCATGGCCACCTGCACAGAAGAACAATATATATATGACGTTCCTAACCTAGGGGTAAATCTAGCGCTCATCACATCACAGAGTACAGAAAAAGTAAGCAAACACAGCAATCATTTTTCATACAGCATGCAATGAAATCCACAGAAAGCTCCGGCACACAGCAGAAAAGTAAATCCCAGCGGCCTAACCTAGCTCTAGAAGTGGTGCCCTAGCAAACAATTCTATGTGTGTGTAAGGCTAGTGTGGTTTGGATAGATCCTAAGTATGGTAGTTAGTTAAAGTTAGCTAGAGTTCGGGTTTGTTGGGGGTCTGAAAAGGGAATTTTGTTAAAATTCAAATATTAGTGAATTAGGGTCCATTTTAATTATCTTAGTTTGTTGATCAATTTTAAGGGGTTGAGATATTCATATTTTAAGTTCAAATTGCATTAGCCAATTTTGGAAAGTCCCGGGTCCTTCTAGGAACTAGACTAAGGGTCCAAAGAGTCACTATGGGGAAAAAGACTGAGTCTGGGATTCCTAATACCTTAGAAAAATAGTAGATCTTAATACGAGTAGTTAGACAGGTAGTAGGCTGAAATCGGAGTTTTCTAGGCAAAGTTATGAATTTTCTAAGTTTCGGGCCCTATCCTATAGACTAGGGTTGACCACAAAGTTGACTTTCTAACCTAGGCCAATTTCTGGAAACCTAAAATTTTTAATAAATACTAGGCCCTAATTGGAGTCTAATGCAAGTGAGTTTACCTAATTTGGAGTTTTCTACAATTAGTTATGGATTTCTAAATATCGGGGTATTAAGGGAATTTTCTAAATTTCCTACTAAATAGCCTTTTTTATTGTTTAGCTCCAAATCAGCTCCAAACTGATTGGAATCACTCCCAAAGATCAGGAATGACCAGAGAAAGTGTTCCCAATTGTTTGGAGGAGATTTGGGATTTTTAATAATTTTTAATGAATTATTAGGGGCAAAACGGTAATTTCCACCTATGGTCAAATTATGGGTCAACCTAGAGTCAAACTAAGGAGCCCTATTTATCTAAGGTCAAGGATCAGATTCTGGACAGTTCAAGGTATTATGGGTAATTTTCTGACCTAAGGTGTATTTATTGTATTTTCCGGAAGGTCTCGGGGCCTTAATTAACCAGTTAATTAGGGTTCATTAGCTAAGGGCTTTAAAAGCTCCTAAAAATTCCTAGAAAATTCAGTGAGGTTTTAGATGTCACTAAGTTTAGATGTTGTAGTTTTCATGTCGTTCTGGGATCTATCCTAGCTCCTAGAAGACTTCTAAGTTCGCTAGACGAGTCCTTAATTATTGTCCTTAAGGTGTCACTACGTTGTAGGAGTTTAAAGTGATGTTTTGTCTAACCCACAGGTAATAAATGCATGGGAGTACAAAAATGAAATAAACACACCATGTCCTTAAATCTAGGAGAGCCTAGGCTAAGTGCTAGTGGTGCAATCCTATACATGCATTCTACGAACAATAAGAAATAAGAGACACCTAATGCAGTGATTAGTGAATGATTGGGATCCAATCACCCACTAACCCACTCCCCCACGATTGCTCTTCATATCTAGAACCCATGCCTAAAATTTCATACGATAGCGGGTCTCCCAAAAATTAGGATTTATATATAAGTAGTTTTAAAATAGTTTTAAAATACTTATAAGTATAAATATATATTTTTGAAAAATAAAATAATCTAAAAGTAAGTCAATTCATAATACATAGGTATAAGGAGACCCGCTGATCACCCAATCGAGGTTTCAAACGGTTTGAAAATAGATTTGTATCCTGAAAATAATTATTATATTAATTAAACAATAATTTAATAATCAAATATTGCTCCAAGATAGAAAACTATCAAAACAGCCAAAATCAGGGGCTGGAAACCGTTTCAAAGCATAAAGCTCGCTCTTCTGAAAAGAACGAGGGGTTACACGTCAAAATCCGACTTAAAACGGCGAAGATACGAATTTCCGAAGTTTTAAATATAATTAAAATAGTATTTTAAAATAGTGTAGATTTACAGTTTTTGTAATAACAGCAAATGCAGACATGCTTTTTACCTGAAAATAGTTTCAAAATATGCAGAATTCAGAGTACATACAAAACCAGGTGCTGTGCGTCGACAGCGGACTTAAAACGACAAAGTTATGTAATTTCGAAGTTCAAATACGATAACCAAATATTTTTTAAATACTGCTGTTTTGCTGTTTTGAAAAGAATTGCACACAGACCCAAAATTTTTGAGTGAAACCAATCTGAAAGTGTACAGAATCAAAATACGATTAAAACAAGGGGTTGTGCGTCAAAAACGGAGCGAAAACGAGAAAGATATGATTTTTGGAAAATTAAAGCAATTAAAGGGATTAAAAAAAAGTAGTTTTAACATAAATGATATTTAAAAATAAATATTATATTAAATTAATTCAAAATAACAAAATCTCTGAAATTTGAAATAACTTAAAAAAAAAAGTAATAACATGTTAATTATTAATGATATATTAAGTAATTTTAGCTAATTACTATAATTAAAATAATATTTAATAGTTAAAAAAAAAAATAAATTTTTTTTATATCTAGATAAACATAATAACACTATATGTAAAAAAAAAAAAAAAATAATAATAATAATAATAAACAACATAAGTAAGTCAAAGTAATATATATTCATTAATATTATAATTAAAAAAAATAATAATATTATAATATAATAATAATAAAACAATAAAAATAATACTTTTAAAATAATATTAAATGTATATTTTTGCTGTTTTATTAATATTTTAAAATACACACGTTATTTTAATAAAAAAAAAAATTTCATAGTGTAGAGAATTGAAATACGAACAAAACAAGGTATTACACGCGAAAATCGGACGAAAAATGGATTTTCTATGATTTTTTTGAAATTTTCTTGTTTAAAATACACTTAAAAATAAAATTTTAATTAAAAAGCGGCGGCGGCGGTCACGGGGACACGTGGCAGGCGTTGGTTGGCTTCCGCGGTTCGGCGCAATCATTGCCAATGATTGCGCCGCCGCGCAATCATTGGCAATGATTGCCGCGGCGCTGAAATCAAGGCCGGCTCTTTAACCACGTCGGATGTGGTGTGAGCCGTCCGATCGCCCGCTGTTAGGAGCGGGTGGCTGAGATCTCGTCGGACGGGAAGACGGATCCGCCAGATCCTACCCGCGGTTGGATAGGCGCGCGGGAAGGCTTGATCTGAGCCGTTGATCGTCTGATCAACGGTTCAGGATGCGCAGGGCTGACCTGGGAGCCGAACCGAGCCCTAAACTAGTATTTCGACTCGTTCTCCTAAACGACTGAACCAAATCGCACAAAATTTTGGACACATATTCTAGGCATGAAAGAGCATCAATGGGGATCTATTTTCAAGATCTAAAACGAAGAATATAAAAATCTATTTAGCTTCGAGTGTTCTAACTAGGGTTTAGTGTTTTACCGAAAATACTCGATGAAATCGAGAGATCTCTGGCTTGTTGCACTTGTAGACTGTCCACGCTCCTAGTTGTAGAAGAAACCACGAGCTTTCGACGTCTAGATCTTGCGCAGAACGAAACGGAAGGGAAATCTCCTCGGGTCGCCGGAGAGTTCGCCGCCGTCGGCTTTGGGTGGTCGGGTTTGACGTGGGAAAGGGAGAGGAGTTTCTCTAGAGCTCTCCTAAGAAATCTCAAGTGTTGAGGCGGTCTAGAGAGAGAGCAAGAGCAAAAAAAGTCCTTTCCAAACCTAATTTTCTTCTATTTAAACTCCTAAACCTAAGGGGAACGGCTAGGATTTAATCTAAATGAATTTAGGAGGGAAATTAGGCTTAAGACCACGGGATTTTGAATTCTAAAACGTTACAAATCAATTAGGGCATTAAATAGGCTCTTAATGGGCTTTAATAGGTTATTTTAACCTATTAAAGACTTGGTTTGACCAAGCCAATGATTGACTTGGTCAAATCAGTCAAGAAAGCTAAGGGAGTCATTGGATTAAGCCATGTAAGAGATTGAATTTGATTAAAAGTGATTTGGGCTCTTAATGGGCTATGTGGTCAACCTAGGTTGACTTGGTCAACCGGGTTGACCCAGGGTCCAAGCCCGGGCTCAACAGACTCGACTCGACTCACTGAACCCATTGGAGAGGGTCTTGGGGTCTGGCTTGGTCTATTTGACCAAGTCAACCCTTTGACCAAGGGTCTGGGCAAAATCGAGGTCAACAGCACTAAGATACTGGGAAGTTGGGCGTCGTGACGTGAGGTCAAAATAATGAAAATGTAATATTAAAATATCTAAAATCATTTGGCCTTTTCATTTACTCCAGCGACTTCCCAAAGAAGAAAGGATGGAAAGGAGGATAAGAAAAAAGATAAAAGAAGGGAGAAAGATTCAAAGGCTAAATTATGAGATTCGTCCGTCGGGCAATTTAAAAAATTGTAGAGTTTGAGATAGACTCTTAAACCATTATTTTTTATTTCAATTTCAGTAAGTTAATCGGAAGTTCTGAACAAAAATATATTTTTGTTAGGTTTTACGAAGCTTTTACTGCGTAATTTTTTTAATGTCTTTGTACTCCTTATTCTGAATATTTTGGCTATATGAAATCAAATTTTTAAAGGTTGGTTTTTCCCTATAATTTTTTTTTATATAAAATTCTTAAAATATTTATGTGAATGCTTGTTCGAAGCTAAAAATTGAAAAATGAAAAGTTCAATGATCATCCTAATTTACAAGCAATATGGCATTTACTAGAAAGTTTTGCATCATCTAAATATTATATGAGATATTTAATTTAATAACTATTATTGTAATTACATTCTACAGTTCATTGTATCAGGTTGTGTTGATGTGGGGGAAAGTGCAATGTCTGTTATTTTTTAAGGACTATGAATGTGGGTTGTCAATATTCAGCGCCACCTGAAAAATCGACCCAAAAAATCTGGGAGTTATTGTTAACCTATTTGAGAAATGAGTAAGGTTTGAGTTTTATATTCTAACATGGTTGTAGTTTTTGGATCATGTTTAGGTCAACCCAAAAATACAAAATTGACTCGGGTTAATCTGAAAATGCGCTCGTCCCGTCATCCCATGACTATGCCATAAGTCATATGTGTGTGTGCATCACACTTGGACATCTCACCTGCTCGCACTCGGGTCAGCGGGTCGGGTTCGGGTCCAGACTTTTAACCTATTTATCTAATTAGGTCAGATTCGGGTCACTCGAGTTGAAGCCAGGTTAATTTCGGGTTGAATCCAAACTCAATTGGAAAATCCATTTTGACACCTCTACTTGAATGTAATCTTCTGACGATTTGACCCCATATGTTTGATGCAAACATTGAAGGGATTTTGGCCCCACTTAATAATAATTTCCTCAAAGAGACGACTTTACAACATTAAGAAGATATACTAAATATAAAATATCAACAAATCCTGATAATTTTGTAATGTATTCTTCAGAGTCTTGTTATAGCATTGAAGTAAGAAAATTATCATTAAAAGTTTTAACATGCTATAAATTGCAAAGTCAATTTTATGATAAGATGCTATGATGGAAGAGATGAATTCCTTGAAAAACAATCATATATGGGATTTTGTAGAGCTACCTACCGAAGCAAAGGTCATTATATAAAATTGGATCTTTAAGACTAAAAAAACTTTATTTAGTACCATTGGAAGATACAATAAATGACTCTCGTTGCTAAGAGATTTGCTCAAAATAAGGAGATTAATCACGCATGTATATAAGAAAGATTTTTCTTATGATTATTTTGGCATTAGTTGCTCAATTTGACTTTAACTTACAACAAATGGATGGAAAAATGACATTTTTTTAATTAAGAAGATCATAAGAAGGAAGTTTATATGAAACAACTAAAAAATTTCTTATATAATGATGATGAACACTTGGTCCATATTATTTTAGTAACTTTTCTAAAATTATTATACCATTATTTAAAATTATTTTAAATATTTTAAATGAGCTCTCGACCAAATTAGGGGACACTAGGATAAAATCTTATTTCCCATTCCTCAACACTATCTTAAACTCCACCAAATTCTGCCATCAAATTCAAATCATACATCTTAAGCTAATGTTTATCCATAATTGTTCATATATTTATCCTACATAAAACCCACTCATTAAAGTGATTTACCAAATAAACACAAATTAGACTAATCTTGACATTCATGTTAGTATACCTCTTTAAAGTTCTCATCATTCCACAATAAACTCTAAATGCTTCCTCAAATATTAAAATAAAGATTCATAATCTTTTTTAGCCATTAATCTCCTCAAAACAATACCCAACACCTTCACCAAAAGAGTTATTTCATATAGGAGTGTCAAACAGTCCATAATCACCACTTCTATTATGGAAGTAGAGTTCACGTCCTATTTTAAGGGTACTTCATATGATGTTTGGTTATATATTTTCATTTTGGGGCTTATAATTGTTGCGGGCTAGAATATACACGGCGATAGAGTCAGAAAGTATTTGTCTTAGCGTTGTATGAATATTCAACACACAAACAGAAGTTGAAAGAACACCATAATTTTTAAGTGGAAAACCCTGAAAGGGGAAAAACCACTTGGCCATGCCAAGTTGAAAAAGTTCCACTAGTGTGCTTGAAATGCTGATGCTGACTCATCCTTAAAATTTAGGACGATCATATTACAATGAATCACTTCTAGATTAAAAATTAGTTACAACGTCGGGCAGAGTTTCGGCGTCACTTGGAGATCGGACAGAATTCCGACGGTAGTCGTGGAAGAGTTTCTTTCCTCCAATCATTCTCTTCTTCTTCTTCTCTTTTTCTTCTCTTCTTGCTTGGGTCCATTCTCAAGAGAAATGAGCGATCTATTTATAAATATTTTGGAGTGGCATGGCTTGTAAATAGGTGAGAGATCAGGGATAAATGGGGAGTGGTTGGATGGATGGTCAATATTGAATCCCTTGATCGTCTTAATGATGTCGAAATTTTGGTGTCGTTGGGTTTGTATTTCCGAGACTCTCATTTTGACTGTAAGTTCGTTGAAATCAGAGTTCAGGTGATCCCAGATTTAATTTTTGAATTTCCGGCTTGATTTTGCCTTGAGATTCGTGCCCGATCAAGGTAAATTTTTGATGATATATCAATAATGCTTGATTATATTCATAGGAAATTAAAAGATTTTTTGAGATAATTCAGATGCTACCTTTATGACTATTAATAATAAAAGGAGTCAAATCAAATATATCTACAATACATTCTAAGCCACAAGAGAATAGGTTGAAAGGTAATAAAATCATTGAGCATATTAGCACTAAATTTATATTACTGACTTTTTTACCGACAGCAGGCACCACTAAAATTAGTGAACTATTTAGGGAAATTAAGCATCATTTTGACTAATTTATCTTAGCATAATATAACTCGTAACTAAACCAATTATAAGTTTTAATTTTTTTTAAAGGGTAAAAATATCCTGATATAAATTATATAACAATGGACTCGAAAATTATTAAATTTGTTTTAAGATTAATATTGAATATGAGAAGTTTATATTATATTAATTTTAAAATTTTTAATAAATTGAAAAATAATTTCGTCTAATATTTACTTTTTATTTTTCACTAAATTGTTGAAATAATAAAAAAGAAAAATATTATGGGAAATTTTTTATGGCTTAAATGTTACTGAAAAATTTGAGCCGCACATATTTTTTTTAGATTTACCACTCATAAATTTTCAACAGGTGTTATTTTGTAATTTTATAAATTTGTGCCATTAAAATTCGGACGTCGGTATAACCACGTGCGTGATCATTTTCGAGATAATTCAGATGGTACCTTTATGATTATTAATAATAAAAGTTGGAGCCGAATCAAATATATCTATGTTAAATACTAAGTCACAAGATAATATGTTGAAAGCATGAGCGGACCCCATTGACTTGAGAGGGGGCATTGCCAATGCCCCCCTCAAAAAAATTTTTTTTTATTTATTTTAGAGAGATTGTTTGGAATATTTTGGGTATTTTACCTCCTCTCAAAAAATTTTTTTGCCCTCATTTTATAAATCATAAGCATCTTTGCCCATTCCCTACAAAAAAAATATTTTTTCCCACCCTGAAAAAATAAGTTGGATCCGCCCCTGATTGAAAGATAATAAATTAATTATTGATTATGCACCACTAAAATTCGAGAACCATGTAGAGAAATTAATCATCATTTTGGTTAATTTATCATAGCATAATATAGCTCGCAATTAAACCAATTATAAGTTTAAGATTATCCTGATATAAATTATATAATAATGGACTTGAAAATTATTAAATTTGCTTTAAGATTACTATTGAATATGAGGAATTTATATTATATTAATCTTTTAAAAAAATTAATAAATTTTTTTCGAATATTTATTTTTATTTTCACTGAATTGTTGAAATAATAAAGATGAAAAATAGTATGGGAAATTTTTTTTGGCTCAACTGTTACTGTAAATTTGAGCCACATATATTTTTTAGATTTATTACTAAAACGGGGTAATTAATTAATTTCGTAAATCTGTGCCACTCAGATTAAAATTCTTACGTATGACCACATGCATGACCGTTCTCTCTCGCCGGACAATCTCAACCTACTTTTAAAAATTGCCAAATTTATTCATTCATTTTTGTATAAATTTACCCAATCCAAAATCTAAAAAATCCACGGGCTTATGAATAAATTGAAACTGTGAAGAACAGCTAAAATCCAGAAATTAGAAGAGAAGCGAGCAGTTAGGAAAGGAGGAAGCGATGACCACAGGCCGATCCGTCGACGACAAAATCTCCGAAGAACTCAAATCGCTTTCGCTCCGTGGCCCGGCCGGAGGCAGCGGCAGAGGCGGAGGGATTTTGCTGGATGAGGAGGATGAGGCAAACCGATTCGCTAACGTGAAGAAGAAGGACTTCAAGCACTGGGAGAGGGTGAAAGGACGAATGATCAACATCCTGGACGGTCTAGAACTCCACACCGGCGTATTCTCCGCCGCGGAGCAGCGGAGGATAGTCGATTGCGTCTATGATTTCCAGGAAAAGGGGCGTAAGGGGCAGCTTAGAGGTATTATTATCGTGTCCTAAGTTTTTTTCTGCAATTTTCAGAATTTAGATAAAATTGCTTGATTTTAGTTATTATTATTTAGTCCATCGGGACAGAATACATATGTAATCAGTGGCGGAGCGTTATCTTTTTGTGGCTCAATTATGATTGCTAAAAATATCATCAACTTTTTTCATTCAGGTTTTAAAAAATCTTTTTTTTATTAAATTAGACTTGTTATAAGAAAAATATAAATTATATAATAAAAAAAAAGCATTGGTTTAGCTCTTTTATGTAAAATAGCAAAAAAAAAAAAAGCATTTGCCCATTAATCCCCGCCTCCTAATCTTCTAACTTTCCCATAACTACAAAATGAGGTTAAAGGTTAAAGTTCACCAAATTGATTTCCTTTATGATTTCATATGTACGTAAGCTGCTTCTAAATATTGCTCCCTATGCCTATTTGATAACTTGATCTTTGGAATTTACTTATATTTGTAGAGCGCACGTATTTAAAGCCTAGAAAGTGGATGCGAGGCAATGGACGTGTCACAATACAGTTTGGCTGTTGTTACAATTATGCGGTGGTATAACTCTATCTATTTCTTTCTTATCTTGTTGGTGTCTTAGGATTCATTTGGGACGGATTTCTTACTGCTTCTTAAATCAAGTTTCTAGAACAATAACTAAATTTTAATACTAAAAAGTTGCATTAAGAAGCAGCAAGAAAGTCGTCTCAAAAGAAACCTTAATCTATTGATTTACTAATTACCAATTCAAATTGCAGGATAGGAATGGGAATCCCCCTGGCATAATCCGCGACGAGGAAGTCGATCCTATCCCACCATTATTAAAAGAAATGATCAAGAGAATGGTTTCTTGGCATGTTCTCCCACCATCATGCATCCCCAACAGCTGCATTGTCAACATTTATGACAGGGATGACTGCATTCCTCCTCACATTGATCACCATGACTTTGTTCGGCCATTTTGCACGGTCTCTTTCTTGAGTGAATGCAACATTGTTTTTGGAAGAGAGTTTGAAGATAAATGGACCGGGAGATTTCTCAGGCTCTGACTCTATTCCTTTGCCTTTAGGGTATTTACACCAACTTCTAAACTTGAATAACCTGCATCATATTCCAAGTATACATGAAGAATTAACACAAAATTTAACAAATATTAAATCAAGTTTTGCAACATAAATCTCAATTATTGTTATGACATACAGGTCTGTGCTTGTTTTTGAATGGAAATAGTGCTGATGTTGCTAAGCATTGTGTTCCTGTTGTACCTACGCGAAGGTAAATATGCTTGGATTGAGCTCATAATTTGCATTTGTGATTGAGTTTATTTTTACTGACATCAATTTAATTTCTGAACAGGATTTCAATTACGTTTAGGAAGATGGATGACTCGAAGATCCCATATGATTTCATTCCTGACCCTGACCTGCAGAATCTTCGCCCTTTGTCATTACAAGGACAACAATATCCCAACATTCTTCCACTCCGGCAAGATCAGAATGATCAACCACTTAAAAATGCTCAGCCTTCAAAAAAAGTTCAACAAATTAAAAAAGCTCTGCAAGCGCAAAAAGTTCTACAATCGCTTGCTATGTAGAGACCTATGCAACTAACTGAAGGTGATTTTCCACCGCAGAGCTCCAACACAACAGTGCAGTCCCATCGCAAGTGACACTTTCCCTCCTATGTGATGGAATTCAACTGAAACCGGGGTTGTTTACAAAGTTGTTTTCTATTGTTCATGGCTCTGCTGTGAGCTTTTTTTTTGTTGTTTTACTAGGCAAAATTTATTACTTTATTTTATAGACCAAAGAGAGTAAATTGTATTGAAGAAGTTAGTTACCAACTATAAATTTTTTTGTAATCATTTTACTAGGTGGTGTTGTTATAATAGTTGAGTTGTCAATATGAGATCTCGGGTTGATTATATTTATGTTTGGTTTGGGACAATTTTTTTATTATTTTATTTTTCAAATCACAATCACAATTTCTGTTTGGCCAATGCTTTATAGCTACTTCTAAAAAATTTTTGTTTTAAGAGGTTTTTTACAACAACTTCAAAAAGTTAATTTCTCTATAATAATTTTATAAAGTCGTCCCAAATGAAACTTAGGATAGTTTTTCTACTATTTTTTATATTAGCTTTCTACTAAAAAAATATTCATACATAACACAAAACTATATTATTTTACTCATCTAACACCTAAACTTATATATTTACACACGTGCCACTAAAAAGCTCTTTACATCTCTAAATTACCACTCTGTTTTATCCTCTCCGTGAAAAACCACCCGATATCCTGTTTGCGTGCGAACTCATCTTCCTTCTGCGTTTGCTCATCTTCTCCATTTCGTCCAAGAACAAAACGCTTCTCTATTCCCATCGAAACACTGCCCACCATTCCCATCGGAGCCTCCCATCTAGCCTCCTCTCCGTTCTTCCTCTGAAACATAACAAAATCGATTAGATAAAATGCCTCCCATTTGAGCCTCCTGTCCCAAAATATGGAAAAAAGTATTGGTCATAAAAATCACCAAAATCAGTTGTTACAGTTTCATAATTTGCAGTGGCAAGTTTCCTCTTTTCATTTCCTTCATTCTCCTTCAATCCAAACACATATATAAGACATTTTAAAAGCGAATAAAGAGAGAAAAAAAAAAGTATAGGCAACAACGGATGCGAGGCGGTCTAAAACATCCAAATTGCAAAAGGAAGAAAGATTTCCATAATGTCCACGGATAGCTCGAAAATATTCAACAAATAAGTTAGCAAGAAAAAGAATCCTTGCAAAAGAAAAAATTGCTCGGGGCAATTCTAATATCCAAAATCCGTATTTTTGGATTTATTTTTGCTCCAGTTGTAATGTTTTAGCCTAAAATGGGAAGTCAAAAGGTCATGATTGACGATTACGGAAGAAAAAGCGGAAGAAATCCTTGAAAAGGAAATAAGAGCTCGAGTAATAAAAACTCAAAAGGCGAATCTGGACGCCGCACGTAATAATTTTCCACGATAGAGAGGGAATAAAAAACCAAATTTAGCTTTCCTTGATAAGTAGAAAGCCCATTGTTCATTTGTTCTATAGGAAATTTGGAGTTAATATTTGCTGTCAGAAACTTCTTTCTAGATTTGGACGAGCATGCCTGAATGACATAACTTAGACAAGCCATGGAAATAAATTTTTTTGCTAAAACCCATTTGACTCTATTTGGAAGGCTTTCACATGGGGAGATTAAGATTTTGTTTAGGATTATTTTTTTACTATTTTTTAAAATAATCTTTTAGCATAATTTTTTTTTGAATTATACATTTATGTACTTAAAAAACTGATTTAAAAATAATAAGAAAGCCGTCTCAAACGAAACCAAGTAAATAAAGTCTCATGATTGCATAGCCTTTTGAGTTTTTATTATGCTTGTTAATCTGTAGTTTTAGTTGTAAATTATCTTTGATCACATTGGATAACTTATTAAATGTTTCATAATACTTAATATTTTGTCATCCCTATATATCTCTATATCACTATTAAATTCATATGATTAAACACGAATTTTGTCACAAATTTTAGATCTTAAAACACTCTAAAATTTGGACAAAAAAGTTTTATAATTTTACTCCGAGATTATATGAACTCTATTTTGTAATTGTATGACAATATAATATTGTTGGAATTTTTTTTTTCAATTATGGTATTAAGGTTGAGTTCACTTGATTAATACTTTCACCATCGCATGCAAGCTATGCTACATTAATCCATTTAAGCTTCGTAGTAAATAGTTAAATGTTTTTCCATTTATTATCACTAAATAAAGACAAATGAAGTCCATGTTCATATGATTAAAAGGGTTGATTTAAGATATTATGTGTTGAATGAGAATAACTTTTAGGATTTGCACAACTAAAAATTTATTTTTCTGCAGACATTTTATGATTTCAAGTTGTTGGTTTGGTAGATCTTTCAAATACTGTTCTATTGTTTATCTATCATGATTTATAATTGATGGAAATGGTTATCTTGGCTTATTGAACCATAAGCTGAGTTCTTTTTTTTTTTTAGTTTAGGCATTTAAGTATGAAACAACTACATTTTGATGTTTAATGCTGTAAATAATTAATTTGGTTGCATTCATTAAATTAATATGTTTGTGGACCTCTACTATGGTTGTGGGTTATAAGCTTAGTTGTGTTTGAAACCATTTAGATGTTGGAATATTGCATGATTTTAGGCTCCGTTTGGGGTGGGTTTCTTATTGCTTCTTAAAACAACTTTTTTATAAAAAAAAAAATATTTTTTTAATAATATATTACTTTAAAAAGCCTTAAGAAATTTGTCTCAACCGAAGGCTTAGGTTTCATTTGGGACAGCTATCTTGATGCTTTTTAAAACAGTTTTTTAGTACAAAAAAATGATAATTTTGTACCAAAAACCTGTTTTAAGAAGCAACAAGAAAGCTATCCTAAAGAAAGCCTTAGGCTTTGTTTGGGACAGCTTCTTTACTGTTTCTTGAAGCAGCTTTTAGTACAAAATATTTAATTTTTGTACTAAAAAACTGATTTAAGAAGCAATAAGAAAGCCGTCCCAAACAAAGCCTTAGTCTTTTATAGTCCTTAGAGCTGATTTTTGTCAACTTGATTTCATAATCACACTCGGTGCATTACATTACAGTATCTAATGTCACTTTTGTGCAAGAAAATAAATAAATAAACTATTTCTATTCTTGAAATCAAATCTTAATGCTTCATTGTATTTCCAGATTATTAGAAAATATGTTTGCATAAGTATATGGTCATATTAACATGTTAAGTAAAAAGTATTCAATCTTTGTCATATCTACTCGCAAGCTTTCCTATACTGCAAAAAGTGGTAAAACTTTACAAAGCCCTTTTTTTCATGATTGCATAAAATTTGAATGTAGTACATCATGCGAATGAAAATAATCAAATAAGAATTTAAGCTCAATATAAAGAATTAATAATGAAGCTCAAGAAAAAATATTAAAGAAACTGTCCAATGACAAGAGCTCAATCAAGAACCTGATAAAGAGCATATAATTTTGAATATTTTAAAAAAGAAATTTTATTTATTTATTATCTAGAAATTTTTATAGATAGCCATGACATGATTTGATATGGATGAAGCATTAAAAATAGCTGGTTAGAACTCTCCCTCATTAATGCCATTATACTCTCTTTTTCCCTCTACTTTTTCTCAAAAAGTATTTGCATAAGAGTTTTGTAATGCTTATAATACTATATGTTTTCTTTTTTACTGACAATTGAAATATTTTTGCAAATAGTTTGCCTATCTTTGAAGACTTAGTTATCTTTATATTTTATTCAAGTAACTTGTTACTCCTCTTAAATACTTGCTTCAAAATCTTGAAATATATTCCTTCACATCATAATTATCATCCAATGCCAAATAACCAACAACCAAGTGTAATGTCAGCCCGTCCTAAAAAACTCAGGTAATTCTAGTTACTCGTGTTAAATACTTGTTGATATTTGATGTAATGTGTAATAATAAGTTTTAGAAGGTATTAGGTCTTAATTGAACCAAGGTTTTGATTAGAGAAGTGAAAAAAATTCAAAGTTTTGCATCATCTAAATATTATATGAGATATTTTATTTAATTACCATTATTACAATTGCATTCTGCATTACATGGTATCAGGTTATGTGTTGATGTGGGGAAAAAGCGAATCTCTGTTATGTTATAAGGACTATGAATGTAGGGGTGTCAATATTAAGCACAATCTAAAAAATCAACACAAAAATTCAATTCTGAGTTTAGGTCAACCCATTTGAGAAATGAGTAAGATTTGAGTTTTATATTCTTACCCGATTGTATTGTTGGGTCATGCTTAAGTTAACCAAAAAATTCAAAATTGACTCGAGTTAACCTAAAAATGTGCTCGTCCCATCATCACATGGCTCTGTCATCTGTGCTTGAGCATCGCACTCATGCATCTCACCTGCTCGCATTCGGGCTAACGGGTTGAGTTTGGGTCCAAACTTCTAACACATTTACCTAATTAGGTCATGTTCGGGTCAGGCAAGTTGAAACAAGGTTAATTTCGGGTTGAATCCAAACTTGTTTCGAAAATCCATTTTGACAACCCCCTACATGTAATCTTTTGGCGATTTGGACCCATCTGCTTGATGCAAACATGAAAAAGATTTTAGCCCCACTTACTGAAAACAAGTATGAGAAATTAAGTAAAACTATAAGTACTCATTTTGCTTCATTTGCTTGAGACACAATTAGGATAGAATCTAGCCACACTTGACATGTGTAAGTGTGACAGCTAAATGAAGATAGAAGTGAATGTGGAGTTATAAGTAGTCATCGGGATATGCCTATTCTTATCATTGCATTGCATTTTTATTAATGGATTAATTATAAATAATAATCTGAAATGAATGCGAGAAGGTCTAATACTCGGTACAAGTTCTAATCAAATCTAAAAGTCTAAGTGCAAGTGAGCTTTTGAGGCCACGTGTTTTGTTAAGCATCTTGGAAATATATGTACAAGTGGATTGTAAGTAAGTAAAAATGTTGAGTATGTTCTAGAAGTATAATATTGGTTTATTGATTTCCTATTGCTTTCATATCTACTTATTGTATTTTTACAATATTATACCTTCAGCTTAAATTTGAATATTAATAAATAAAAACGGGACAGGATAAGAAATCTAATGAGCTAATTATGCTCATTCCATTCGTTTAAATGTTTCAGGAAAAGGTAAACATCCGGCCGAGTAAATTAGTTGTAAAGTTAGTATTTTGAATCTTTATTCCTAAGGTATGATTTTGTAATCCAATATTTTAATTTTGATGTTTCAACTTCCATGATCTTGAGTATTATAATTATATTTTGATGAGATAAAGTTGATTATACCACTTTTATATTATGAAAAATTTTAGTAGCTATGGTTGTCTATAATTAGTTGATAATTTACTTAAATATAGATTTAAGTAAATCAAATCCTTCAATGAAATCCCAGAGCATTACATCAATATATAAAACTATTTTAAACAATCAAATATGGTTGTCTCAGTAATGTGATTTATCAAATAAGCACAAATTAGACTAATCTTGACATTTTAGTTAGTATACTTCAATTAAATCCCAGAGCATTACATCAATATATAAATTTATTATAAACTATAAAAACTTTCTTAAATATTAAAATAAAGATTCATCAATTTGGTTAATTTATCTTAGCACAATATAGCTTGAAATTAAACCAATTATAATTTTAAAATTAAAAAAAATATAAGAATATCCTGATATAAATTATATAGTAATGGACTTGAAAATTGTTAAATTTGCCTTAAAATTAGAATTGAATATTTATTTTTATTTTTCACTAAATTGTTGAAATAATAAAAATGAAAAATATTATGGGAAAATTTTTATGGCTGAAATGTTACTGTAAATTTGAGCCACACATATATTTTTTAGATTTACCACTCATAATTTTTAAAAAAGGGGTAATTTTGTAATTTAATAAATTTGTGCCATTCTGATTAAAATTAGAAAGTATGACAACATGCATGACCGTTCTCTCTCGCCTGAAAACCTCAACTTAATTTAAAATAAAAATATAAAAATATCGTGATATAAATTATATAGTAACGGACTTGAAAATTATTAAATTTGCTTTAAGATTAGTAATGAATATGAGGAATTTATATTATATTAATTTTTTAAAAAAATTAATAAATTTTAAAATAAAATTTTTCTAATATTAAATTTTTATTTTCACTAAATTGTTGAAATAATAAAAATGAAAAATATTATGGGAAACATTTTATGGCTGAAATGTTACTATAAATTTGAGCCACACGTATATTTTTTTTGGATTTATAACTCATAATTATAAGTTTAAATTTTTATTTTTAAAGTGTAAGATTATACTGATATAAATTATATAATAATAGACTAAAAAATATTAAATTTGCTTTAAAATTAATATTGAATATGAGAAATTTAAATTTATATTAATTTTAAAATTTTTAATAAATTGTAAAATAAATTTGTCTAATATTTACTTTTTTTTTTTTTCATTAAATTGTTGAAATAGTAAAAATGAAAAATATTATGGGAAAAGTTTTATGGCTGAAATGTTACTTTAAATTTGACCCACACATATATTTTTTTAGATTTACCACTCATAATTTTTTAGAAAAGAGGTAATTTCCTAATTTCATAAATTTATGCCATTCCGATTAAAATTCGGACGTTAGACCACATGCATGACCGTTCTGTTCTCTCTCGCCGGACAATCTCAACTTATTTTAGAAATTGCCAAATTTATTCATTCATTTTTATATAAATTTACCCAATCCAAAATCTAAAAAATCCACGGGCTTATAGATAAATTGAAATCGTGAAGAAGAGCAAAAACCTGAAAATTAGAAGAGAAGCGAGCAGTTAGGAAAGGAGCAAGCGATGAGCAGCGGCCGATCCGTCGACGACAAAATCTCCAAAGAACTCAAATCGCTTTCGCTCCGTGGCCCCGCCGGAGGCAGCGGCAGAGGCGGAGGGATTTTGCTGGATGAGGAGGATGTGGCAATCCGGTTTGCTAACGTGAGGAAGAAGGGCTTCAAGCTCTGGGAGAGGGTGAAAGGACGAATGATCAACATACTGGACGGTCTAGAACTCCACACCGGCGTATTCTCCGCTGCCGAGCAGCGGAGGATCGTCGATTGCGTCTATGATTTCCAGGAAAAGGGGCGTAAGGGGAAGCTTAGAGGTATTCTTATCATGTTCTAAGTTTTTTTTTCTATAGTTATTATATTCAGTGGCAGAGCGGTATTTTTTTTGTGGGCTCAATTATGATTGCTAAAAATATCATCAATTTTTTTTTTTCATTCAGGTTTTAAAAATCTTTTTTTATTAGACTTGTTATAAGAAAAATATATATATTATATAATAAAAAAAAAATGCATTGGTTTACGGTTTACCTCTTTTATGTAAAATGGCCAAAAAAAGCCTTTTCCCATTAATCCCAACCTCCTAATCTTCTAGCTTTTCCATACTACAATATGAGGTTAAAGTTCACCAATTTGCTTTTCTTTATGATTTCATCTGTAATTTGCTTCTAAATATTGATCTCTATTCCTATTTGATGAGTTGATCCTTAGAATTTACTTATATTTGCAGAGCGCACATATTTAGAGCCTAGAAAGTGGATGCGAGGTAAAGGACGTGTCACGATACAATTTGGTTGTTGTTACAATTATGCATTGGTATCACTCTATCTGTTTCTTCCTTATCTTGTTGGTCTCTTAGGCTTTGTTTGGGACAGCTTTCTTACCGCTTCTTAAAACTGTTTTCTAGGAAAAAAATTAAATTTGTTGTACTAGAAAATTGTTTTAAGAAGCAGCAAGAAAGTTGACCCAAACAAAACTTTAATCTGTTGATGCACTAATTACCATTTCAAATTGCAGGACAGGAATGGGAATCCCCCTGGCATAATCCGTGATGAGGTAGTCGATCCTATTCCACCATTATTGAAACAAATGATCAAGAGAATGGTTGCTTGGCATGTTCTCCCCACCATCATGCATCCCCAACAGCTGCATTGTCAACATTTATGACAAGGATGTCTGCATTTCTCCTCACATTGATCACCATGATTTTGTTCGGCCATTTTGCACTGTCTCTTTCTTGAGTGAATGCAATATCGTTTTTGGAACGCAGTTCAAGACAAATGGACCGGGAGATTTCTCAGGCTCTGCCACCATTCCTTTACCTTTAGGGTATTTGCACCAACTTCTAAACTTGAATAAATAAAACAAATTTCAACAAGTATTAAATCAAGTTTTGCAACATAAATTTGAATTACTATTATGACATACAGGTCTGTACTTGTTTTGAATGGAAATGGTGCTGATGTTGCTAAGCATTGTGTTCCTGTTGTACCTACACGAAGGTGAATATGTTGGGATTGAGCTTATAGTTTGCATTTACAATTGAGTTTATTTTTGCTGACAACCATTTAATTTCTGAACAGGATTTCGATTACATTTAGGAAGATGGATGACTCAAAGATTCCATATGGTTTCATTCCTGATCCTGAACTACAAAATCTTCGCCCATTGTCACTACGAGGACAAAACCATCCCATCCAACAAGATCAACAAGATGAACCACCTAAAAATGCCCAGCATTCACAAAAAGTTCAACCAACTCAAAAAGCTCAGCAAGCACAAAAAATTATACAATCGATTGCTCTACAAAGACATATGCAACTAAGTGAAGATGATTTTCTACCGTTGAGCTCCAACACAACAGTACAGTTCCGTCGCAAGTGACACTTTTCCTCCTATGTGATGAGATTCAACTGAAGCTGGTGTTGTTTACAAAGCTGTTTTCCACAGTTCAAGGCTCTGTTGTGAGCTTATATATATATTACTAGGAAAAAGTTTATTACTCTATTTTATAGGTCAAAGAGAGTAAATTGTATTAAAGAAGTTAGTTACCAACTATAATTTTTTTTGTAATCCATTTGTGGTGTTGTTATAATACTTGAGTTGTCAATATGAGATCTCAGGTCGATTATATTTGTGTTTGGTTTTGGATTACTTTTTTATTATTTTTTTTTTAAATCTCAATCACAATTTATGTTGGCCGATGTTTTTTAGCTACTTCTAAAAAAATTATTCTAAGAGGTTTTTTGAAACAATTTCAAAAAGTTATTTTCTCTAAAGCAGTTTTAAACCAACAAGAAAACCATCCAGAATGAAGTCTTGGGATTACGGGTGTCAATTTCGGGTCACGGGTCGGGTTGGGGTCGAAATCGAAACTAACACGGCACTATTCATGTTGGGGGTCAACCCGACCCGTTTTTGCAAATGGGTCAATTTTTCGGATATGATCCAGACCCACTTCTGGTTCGGGTCAACTCTACCCGTTTTCACAAACGAGTCAATTTTTCGGACTTGAACCCGACCCATTTCTGGTTCGGGTCAACCAGACCCGACCCGCTTCGGTGCAGGCAACGCTTCTTTTGGCGATTAGATGACTTCGATCCTTTGGCATTTTCGGCAAGGCCACACGCGATTCAGCCCTCCGGCTGTCCAGTAGTGGGAGACGGTAGCGGTCGCCGGTGGGGTAGCGACAATAGTGCAGGCAACACGGGTCGCGTAGCACTAGGGCTGGCTGCGACACGCGCGACTCGCACACTGCTCGCTTGCGCGGGCGGCGACGTGACTCGGGCAGGCAATGTCACACGCGGACGCTACTTGATGTTTTGAACCTCGGCTCGATGCGATTCGACGGGGGGCAGAGGGCATTCGAGGTAGCCTGGGCAGGCAAAGTGGGGCAGTGGGCAGCCGGGGAAGACGGGTTTTCTGGGTCATTCCCGGGTTTCAAGGCAACCCGAACCCAACCAGTTTTGCAAACGGGTCGGTTTTCTAGACCCAAATCCAACCTGCTTCGGGTTCGGGTCAACCCAAACATTCCGGGCCGCTTGAGCCTTGAGCCGCTTGACTCTAAATGGCGAACCGCGGACGCGACACCGCGAACACGACATCCGCGACACTACGGACGCGACACATGACGGACGACGTGTGGATGGGATGTGAATGACGCGAGCCCGGGTCAAACTGGGTTGATTCCGGGTTTCCGGGTCAACCCGAACCCGACCTGATTTTACAAACGGGATGAAATCTCTAACCCGAACCTGATCCGGTTCGGTTTCGGGTTGACCCGAACTCAAAATTTTCATGTCGGGTTCAAGTCGGATTTTCATGTCGTGTCTAATATTGACACTCCTAATATATATATATATATATATATATATATATAGAGAGAGAGAGAGAGAGAGAGAGAGAGATTTATCTCTTATAATCTTAAAAAGAATGGGTTAATTTGTAATTTCATAAAATTTTTCCAGGCAGATTAAAACTCGGACGTATAACCACGTGCGTCACCGTCCGTTTTTGCCGGACAATCTCAACTTATTTTTAGAAATTGCCAAATTTATTTATTCTTTTTTTTTAATTGACCAACTCAAAAATCTAAAAAAATTATTCTCAACATCTTTACTCGTTTATGCCGCTGGCTGCTTCCACGGGCTTATAAATATATTGTAATTGTAAAGAAGAGCAAAAACCCGGAAAATACATGAGAAGCGAGCAGCCAGGAAAGGGGAAGCGATGGCCGCCAGCCGATCTGTGCACAAAATCTCCGAAGAACTCAAATCGCTTACACTCCGTGGCCCCGCTGGAGGGATTTTGCTGGATGAGGACGATGAGGCAGTCCGGTTTGCTAACGTGAGGAAGAATGACTTCAAGCACTGGGAGAGGGTGAGGGGACGACTGATCAACATCCTGGACGGTCTAGAACTCCATACCAGCGTATTCTCCTCCGCCGAGCAGTGGAGGATCGTCGATTGCGTCTATGATTTCCAGGAAAAGGGGCGTAAGGGCCGGCTTAGAGGTATATTTATCGTGTTCTTGGTTTTTTTTCTGAAATTTTCAGAATTTAGATAAAATTGATTGATTTTAGTTATAGGTTGATTTTGCTATTATTTAGTCCATCGGGATAGAATACATATATATTCTGCGGCGGAGCGGTATTTTTTGTGGCTCAATTATGAATGCTAAAAATATTATCAAACTTTTTTCATCCAGATTTGAGACCGATAACGAAGGTTTTAAAAAAAAAAAATTATTAGACTTTTTATAAGAAAAATATAAATTATATAATAAAAAAAGCATCGATCGGTTTACCTCTTTTATAAAATGGCCAAAAAAAGCATTTGCCCGTTAATCTCCGCCTCCTAATCTTCTAGCTTTCCCATACTACAAAATGAGGTTAAAGTTCACCAAATTGATTTTCTTCATGATTTCATATGTAAGCTGCTTCTAAATATTGCTCCCTATTCCTATTTGATAACTTGATCTTTGGAATTTATTTATATTGGTAGAGCGCACGTATTTAAAGCCTAAAAAGTGGATGCGAGACAAAGGACGTGTCACAATACAGTTTGGTTGTTGTTACAATAATGCAGTGGTATCACTCTATCTATTTCTTCCTTATCTTGTTAGTCTCTTAGGATTCATTTGGGACGACTTTCTTACTGCTTTTTAGTTAATACTAAAAAGCTGCTTTATGAAAAAGCAAGAAAGACATCCCAAACGAAACCTTAATCTATTCACTAATTACCATTTCAATTTGCAGGACGGGAATGAGAATCCCCCTGGCATAATTCGCGATGAGGAAGTCGATCCTATCCCACCATTATTAAAACAAATGATCAAGAGAATGGTTGCTTGGCATGTTCTCTCACCATTCTGCATCCCCAACAGCTGTATTGTCAACATTTATGATAGGGATGACTGCATTCCTCCTCACATTGATCACCATGACTTTGTTCGGCCATTTTGCACGGTCTCTTTTTTGAGTGAATGCAACATCATTTTTGGAACGGAGTTGAAGATAAATGGACCAGGAGATTTCTCAGGCTCTGCCTCCATTCCTTTGCCTTTAGGGTATTTACACCAACTTTAAACTTGAATAACTTGCATCATATTCCAAGTATTCATGAAGAAATAACATAAATTTCAACAAGTATTAAAACAGGTTTTGCAACAGTAATCTGAATTAGTATTATGACATACAGGTCTGTTCTTGTTTTGAATGGAAATAGTGTTATGTTGCTAAGCATTGTGTTCCTGTTGTACTACGCGAAGGTGAATATACTTGGATTGAGCTCATAGTTTGCATTTGCGATTGAGTTTTTTTTTTTTTTTTTTTGACAATCATTTAATTTCTGAGCAGTATTTCAATTACGTTTAGGAAGATGGATGACTCGAAGATCCCATATGATTTCATTCAAGATCCTGATCTGCAAAATCTTTGTCCATTGTCATTACGAGGACAACAACATCCCAACATTCTTCCACTCCGGCAAGATAAGCAAGATGAATCACCTAAAAATGCTCAACCTTCACCAAAAGTTCAACAAGCTCAAAAAGCTCAGCAAGCACAAAATGTTTTACAATCGCTAGCTTTACAGAGACCTATGCAACTAAGTGAAGATGATTTTCCACCGCTGAGCTCCAACACAATAGTGCTGTCCCGTCGCAAGTGACACTTTTCCTCTTATGTGATGGGATTCAACTGAAACTGAGGTTGTTTACAAAGCTGTTTTCCACTGTTCATGGCTCTACTGTGAGCTTTTTTTTTTTTTTTATGTTTTACTAGGTAAAAGTTTATTACTCTATTTTATAGGTCAAAGAGAGTAAATTGTATTGAAGAAGTTAGTTACCAACTATAATTCTTTTTGTAATCCTTTTGTAATCATTTTACTAGGTGGTGTTGTTATAATAGTTGAGTTGTAAATATGAGATCTCAGGTCGATTATATTTATATTTGGTTTGGGACAATCTTTTTACTATTTTATTTTTTTTCAAATCGCAATTATAGTTTATGTTTGACCAATGCTTTTTAGCTATTTCAAAAAAAAAATTGTTCTAAGAGATTTTTTACAACAATTTTAAAAAGTTACATTCTCCATAGCATTTTTATAAAACATTAAGAAAACCTTTCCAAGTGAAACCTTGGGATAGTTTTCTTACTGTTTTCTACATCAGCTTTCAATTAAAAAAAATATTTAAAGCACCAAACAAATAGTTGTCAAATGCGATTCGCAAATGAAACCTTATTCTATTGTTTTGAGGTCAGTAGATTTTGGACTACAATGATATATATTGGAAACAAAAGAGAAGAGATTATTGCGTGCGGCGTCCGGAGGTAAATTCGGATGCGTCACATCTCCCGGGGCCCAGCGTCATGTCACCCCGATGCACCGGATCTCAGGTGATGTGGCATGTCCGAATTCGCCTCTGTACAAATTTGGGTGCCACACGTAATAATTTTCCACCCACAAAAGGAAATAAAAATCCAAATTTAGCTTTGCTTTAGAACTAGGAAGCCCATTGTTCATTTGTTCTATAGGAATTTTGGAGTTAATAATTGCTATCAGTCATCAGAAACTTCTTTCCAGCTCTGGACGAGCATGCCTGAATGACATAAGTTGGACAAGCCAGGAAAGAAATTTTCTTCTAAAACCCATTTGACTCTATTAGAAAGGCTTTCAAATTGGGAGATTAAGGTTTTGTTTGTGACATTTTTGTTACTGATTTTTAAAATAGTTTTTTTAGTATAATTTTTTTTTTGAAATATAATTTTATGTATAAAAAAATTTATTTTAAAAAATAATAAAAAAGCCGTATCAAATGTAACCTAAGTAAATAAAGTCTCATAATTGCATAGCTTATGAGTTTTTATTATGCTTGCTAATCTTTAGTTTTAGTTGTTAATTATCTTGGATCACTTTAAATAACTTACTAAATGTTTCGTAATACTAAATATTTTTTCATCCCGATATATCACTATAAAATTCATTTTTTTTTCACTGGAAAATTCATATGATTAAGCACGGATTTCATCAAATTTTAGATTTTAAAACACTCTAAAATTTGGACAAAAAAATTTTATAATTTAACTCTAAGATTATTATAAAATTTTTTGTCCCCAGCCGACATTTTTTCTTGCAATTTTTCCCTCAAAAAATTGGAAAGCCACTTGACCTCCAGCTATTTCATCCGATTATGTTAAACTTTTCTAACACTAGCAAAAAAGTCTATGAAAAACAATTATGTGTAAAATAAATTATTTTTAAACCATTATATATATTTTTTATTTTTTTTACAAATTTGTCATGTACCCCTCCAAGAATTAAGGCTAATTCTGGCCCTAATGCCCATCATCAAATATACAATGTAAATACTTAGAAACATCATAAAACAAAAAAAAAAGTACTCCACGAATCTAAAATAAATAGTTGTTGAGTGATCAATTTAAGATGTGTTCGGCATTATCATAAAAAAATTATTTTTCTACAATCATATTGGTTAATAATATCTATCCTAGCATTGAATGAGAATAACTTTTAGAACTTACATGACAATTTTATATTTATTTTTCTGCAGACATTTATGATTTCGAGTTTTTGGTTTGGTAGATCCTGTGTCATCTATGTTGAAATTTGTTGGGGACTAGAATATATGCGACGATAGAGTTAGTAAATTTATGTCTCAACGTTGTACGAATATTCAACACACAAACATAAAAGAAAAAGAAAACATTAGAATTTTTACGTGGAAAATCCTGGAAAGAGAAAAAGCCACTGGGCCACAACCAGTTGAAATAATTTCACTAGTGTTTGTCTGAAGTACAAGAGGCTGATTCATCCTTAAAATTTAGGACGATCTGATTACAATGTTTCAATTCCGGATTGAAATCCAATTACAACGTTGGGTAGAGTTCCAACTTCACTTGGAGATCGAGCATAAATCTAGCGTCCTTCGGAGGTCGGGCAAAATCCCGGCGTCATTCCGAAGTTGAGTAGAATTTCGACGTTGTTTGGAAGTCTGGCAGAATTCCGATGTCGGGCCGAACTCCGGCGGTGGTCAAGGAGGAGTTATTCCCTCCAATCCTCCTTTTCTCCTAGTCTTCTTTTCTTCTTCTTGCTTTGGTCCTTTCTCATGAGAAATGAGGGGTCTATTTATAGATTTTTTGGAGTGGGATAGCCTGTAAATAGGTGTGAGATTAAGGACAAATAGGGAGTGGTCGAATGGACGGTTAATATTGAATTCCTTAATCGGGCACCGTTCATCAGACATTTGAAGGTCTTAATGATGTCGGAATTTGGCAATATTGGGCTCGTTGGATTCGTCTTGTCGAGCTGCTCGATTCGACTATAAGATCGTTAAGTTCGAAGACCCTTTGGTAACTCAAATTGTGGAACAAACTTTCCAACAGCACTTCGGGTCCTTGATTTGGACTCATTTGGGCTCGGATTGAGTTGAATTTGGTGTCGTTGGGTTTGTATTTCCAAGACGCTCAGTTTGACTGTAAGTTTGTTGAAATCGAAGTTCAGATGATCCCCTATGTAATTTTTGAAGTTTCTGGCTTGATTTTGCCTCGAGATTCGTGACCAATCAGGATAATTTTTTGATAACATATCAAAACTAATGAATTTTATCTAAGTAATCTTTCAAATACTCTTCTATTATTTATCTATCATGATTTATAATTGAGGGATGTGGCTTTCTTGGCTTGTTGATGCGAGCTTTCCTGTACTCAAGAACAGAGAAAACAAAGGGGAAGAAAACTAAAACCCAGAGTAAAATGTGTATCTTCGCTATCTTCTTGTGTGTAAAATAAACCATTTTTTTACTATTTTATTTTTCAAATCTCAATCACAATTTATATTGGCCGATGCTTTTTAGCTACTTCAAAAAAAATATTCTAAGAGGTTTTTAAAACAATTTCAAAAAGTTAATTTCTTTATAGCAGTTTTATAAACCAATAAGAAAACCATCCCAAATGAAGTCTTGGGATTAGGGGTGTCAATTTCGGGTCATGGGTCGGGTTCTGATCAAAATCGAAACTAACACGACACTATTCGGGTTCGGGTTAACCCGACCCTTTTTTGCAAACGGATCAATTTTTCGGACCCGAACCTGACCTGTTTTGGTGCAGGACACGCTTCTTTTGGAAATTTGATGACTTCAATCCTCCGGCATTTTTGACAAGGCCGCATGCAATTCGGCCCTTCGACTGTGTAGCAGCGAGAGATGACAATGGCCGCTGGCGGGGCAGCGACAACAGTGCAGGCAACTCGGGTCGCGGGGCACTAGGGCTGGCTACGACTCGCGCACTGCTCGCCTGCACGGGCGGCGACGTGACTCGGGTAGGCAACGTCACACACGGACGCTACTTGATGTATCGAACCTCTGCTCGATGCGATTCGACGCGGGGCAGCGGGCAGCCAGGGCAGGCAACGTGGGGCAGTGGGCAGCCAGGGCAAACGAGTTTTCCGGGTCATTCCCGGGTTTCCAGGTCAACCCAAACCCGACCTGGTTTTGCAAACAGGTCGGTTTTCCAAACCCGAACCCGACCAACTTCGGGTTCGGGTCAACCCAAACTCAAAATTTTTGGGTCAGGTTTTTGGGTCAGGTCCAATATTAACAGGTCTACTTGGGATAGTTTTCCTACTGTTTTCTACGTCAATTTTCTTTTAAAAAAATATCTAATGCAGCAACAAAATAGTGGTCGAATGCGATTCCCAAATGAAGTCTTATTTTATTGTTTTGAGGTCAGTGGATGGAGTTTGAGCTAGAATGATGTATATTGGAAACCAAAGATGAGAGATTATTGCGTGCGACGTCCGGAAAAACACAAAAGTCGTCACAAACGAAGTTTTAAGCTTCGTTTGAGACAATTTTCTTTCTACTTCTTAAAGCATCTTCCTAATATAAAAATTTTAATTTCTATACTAAAAAACTGCTTTATAAAACAATAAAAAAACCGTCCCAAACGAAGCATTAGTCTTTTATAATTTTGTCAACTTGATTTCATAATCACACTCAATGCATTACATTACAATATAAATATCACTTACATAAAATAAATAAATAAACTATTTTTATTACTGAAATAAAATCTTAAAGCTTCATTGTATTTTCAGATTATTAAAAAATATGTTTGTATAAGAATATGTTCAGTAAAAACCATTCAGTCTTTGTCATATCTACTCGCAAGCTTTCCTATACTGCAAAAAGAGGCCAAACTCTACAAAGCCCTTTTTTTCATGCTTGCATAAAATTTTCCCGGAATGTAGAACATCATGCGAATGAAAATAATCATACAAGGATTTAAGCTCAATTACAAGAACTAATAATGAAGCTCAAGAAAAAAAAAAAAATTAAAGAAAATGTCCAATGAAAAGAGCTCGATCAAGAACATGATAAAGAGCATATAATTTAGAATATTTTAAAAATAAATTTTATTTATTTATTATTTAGATATTTTTATAGTTAGTCATGATATGATTTGATATGGATGAAGTATTAAAAATAGCTGGTTGGAACTCTTCCTCATTAATGCCATTCCACTATCTTTTTTCCTCTACCTTTTCTCAAGAAGTGTTTGCATAAGTGTCTTGTAACGCTTATACATACGAGTTGAAATATTTTTTTTTTTTTTTTTACTAACAGATAAAATATTTTTGTGGAGAAGTGTTCTTTATTTACTTACTGCATGGAGGCTTCAAATAGTTTGCCAGTCTTTGGAGACTTAGCTATATTTATATTTTATTTAAGTAAC
The DNA here is from genome assembly GCA_019514585.1 of Dendrobium officinale. Taxonomy (NCBI): domain Eukaryota; kingdom Viridiplantae; phylum Streptophyta; class Magnoliopsida; order Asparagales; family Orchidaceae; genus Dendrobium; species Dendrobium officinale. Next base: position 38,894,363 of record CM033694.1, read on the forward strand.
TTGTTACTCCTCTTAAATACCTGCTCCAAAATCTTGAAATATATTCCTCCACTTCATAATTATCATCCAAAGCTAAATAACCAAACAACCAAGTGTAATGTCAGCCCGTCGTTAGAAACTTAGGTAGTTCAAGTTGCCATGTTAAATACTTGTTGATATTTGATGTAATGTGTAATAATAAGTTTTAGAAGGTATTGGGGCTTAATTTAAACCAAGGTTTTTATTAGAGAGGTGAAAATCCAAAGTTAGAAATTACTCAGTGACTATTGCGGTGCCAGGGTTGGTGGATCCCCAGCGTTGAGCTCTCAGATTTTTGGACAAAAGATAAGTTTGGTGAGCGTGGTGGTGCTGGCTTTCAGGTGAGCATATTCTGAGAGCATTTAGAAAATTCTCTACGAGCACTACGATACTGGGAAGTTGGGCGTCGTGACGTGAGGTCAAAATAATGAAAATGTAATATTAAAATATCTAAAATCATTTGGCCTTTTCATTTACTCCAGCGACTTCCCAAAGAAGAAAGGATGGAAAGGAGGATAAGAAAAAAGATAAAAGAAGGGAGAAAGATTCAAAGGCTAAATTATGAGATTCGTCCGTCGGGCAAGTTTAAAAAATTGTAGAGTTTGAGATAGACTCTTAAACCATTATTTTTTATTTCAATTTCAGTAAGTTAATCGGAAGTTCTGAACAAAAATATCTTTTTGTTAGGTTTTACAAAGCTTTTACTGTGTAATTTTTTTTATGTCATTGTACTCCTTATTCTGAATATTTTGGCTATATAAAATCAAATTTTTAAAGGTTGGTTTTTCCATATAATTTTTTTTTATATAAAATTCTTAAAATATTCAAGTGAATGCTTGTTTGAAGCTAAAAATTGAAAAATGAAAAGTTCAATGATCATCCTAATTTACAAGCAATGTGGCATTTTACTAGAAAGTTTTGCATCATCTAAATATTATATGATATATTTAATTTAATAACTATTATTGCAATTACATTCTAAAGTTCATTGTATCAGGTTATGTGTAGATGTGGGGGAAAGTGCAATCTCTATTATATTTTAAGGACAATGAATGTGGGTTGTCAATATTCAGCACCACCTGAAAAATCGACCCAAAAAATCTGGGAGTTATTGTTAACCTATTTGAGAAATGAGTAAGGTTTGAGTTTTATATTCTAACATGATTGTAGTTTTTGGGTCATGTTTAGGTCAACCCAAAAATACAAAATTGACTCGGGTTAACCTGAAAATGCGCTCGTCCCGTCATCTCATGACTATGTCATATGTCATATGTGTGTGTGCGCATCACACTTGGACATCTCATCTGCTCGCACTCGGGTCAGCAGGTCTGGTTCAGGTCCAGACTTTTAACCTATTTATCTAATTAGGTCAGGTTCGGGTCACCCGAGTTGAAGCCAGGTTAATTTCGGGTTGAATCCAAACTCAATTGGAAAATCCATTTTGACACCTCTACTTGAATGTAATCTTCTGGCGATTTGGCCCCATATGCTTGATGCAAACATTGAAGGGATTTTGGCCCCACTTAATGATAATTTCCTCAAAGAGACGACTTTACAACATTAAGAAGATATACTAAATATAAAATATCAACAAATCCTGATAATTTTGTAATGTATTCTTCAGAGTCTTGTTATAGCATTGAAGTAAGAAAATTATCATTAAAAGTTTTAACATGCTATAAATTGCAAAGTCAATTTTATGATAAGATGCTATGATGGAAGAGATGAATTCCTTGAAAAACAATCATATATGGGATTTTGTAGAGCTACCTACCGAAGCAAAGGTCATTATATAAAATTGGATCTTTAAGACTAAAAAAACTTTATTACGTACCATTGGAAGATACAATAAATGACTCTCGTTGCTAAGAGATTTGCTCAAAATAAGGAGATTAATCACGCATGTATATAAGAAAGATTTTTCTTATGATTATTTTGGCATTAGTTGCTCAATTTGACTTTAACTTACAACAAATGGATGGAAAAATGACATTTTTTTAATTAAGAAGATCATAAGAAGGAAGTTTATATGAAACAACCAAAAAATTTCTTATATAATGATGATGAACACTTGGTCCATAAGCTTAAAAATGGTTCAGGATAGAAAGTCGAATTATCTCATTCCATTCTTTTAATATTTCAGTGAAAGGTAAACGTCCTGCCAAATAAATCAGTTGTTTTTTTTTTTTTTGGGACATTTAGGCCATTTAAGGCAAACTCACACACACAACGCATACACAGAGACTCGAACCTTAGACCTCGTAGTTGGAAGCCTTAGCTCTCAACCAATAGGCCAAGGAGAGTTGTGTAAATAAATCAGTTGTAGAGACATGATTTTGAATCCCGATTCCAAAGGTATGATTTTGTAATTGAATATTTAATTGTTTGATGTGTTGACATCCATGATATGGAATATTAAAATTATATTTTGATGAGATGAAGTTGATTATACCACTTTTATATTATGAAAAAATTTAGTGGCTTTGATTGTCTATAATTAGTTGATAAGTAACTTAAATATATATATTTAAGTAAATCCAATCCTTCCATTAAATTCTAAGGTATTATATCAATATTTAAAATTATTTTAAATATTTTAAATGAGCTCTCGACCAAATTAGGGGACACTAGGACAAAATCTTATTTCCCATTCCTCAACACTATCTTAAACTCCACCAAATTCTGCCATCAAATTCAAATCATACATCTTAAGCTAATGTTTATCCATAATTGTTCATATATTTATCCTACATAAAACCCACTCATTAAAGTGATTTACCAAATAAACACAAATTAGACTAATCTTGACATTCATGTTAGTATACCTCTTTAAAGTTCTCATCATTCCACAATAAACTCTAAATGCTTCCTCAAATATTAAAATAAAGATTCATAATCTTTTTTAGCCATTAATCTCCTCAAAACAATACCCAACACCTTCACCAAAAGAGTTATTTCATATAGGAGTGTCAAACAGTCCATAATCACCACTTCTATTATGGAAGTAGAGTTCACGTCCTATTTTAAGGGTACTTCATATGATGTTTGGTTATAGAGTTTCATTTTGGGGCTTATAATTGTTGCGGGCTAGAATATACACGGCGATAGAGTCAGAAAGTATTTGTCTTAGCGTTGTATGAATACTCAACACACAAACAGAAGTTGAAAGAACACACCATAATTTTTAAGTGGAAAACCCTGAAAGGGGAAAAAAAACCACTAGGCCACGCCGAGTTGAAAAAGTTCCACTAGTGTGCTTGAAATGCTGATGCTGACTCATCCTTAAAATTTAGGACGATCATATTACAATGAATCACTTCTAGATTAAAAATCAGTTACAACGTCGGGCAGAGTTTTGGTGTCACTTGGAGATCGGACAGAATTCCGACTGTAGTCGTGGAGGAGTTTCTTCCCTCCAATCATTCTCTTCTTCTTCTTCTCTTTTTCTTCTCTTCTTGCTTGGGTCCATTCTCAAGAGAAATGAGGGATCTATTTATAAATATTTTGGAGTGACATGGCTTGTAAATAGGTGAGAGATCAGGGATAAATGGGGAGTGGTTGGATGGATGGTCGATATTGAATCCCTTGATCGTGTACCGTTCGTCAGACATTTGAAGGTCTTAATGATGTCGAAATTCAAAAATCTTTGGCTTGTTGGATTAGTCTCGTCGAACCGCTCGATTCGACTATAAGCACGTCATGTTTCAACACTGTTTGGTAACTTAAATTGTGGTTCAAACGAAGTTTTCGATTGGAGATGCCCTTAGTCCTGAAAAATTTTTTTGCCCTCATTTTATAAATCATAAGCATCTTTGCCCATTCCCTACAAAAAAAATATTTTTGCCCACCCTGAAAAAATAAATTGGATCCGCCCCTGATTGAAAGATAATAAATTAATTATTGATTATGCACCACTAAAATTCGAGAACCATGTAGAGAAATTAATCATCATTTTGGTTAATTTATCATAGCATAATATAGCTCGCAATTAAACCAATTATAAGTTTAAGAATATCCTGATATAAATTATATAATAATGGACTTGAAAATTATTAAATTTGCTTTAAGATTACTATTGAATATGAGGAATTTATATTATATTAATCTTTTAAAAAAATTAATAAATTTTTTTCGAATATTTATTTTTATTTTCACTGAATTGTTGAAATAATAAAGATGAAAAATAGTATGGGAAATTTTTTTTGGCTCAACTGTTACTGTAAATTTGAGCCACATATATTTTTTAGATTTATTACTAAAACGGGGTAATTAATTAATTTCGTAAATCTGTGCCACTCAGATTAAAATTCTTACGTATGACCACATGCATGACCGTTCTCTCTCGCCGGACAATCTCAACCGATTCGCTAACGTGAAGAAGGACTTCAAGCACTGGGAGAGGGTGAAAGGACGAATGATCAACATCCTGGACGGTCTAGAACTCCACACCGGCGTATTCTCCGCCGCGGAGCAGCGGAGGTTAGTCGATTGCATCTATGATTTCCAGGAAAAGGGGCGTAAGGGGCAGCTTAGAGGTATTATTATCGTGTACTAAGTTTTTTTCTGCAATTTTCAGAATTTAGATAAAATTGCTTGATTTTAGTTATTATTTAGTCCATCGGGACAGAATACATATGTAATAAGTGGCGGAGCGTTATCTTTTTGTGGCTCAATTATGATTGCTAAAAATATCATCAACTTTTTTCATTCAGGTTTTAAAAATCTTTTTTTATTAATTAGACTTGTTATAAGAAAAATATAAATTATATAATAAAAAAAAGCATTGGTTTACCTCTTTTATGTAAAATAGCCAAAAAAAAAAAAAAAAAGCATTTGCCCATTTATCCCCGCCTCCTAATCTTCTAACTTTCCCATACTACAAAATGAGGTTAAAGGTTAAAGTTCACCAAATTGATTTTCTTTATAATTTCATATGTAAGCTGCTTCTAAATATCGCTCCCTATGCCTTTTTGATAACTTGATCTTTGGAATTTATTTATATTTGTAGAGCGCACGTATTTAAAGCCTCGAAAGTGGATGCGAGGCAATGGACGTGTCACAATACAGTTTGGCTGTTGTTACAATTATGCAGTGGTATCACTCTATCTATTTCTTCCTTATCTTGTTGGTGTCTTAGGATTCATTTGGGACGGATTTCTTACTGCTTCTTAAATCAAGTTTCTAGAACAATAACTAAATTTTAATACTAACAAGTTACTTTAAGAAGCAGCAAGAAAGTCGTCTCAAACGAAACCTTAATCTATTGATGTACTAATTACCAATTCAAATTGCAGGATAGGAATGGGAATCCCCTTGGCATAATCCGCGACGAGGAAGTCGATCCTATCCCACCATTATTGAAAGAAATGATCAAGAGAATGGTTTCTTGGCATGTTCTCCCACCATCATGCATCCCCAACAGCTGCATTGTCAACATTTATGACATGGATGACTACATTCCTCCTCACATTGATCACCATGACTTTGTTCGGCCATTTTGCACGGTCTCTTTCTTGAGTGAATGCAACATTGTTTTTGGAAGAGAGTTGAAGATAAATGGACCGGGAGATTTCTCAGGCTCTGACCCTATTCCTTTGCCTTTTGGGTATTTACACCAACTTCTAAACTTGAATAACCTGCATCATATTCCAAGTATACATGAAGAATTAACACAAATTTTAACAAATATTAAATCAAGTTTTGCAACATAAATCTCAATTATTGCTATGACATATAGGTCTGTGCTTGTTTTGAATGGAAATAGTGCTGATGTTGCTAAGTGTTCCTGTTGTACCAACGCGAAGGTAAATATGCTTGGATTGAGCTCATAATTTGCATTTGCGATTGAGTTTATTTTTACTGACATCCATTTAATTTCTGAATAGGATTTCAATTACGTTTAGGAAGATGGATGACTCGAAGATCCCATATGATTTCAATCCTGACCCTGACCTGCAGAATCTTCGCCCTTTGTCATTACAAGGACAACAATATCCCAATATTCTTCCACTCCGGCAAGATCAGAATGATCAACCACTTAAAAATGCTCAGCCTTCAAAAAAAGTTCAACAAATTAAAAAAGCTCTGCAAGCGCAAAAAGTTCTACAATCGCTTGCTCTGTAGAGACCTATGCAACTAACTGAAGATGATTTTCCACCGCTGAACTCCAACACAACAGTGCAGTCCCGTCGCAAATGACACTTTCCCTCCTATGTGATGGAATTCTACTGAAACCGGGGTTGTTTACAAAGTTGTTTTCTATTGTTCATGGCTCTGCTGTGAGCTTTTTTTGTTGTTGTTTTACGCAAAATTTATTACTTTATTTTATAGACCAAAGAGAGTAAATTGTATTGAAGAAGTTAGTTACCAACTATAAATTTTTTTGTAATCCTTTTGTAATCATTTTACTAGGTGGTGTTGTTATAATAGTTGAGTTGGGTTGATTATATTTATGTTTGGTTTGGGACAATCTTTTTATTATTTTATTTTTCAAATCACAATCACAATTTCTGTTTGGCCAATGCTTTATAGCTACTTCTAAAAAATTTTTGTTTTAAGAGGTTTTTTACAACAACTTCAAAAAGTTAATTTCTCTATAATAATTTTATAAAGTCGTCCCAAATGAAACTTAGGATAGTTTTTCTACTATTTTTTATATTAGCTTTCTACTAAATAAATATTTGTACATAACACAAAACTATATTATTTACTCATCTAACACCTAAACTTATATATTTACACACGTGCCACTAAAAAGCTCTTTACATCTCTAAATTACCACTCTGTTTTATCCTCTCCGTGAAAAACCACCCGATATCCTGTTTGCGTGCGAACTCATCTTCCTTCCGCGTTTGCTCATCTTCTCTATTTCGTCCAAGAACAAAACGCTTCTCTATTCCCATCGAAACACTGCCCACCATTCCCATCGGAGCCTCCCATCTAGCCTCCTCTCCGTTCTTCCTCTGAAACATAACAAAATCGATTAGATAAAATGCCTCCCATTTGAGCCTCCTGTCCCAAAATATGGAAAAAAAGTATTGGTCATAAAAAAATCACCAAAAATCAGTTGTTACAGTTTCATAATTTGCAGTGGCAAGTTTCCTCTTTTCATTTCCTTCTTTCTCCTTCAATCCAAACACATATATAAGACATTTTAAAAGCGAATAAAGAGAGAAAAAAAAAAAGTATAGGCAACAACGGATGCGAGGCGGTCTAAAACATCCAAATTGCAAAAGGAAGAAAGATTTCCATAATGTCCACGGATAGCTCGAAAATATTCAACAAATAAGTTAGCAAGAAAAAGAATCCTTGCAAAAGAAAAAATTGCTCCGGGCAATTCTAATATCCAAAATCCGTATTTTTGGATTTATTTTTGCTCCAGTTGTAATGTTTTAGCCTAAAATGGGAAGTCAAAAGGTCATGATTGACGATTACGGAAGAAAAAGCGGAAGAAATCCTTGAAAAGGAAATAAGAGCTCGAGTAATAAAAACTCAAAAGGCAAATCTGGACGCCGCACGTAATAATTTTCCACGATAGAGAGTGAATAAAAAACCAAATTTAGCTTTCCTTGATAAGTAGAAAGCCCATTGTTCATTTGTTCTATAGGAAATTTGGAGTTAATATTTGCTGTCAGAAACTTCTTTCTAGCTTTGGACGAGCATGCCTGAATGACATAACTTAGACAAGCCATGGAAATAAATTTTTTTGCTAAAACCCATTTGACTCTATTGGAAGGCTTTCACATGGGGAGATTAAGATTTTGTTTAGAATTATTTTCTTATTATTTTTTAAAATAATTTTTTAGCATAATTTTTTTTAAACTATACATTTATGTACTTAAAAAACTGATTTAAAAATAAAATGAAAGCCGTCTCAAACGAAATCAAGTAAATAAAGTCTCATGATTGCATAGCCTTTTGAGTTTTTATTATGCTTGTTAATCTTTAGTTTTAGTTGTTAATTATCTTTGATCACATTGGATAACTTATTAAATGTTTCATAATACTTAATATTTTGTCATCCCTATATATCTCTATATCACTATTAAATTCATATGATTAAACACAAATTTTGTCACAAATTTTAGATCTTAAAACACTCTAAAATTTGGACACAAAAGTTTTATAATTTTACTCTGAGATTATATGAATAGTTAAAATTTGGACATTAATCCATTTAAGCTTCATAAATAGTTAAATGTTTTGCCATTGATTATCACTAAATAAAGACAAATGAAGTCCATATTCATATGATTAAAAGGGTTGATTTAAGATATTATGTGTTGAATGAAAACATCTTTCAACACCACTAAGATATTATGTGTTGAATGAGAATAACATAAAATTTATTTTTCTGCAGACATTTTATGATTTCAAGTTGTTATCTGCATGAGAAAATTATGTAATCTTTCAAATACTGTTCTATTGTTTATCTATCATGATTTATAATTGAGGGATGTGGTTATCTTGGCTTGTTGAACCATAAGCTGAGTTCTTCTTTTTTAGTTTAGGCATTTTAAGTATGAAACAATTACATTTTGATGTTTAATGCTGTAAATAATTAATTTGGTTACATTCATTAAATTAATTTTATTTTATTTTCTTGAAAGGGTTTAACTTGGACCTCTACTATGATTGGGGGTTATAAGCTTAGTTGTGTTTGAAACCATTTAGATGTTGGAATGCATGATTTTAGGCTTCGTTTGGACTGGTTTCTTAATGCTTTTTTAAATTTTTTTTTTTACAAAAATTAAATTTTTTGTAATAATACACTTCTTTAAAAAGCCTTAAGAAATTCGTCCCAACCGAAGCCTTAGGTTTTGTTCGGGACGGCTTTCTTGATGTTTTTTAAAACGGTTTTCTAGTACCAAAAAATGATAATTTTGTACCAAAAACTTGTTTTAAGAAGCAACAAGAAAGTTGTCCCAAAGGAAGCCTTAGGCTTTGTTTGGGACAGCTTTTTTACTGCTTCTTGAAGCAGCTTTTAGTACAAAACATTTAGTTTTTGTACTAAAAAACTGATTTAAGAAGCAATAAGAAAGCCGTCCCAAACAAAGCCTTAGTCTTTTATAGTCCTTAGAGCTGATTTTTGTCAACTTGATTTCATAATCACACTCGGTGCATTACATTACAATATCTAATGTCACTTTTGTGCAAGAAAATAAAAAAATAAACTATTTCTATTCTTGAAATCAAATCTTAATGCTTCATTGTATTTCCAGATTATTAGAAAATATGTTTGCATAAGTATATGGTCATATTAACATGTTAAGTAAAAAGTATTCAATCTTTGTCATATCTACTCGCAAGCTTTCCTATACTGCAAAAAGAGGTAAAACTTTACAAAGCCCTTTTTTTCATGATTGCATAAAATTTGAATGTAGTACATCACGTGAATGAAAATAATAATATAAGAATTTAAGCTCAATTACAAGAATTAATAATGAAGCTCAAGAAAAAATATTAAAGAAACTGTCCAATGACAAGAGCTCAATCAAGAACCTGATAAAGAGCATATAATTTTGAATATTTTAAAAATAAATTTTATTTATTTATTATCTAGAAATTTGTATAGATAGCCATGACATGATTTGATATGGATGAAGCATTAAAAATAGCTGGTTAGAACTCTTCCTCATTAATGCCATTATACTCCCTTTTTTCCTCTACTTTTTCTCAAAAAGTATTTGCATAAGAGTTTTGTTGATATTTGATGTAATGTGAAATAATAAATTTTAGAAGATATTAGGTCTTAATTGAACCAAGGTTTTGAATAGAGAAGTGAAAAATTCAAAGTTTTGCATCATCTAAATATTATATGAGATATTTTATTTAATTACCATTATTACAATTGCATTCTGCATTACATGGTATCAGGTTATGTGTTGATGTGGGGAAAAAGCGAATCTCTGTTATGTTATAAGGACTATGAATGTAGGGGTGTCAATATTAAGCACAATCTAAAAAATCAACACAAAAATTCAATTCTGAGTTTAGGTCAACCCATTTGAGAAATGAGTAAGATTTGAGTTTTATATTCTTACCCGATTGTATTGTTGGGTCATGCTTAAGTTAACCAAAAAATTCAAAATTGACTCGGGTTAACCTAAAAATGTGCTCGTCCCATCATCACATGGCTTTGTCATCTGTGCTTGAGCATCGCACTCATGCATCTCACCTGCTCGCATTCGGGCTAACGGGTTGAGTTTGGGTCCAAACTTCTAACACATTTACCTAATTAGGTCATGTTCGGGTCAGGCAAGTTGAAACAAGGTTAATTTCGGGTTGAATCCAAACTTGTTTCGAAAATCCATTTTGACAACCCCCTACATGTAATCTTTTGGCGATTTGGACCCATCTGCTTGATGCAAACATGAAAAAGATTTTAGCCCCACTTACTGAAAACAAGTATGAGAAATTAAGTAAAACTATAAGTACTCATTTTGCTTCATTTGCTTGAGACACAATTAGGATAGAATCTAGCCACACTTGACATGTGTAAGTGTGACAGCTAAATGAAGATAGAAGTGAATGTGGAGTTATAAGTAGTCATCGGGATATGCCTATTCTTATCATTGCATTGCATTTTTATTAATGGATTAATTATAAATAATAATCTGAAATGAATGCGAGAAAGGTCTAATACTCGGTACAAGTTCTAATCAAATCTAAAAGTCTAAGTGCAAGTGAGCTTTTGAGGCCACGTGTTTTGTTAAGCATCTTGGAAATATATGTACAAGTGGATTGTAAGTAAGTAAAAATGTTGAGTATGTTCTAGAAGTATAATATTGGTTTATTGTTTTCCTATTGCTTTCATATCTACTTATTGTATTTTTACAATATTATACCTTCAGCTTAAATTTGAATATTAATAAATAAAAACGGGACAGGATAAGAAATCTAATGAGCTAATTATGCTCATTCCATTCGTTTAATGTTTCAGGAAAAGGTAAACATCCGGCCGAGTAAATTAGTTGTAAAGTTAGTATTTTGAATCTTTATTCCTAAGGTATGATTTTGTAATCCAATATTTTAATTTTGATGTTTCAACTTCCATGATCTTGAGTATTATAATTATATTTTGATGAGATAAAGTTGATTATACCACTTTTATATTATGAAAAATTTTAGTAGCTATGGTTGTCTATAATTAGTTGATAATTTACTTAAATATAGATTTAAGTAAATCAAATCCTTCAATGAAATCCCAGAGCATTACATCAATATATAAAACTATTTTAAAACAATCAAATATGGTTGTCTCAGTAATGTGATTTATCAAATAAGCACAAATTAGACTAATCTTGACATTTTAGTTAGTATACTTCAATTAAATCCCAGAGCATTACATCAATATATAAATTTATTATATATAACTATAAAAACTTTCTTAAATATTAAAATAAAGATTCATCAATTTGGTTAATTTATCTTAGCACAATATAGCTTGAAATTAAACCAATTATAATTTTAAAATTAAAAAAAAATATAAGAATATCCTGATATAAATTATATAGTAATGGACTTGAAAATTGTTAAATTTGCCTTAAAATTAGAATTGAATATTTATTTTTATTTTTCACTAAATTGTTGAAATAATAAAAATGAAAAAATATTATGGGAAAAATTTTTATGGCTGAAATGTTACTGTAAATTTGAGCCACACATATATTTTTTAGATTTACCACTCATATAATTTTAAAAAGGGGTAATTTTGTAATTTCATAAATTTGTGCCATTCTGATTAAAATTAGGACGTATGAGTGACAACATGCATGACCGTTCTCTCTCGCCTGAAAACCTCAACTTAATTTAAAATAAAAATATAAGAATATCGTGATATAAATTATATAATAACGGACTTGGAAATTATTAAATTTGCTTTAAGATTAGTAATGAATATGAGGAATTTATAATATATTAATTTTTTAAAAAAATTAATAAATTTTATTTCTAATATTAAATTTTTATTTTCACTAAATTGTTGAAATAATAAAAATGAAAAATATTATGGGAAACATTTTATGGCTGAAATGTTACTATAAATTTGAGCCACACGTATATTTTTTTTGGATTTATAACTCATAATTATAAGTTTAAATTTTTATTTTTAAAGTGTAAGATTATACTGATATAAATTATATAATAATAGACTAAAAAATATTAAATTTGCTTTAAAATTAATATTGAATATGAGAAATTTAAATTATATTAATTTTAAATTTTTTAATAAATTGTAAAATAAATTTGTCTAATATTTACTTTTTATTTTTCATTAAATTGTTGAAATAGTAAAAATGAAAAATATTATGGGAAAAGTTTTATGGCTGAAATGTTACTTTAAATTTGACCCACACATATATTTTTTAGATTTACCACTCATAATTTTTAGAAAAGAGGTAATTTCCTAATTTCATAAATTTATGCCATTCCGATTAAAATTCGGACGTTAGACCACATGCATGACCGTTCTGTTCTTTCTCGCCGGACAATCTCAACTTATTTTAGAAATTGCCAAATTTATTCATTCATTTTTGTATAAATTTACCCAATCCAAAATCTAAAAAATCCACGGGCTTATAGATAAATTGAAATCGTGAAGAAGAGCAAAAACCTGAAAATTAGAAGAGAAGCGAGCAGTTAGGAAAGGAGCAAGCGATGAGCAGCGGCCGATCCGTTGACGACAAAATCTCCAAAGAACTCAATAGGCTTTCGCTCAGTGGCCCCGCCGGAGGCAGCGGCAGAGGCGGAGGGATTTTGCTGGATGAGGAGGATGTGGCAATCCGGTTTGCTAACGTGAGGAAGAAGGGCTTCAAGCTCTGGGAGAGGGTGAAAGGACGAATGATCAACATACTGGACGGTCTAGAACTCCACACCGGCGTATTCTCCGCCGCCGAGCAGCAGAGGATCGTCGATTGCGTCTATGATTTCCAGGAAAAGGGGCGTAAGGGGAAGCTTAGAGGTATTCTTATCGTGTTCTAAGTTTTTTTTTCTATAGTTATTATTTAGTCCATCGGGACAGAATACATATATATTCAGTGGCAGAGCGGTATTTTTTTTGGCTCAATTATGACTGCTAAAAATATCATCAATACTTTTTCATTCATGTTTTAAATTTTTTTTTTATTAGACTTGTTATAAGAAAAATATATATTATATAATAATAAAAAAATGCATTGGTTTACGGTTTACCTCTTTTGTGTAAAATGGCCAAAAAAAGCCTTTGCCCATTAATCCCAACCTCCTAATCTTCTAGCTTTTCCATACTATAATATGAGGTTAAAGTTCACCAAATTGCTTTTCTTTATGATTTCATCTGTAATTTGCTTCTAAATATTGATCCCTATGCCTATTTGATGAGTTGATCCTTAGAATTTACTTATATTTGCAGAGCGCACATATTTAGAGCCTAGAAAGTGGATTCGAGGTAAAGGACGTGTCACGATACAATTTGGTTGTTGTTACAATTATGCATTGGTATAACTCTATCTGCTTCTTCCTTATCTTGTTGGTCTCTTAGGCTTCATTTGGGGCGGCTTTCTTACTGCTTCTTAAAGTAGCTTTCTAGTAAAAAAAATAAATTTGTTGTACTAGAAAATTGTTTTAAGAAGCAGCAAGAAAGTTAACCCAAACAAAACTTTAATCTGTTGATGCACTAATTACCATTTCAAATTGCAGGACAGGAATGGGAATCCCCCTGGCATAATCCGTGATGAGGTAGTCGATCCTATTCCACCATTATTGAAACAAATGATCAAGAGAATGGTTGCTTGGCATGTTCTCCCACCATCATGCATCCCCAACAGCTGCATTGTCAATATTTATGACAAGGATGTCTGCATTTCTCCTCACATTGATCACCATGATTTTATTCGTCCATTTTGCACTGTCTCTTTCTTGAGTGAATGCAATATCGTTTTTGGAACGCAGTTCAAGACAAATGGACCGGGAGATTTCTCAGGCTCTGCCACCATTCCTTTGCCTTTAGGGTATTTACACCAACTTCTAAACTTGAATAAATAAAACAAATTTCAACAAGTATTAAATCAAGTTTTGCAACATAAATTTGAATTACTATTATGACATACAGGTCTGTACTTGTTTTGAATGGAAATGGTGCTGATGTTGCTAAGCATTGTGTTCCTGTTGTACCTACACGAAGGTGAATATGTTGGGATTGAGCTTATAGTTTGCATTTACAATTGAGTTTATTTTTGCTGACAACCATTTAATTTCTGAACAGGATTTCGATTACATTTAGGAAGATGGATGACTCGAAGATTCCATATGGTTTCATTCCTGATCCTGAACTACAAAATCTTCGCCCATTGTCACTACGAGGACAAAACCATCCCATCCAACAAGATCAACAAGATGAACCACCTAAAAATGCTCAGCATTCACAAAAAGTTCAACAAGCTCAAAAAGCTCAGCAAGCACAAAAAGTTCTACAAACGCTTGCTCTAAAAAGACCTATGCAACTAAGTGAAGATGATTTTCTACCGTTGAGCTCCAACACAACAGTACAGTTCCGTCGCAAGTGACACTTTTCCTTCTATGTGATGAGATTCAATTGAAGCTGGGGTTGTTTACAAAGCTGTTTTCCACAGTTCATGGCTCTGATGTGAGCTTATATATATATATATATTATATATATATATATATATATATATATATATATATATATATATATATATATATATATATATATATATATATATATATATTACTAGGAAAAAGTTTATTACTCTATTTTATAGGTCAAAGAGAGTAAATTGTAATCATTTTACTAGGTGGTGTTGTTATAATACTTGAGTTGTCAATATGAGATCTCGGGTCGATTATATTTATGTTTGGTTTTGGATAACTTTTTTATTATTTTTTTTTCAAATCTCAATTACAATTTATGTTGGCCGATATTTTTTAGCTACTTCTAAAAAAATTATTCTAAGAGGTTTTTTAAAACAATTTCAAAAAGTTATTTTCTCTAAAGCAGTTTTAAACCAACAAGAAAACCATCCCAAATGAAGTCTAGCAATTAGGGGTGTCAATTTCGGATCACGGGTCGGGTTGGGGTCGAAATCGAAACTAACATGACACTATTCATGTTCGGGTCAACCCGACCCGTTTTTGTAAATGGGTCAATTTTTCGAACATGAATCCGACCCACTTCGGGTTCGGGTCAACTAGACCCATTTTTGCGGGTCAATTTTTCAGACTTGAACCCAACCCACTTCTAGTTCGGATCAACCCGACCAGACCCGCTTCGGTGCAGGCAACGCTTCTTTTGGCAATTAGATGACTTCGATCCTTCGGCATTTTCGGCAAGGCCACACGCGATTCAGCCCTCCGGCTGTCCAACAGTGGGAGATGGCAGCGGCCGCCGGCGGGGCAGCGACAACAGTGCAGGCAACACGGGTCGCGTGGCACTAGGGATGGCTGCGACAATGATATATATTGGGAACCAAAGAGAGAGGGAACAAAAAGCCAAATTTAGCTTTCCTTCAGAAACAAGAAGCCCATTATTCATTTGTTCTATATAAATTTTGGAGTTAATAATTGCTGTCAGAAACTTCTTCCCAGCTTTGGACGAGCATGCTTGAACCTAAACTTGGACAAGCCAGGGAAATACATTTTTTTTGCTAAACCACTTTTGACTCTATTTCGAAGGCTTTCACATGGGGAGATTAAAGTTTCATTTGGGATAATTTTCTTACTGTTTTTTAAAGTAATTTTTTAATATAAAATTTTTTTTAACTATATATTTATGTACTAAAAAAGTTGATTTAGAAAATAGTAAGAAAGCCATCTCAAACAAAACCCAAGTAAATAAAGTCTAGCGATTGCGCATAGCCTTATGTGTTTTTATTATGCTTGTTAATATTTAGTTTTAGCTGTTATTATCTTTGATCACTTTAGATAACTTACTAAATGTTTCATATTACTAAATATTTTTTCATCCCGATATATCACTTTGAAATTCATATGATTAAGAACAGATTTTGTCAAATTTTAGATCTTAAAACACTCTAAAATTTTAGATCTTAAAACAGTATAAAATTCATTTTGACTATGAGATTATATGAACAATATAATACTGTGGGAAGAACCTTTTTCAATTGTGGTATTATTATTAGGTTCACCCCCCAAACTAAACAATATATAATAGTTGTTAAGTGGTCAATTTAAAATCTATTTTGCATGTGTCATAAAAAAATATTTTTCTACAATCATATTGGTTAATAATCTCTATCATAGTATTGAATTTGAATAACTTTTAGGACTTTTACATACATAACACTTTAAACTATTGAAAATATATAACTAACACCTACATTAATATTTACTTATCTACCACTAAACACATAACGAACTCCGTTACACATACTGTCACATCCCGTCACTCTCAGTGGCCACCTTCACTCCAGTGCCCTCCGGCGGCGCCATCCAGCTCAACAGCGGCCAAACTTGGACCAACAACGCCCCAGCCATGACCACCGGCGGCTGCGTGTGGGTCTGCACCGGCTGCTCCTTTAACGCCTCCAGAAACGACAATTTTGACACTAGTGACTGCAGCGACAAAGTCTCCTGCACCGCCTACGACTCGCCGCCGAACACCTTGGCCGAATTCTCCCTCAACCAGTTCTCCAATCTCTACATCATCTTTGGACGTGTCTACCGTCGCCGAGTTCAAAGCGTCAAATTCTGCGTCAAATCATTCTCCGGCGGGATTCACTACAGGAAAATCACCCAAAACTGGCGATTTTTTCCGGCGGTTTGGGTGAAAAAATCGGTGGTTTTGGTATATACCGTCGGCTTTGCGGCGAGTGATGAACCGCCGGAAAAATTGGCGTAGGAAACTATTTACCGGTGGATCCATTAGCCGACGGTGTTCCGACGGCCTAGACCGCCGGATATTCTACTGTTTTGTGCCGGCGATGTTCCGGCCGATTTACCGCCGGTCAAAATACCGACGACATACCGGCGGTCCTTCAACGACGGCTTACCGGCTGTTTCAGCGGCCGACGTGAGGAAACTTAACTGCCGGGTTGCGTCGGTAATACACCGGCGGTTAATACCGCAGGTAATCGGCATTTTTCCTTCGAATATTCGTTCGGATGGAAATGGCATTGAGGATAGTACCAACAGAAGCACATCACATAGCCTTCTCCCTCCTAGCCTGCATCTCCAAGGCCTGCTCCATCCTCGATGTCGTCGCTAATCTCAATTCCTCTTGGTTTTGATTCCCCACATAGCCTTCTCCCTCTTAGCTATGAAGCAGACTAATCTGGCAACAATGGTGGGTTGCTAGATGGGATTTGGAGCCCCAGAAATTTGTTGGGAGCAATAGTGCCAAGCTACACTACAAGCTAAAATCTCAGCCCAAACAGGTCCACTGCCAGTATTAACACGCCTACGTGAGTCTGGCTCCTCGCAAGCGCCAACCACTCCCTGGTAAGAATATCCGGATATAAATCATATAATGATAGACTTGAAAATTAATGAATTTGCTTTAAGATTAATATTAAATATGATAATTTTATATTATATTAATTTTAAAATAAGTTTTTTCTGTTATTTTATTTTATTTTTCACTATATTGTAGAAATATAAAAATAAAAAATATTATGGGCAAAATTTATGGCCTAACTATTACTGAAAATTTGAGATATATATATATATATATATATATTAGGGGTGTCAATTTCGGGTCACGGGTCGGGGTCAGGTCGAACCCGAAATCGACCCGACACTATTCGTGTCAACACTAACCCGACCCGTTTTTGCAAACGGGTCAACTTTTGGGACTCGAACCCAACCCGCTTCGGGTTCGGTTCAACCCGACCAGACACGGATTTGTGCGATTTGGCTGAAGAAGCGCGCGAAGATAGCTGGCAAATGGGTTTGGGGACATGCGCGACTGCTTGATGCAGTGACTCCGTTTGCGGGCGTGCGAGGGCAACGGTCACTGGAGCCACTGCACGAATGTTTCAACTAGTTACATGCTTGTGAAATCCTTGCGCGAATCCTTGTGTCTCCGTTTGCGGGCGTGCAACGGTGCGAGGTTGCGGGAAACATTCCGGGCTGCTTGAGCCTTGAGCCACTTGACTCTAAATGGCGAACCGCGGATGCGACACCGCGAACACGACATCCGCGACACTACGGAAGCGACACATGATGGACGACGTGATGGATGGGATGTGAATGACGCGAGCCCCGGACAAACTGGGTTGATTCCGGGTTTCCGGGTCAACCCGAACCCGACCTGATTTTACAAACGGGTTGAAATCTCTAACCCGAACCAGATCCGGTTCGGTTTCGGGTTGACCCGAACTCAAAATTTTCATGTCGGGTTCAAATCGGATTTTCGTGTCGTGTCTAATATTGACACTCCTAATATATATAGAGAGATTTCTCTTATAATCTTAAAAAGAATGGGTTAATTTGTAATTTCATAAAATTTTGCCATGCAGATTAAAACTCGGACGTATAACCACGTGCGTCACCGTCCGTTTTTGCCGGACAATCTCAACTTATTTTTAGAAATTGCCAAATTTATTTATTTCTTTTTTTTTTAATTGACCCACTCAAAAATCTAAAAAAATTATTCTCAACATCTTTTCTCGTTTATGCCGCTGGCTGCTTCCACGGGCTTATAAATATATTGTAATTGTAAAGAAGAGCAAAAACCCCGGAAAATACAAGAGAAGCGAGCAGCCAGGAAAGGGGAAGCGATGGCCGCCGGCCGATCTGTGCACAAAATCTCCGAAGAACTCAAATCGCTTACACTCCGTGGCCCCGCTGGAGGGATTTTGCTGGATGAGGACGATGAGGCAGTCCGGTTTGCTAACGTGAGGAAGAATGACTTCAAGCACTAGGAGAGGGTGAGGGGACGACTGATCAACATCCTGGACGGTCTAGAACTCCATACCAGCGTATTCTCCTCCGCCGAGCAGCGGAGGATCGTCGATTGCGTCTATGATTTCCAGGAAAAGGGGCGTAAGGGCCGGCTTAGAGGTATATTTATCGTGTTCTTGGTTTTTTTCTGAAATTTTCAGAATTTAGATAAAATTGATTGATTTTAGTTATAGGTCGATTTTGCTATTATTTAGTCCATCGGGATAGAATACATATATATTCAGCGGCGGAGCGGTATTTTTTGTGGCTCAATTATGAATGCTAAAAATATTATCAAACTTTTTTCATCCATGATTTGAGACCGATATCAAAGGTTTAAAAAAAAAAATTTATTAGACTTTTTATAAGAAAAATATAAATTATATAATAAAAAAAGCATCGATCGGTTTATCTCTTTTATAAAATGGCCAAAAAAAGCATTTGCCCATTAATCTCCGCCTCCTAATATTCTAGCTTTCCCATACTACAAAATGAGGTTAAAGTTCACCAAATTGATTTTCTTTATGATTTCATATGTAAGCTGCTTCTAAATATTGCTCCCTATGCCTTTTTGATAACTTGATATTTGGAATTTATTTATATTGGTAGAGCGCACGTATTTAAAGCCTAAAAAGTGGATGCGAGGCAAAGGACGTGTCACAATACAGTTTGGTTGTTGTTACAATAATGCAGTGGTATCACTCTATCTATTTCTTCCTTATCTTGTTAGTCTCTTAGGATTCATTTGGGATGACTTTCTTACTGCTTTTTAGTTAATACTAAAAAGCTGTTTTATGAAAAAGCAAGAAAGACATTCCAAACGTAACCTTAATCTATTGATGCACTAATTACCATTTCAAATTGCAGGACGGGAATGGGAATCCCCCGGCATAATCCGCGATGAGGAAGTCGATCCTATCCCACCATTATTGAAACAAATGATCAAGAGAATGGTTGCTTGGCATGTTCTCTCACCATTCTGCATCCCCAACAGCTGTATTGTCAACATTTATGATAGGGATGACTGCATTCCTCCTCACATTGATCACCATGACTTTGTTCAGCCATTTTGCACGGTCTCTTTCTTGAGTGAATGCAACATCATTTTTGGAACGGAGTTGAAGATAAATGGAACAGGAGATTTCTCAGGCTCTGCCTCCATTCCTTTGCCTTTAGGGTATTTACACCAACTTTTAAACTTGAATAACTTGCATCATATTCCAAGTATTCATGAAGAAATAACATAAATTTCAACAAGTATTAAAACAAGTTTTACAACAGTAATCTGAATTACTATTATGACATACAGGTCTGTTTTTGTTTTGAATGGAAATAGTGTTTTGTTGCTAAGCATTGTGTTCCTGTTGTACTACGCGAAGGTGAATATACTTGGATTGAGCTCATAGTTTGCATTTGGGATTGAGTTTTTTTTTTGACAATCATTTAATTTCTGAGCAGGATTTCAATTACTTTTAAGAAGATGGATGACTCGAAGATCCCATATGATTTCATTCATGATCCTGATCTGCAAAATCTTTGTCCATTGTCATTACGAGGACAACAACATCCCAACATTCTTCCACTCCGGCAAGATAAGCAAGATGAATCACCTATAAATGCTCAACCTTCACCAAAAGTTCAACAAGCTCAAAAAGCTCAGCAAGCACAAAATGTTTTACAATCGCTAGCTTTATAGAAACCTATGCAACTAAGTGAAGATGATTTTCCACCGCTGAGCTCCAACACAATAGTGCTGTCCCGTCGCAAGTGACACTTTTCCTCCTATGTGATGGGATTCAACTGAAATTGAGGTTGTTTACAAAGCTGTTTTCCACTGTTCATGGCTCTACTGTGAGCTTTTTTTTTTTTTTTATGTTTTACTAGGTAAAAGTTTTTTACTCTATTTTATAGGTCAAAGAGAGTAAATTGTATTAAAGAAGTTAGTTATCAACTATAATTCTTTTTTTAATCCTTTTGTAATCATTTTACTAGGTGGTGTTGTTATAATAGTTTTGTAAATATGAGATCTCAGGTCGATTATATTTATATTTGGTTTGGGACAATCTTGTTACTATTTTATTTTTTCAAATCACAATCACAGTTTATGTTTGACCAATGCTTTTTAGCTATTTCAAAAAAAAATTTGTTCTAAGAGATTTTTAACAACAATTTTAAAAAGTTACATTCTCCATAGCATTTTTATAAAACATTAAGAAAACCTTTCCAAGTGAAACTTTGGGATAGTTTTCTTACTGTTTTCTACATCAGCTTTCAATTAAAAAAAAATATTTAAAGCACCAAACAAATAGTTGTCAAATGCGATTCCCAAATGAAACCTTATTCTATTGTTTTGAGGTCAGTAGATTTTGGACTACAATGATATATATTGTAAACAAAAGAGAAGAGATTATTGCGTGCGGCGTCCGGAGGTAAATTCGGATGCGTCACATCTCCCGGGGCCCAGCGTCACGTCACCCCCCGATGCACCCGGGTCCCAGGTGATGTGGCATGTCCGAATTCGCCTCTGTACAAATTTGAATGCCACACGTAATAATTTTCTACCCACAAAAGGAAATAAAAATCCAAACTTAGCTTTGCTTGAGAACTAGGAAGCCCATTGTTCATTTGTTCTATAGGAATTTTGGAGTTAATAATTGCTATCAGTCATCAGAAACTTCTTTCCAGCTCTGGACGAGCATGCCTGAATGACATAAGTTGGACAAGCCAGGAAAGAAATTCTCTTCTAAAACCCATCTGACTATTAGAAAGGCTTTCAAATTGGGAGATTAAGGTTTTGTTTGTGACATTTTTGTTACTGATTTTTAAAATAATTTTTTTAGTATAATTTTTTTTTTTGAAATATAATTTTATGTATAAAAAAATTTATTTTAAAAAATAATAAAAAAGCCGTATCAAATGTAACCTAAGTAAATACAGTCTCATAATTGCATAGCTTATGAGTTTTTATTATGCTTGCTAATCTTTAGTTTTAGTTGTTAATTATCTTTGATCACTTTAAATAACTTACTAAATGTTTCATAATACTAAATATTTTTTTATCCCGATATATCACTATAAAATTCATTTCTTTTTTCACTGGAAAATTCATATGATTAAGCACGGATTTCATCAAATTTTAGATTTTAAAACACTCTAAAATTTGGACAAAAAAAATTTTATAATTTAACTCTAAGATTATTGCCCCCCACCCCCTTAATTTAATTTTTGTCCCCAGCCGACATTTTTTCTTGCAATTTTCCCCTCAAAAAATTGGAAAGCCACTTGACCTCCAGCTATTTCATCCGATTATGTTAAACTTTTCTAACACTAGCAAAAAAGTCTATGAAAAACAATTATGTGTAAAATAAATTATTTTTAAACCATTATATATATTTTTTATTTTTTTTACAAATTTGTCATGTTCCCCTCCAAGAACTAAGGCTAATTCTGCCCCTAATGCCCATCATAAAACAAAAAAAAAAGTATTCCACGAATCTAAAATAAATAGTTGTTGAGTGATCAATTTAAAATGCGTTCGGCATTATCATAAAATTTTTTTTTCTACAATCATATTGGTTAATAATATCTATCCTAGCATTGAATGAGAATAACTTTTAGAACTTACATGACTGTTGCGTGCGAGAATATACGCGGCGGTAGAGTTTGTAAATTCGCGTCCTAGCGTTGCACGAGTATTCCGCACACAAACAGAAAAGAGAAAGAGGGTCTAGCATTTATGAGACACCAAGATTTTTACGTGGAAAACCCCTGTAAAAGGGGGAAAAACCACGGGGCCTAGCCCAGTTTGAATGAATCCACTAGTATTGCAGTCGATTACAAATGAGGCCCTTCCTTGGTGGAAGGTCTTAGCTTGATGTACATCTTATGGAGTACATTACATGATGTAAATACAAAGAATCACTATTGACATGTTCGCTTTGTTAGAAGGACTGCAGTCGGCGGGCGACGTAGGTCAGGAGGACCGTAATCAGCTGGCGACAGAGGACTGCAGTCGGCGAGTGACATAAGTCAGGAGGACCGTATTCAACGGGCGATGGATGTCGGAAAGACTGTAGTCGACGGGCGACGTAAGTCAGGAGGACCGTAGTCGGCTGGCGACGGAGGTCAGAAGGACTGTAGTCTGACGACGAAGATCAGTAGGACAGCTTCAGGTAGAAGTCCAGCAATGGAAAGAAGTGCATCTTCGCATAGACGTCCAATAAAGTCCGATAACCTGTAGAAATCCGGCGTCGGGTAGAAACTTGGTGAAGAGTGAAGGTCCGACGTCGGGTAGAAATCCGACGTCTTTAGATGGTAGAGGAGAACTCCGGCTTCACTTGGGCGGAGTTTCAGCGTCAGGAGGGAACTCTGTTGTTAATTGGGAAGGATTTCAGCATCACGTGGAAGTTGTGCAGAATTCCTGCGTTTCCTGAAAATCCGGCAGAGTTCCGGCGTCTTCAGGCGGCAGGAAAAGCTCCGGCGGTGGTCGAGGAGGTGAGGAATCTCCTTTTCCACTTTCTCCTTCTCCTTCCCTTCTTCTTCTCTCTCTTTTCCTCCCTCCCTTGGTGTAGAATGAGGGCTCTATTTATAGTTTTTCTGGAGTGGCATAGCCCGTAAATAGACGTGAGATCAAGGGCGAACAGGGAGTGGTTTGAATGGACGGTCGATATCGAATCCTTTGATCATGCACTGTTCGTTGGACATTTGATGGCTTTAATGATGTCGGAATTTGATGATCTTGGGCTCGTTGGATTCGTCTCGTCGAGCCGCTCGATTCAAGTATAAGCTCGTCAAAATCGGAGACCGTTTGGTAACTCAAATTGCGGTTTGAACATTTCAACAGCGCTTTGAACCCTTGATTCGGACTCGTTTGGGCTCGGATTGGGTTGATCTTGGTGTCGTTGGGTTCGTAATTCCGAGACGCTCAGTTTGACCATAAGATCGCTGAAATCAGAGTTCATATGCTCCTGGATCTAATTTTTGAAGTTTCTGGCTAGCTTTTTGCCTCGATATTCGTGTCCGATCAAGATAATTTTTGCATGACGTATCAATGACAATTTTATATTTATTTTTCTGCAGACATTTATGATTTCGAGTTTTTAGTTTGGTAGATCCTGTGTCATCTATGTTGAAACTTGTTGGGGGCTAGAATATATGCGACGATAGAGTTAGTAAATTTATGCCTCAACGTTGTACGAATAATCAACACACAAACATAAAAGAAAAAAAAAAACATCAGAATTTTTACGTGGAAAACCCTGGAAAGGGAAAAAGCCATTGGGCCACACCCAGTTGAAATAATTTCACTAGTGTTTGTCTGAAGTACAAGAGGCTGATTCATCCTTAAAATTTAGGACGATCTGATTACAATGTTTCAATTCCGGATTGAAATCCAATTACAACGTTGGGCAGAGTTCCAACTTCACTTGGAGATCGAGCATAAATCTAGCGTCCTTCGGAGGTCGGGCAAAATCCCGGCGTCATTCCGAAGTTGAGTAGAATTTCGACGTTGTTTGGAAGTCTGGCAGAATTCCGATGTCGGGCCGAACTCCGGCGGTGGTCAAGGAGGAGTTATTCCCTCCAATCCTCCTTTTCTCTTAGTCTTCTTTTCTTTTTCTTGCTTGGGTCCTTTCTCATGAGAAATGAGGGGTCTATTTATAGATTTTTTGGAGTGGCATAGCTTGTAAATAGGTGTGAGATTAAGGGCAAATAGGGAGTGGTCGAATGGACGGTTAATATTGAATTCCTTAATCGTGCACCGTTCATCAGACATTTGAAGGTCTTAATGATGTCGGAATTTGGCAATATTGGGCTCGTTGGATTCGTCTTGTCGAGCTGCTCGATTCGACTATAAGATAGTTAAGTTCGAAGACCGTTTGGTAACTCAAATTGTGGAACAAACTTTCCAACAGCACTTCGGGTCCTTGATTTGGACTCATTTGGGCTCGGATTGAGTTGAATTTGGTGTCGTTGGGTTTGTATTTCCAAGACGCTCAGTTTGACTGTAAGTTTGTTGAAATCGAAGTTCAGATGATCCCCTATGTAATTTTTGAAATTTCCGGCTGGATTTTGCCTCAAGATTCGTGACCAATCAGGATAATTTTTTGATAACATATCAAAACTAATGAATTTTATCTATGTAATCTTTCAAATACTCTTCTATTATTTATCTATCATGATTTATAATTGAGGGATGCGGCTTTCTTGGCTTGTTGATGCGAGCTTTCCTGTACTCAAGAACAGAGAAAACAAAGGGGAAGAAACTAAAACCCAGAGTAAAATGTGTATCTTCGCTATCTTCTTCTGTGTAAAATAAACAATTTTTTTACTATTTTATTTTTCAAATCTCAATCACAATTTATATTGGCCGATGCTTTTTAGCTACTTCAAAAAAAATATTCTAAGAGGTTTTTAAAACAATTTCAAAAAGTTAATTTCTTTATAGCAGTTTTATAAACCAATAAGAAAACCATCCCAAATGAAGTCTTGGGATTAGGGGTGTCAATTTCGGGTCATGGGTCGGGTTCTGATCAAAATCGAAACTAACACGACACTATTTGGGTTCGGGTCAACCCGACCCTTTTTTGCAAACGGATCAATTTTTCGGACCCGAACTTGACCTGTTTTGGTGCAGGCAACGCTTCTTTTGGAAATTCGATGACTTCAATCCTCCGGCATTTTTGACAAGGCCGCATGCGATTCGGCCCTTCGGCTGTCTAGCAGCGAGAGATGACAATGGCCGCTGGCGGGGCAGCGACAACAGTGCAGGCAACGAGGGTCGCGGGGCACTAGGGCTGGCTACGACTCGCGCACTGCTCGCCTGCACGGGCGGCGACGTGACTCGGGTAGGCAACGTCACACACGGACGCTACTTGATGTCTCGAACCTCTGCTCGATGCGATTCAACGCGGGGCAGCGGGCAGCCAGGGCAGGCAACGTGGGGCAGCGGGCAGCCAGGGCAAACGAGTTTTCCAGGTCAACCCAAACCCGACCTGGTTTTGCAAACAGGTCGGTTTTCCAAACCCGAACCCGACCAGCTTTGGGTTCGGGTCAACCCAAACTCAAAATTTTTGGGTCGGGTTTTTGGGTCAGGTCCAATATTGACAGGTCTACTTGGGATAGTTTTCCTACTGTTTTCTACGTCAACTTTCTTTTAAAAAAATATCTAAAGCAACAACAAAATAGTGGTCGAATGCGATTCCCAAATGAAGTCTTATTCTATTGTTTTGAGGTCAGTGGATGGAGTTTGAGCTAGAATGATGTATATTGGAAACCAAAGATGAGAGATTATTGCGTGCGACGTCCGGAAAAACACAAAAGTCGTCACAAACGAAGTTTTAAGCTTCGTTTGAGACAATTTTCTTTCTTCTTCTTAAAGCATCTTTGTAATATAAAAATTTTAATTTCTATACTAAAAAACTGCTTTATAAAACAATAAAAAAACCGTCCCTAACGAAGCATTAGTCTTTTATAATTTTGTCAACTTGATTTCATAATCACACTCAATGCATTACATTACAATATAAATATCACTTACATAAAATAAATAAATAAACTATTTTTATTACTGAAATAAAATCTTAATGCTTCCTTGTATTTTCAGATTATTAAAAAATATGTTTGTATAAGAATATGATCATGTTAACATGTTCAGTAAAAACCATTCAGTCTTTGTCATATCTACTCGCAAGCTTTCCTATACTGCAAAAAGAGGCCAAACTCTACAAAGCCCTTGTTTTTATGCTTGCATAAAATTTTCCCGGAATGTACAACATCATGCGAATGAAAATAATCATACAAGGATTTAAGCTCAATTACAAGAACTAATAATGAAGCTCAAGAAAAAAAAAATTAAAGAAAATGTCCAATGAAAAGAGCTCGATCAAGAACATGATAAAGAGCATATAATTTAGAATATTTTAAAAATAAATTTTATTTATTTATTATTTAGATATTTGTATAGTTAGCCATGATATGATTTGATATGGATGAAGTATTAAAAATAGCTGGTTGGAACTCTTCCTCATTAATGCCATTCCACTATCTTTTTTCCTCTACCTTTTCTCAAGAAGTGTTTGCATAAGTGTCTTGTAACGCTTATACATACGAGTTGAAATATTTTTTTTTTATTTTTACTAACAGATAAAATATTTTTGTGGAGAAGTGTTCTTTATTTACTTACTGCATGGAGGCTTCAAATAGTTTGCCAGTCTTTGGAGACTTAGCTATATTTATATTTTATTTAAGTAACTTGTTACTCCTCTTAAATACCTGCTCCAAAATCTTGAAATATATTCCTCCACTTCATAATTATCATCCAAAGCTAAATAACCAACAACCAAGTGTAATGTCAGCCCGTCGTTAGAAACTTAGGTAGTTCAAGTTGCCATGTTAAATACTTGTTGATATTTGATGTAATGTGTAATAATAAGTTTTAGAAGGTATTGGGGCTTAATTTAACCAAGGTTTTTATTAGAGAGGTGAAAATCCAAAGTTAGAAATTACTCAGTGACTATTGCGGTGCCAGGGTTGGTGGATCCCCAGCGTTGAGCTCTCAGATTTTTGGACAAAAAGATAAGTTTGGTGAGCGTGGTGGGTGCTGGCTTTCAGGTGAGCATATTCTGAGAGCATTTAGAAAATTCTCTACGAGCACTACGATACTGGGAAGTTGGGCGTCGTGACGTGAGGTCAAAATAATGAAAATGTAATATTAAAATATCTAAAATCATTTGGCCTTTTCATTTACTCCAGCGACTTCCCAAAGAAGAAAGGATGGAAAGGAGGATAAGAAAAAAGATAAAAGAAGGGAGAAAGATTCAAAGGCTAAATTATGAGATTCGTCCGTCGGGCAAGTTTAAAAAATTGTAGAGTTTGAGATAGACTCTTAAACCATTATTTTTTATTTCAATTTCAGTAAGTTAATCGGAAGTTCTGAACAAAAATATCTTTTTGTTAGGTTTTACAAAGCTTTTACTGTGTAATTTTTTTTATGTCATTGTACTCCTTATTCTGAATATTTTGGCTATATAAAATCAAATTTTTAAAGGTTGGTTTTTCCATATAATTTTTTTTTATATAAAATTCTTAAAATATTCAAGTGAATGCTTGTTTGAAGCTAAAAATTGAAAAATGAAAAGTTCAATGATCATCCTAATTTACAAGCAATGTGGCATTTTACTAGAAAGTTTTGCATCATCTAAATATTATATGATATATTTAATTTAATAACTATTATTGCAATTACATTCTAAAGTTCATTGTATCAGGTTATGTGTAGATGTGGGGGAAAGTGCAATCTCTATTATATTTTAAGGACAATGAATGTGGGTTGTCAATATTCAGCACCACCTGAAAAATCGACCCAAAAAATCTGGGAGTTATTGTTAACCTATTTGAGAAATGAGTAAGGTTTGAGTTTTATATTCTAACATGATTGTAGTTTTTGGGTCATGTTTAGGTCAACCCAAAAATACAAAATTGACTCGGGTTAACCTGAAAATGCGCTCGTCCCGTCATCTCATGACTATGTCATATGTCATATGTGTGTGTGCGCATCACACTTGGACATCTCATCTGCTCGCACTCGGGGGTCAGCAGGTCTGGTTCAGGTCCAGACTTTTAACCTATTTATCTAATTAGGTCAGGTTCGGGTCACCCGAGTTGAAGCCAGGTTAATTTCGGGTTGAATCCAAACTCAATTGGAAAATCCATTTTGACACCTCTACTTGAATGTAATCTTCTGGCGATTTGGCCCCATATGCTTGATGCAAACATTGAAGGGATTTTGGCCCCACTTAATGATAATTTCCTCAAAGAGACGACTTTACAACATTAAGAAGATATACTAAATATAAAATATCAACAAATCCTGATAATTTTGTAATGTATTCTTCAGAGTCTTGTTATAGCATTGAAGTAAGAAAATTATCATTAAAAGTTTTAACATGCTATAAATTGCAAAGTCAATTTTATGATAAGATGCTATGATGGAAGAGATGAATTCCTTGAAAAACAATCATATATGGGATTTTGTAGAGCTACCTACCGAAGCAAAGGTCATTATATAAAATTGGATCTTTAAGACTAAAAAAACTTTATTACGTACCATTGGAAGATACAATAAATGACTCTCGTTGCTAAGAGATTTGCTCAAAATAAGGAGATTAATCACGCATGTATATAAGAAAGATTTTTCTTATGATTATTTTGGCATTAGTTGCTCAATTTGACTTTAACTTACAACAAATGGATGGAAAAATGACATTTTTTTAATTAAGAATATCATAAGAAGGAAGTTTATATGAAACAACCAAAAAATTTCTTATATAATGATGATGAACACTTGGTCCATAAGCTTAAAAATGGTTCAGGATAGAAAGTCGAATTATCTCATTCCATTCTTTTAATATTTCAGTGAAAGGTAATCGTCCTGCCAAATAAATCAGTTGTAGAGACATGACTTTGAATCCCGATTCCAAAGGTATGATTTTGTAATTGAATATTAATTGTTTGATGTGTTGACATCCATGATATGGAATATTAAAATTATATTTTGATGAGATGAAGTTGATTATACCACTTTTATATTATGAAAAAATTTAGTGGCTTTGATTGTCTATAATTAGTTGATAAGTAACTTAAATATATATTTAAGTAAATCCAATCCTTCCATTAAATTCTAAGGTATTATATCAATATTTAAAATTATTTTAAATATTTTAAATGAGCTCTCGACCAAATTAGGGGACACTAGGACAAAATCTTATTTCCCATTCCTCAACACTATCTTAAACTCCACCAAATTCTGCCATCAAATTCAAATCATACATCTTAAGCTAATGTTTATCCATAATTGTTCATATATTTATCCTACATAAAACCCACTCATTAAAGTGATTTACCAAATAAACACAAATTAGACTAATCTTGACATTCATGTTAGTATACCTCTTTAAAGTTCTCATCATTCCACAATAAACTCTAAATGCTTCCTCAAATATTAAAATTAAGATTCAATATCTTTTTTAGCCATTAATCTCCTCAAAATAATACCCAACACCTTCACCAAAAGAGTTATTTCATATAGGAGTGTCAAACAGTCCATAATCACCACTTCTATTATGGAAGTAGAGTTCAAGTCCTATTTTAAGGGTACTTCATATGATGTTTGGTTATAGAGTTTCATTTTGGGGCTTATAATTCTTGCGGGCTAGAATATACACGGCGATAGAGTCAGAAAGTATTTGTCTTAGCGTTGTATGAATATTCAACACACAAACAGAAGTTGAAAGAACACCATAATTTTTAAGTGGAAAACCCTGAAAGGGGAAAAATCACTTGGCCATGCCGAGTTGAAAAAGTTCCACTAGTGTGCTTGAAATGCTGATGCTGACTCATCCTTAAAATTTAGGACGATCATATTACAATGAATCACTTCTAGATTAAAAATCAGTTACAACGTCGGGCAGAGTTTCGGCGTCACTTGGAGATCGGACAGAATTCCGACGGTAGTCGTGGAGGAGTTTCTTTCCTCCAATCATTCTCTTCTTCTTCTTCTCTTTTTCTTCTCTTCTTGCTTGGGTCCATTCTCAAGAGAAATGAGGGATCTATTTATAAATATTTTGGAGTGGCATGGCTTGTAAATAGGTGAGAGATCAGGGATAAATGGGGAGTGGTTGGATGGATGGTCGATATTGAATCCCTTGATCGTGTACCGTTCGTCAGACATTTGAAGGTCTTAATGATGTCGAAATTCAAAAATCTTTGGCTTGTTGGATTAGCCTCGTCGAACCGCTCGATTCGACTATAAGCGCGTCATGTTTCAACACTGTTCGGTAACTTAAATTGTGGTTCAAACTCTATCAGCGCTTCGGATCCTTGATTTTGACTCTGATTGAGTCGAATTTTGGTGTCGTTGGGTTTGTATTTTCGAGACTCTCATTTTGACTGTAAGTTCGCTGAAATCAGAGTTCAGGTGATCCCAGATTTAATTTTTGAATTTCCGGCTTGATTTTGCCTTGAGATTCGTGCCCGATCAAGATAAATTTTTGATGATATATCAATAATGCTTGATTATATTCATAGGAAATTAAAAGATTTTTTGAGATAATTCAGATGCTACCTTTATGACTATTAATAATAAAAGGAGTCAAATCAAATATATCTACAATACATTCTAAGCCACAAGAGAATAGGTTGAAAGGTAATAAAATCATTGAGCATATTAGCACTAAATTTATATTACTGACTTTTTTACCAACAGCAGGCACCACTAAAATTAGAGAACTATTTAGGGAAATTAAGCATCATTTTGACTAATTTATCTTAGCATAATATAACTCGTAACTAAACCAATTATAAGTTTTAATTTTTTTTAAAGGGTAAAAATATCCTGATATAAATTATATAACAATGGACTCGAAAATTATTAAATTTGTTTTAAGATTAATATTGAATATGAGAAGTTTATATTATATTAATTTTAAAATTTTTAATAAATTGAAAAATAATTTCGTCTAATATTTACTTTTTATTTTTCACTAAATTGTTGAAATAATAAAAAAGAAAAATATTATGGGAAATTTTTTATGGCTTAAATGTTACTGAAAAATTTGAGCCGCACATATTTTTTTTAGATTTACCACTCATAAATTTTCAACAGGTGTTATTTTGTAATTTTATAAATTTGTGCCATTAAAATTCGGACGTCGGTATAACCACGTGCGTGATCATTTTCGAGATAATTCAGATGGTACTTTATGATTATTAATAATAAAAGTTGGAGCCGAATCAAATATATCTATGTTAAATACTAAGTCACAAGATAATATGTTGAAAGCATGAGCGGACCCCATTGACTTGAGAGGGGGCATTGCCAATGCCCCCCTCAAAAAATTTTTTTTTTATTTATTTTAGAGAGATTGTTTGGAATATTTTGCCTCCTCTCAAAAAATTTTTTTGCCCTCATTTTATAAATCATAAGCATCTTTGCCCATTCCCTACAAAAAAAATATTTTTTCCCACCCTGAAAAAATAAGTTGGATCCGCCCCTGATTGAAAGATAATAAATTAATTATTGATTATGCACCACTAAAATTCGAGAACCATGTAGAGAAATTAATCATCATTTTGGTTAATTTATCATAGCATAATATAGCTCGCAATTAAACCAATTATAAGTTTAAGATTATCCTGATATAAATTATATAATAATGGACTTGAAAATTATTAAATTTGCTTTAAGATTACTATTGAATATGAGGAATTTATATTATATTAATCTTTTAAAAAAATTAATAAATTTTTTTCGAATATTTATTTTTATTTTCACTGAATTGTTGAGATAATAAAGATGAAAAATAGTATGGGAAATTTTTTTTGGCTCAACTGTTACTGTAAATTTGAGCCACATATATTTTTTAGATTTATTACTAAAACGGGGTAATTAATTAATTTCGTAAATCTGTGCCACTCAGATTAAAATTCTTACGTATGACCACATGCATGACCGTTCTCTCTCGCCGGACAATCTCAACCTACTTTTAAAAATTGCCAAATTTATTCATTCATTTTTGTATAAATTTACCCAATCCAAAATCTAAAAAATCCACGGGCTTATGAATAAATTGAAACTGTGAAGAACAGCTAAAATCCAGAAATTAGAAGAGAAGCGAGCAGTTAGGAAAGGAGGAAGCGATGACCACAGGCCGATCCGTCGACGACAAAATCTCCGAAGAACTCAAATCGCTTTCGCTCCGTGGCCCGGCCGGAGGCAGCGGCAGAGGCGGAGGGATTTTGCTGGATGAGGAGGATGAGGCAAACCGATTCGCTAACGTGAAGAAGAAGGACTTCAAGCACTGGGAGAGGGTGAAAGGACGAATGATCAACATCCTGGACGGTCTAGAACTCCACACCGGCGTATTCTCCGCCGCGGAGCAGCGGAGGATAGTCGATTGCGTCTATGATTTCCAGGAAAAGGGGCGTAACGGGCAGCTTAGAGGTATTATTATCGTGTCCTAAGTTTTTTTCTGCAATTTTCAGAATTTAGATAAAATTGCTTGATTTTAGTTATTATTTAGTCCATCGGGACAGAATACATATGTAATCAGTGGCGGAGCGTTATCTTTTTGTGGCTCAATTATGATTGCTAAAAATATCATCAACTTTTTTCATTCAGGTTTTAAAAATCTTTTTTTATTAATTAGACTTGTTATAAGAAAAATATAAATTATATAATAAAAAAAAGCATTGGTTTAGCTCTTTTATGTAAAATAGCAAAAAAAAAAAAAGCATTTGCCCATTAATCCCCGCCTCCTAATCTTCTAACTTTCCCATAACTACAAAATGAGGTTAAAGGTTAAAGTTCACCAAATTGATTTCCTTTATGATTTCATATGTACGTAAGCTGCTTCTAAATATTGCTCCCTATGCCTATTTGATAACTTGATCTTTGGAATTTACTTATATTTGTAGAGCGCACGTATTTAAAGCCTAGAAAGTGGATGCGAGGCAATGGACGTGTCACAATACAGTTTGGCTGTTGTTACAATTATGCGGTGGTATAACTCTATCTATTTCTTTCTTATCTTGTTGGTGTCTTAGGATTCATTTGGGACGGATTTCTTACTGCTTCTTGAATCAAGTTTCTAGAACAATAACTAAATTTTAATACTAAAAAGTTGCATTAAGAAGCAGCAAGAAAGTCGTCTCAAAAGAAACCTTAATCTATTGATTTACTAATTACCAATTCAAATTGCAGGATAGGAATGGGAATCCCCCTGGCATAATCCGCGACGAGGAAGTCGATCCTATCCCACCATTATTAAAAGAAATGATCAAGAGAATGGTTTCTTGGCAT
The DNA here is from genome assembly GCA_019514585.1 of Dendrobium officinale. Taxonomy (NCBI): domain Eukaryota; kingdom Viridiplantae; phylum Streptophyta; class Magnoliopsida; order Asparagales; family Orchidaceae; genus Dendrobium; species Dendrobium officinale. The sequence continues at coordinate 38,928,135 of CM033694.1, forward strand.
GTTCTCCCACCATCATGCATCCCCAACAGCTGCATTGTCAACATTTATGACAGGGATGACTGCATTCCTCCTCACATTGATCACCATGACTTTGTTCGGCCATTTTGCACGGTCTCTTTCTTGAGTGAATGCAACATTGTTTTTGGAAGAGAGTTGAAGATAAATGGACCGGGAGATTTCTCAGGCTCTGACTCTATTCCTTTGCCTTTAGGGTATTTACACAAACTTCTAAACTTGAATAACCTGCATCATATTCCAAGTATACATGAAGAATTAACACAAAATTTAACAAATATTAAATCAAGTTTTGCAACATAAATCTCAATTATTGTTATGACATACAGGTCTGTGCTTGTTTTGAATGGAAATAGTGCTGATGTTGCTAAGCATTGTGTTCCTGTTGTACCTACGCGAAGGTAAATATGCTTGGATTGAGCTCATAATTTGCATTTGTGATTGAGTTTATTTTTTACTGACATCAATTTAATTTCTGAACAGGATTTCAATTACGTTTAGGAAGATGGATGACTCGAAGATCCCATATGATTTCATTCCTGACCCTGACCTGCAGAATCTTCGCCCTTTGTCATTACAAGGACAACAATATCCCAACATTCTTCCACTCCGGCAAGATCAGAATGATCAACCACTTAAAAATGCTCAGCCTTCAAAAAAAAGTTCAACAAATTAAAAAAGCTCTGCAAGCGCAAAAAGTTCTACAATCGCTTGCTATGTAGAGACCTATGCAACTAACTGAAGGTGATTTTCCACCGCAGAGCTCCAACACAACAGTGCAGTCCCATCGCAAGTGACACTTTCCCTCCTATGTGATGGAATTCAACTGAAACCGGGGTTGTTTACAAAGTTGTTTTCTATTGTTCATGGCTCTGCTGTGAGCTTTTTTTTTGTTGTTTTACTAGGCAAAATTTATTACTTTATTTTATAGACCAAAGAGAGTAAATTGTATTGAAGAAGTTAGTTACCAACTATAAATTTTTTTGTAATCATTTTACTAGGTGGTGTTGTTATAATAGTTGAGTTGTCAATATGAGATCTCGGGTTGATTATATTTATGTTTGGTTTGGGACAATTTTTTTATTATTTTATTTTTCAAATCACAATCACAATTTCTGTTTGGCCAATGCTTTATAGCTACTTCTAAAAAATTTTTGTTTTAAGAGGTTTTTTACAACAACTTCAAAAAGTTAATTTCTCTATAATAATTTTATAAAGTCGTCCCAAATGAAACTTAGGATAGTTTTTCTACTATTTTTTATATTAGCTTTCTACTAAAAAAATATTCATACATAACACAAAACTATATTATTTACTCATCTAACACCTAAACTTATATATTTACACACGTGCCACTAAAAAGCTCTTTACATCTCTAAATTACCACTCTGTTTTATCCTCTCCGTGAAAAACCACCCGATATCCTGTTTGCGTGCGAACTCATCTTCCTTCCGCGTTTGCTCATCTTCTCCATTTCGTCCAAGAACAAAACGCTTCTCTGTTCCCATCGAAACACTGCCCACCATTCCCATCGGAGCCTCCCATCTAGCCTCCTCTCCGTTCTTCCTCTGAAACATAACAAAATCGATTAGATAAAATGCCTCCCATTTGAGCCTCCTGTCCCAAAATATGGAAAAAAGTATTGGTCATAAAAATCACCAAAATCAGTTGTTACAGTTTCATAATTTGCAGTGGCAAGTTTCCTCTTTTCATTTCCTTCATTCTCCTTCAATCCAAACACATATATAAGACATTTTAAAAGGGAATAAAGAGAGAAAAAAAAAAGTATAGGCAACAACGGATGCGAGGCGGTCTAAAACATCCAAATTGCAAAAGGAAGAAAGATTTCCATAATGTCCACGGATAGCTCGAAAATATTCAACAAATAAGTTAGCAAGAAAAAGAATCCTTGCAAAAGAAAAAATTACTCGGGGCAATTCTAATATCCAAAATCCGTATTTTTGGATTTCTTTTTGCTCCAGTTGTAATGTTTTAGCCTAAAATGGGAAGTCAAAAGGTCATGATTGACGATTACGGAAGAAAAAGCGGAAGAAATCCTTGAAAAGGAAATAAGAGCTCGAGTAATAAAAACTCAAAAGGCGAATCTGGACGCCGCACGTAATAATTTTCCACGATAGAGAGGGAATGAAAAACCAAATTTAGCTTTCCTTGATAAGTAGAAAGCCCATTGTTCATTTGTTCTATAGGAAATTTGGAGTTAATATTTGCTGTCAGAAACTTCTTTCTAGCTTTGGACGAGCATGCCTGAATGACATAACTTAGACAAGCCATGGAAATAAATTTTTTTGCTAAAACCCATTTGACTCTATTTGGAAGGCTTTCACATGGGGAGATTAAGATTTTGTTTAGGATTATTTTCTTACTATTTTTTAAAATAATTTTTTAGCATAATTTTTTTTAAACTATACATTTATGTACTTAAAAAGCTGATTTAAAAATAAAATGAAAGCCGTCTCAAACGAAATCAAGTAAATAAAGTCTCATGATTGCATAGCCTTTTGAGTTTTTATTATGCTTGTTAATCTTTAGTTTTAGTTGTTAATTATCTTTGATCACATTGGATAACTTATTAAATGTTTCATAATACTTAATATTTTGTCATCCCTATATATCTCTATATCACTATTAAATTCATATGATTAAACACGAATTTTGTCACAAATTTAAGATCTTAAAACACTCTAAAATTTGGACACAAAAGTTTTATAATTTTACTCTGAGATTATATGAATAGTTAAAATTTGGACATTAATCCATTTAAGCTTCGTAAATAGTTAAATGTTTTGCCATTGATTATCACTAAATAAAGACAATTGAAGTCCATATTCATATGATTAAAAGGGTTGATTTAAGATATTATGTGTTGAATGAAAACATCTTTCAACACCACTAAGATATTATGTGTTGAATGAGAATAACTTAAAATTTATTTTTCTGCAGACATTTTATGATTTCAAGTTGTTATCTGCATGAGAAAATTATGTAATCTTTCAAATACTGTTCTATTGTTTATCTATCATGATTTATAATTGAGGGATGTGGTTATCTTGGCTTGTTGAACCATAAGCTGAGTTCTTCTTTTTTAGTTTAGGCATTTTAAGTATGAAACAATTACATTTTGATGTTTAATGCTGTAAATAATTAATTTGGTTACATTCATTAAATTAATTTTATTTTATTTTCTTGAAAGGATTTAACTTGGACCTCTACTATGGTTGTGGGTTATAAGCTTAGTTGTGTTTGAAACCATTTAGATGTTGGAATGCATGATTTTAGGCTTCGTTTGGACTGGTTTCTTAATGCTTTTTTTAATTTTTTTTTTTTTTTACAAAAATTAAATTTTTTGTAATAATATACTTCTTTAAAAAGCCTTAAGAAATTCGTCCCAACCGAAGCCTTAGGTTTTGTTCGGGACGACTTTCTTGATGCTTTTTAAAACGGTTTTCTAGTACAAAAAAATGATAATTTTGTACCAAAAACCTGTTTTAAGAAGCAACAAGAAAGCTGTCCCAAAGAAAGCCTTAGGCTTTGTTTGGGACAGCTTTTTTACTGCTTCTTGAAGCAGCTTTTAGTACAAAATTTTTAATTTTTGTACTAAAAAATTGATTTAAGAAGCAATAAAAAAGCCGTCCCAAACAAAGCCTTAGTCTTTTATAGTCCTTAGAGCTGATTTTTGTCAACTTGATTTCATAATCACACTCGGTGCATTACATTACAATATCTAATGTCACTTTTGTGCAAGAAAATAAATAAATAAACTATTTCTATTCTTGAAATCAAATCTTAATGCTTCATTGTATTTCCAGATTATTAGAAAATATGTTTGTATAAGTATATGGTCATGTTAACATGTTCAGTAAAAAGTATTCAATCTTTGTCATATCTACTCGCAAGCTTTCCTATACTGCAAAAAGAGGTCAAACTCTACAAAGCCCTTTTTTTTCATGATTGCATAAATTTTGAATGTAGTACATCATGCGAATGAAAATAATCAAATAAGAATTTAAGCTCATTTACAAGAATTAATAATGAAGCTCAAGAAAAAATATTAAAGAAACTGTCCAATGACAAGAGCTCAATCAAGAACCTGATAAAGAGCATATAATTTTTAATATTTTAAAAAAAGAAATTTTATTTATTTATTATCTAGAAATTTTTATAGATAGCCATGACATGATTTGATATGGATGAAGCATTAAAAATAGCTGGTTAGAACTCTCCCTCATTAATGCCATTATACTCTCTTTTTCCCTCTACTTTTTCTCAAAAAGTATTTGCATAAGAGTTTTGTAATGCTTATAATACTATATGTTTTCTTTTTTACTGACAATTGAAAATATTTTTGCAAATAGTTTGCCTATCTTTGAAGACTTAGTTATCTTTATATTTTATTCAAGTAACTTGTTACTCCTCTTAAATACTTGCTTCAAAATCTTGAAATATATTCCTCCACATCATAATTATCATCCAATGCCAAATAACCAACAACCAAGTGTAATGTCAGCCCGTCCTAAAAAACTCAGGTAATTCTAGTTACTCGTGTTAAATACTTGTTGATATTTGATGTAATGTGTAATAATAAGTTTTAGAAGGTATTAGGTCTTAATTGAACCAAGGTTTTGATTAGAGAAGTGAAAAATTCAAAGTTTTGCATCATCTAAATATTATATGAGATATTTTATTTAATTACCATTATTACAATTGCATTCTGCATTACATGGTATCAGGTTATGTGTTGATGTGGGGAAAAAGCGAATCTCTGTTATGTTATAAGGACTATGAATGTAGGGGTGTCAATATTAAGCACAATCTAAAAAATCAACACAAAAATTCAATTCTGAGTTTAGGTCAACCCATTTGAGAAATGAGTAAGATTTGAGTTTTATATTCTTACCCGATTGTATTGTTGGGTCATGCTTAAGTTAACCAAAAAATTCAAAATTGACTCGGGTTAACCTAAAAATGTGCTCGTCCCATCATCACATGGCTCTGTCATCTGTGCTTGAGCATCGCACTCATGCATCTCACCTGCTCGCATTCGGGCTAACGGGTTGAGTTTGGGTCCAAACTTCTAACACATTTACCTAATTAGGTCATGTTCGGGTCAGGCAAGTTGAAACAAGGTTAATTTAGGGTTGAATCCAAACTTGTTTCGAAAATCCATTTTGACAACCCCCTACATGTAATCTTTTGGCGATTTGGACCCATCTGCTTGATGCAAACATGAAAAAGATTTTAGCCCCACTTACTGAAAACAAGTATGAGAAATTAAGTAAAACTATAAGTACTCATTTTGCTTCATTTGCTTGAGACACAATTAGGATAGAATCTAGCCACACTTGACATGTGTAAGTGTGACAGCTAAATGAAGATAGAAGTGAATGTGGAGTTATAAGTAGTCATCGGGATATGCCTATTCTTATCATTGCATTGCATTTTTATTAATGGATTAATTATAAATAATAATCTGAAAATGAATGCGAGAAGGTCTAATAATACTCGGTACAAGTTCTAATCAAATCTAAAAGTCTAAGTGCAAGTGAGCTTTTGAGGCCACGTGTTTTGTTAAGCATCTTGGAAATATATGTACAAGTGGATTGTAAGTAAGTAAAAATGTTGAGTATGTTCTAGAAGTATAATATTGGTTTATTGTTTTCCTATTGCTTTCATATCTACTTATTGTATTTTTATAATATTATACCTTCAGCTTAAATTTGAATATTAATAAATAAAAACGGGACAGGATAAGAAATCTAATGAGCTAATTATGCTCATTCCATTCGTTTAATGTTTCAGGAAAAGGTAAACATCCGGCCGAGTAAATTAGTTGTAAAGTTAGTATTTTGAATCTTTATTCCTAAGGTATGATTTTGTAATCCAATATTTTAATTTTGATGTTTCAACTTCCATGATCTTGAGTATTATAATTATATTTTGATGAGATAAAGTTGATTATACCACTTTTATATTATGAAAAATTTTAGTAGCTATGGTTGTCTATAATTAGTTGATAATTTACTTAAATATAGATTTAAGTAAATCAAATCCTTCAATGAAATCCCAGAGCATTACATCAATATATAAAACTATTTTAAACAATCAAATATGGTTGTCTCATTAAAGTGATTTATCAAATAAGCACAAATTAGACTAATCTTGACATTTTTGTTAGTATACTTCTTTAAAGTCCTCATCATTCCACTATAAACTCTAAAAAACTTTCTTAAATATTAAAATAAAGATTCATCAATTTGGTTAATTTATCTTAGCATAATATAGCTTGAAATTAAACCAATTATAATTTTAAAATTAAAAAAAATATAAGAATATCCTGATATAAATTATATAGTAATGGACTTGAAAATTGTTAAATTTGCTTTAAAATTAGTATTGAATATTTATTTTTATTTTTCACTAAATTGTTGAAATAATAAAAATGAAAAATATAATGGGAAAAATTTTATGGCTGAAATGTTACTGTAAATTTGAGCCACACATATATTTTTTAGATTTACCACTCATAATTTTTAAAAAAGGGGTAATTTTGTAATTTAATAAATTTGTGCCATTCTGATTAAAATTAGGAAGTATGACAACATGCATGACCGTTCTCTCTCGCCTGAAAACCTCAACTTAATTTAAAATAAAAATATAAGAATATCGTGATATAAATTATATAATAACGGACTTGGAAATTATTAAATTTGCTTTAAGATTAGTAATGAATATGAGGAATTTATATTATATTAATTTTTTAAAAAAATTAATAAATTTTAAAATAAATTTTTTCTAATATTAAATTTTTATTTTCACTAAATTGTTGAAATAATAAAAATGAAAAATATTATGGGAAACATTTTATTGCTGAAATGTTACTATAAATTTGAGTTACACATATATTTTTTTTGGATTTATAACTCATAATTATAAGTTTAAATTTTTATTTTTAAAGTGTAAGATTATCCTGATATAAATTATATAATAATAGACTAAAAAAATATTAAATTTGCTTTAAAATTAATATTGAATATGAGAAATTTATATTATATTAATTTTAAAAATTTTAATAAATTGTAAAATAAATTTGTCTAATATTTTTATTTTTCATTAAATTGTTGAAATAGTAAAAATGAAAAATATTATAGGAAAAGTTTTATGGCTGAAATGTTACTTTAAATTTGACCCACACATATATTTTTAGATTTACCACTCATAATTTTTAGAAAAGAGGTAATTTCCTAATTTCATAAATTTATGCCATTCCGATTAAAATTCGGACGTTAGACCACATGCATGACCGTTCTGTTCTCTCTCGCCGGACAATCTCAACTTATTTTAGAAATTGCCAAATTTATTCATTCATTTTTGTATAAATTTACCCAATCCAAAATCTAAAAAATCCACGGGCTTATAGATAAATTGAAATCGTGAAGAAGAGCAAAAACCTGAAAATTAGAAGAGAAGCGAGCAGTTAGGAAAGGAGGAAGCGATGAGCAGCGGCCGATCCGTCGACGACAAAATCTCCCAAGAACTCAAATCGCTTTCGCTCCGTGGCCCCGCCGGAGGAAGCGGCAGAGGCGGAGGGATTTTGCTGGATGAGGAGGATGAGGCAATTCGGTTTGCTAACGTGAGGAAGAAGGACTTCAAGCTCTGGGAGAGGGTGAAAGGACGAATGATCAACATACTGGACGGTCTAGAACTCCACACCGGCGTATTCTCCGCCGCCGAGAGCAGCGGAGAGGATCGTCAATTGCGTCTATGATTTCCAGGAAAAGGGGCGTAATGGGAAGCTTAGAGGTATTCTTATCGTGTTCTATGTTTTTTTTTTCTATAGTTATTATTTAGTCCATCGGGACAGAATACATATATATTCAGTGGCGGAGCGGTATTTTTTTTGTGGCTCAATTATGATTGCTAAAAATATCATCAATTTTTTTTCATTCAGGTTTTAAAAATCTTTTTTTATTAGACTTGTTATAAGAAAAATATATAATATATAATAATAATAAAATGCATTGGTTTACGGTTTACCTCTTTATGTAAAATGGCCAAAAAAAGCCTTTGCCCATTAATCCCAACCTCCTAATCTTCTACCTTCTCCATACTACAATATGAGGTTAAAGTTCACCAAATGGCTTTTCTTTATGATTTCATCTGTAATTTGCTTCTAAATATTGATCCCTATGCCTATTTGATGAGTTGATCCTTAGAATTTACTTATATTTGCAGAGCGCACATATTTAGAGCCTAGAAAGTGGATGCGAGGTAAAGGACGTGTCACGATACAATTTGGTTGTTGTTACAATTATGCATTGGTATCACTCTATCTGTTTCTTCCTTATCTTGTTGGTCTCTTAGACTTCGTTTGAGGCAGCTTTCTTACTGCTTCTTAAAATAGTTTTCTAAGAAAAAAATTAAATTTGTTGTACTAGAAAATTGTTTTAAGAAGCAGCAAGAAAGTTGACCCAAACAAAACTTTAATCTGTTGTTGCACTAATTACCATTTCAAATTGCAGGACAGGAATGGGAATCCCCCTGGCATAATCCGTGATGAGGTAGTCGATCCTATCCCACCATTATTGAAACAAATGATCAAGAGAATGGTTGCTTGGCATGTTCTCCCGCCATCATGCATCCCCAACAGCTGCATTGTCAACATTTATGACAAGGATGTCTGCATTTCTCCTCACATTGATCACCATGATTTTGTTCGCCCCATTTTGCACTGTCTCTTTCTTGAGTGAATGCAACATCGTTTTTGGAACGCAATTCAAGACAAATGGACCGGGAGATTTCTCAAGCTCTGCCACCATTCCTTTGCCTTTAGGGTATTTACACCAACTTCTAAACTTGAATAACCTGCTAAGTAAACATGATGAAATAAAACAAATTTCAACAAATATTAAATCAAGTTTTGCAACATAAATTTGAATTAATGTAATGACATACAGGTCTGTTCTTGTTTTGAATGGAAATGGTGCTGATGTTTGCTAAGCATTGTGTTCCTGTTGTACCTACACGAAGGTGAATATGTTGGGATTGAGCTCATAGTTTGCATTTACAATTGAGTTTATTTTTGCTGACAACCATTTAATTTCTGAACAGGATTTCGATTACATTTAGGAAGATGGATGACTCGAAGATTCCATATGATTTCATTCCTGATCCTGACCTACAAAATCTTCGCCCATTGTTACTACGAGGACAAAACCATCCCAACATTCTTCCACTCCAACAAGATCAGCAGGATGAACCACCTAAAAATGCTCAGCATTCACAAAAAGTCCAACAAGCTCAAAAAGCTCAGCAAGCACAAAAAGTCCTACAATCGTTTGATCTACAAAGACCTATTCAACTAAGTGAAGATGATTTTCTACCGTTGAGCTCCAACACAACAGTACAGTTCCGTCGCAAGTGACACTTTTCCTCCGATGTGATGAGATTCAACTGAAGCTGGGGTTGTTTACGAAGCTGTTTTCCACAGTTCATGGCTCTGCTGTGAGCTTATATACCTTCGTCATCAGAAAATAGTTCTTCTGACTTATGTCTCCTGCCGACTACAGTCTTTCCGACATCCGTCGCCCGTCAACTATAATCCTCCTGACTTACGTCGCTCGCCGACTACAGTCTTTCCGACCTCCGTCGCCCGCCAACTATGGTCCTTTTCTAACTTACGTCATCTACCGACCGCAGTCCTTCCGACCTCCGTCGCCAACCGACTACGGTCCTACTAACTTACGTCGTCCGCAGACTACAGTCTTTCTGACCTCCGTCGTTAGACAATGGTCTTTATGACCTCCGTCGCCCGTCGACTACAGTTTTTCTGACCTCCGTCACAAGACTATAGTCCTTTCGACCAAACGAGCACATCAACAGTGACATTTTGTATTTCAAACATGTAATATACTTCATATAATGTACATCAAGCCCATGAATTCCCCCAAGGAAGGACCTCATTTGTAATCGACTACTATACTAGTGGATTCATTCACACTGGGCTAGGCCCCGTGGTTTTTTCCCCGTTTTAGAGGTTTTCCGCATACAAATATTGGTGTCTCCTATGAATGCTACACACTCTCTTATCTGATTGCATGCCGGATTTTTGTACAACGTTAAGACGTTAAACTTTATATCTCTACCGCTGCGAATACTCCTAGACGCAACAAATGTCATTATACTCCATTTTTTCCTCTACTTTTTCTCAAAAAGTGTTTGCCTATGTGTCTTGTCACACTCATACATACGAGATGATTATTTTTTTATTTTTACTTACAAAAGAAATATTTTTGTGGAGAAGTGTTCTTCACAAAACGGTATTGATCTTCACAAAACTGTATTCCTCGTTATTATCAAATAATAACTAGTAATACCGAGCAAATACCGAGTTTTTTGGCGGGATTTTGCCTCCGACTGGACGTTCCTCTACATCGTTACACCGGACCTAATAAAAGTTCCTCTATATCTCTCTCTCTATATATATAGCTCAAATTTACATTAATAGTTGGGCCATGTTTAGACTCGGTATTGCTCGGTATTGCTCGGTATACTCGGTATTGATCTTCACATAACGGTATTCCTCGTTATTATCAAATAATACCTAGTAATACCGAGCAAATACCGAGTTTTTTGGCGGAATTTTGCCTCCGACTGGACGTTCCTCTACGTCCTTACACCGGACCCTAATAAAAGTTCCTCTATATCTCTCTCTATATATATATAGCTCAAATTTACAGTAATAGTTGGGCCATAAATTTTTTACCATAATATTTTTTATCTTTATTATTTCTACAATATAGTGAAAAATAAAAAAATAGGAAAACATTATTTTAATCTTAAAAAGAATTGGTCATTTCGTAATTTCATAAATTTTGGCCATTCAGATTAAAACTCGGACGTATAACCACGTGCGTCACCGTCCGTTCTCGCCGGACAATCTCAACTTATTTAGAAATTGCCAAAATTTATTTATTCTTATTTTTTAATTGACCCAATAAAAAATCTAAAAATTTAGTATAAACAATTTTACTCGTTTATGGTTGTTTAGTTGAATCCACGGGCTTATAAATAACTTGTAATTGTAAATAAGAGCAAAAACCCGGAAATTACAAGAGAAGCGAGCAGACAGGAAAGGGGAAGCGATGGCCGCCGGCCGATCCGTCGACAAAATCTCCGAAGAACTCAAATCGCTTTCACTCTGTGTCACCGCTGGAGGCAGCGGTAGAGGTGGAGGGATTTTGCTGGATGAGGACGATGAGGCAGTCCGGTTTGCTAACGTGAGGAAGAATGACTTCAAGCACTGGGAGAGGGTGAGGGGACGACTGATCAACATCCTGGACGGTCTTGAACTCTACACCGCCGTATTCTCCGCCGCCGAGCAGCGGAGGATCGTCGATTGCGTCTATGATTTCCAGGAAAAGGGGCGGAAGGGCCGGCTTAGAGGTATATTAATCGTGTTCTAGGCTTTTTTCTGAAATTTTCGTAATTTAGATAAAATTGCTTGATTTTAGTTATATGTCTATTGATTTCGCTGGTCTTTAGTCCGTCGGGACAGCATACATGTATATTAATCTTCTAGATTGATGATTTGTAGTTTCATCTATTAAGATGGGCATGTTTGATTAGAAAGACATATATGCCGAAATTTTATCTAAAATAAGTAATTGTTCAGGCATCAATTGGAACTTGTAATATTAATCTGATTAATGTGAATATGAGATGAATCAGACAATTTGTTTGCGGATAGATTTGCCTATGTGATGTAAAATAGTTGCAATTCATGGATGCGTGCAGATTTATAGAAAGTGTTACTCTTTGCTTTTCTTTGGATTCCATGTTTTGGTGAATCTCCTTCTATCTTGATGCTGGTCAACCTTAGGTGCGTAAGATATTGTACATAAGGCCTCAAGAAAGCTTTGGTTTGTTAATATACTATGTTTAGAAATGAAGGGGTGTAGTTATCTTGGTTTCTTGAATCAAGCACTCTATTTTCTTTTAGCATGACATTTTGAGTATGAAATAAACATGTAGTTGGTATTGATATTAAATTGGAAATGTTTGAAATTTGGAATTCTTATCAAAATGACAATATTTATTTTTTTTTATGTTACAAATTACTTTGCATTCATAAAAACATTTCTACTAAATGATGCCCAAACATCTTAAAATGCCAACTTTTTAGCAGTACAATTGCACTGCTTGTAGTGAACTAAAATTAGATACTGTAGAAAATTAGTTCACTGTCTTCATCTGTTCATCATAAGGATGGTTTACCTCTTTTATGTAAAATGAAAAAAAATAAAAAACCATCGCCCATTAAACCTCACCTCCTAATCATTCAAGTTTCCTATACTACAAAATGAGGTTTAAGTTCACAATTTTACTTTCCTTTATGATTTCATTTGTAAGCTGCTTCTAAATATTGCTTCCTATGCCTATTTGATGAGTTGATCCGTAGAATTTACTTATATTTGCAGAGCGCACATATTCAGAGCCTAGAAAGTGGATGCGAGGCAAAGGACGTGTCACGATACAGTTTGGTTGTTGTTACAATTATGCAATGGTAACACCCTATATGTATCTTTCTTATCTTGTTTGTTTCTTAATATGTTGATGCACTCATTACCAATTCAAATTGCAGGATAGTAATGGTAATCCCCCTGGCATAATCCGTGATGAGGAAGTCGATCCTATCCCACCATTATTGAAACAAATGATCAAGAGAATGGTTGCTTGGCATGTTCTCCCACCATCATGCATCCCCAACAGCTGCATTGTCAACATTTATGACAAGGATGACTGCATTCCTCCTCACATTGACCACCATGACTTTGTTCGGCCATTTTGCACGGTCTCTTTCTTGAGTGAATGCAATATCGTTTTTGGAACGGAGTTGAAGATAAATGGACCAGGAGATTTCTCAGGCTCTGCCTCCATTCCTTTGCCTTTAGGGTATTTACACCAACTTCTAAACTTGAATAACTTGCATCATTTTCCAAGTATTCATGAAGAAATAACACAAATTAGTATTAAATCAAGTTTTGCAACATAAATCTGAATTATTGTTATGACATACAGGTCTGTTCTTGTTTTGAATGGAAATGGTGCTGATGTTGTTAAACATTGTGTTCCTGCTGTACCTTCACGAAGGTGAATATGCTTGGATTAAGCTCATAGTTTGTATTTGTGATTGAGTTCATTTTTGCTAACAACCATTTAATTTCTGAGCAGGATTTCCATTACATTTAGGAAGATGGATGACTCCAAGATCCCATATGATTTCATTCCTGATCCTGACCTGCAAAATCTCCGTCCATTGTCATTACGAGGACAACAACAAACCAACATTCTTCCACTCCGGCAAGATCAGCCACCTAAAAATGCTCAGCCTTCACAAAAAGTTGAGCAAGCTCAAAAAGCTCAGGAAGCACAAAAAGTTCTACAATCGCCTGCTCTTCATAGACCTGTGCAGCTAACTGAAGCTGATTTTCCACCGCTAAGCTCTAGCATAAGAGTGCAAACCTATCGCAAGTGACACTTTCCCACTGTGTGATGGAATCCAACTGAGGCTTCGTTTGGGACGTTTTTTTTACTGCTTATTAAGACAGTTTAATATCACAAAACTTTCTTGAACCAAAATACTAGAAAGCTGCTTTAGAAAGTATTAAGAAAGCCGCTCCAAACGAAGCCTAAAACTAGCTTTGTTTACAAAGCAGTTTTCCACTGTTCATGGCTCTGCCGTAAGCTTGTTTTTGTTTTGATCTTTTATTTAGAAAAAGTTTATTACTCTATTTTATAGATTAAAATGAGTAAATTGTATTGAAGAAGTTACTTACCAACTATAATTTTTTTTAATCCTTTTGTAATCATTTATTAAGTTAGGGTTATTTGTTGGAGATTAATGGATTCAGTGCTGGAATTGAACGAATATTCAAGTTGCCATGTCCATTGGAATTCATGTTTTTTGATCGGAAGGAAAGACAGTTTTTTTTTCCATTTTAGTAGTATGAATTTAGCATACTGCAGAGATATATATACAGTACTGGGATAGTTTTCTTATTGCGTGAAGGGGGTTTGGGCTGCAGTGATGTGTATTGGGAAAGGATAACCAAAGAGAAAGGGAATAAAAAATCAAATTTAGCTTTTCTTGAGAAGTACGAAGCCAATTGTTCTATAGGAATTGTGGAGTTAATAATTGCTGTTAGAAACTTCTTTCCAGCTTTGGACAAGCATGCTTGAATGAAATAACTTGAACAAGCCAGGGAAAGAAAATTTTCTGCTAAAACCCATTTGACTCTATTAGGAAGGCTTTCACATTGGGAGATTGAGTAAATAAAGTCTGGTGATTGCATAGCCTTATGAGTTTTTATTATGCTTGTTAATCTTTAGTTTTAGTTGTTAATTATCTTTGATCACATTAGATAAATTATTAAATGTTTAATAATGCTTAATATGTTTCATCCCCATATATTACTATTAAATTCATATGATTAAGCTCAAATTTTGTCACAAATTTTAGATCTTAAAATTTGGACAAAAATTTTTATAATTTGACTACGAGATTATATGAACTCTATTTTACAATTGTATGAACAATATACCGTGGAAAAAGATTTTGTCAATTGTGATTCCATCTACAGAGCGAAGGTTACAATTAAGATCAAACAAGCACAAATTAATATTACAAGACAAAATATAGAATTGAAGAGAAAGCAAAAAAATAAAGAAGGCAAAGAAGTCAGCCGGGGTCATTAATAGGCACAAGCTTCCAACCACAACCGAGATGTCAGACACGGACCATTCAGAGGAGGAAATAACCAACAATCCACATAAAAAAGACATACATCATCTAACACCCGAAATAAGGCCACCAAAAGAATAAGAAGATTTATCACCAATGGTTGCCAATAAGCCACCGAAGCCCATGTGATAAGTAAAAATCCATATCATAGCCCACCAAAAATTGCTACAACTGCAAAGCCAACCCCTAGCATCACATTTCAATTATAAGAGAACCAACCGCATCCAAAAAAAAAATACAGAAAAAGCCACCAGTCAAAGGAAAAACACAGAACGACAATCAACCAAAAGATAACCCCCAACGTTAGAGAGCAAACAGAATTATGGGTTCACTTGATTAATATTTTCTCCATCTCATGCAAGTTATGCTAAATTAATCCATTTAAGATTCATAAATAGTTAAAACTTTTTTCCATTATGTTTAAACACTCATATACATGCGGGCCTGATTGACCTGTTCATTTGTTAAGAATTAAGATTTAAGCTTCATTTGGATCAGTTTTATTATTGTTTTTTAAAGCAGCTGTCTAGAATTTTAATTTTTGTACTAAAAAGCTGCTTAAAAGAGCAATAAAAAAATAGTCTCAAATAAAACAAGCTGAGAAGTCGTTGAAAACCTTGATTCTCATCTACAACTGCATTAACAATACCTGACAACCAGTTCCATTTTGGGAACAGGAACAACACTATTCTGGCTCCTATGAGTTTGTTCTATAATCCCGAATTGTAGAATCTTTATACAGCTAGCTGTTATCAGGGAGACAGTAACATAGATTTATTTTCTTTAGTTTGGCCTTAAAGCATTAAGCTTTATGTGTGTATGAAGAGTTTATATAGATTTTGAAATTTATTCTGACTAAACTATAAAGCTAATGTTATTATCTCATGTAGAGAGAGTATTTTGTATGAACACTAGACCATCCAGAGGCGAATTAGAGTGCGCCACGTTACCTGGTACACAGTGAGTACATAGCCGCGGTACACAGCAAAGGGGTGATGTGGCGTGCTTTGATTCACCTCTGAATGGCGTCCGCATCCGCACAAAATAATTTCACCTCATATATGGAGTGAGGGTTTATTTATAGTTTTGGAGAGTGACATGCTCCGTAAATATAGGTAAAAACTAAAACACTCCAAATAGATCAGAGTAATTTTTTTCATCATACATATTCTTTTAGCATTCAAGTGTCTTAATGATGTCAAAATTAAATGTTTTAGACTAGTAGGTTTCATCTCATTAAAACACTATATTTGAATTAAAGCTGGCAAGATTTAGAGATCATAAGATCCTCCAATTAAAGTTCCAAAGGTGCCTATTATGTTTTAAGTTTTTTATTTAAGCTTATTTGGAGCTGGCTTGGATTATTTTATATGTCAATGGGCTCATTTTATCGAGACATTCAATTTAATTATAAATTCGCCGAAATCGGATTGCATTTAATTTAAATTCTAAATTTTTTTATTAAAATATAAATCGAGATTTGTGCACAATTAAATCAATTTTGGATGGCGTGCCAATACTAAATTGACCATGGGTATGAGTAAGCATGTAATTTGCATTCTAATTAGTTCAATTAGAGTATCGTTGCATGAACTTCAATAAAAGAATTCTCTAAAATTGAGAAAATTCTCCCTTTTCAAAATTATTTTATCCATTTTTATCTTTAACCCAAAATTCTATCTGATCGGACATTTTCTAATAATAACATAAGGAGGAGCAAATTATAAAAATCAAATATTTATTCTAATTAGATGAAATTCTCAAAATTAAATCAAATGGAACCATCTATTTTTATTTAGATCATTTTTAAGGGGCATTTACATACATAGCACTCTAAGTTATATCATTTATTTATTTAACATCTAAATTTTATTATTTACATAATGTAGTATTATGTTAATTTTTGTTAATACAAAACCCTTGTAGGGCAACAAAGCCACAAGAAAATCACAAGGAATTCTCATTGAGAATAGCATAGATGAGATCATGAGATCAACGACGTGCGAGCGACAAAGAAGATGAAGAAGTTGTGATAGAATCTCCCAAGCAACTAGCAAGGGCATTGGTGGGAGAGACAATGCATGGACTATCATAAGGAGTAGGGCTGCAAACGAACCGAGCCGAGCCGAGTATGTGAGTGTTCATTTAATATTAGCTTGTTCATGTTTGGTTCATGTTTGTTCGAGATTTAGCATTTGTGTTCATGTTTGGTTCATTTAAATTAAGGAGTGTTCATGTTCGGTTCATGTTCAGTTCATGTTCGTTCGTTTAGTGTTTAACGAGCTTGTTCGCGAACATATTTAACGAATTTTTTTAACTATCGAACAAACACGTTCTTGAACATATCTATGAACAAACACATTTATAATAAAATCAATTGTCTGTGTAACAAAGGTAATGATTATTTATATTTATTAATTCTATAGTCAAATATTAATTATTTTTATCGAGATTATTCACGAGTTCAAAAGAGAACACGAATTAAGCTTTTGTCGAGCTTGTTCACGAACTTCAAATGACGTTGTTCGCGAACATAAATTAGCCGAACGCATTAGTGTTCAGGTTTGTTTACTTAAGAATCGAGAAATTAAAATATTGTTCAAGTTTGTTTGTTTAGTTAATTAAACGATCGCAAACGAGCTTTAATCAAACCGAACAACGAGTAGCTTGTTGAACGTTTGGTTCGCTTGCAGCCCTAATGAGGAGGAACTCGCAATGAAATCTCACTAGGATGGTGATTGATGAGATTGATGGTGTACGATGCCGCAGCACTACAGTGATGTTGCGAGTTTTAGCGCCACAGCGTCATTAGACAGAGACTTGAGCATTGCAGCACCCTATAATTGCGTCGCAGTGCCGAGAGACGAACTGGATAATTTCTTTCTCATTTTCTCAAAGACTGCGTCCCTTTGTGCTTATAACTAGCTTTCTCTTGTATTTCATGTTATAGTAGACATTGAGAACAGTGCATGTGAGAAGAGAAGAAATGAGAGAGCGAGAGGGAAGAGAGGTCTATACTCGTTTATCCTAATTTTGATAATGAATTTTTTGATGTGTTGTGGTTTTTTTTTTTTTCTTCTTCATAATTTAAGTTTTTCCCCATTAAATTCTAATGTTATTTATTTTCCATTAATTTTACTTGCTTACTTATTTTATTGTGGTGTTTACTCCTCTTCATCCTAACATAAATGACATAATTTTAAAAGCTATATTATCTTGAACGTAATTTTTTTTTTTAACGATCTACTTGAATGAGTCGCTTCTCTTTCATTAAGGGGAGTAACTAGAAATGGCTGGATCCTCAATTCCCTCAAATCTGCACCAATTCCCCAATCCCCCTTCGCCTTCTCCTCCTTTCTTCTCCTTACCTCATACCCGATCTTCCACCATGGAGAAAACCCTTCAAGATCCCCTCGAAACAAATTTGGAAGAATGGGAATTTCTCCCCGACAACTCCTCCTTCCTTGAATTCGGTCTCGACGATATTGAAGACCTAATCTCCAACGAAATCATCTACACTGATTACTTCAGAGAAGAACCGAAGCTCATCCAGCAAACTCCAGCCCATAATCAAGAAGAAGATTCACAGTTCAAGGATATAAGCATCTCCCATGTCTTCTTCAAGATGATAAATCCCAAGGTCGATGAGGAACTCATAGAGCTCACGAGGCCGAGCTACGAACTAGAGCAGAGTACAGTGGAGGTTGTTGTGCAGGAGATTGAGGCCGCGCCTTCGGTCTATCTGATGGAAGAGAAGGTTAATTTGGCGGAAAAGGGAGAATTAAAGGAAGAGGAGGGGGAGGAGGAAAAGGCGGTATGGGAAGGGATCGGGATTAGAATATGGAGATGGAGGATTATGGGTGTCGGTGCTCTGTTTTCCATTGGAGCGGCGGCGGCTGCTACTATATGCGTGGTCGCGTTCGGCGGGCGAGAGGGCAAGCAGCCGCCGTATCGTCGTCACCAGCATCAGAGCAATCTTCTTCAGTTCCATTTTCATAATGAAGACCAGGTGAGTGTTTCAGAAATGGCTGTTTTGCTTTTTTATTTATTTTCTCGAATTTTACTGCCTGATCGGTCACATACCGCCAAGATTTGGGGTAAATTTATAGATCAGATTTGATTTGTTCATATTAAAAGCTGTTCGAGGAGTTCGACGGTAATTCGGAAAAAAAAAAATTCTTTCCTGTACTTGAAAGATTAAACTTTGCTCGGAATAATTTGAGTGTGTGTGAAGAGATCTGATTCTAAGTAATTAGGCGTATAACATTCGCCTGATTCTATTTCCTCATCACCACCAATCAGATGGTTTCACGCACACTTACAATGTAAAAATATAATTATTGTAATAAAATCAATTTCTTTTTAAGACTAAGATACTTTTTTATGCTTTCTAAAATAAGGTTTTTGTATAAAAAAATTTTATATTAAAATTTTATTTTAGAAAATAGTAAAAAAAAAAAAAAATCAGTTCCAAACAAAATCTAAATTTATGTAACGTTTGAAACATAAAAAATATATAAATAGTATGTGAATATTATACTTTTTATAATATATTGCACATAGATAATATAAAAAATAGGCTGACTTAGTGGATACGTTAAGCATTTCACTTCTTATAAATAATTCTCCTAAGAAAGTACTCAGGATATTTTCATTTTATTTCGATGTATCAATTTTGGCCAGTATAAATTCTTCTTGCTGTATGAACTGTACACTTTGTTTATTTCATTCATTAAAAAGAGAAAATTTGGATCACCATAGTCTAATTCAATTTAGGTTTCATTGGGAACTTTTTTTTTTAATTTGTATACTAAAAAGCTATTTTAAGATACAGAAAGAAAGCTGTCTCATCTTCGTTTGGAATGGCTTTCTTACTGTTTCTTAAAGCATATTTTTAATACAAAAATTAATTTTTTTCTAACAGAAAGTTGCTTTAAAAAGTAGAAAGAAATCCATCCCAAATGAAGCCTTAGGTTTCGTTTGGGACAGTATTTTGTTGCTTCTTATAACAACTTTTTAGTATAAAAATTAAAATTTTTATACTAAAAAGCAGCTTTAAGAAGCAACAAGAAAGCCACCACAAACAAAGTCTTAGGTTTCGTTTGGGACGGCTTTTTATTGCTTTTTAAAATGGAGTTTTAGTACAAAAATAAAAAAATTTGTACTAAAACTCCGTTTTAGAAAGCAATAAAAAAGCCATCCCAAACGAAGCCTTAGTCCTCTTTTGGACAGCTTTTTTAATGCTTCTTAAAGAAACTTTTTGATTAAAAACTTTAATTTTTATACTAGAAAGTTGTTTTAAGAATCAATAAGAAAGTCATTCCAAACGAAGACTTAGAATTTTTTTTTTATTGATTCTTAAAGTAATTTTTTAGTAAAAAATTTAAATTTTCGTATTAAAAAACTGATTAAAAAAGTCCTTCCAAGCGAAGCCTTAGTTGCACAAATCATGATGCGCCAAAAAACATTATAATCTGGTAAAAAATTTTATAAATTTGTAAAAGATTTTATTTTTATGGCAGAGTGTTAGTCAATTGGTGGAACAAGCAAGCAGACTGAATCAAGCGCTGGCAGCAGCGAGGGGGACCCCAACAATGATGCGCACAGCGAAAATATCCTTCGGTGGCAGCTACGATGGCCTCTGATTATTCATGGTTTATATGGTGATCTGCTGAATTAAATATTTCTATATTTTTTAATCTATTTTGTGGACGTGGATTGTTTTTATGAACAATTCAAAATGGGAGGAAAGATCTATATATTTTGTATATGATTTATGAATTATACCACATAGAATAATATGAGAAAATTATCTGATACATTTTTGGTACTGAAAAGGGACAGCTACTGATTCAATAGCGTGAATTTGCCGGTGCAAAAACAGGGCAAGTTCGCAATATGAGGAGAAATTATTCTGCGGGCATTGGACTCAGAACTTTATCCAGAGATCAATCAGAATGCGCCATGTCATTGGTACCGAGTCGCGTTATCTAGCATAGGAGTGACGTAGCATATTCTGATTGGTCCGCGCAAGATAATTAATCCAATCTTAGAGGTTGTGGAATAATTATTTTTTTTTTTTTTTGTATTTTTGGGACAACTTTGGTACTGCTTTATATTAGAAAGTTGCTTTACAAAATAATTAGCAAATTATCTCAAAAAATTCTTAGGCTTTGTTTGAGATAATTTTAGACCATTACTTTTTCTATATTTTTAAGAGATTTTTGTACTAAAAAATTAGTTTACAAAACAATAAGAAAATCATCCCAAACAAAGTCTTAGGTTATGTTTGCGACAACTTTCTTACTGCTTCTTAAAGCAGCTTTGTAGTACAAATATTATATTTTTGTACTAAAAATTTGATTTAAGAAACAGTAAGAAAATCGTCCCAAATAAACCTTAATCTATCATCATTTTATTTACGGGTAAAAAATGATACAGAAATTTTCCATATGATAAATATGTCTAACTTTATAACATTAAAAATGCTTGCCTAATTATGCATCAATTACTATGTATGTCAATGTCAATAAACTCAAAAGTTAATTGAAGTATATATAACTAAATTGCTGGGCTATTTTTCTTTCTTTTATTTGATTTTCAATGTAAGAGTAACTTAATAATAAAATTTAATTAATCTAAATTTGATATTTTTTCTTATAATATTCAAAATTAGAAAATTATAATTTATTATTTTATTTCTTGAAGAAATATATCCCAAAATTTATGTCCAACGAACGCTAAATTTTATCATCAAGTTATTCATATTAATTAGCATAAAAACAAATTATATTGAATACAACTATGGCTTCGTTTGGGACAACTTCTTTGCTATTTTCTCAAATGACTTTTTAATACAAAAATTTCTTCAATTAAAATTTTCTTATTAAAAATCAGTTTTATAAAGTAGCGAAAAAGTTGTGGGACGACTTTCTTACTGCTTCTTAAAACAGTTTTTTAATATAAAAATTTCATATTTTGTACTAAAAAACTGCTTAAAAAAACAGTAAGAAAGCCGAGCAAAACATAAATTCGTTTGTTTAACTGAAGCAATCACCTTCCATCAGTTCTTTATTAAGTAAAATATGAGAGTTCCATCTGGTCCTAAAACCCAACACAACAAGCAATAATATTTCAATCGTTTAGGTAACCATTTTTTTCATGTTTTTTATTACTATTTGTATATCCATTTAAATATGAAACAGCTTAAACCAGAAATGTCGAATCATAAAAATACAGATATCTTTCTCAATAGAGAATGGCTCTTCAAAGTTATCACGTAACTGTAACTTGAAGATCTCTACAAAATTGCCACGGAACCGTCGCTTAGGCCCAAACTGTCGCCTTCGGTGATGGAAGAGATTGGAAATCTCTTTCAGCTTTCATTTCCCAATTCATCTTCTAGTGGAGCCTCGTGATTCAATAATAGATCAACAACCCTTTCATCACGCGTCCGGAGATTAATTCGGATGCGCCACGTCATTTGTATTGAATCGCATTGGATGACGTTGCACGTCCTGATTGACCTCCGGACCCGTCTGGACACCACACGTAATAATTTTTCCTTTCCTTGTGATGTTCTTTATTCTTCAATATTTGTAATATCTTGTGATGTTCTAGCTTTATTCTTCATAATTTCTAGGTAATAGACAAAGTAGTTGTAAGAGAATTTTTCCTATTAAACAAACGGACATGCTTGCCATCCTTGGAGAAGGTACTGAAAAACTGGTACAAATATGTTAAAGCTATTAAGATTGGTCGTAGAGTGACACTGCTCAAAAAAGGTTATTGCAGCACATTTTTTGAGTTATTCCAGCAATTATAACAGCCACTAATTTCTTTGCAGCGGTTCTAAAACCATTGCACCTCCGCTGTAATTGTTATGCACTGCAACGGCATTCCGCAACGGTTTAATGACCGGCGAGGTAGATTGGACGAAGTGGCAGATTTGACAGCGGTTATAACCGCCACAAAGTATCAGATTTGCAACAGTTATAATTGCCACTAATATCTCCAAATTAAACTATTATGTTGTGGTTAAAACGACCACAAAAGTCAAGAATTTTCTTTTTTTAACCACGACCGAATTGCTGCGAAAAATCTTATTTTTTTTTAGTGTGTGTTGTTAGTCCTTTCAGGGCTGGGGGTTACCTTGAGCAGTCTCTTCTCACAACTAAATCATTCTTAGATTCAGGCGAAGGTAATAAAAATTGAAAACAAAATCATCAGTCAGATTAACTATAGATGGAGTTCTTCAAAACTTGTACCTACATACAGCATATATAGGAGCTAAACAACGATAACAACACAATGCAAGAAACTGGAATGACAACTCTCCTAGTTCCAAAGTTCTGAAGAAATCAATCATTGCTACTACTCATACCTGCACCTGCCATAGCCTGATCAGAAATATAGATGAAGAATCTTCTTAGTAACATATTCTCAGTAACAGTTAGAACCATTTAGGAAGATGTACAAACTTTTTCTGAGCTAACATATATCTTAACATGTATTGTTCTAACCAAGAAGAAAAAAAAAATCCTAAATCTATAAAAAAGTACCAGATTTGTACCTGATTTCTCATCACCTCCATATTTCCTCCAAAGAATTACCATAAGAAAAGCATTAAAAGCACTGAATTTCTGTAATGAAAGAATTTTGCAAGCTGTGACTTGAATTTAATGATCAGATCCAAGTTGGAAAGAAAATTTTAGTAAAAACAGAAAAAAAAAAAAAAAAAATCATTGATACGTCATCAAAAAATTATTTTGATCGGGCACGAATCTCAAGGCAAAAATCAAGCCGGAAACTTCAAAAATTAATTATGGGATCACCTGACTCTGATTTCAGCAAACTTATAGTCAAACTGAGCGTCTCGGAAATACGAACACAACGACACCAAATTCAACTTGATCCGAGACCAAATGAGTACAAATAATCAAGGACCTGAAGCACTGTTGGAAAGTTTGAACCACAATTTTTGTTATCAAACGGTCTCTAAATTTGACTAGCTTATAGTCGAATCGAGCGGCTCGACGAGACAAATCCAACGAACCCAAGATCGCTAAATTCCGACATCATTAAGGCCTTCAAATATCTTACAAACGATACAAGATCAAGAGATTCAATATCGACCGTCCATCCAATCACTCCACATTTGCCCTTGATCTCCCATCTATTTACGGGTCATGCCACTCTAGAAATCTATAAATAGACCTCTCATTTCTCTTGAGAGGGGGACCGAAACAAGAAGAGAAGAAGGAAGAGAAGGAAGAAGCTCCTCGCCGGACCTTCGTCGGATCACCACTTGAGGCCCTCACCTCCGCCAGACCACCGCTTGAAGCCGTTGCTCCGCTGGACCACCACTTGAGCCCCTCACCTTCCTCAACCACCACCGGACTTCCCCCAGACCACAACTGGAGGCCCTCACCTTCGCCGGACCACCACTTTAGGCCCTCACCTCCACCGAACCACCGCCTTACGCCGTTGCTCCGCCGTACCACCACTGGAGGCCCTCACCTCCGCCGGACCACCACTTGAGGGCCTCACCTCCGTCGGACCACCGCCTGACGTCGTTGCTCCGCCGGACCACCACTTGAGGCCCTCGCCTTCCTCAACCACCGCCGGACTTCCCCCAGACCACCACTTGAGGCCCTCACCTCCGCCGGACCACCGCCTGACGCTGTTGCTCCGTCGGACCACCTTTGGAAGCTCTCACCTCCGTCGGACCTCCACCTGACGCCATTACTCCACCAGACCACCACCTGAGGCCCGGACTTCTTCCGGACCACCACTTAAGGCCCTGTACTCCACAGAACATCACTTGAGGCCCGGACTTCTGTCTGACCACTTCTTAAAGCCTTGAGCTCCACCAGGCCACCACTTGATGCTAAAAGTTCTCCCAGAATACTGCCGACCTCCATCATTAGACAACGGTCTTTCTGACCATGGTCTCCTGCCGACTATGGTCCTTCTGACCTTCGTCACCTACAATGGTTCATCCGACCTCCATCACTAGACAATGGTCTTTCTGACCCTGGTTTCCTGTCGACTACGGTCATTCTGACCTCCGTCACCTACTATAGTACATCCGATCTCTATCACTAGACAACGGTCTTTCTGACCCTGGTCTCCTGCCGATTATTGTCTTTCTGACCTCCGTCATCTACTATGGTCCATCCGACCTCCATCACTAGACAACAGTCTTTCTGACCCTGGCTCCTGCCAACTACATTCTTTTCGACCTCTATCCCATCAATTACGGTCCTGCCGACCAAATCAAACATGTCTATGTAACTCCCACCATGTAATGCGCTTTATATGATATACAATTGTATCATCAAGCAAAGGCCTTCTCCCAAGGAAGAGCCTCATTTGTAATCGACTACAAAAACTAGTGGATTCATTCAAACTGAGTCAGGCCCCGTAGTTTTTCCCCCTTTTTAGGGTTTTCCACGTAAAAACTTTGGTGTCTCTTATGAATGCTACACTTTCTCTCTCTTATATGCTTGTGTGCTGGATTTTCGTACAATGCTGAGACGTTAAATTTCATATTTCTCTACCGTCGCAAATACTTCAGGATGCAACAATCATATGCAATCATATAGTTGAGAAAAGTGGCATGTATATACCATGAGTAAGTAGAAGTAGAAAAAATGTCAAAGAGAAGATGGAAATGATAGGGCTTTCTGCCTTTGCCATTGATGTGAATAGAGTAAACAGCCAAGTTAAAAACCGTAAATTATTTTGGATGCTAAGCATGAATAGGTTGTGGCCACTAGCCATAGATAAACTTCACGGGTTTTGATCAGTTTTTTTGACTCGTTTTACAGTAAACCCCCAACCTGTGCTCGATTCCCTCGAACGGTAGCACCTCTTAAGTCGGGCTCAATCAAGTGCGGGATTGAAGGTTTTTGAGGTGGGCATCTCTTCTAAGTGAGTCTAGAAATAGTCAGGCCACCAAGCTCCCTTTCGGGAGCAGCAACGGATGGATACCCCGTTTCAAAAATAATAATAATAATAATATATTTCTTTTTTTGTTTAAATGCCAAATATAAGGCTAAAAAATTTTATATCAGCAGATTATGGACCAAATTGAGCTCATCAAGCAGTATATAAGCACAAACAATCCCAAATTTTATATTAATAAGTAGAGGTGACTATCTATTTATCAGAAACTTAACTTTTATTTTAATTTTAATGTGGGACTAATCTTCTCTCTTATGTGATTCTTAATACGAGACAATTGTCAGGTTAAGGACTACAGGAAACATAAATGAAAAAAGAAAGCATCGTCATATTTAGGAGAACCCAAAGGTGAGAAGAGCTTATTTTCGATAAAATATTTTTTACTCGCACATTATAAGCATCAGCTCTTCATTAAAATTAAAAGTTTCTTTTCCATTTATTTGAGATTGCTTATTGCTTTCTTACTCCCTCTTAAAACAGCTTTCAAATAATTTTTTTATACTAAAAAACGATAAGAAAAAATATCGCAAACGTGAAATTTGAAGCCCTGAGCGTCCACATTGAATAGCTTCACCATAATTTTATTTTTGCCATTTTTATTAAAGTAGAGCATTCTGCCCTTTCCCCTAATTTATGTGATAAGAATCATTTCCGATCCTACCTATGTTATAAGACTTCATTTGGTACAATTTTTTACAACTATTTTTTTATAATTTAAAATATATACTAAACAAATTTAAAAAGCAGTAAAAATCCTGTCTTAAACTTAGCATAACTGTGATGATTACAATAAACAGCTGCTATGCAAATTTTCAAAAAAAAAATCTAAGTATTGCAATAATTATCAAATTTATTTTTTCTCAAAACAATTATACAATTACTTCTATAACAATTATAACTTTCCCACCATATCCTATTATTTCAATATTCATTCATTTAAATATACAGATTTAGAGAAGACTGAGATGCTCAAGTAGTTCAGTCTTTTTCAAAAAGACTGAGCAACTAAGAAAAAAAAAAGTATAAAGACCGGGCAACTAAGAGCATATATTATGTAAGTACAAAATAAACCCTTAACAAGAGAGCTGAAAATCCTTACAAAATAGTTCGAAAATGAACTTACCAAAGATAAATTGGTGAACAGGGAGGTATTCGAAATTAGAAACCCACTGTATTTTATAATTACTAGGCCATAACATCCAGTAAACCAGATCAAAGACAGAACAAGAAAGGAAAGGCCATTAAAAAGTCATTTATTTCCAACAATTTAATGATATCGGACAGAAGGAAGGAAGCTTGAAAAGTAATCATGGAATGGTGCGTTGGTAGAGGGGAAGAGCTCCAAGTGCCTCCCTTTCCTCCCTCTCCTTCTTGACCTGCAATAGTACAACAATCAGGTCCTCTACAATATCAAAATCATTGAACAAACAGATTCAAGAATGATCAGATCTAAAAACCTTTTAATCATTATCATAAGACAACAGAGCCCTGCATTGGGTACCCGACTCATATCCAATGGATATGGGTGGGTATGGGTATGCCCATGGCCTTGCTCAACATCGGGGTATAAATCAATTTACATTGTTAATCACCGTATATCTTATATTAATGCAATCCTCACTATGTAATATGTAACACTTAACCACACTGCGACTACGATAAATTCTGATATGCATCTTTAAAGTTTACAATCAGAGCTAAGGGAAACAAGCCTCAAGGCCATCAATCCGCGGCAGACTGCGTTCAAAAAGCATGGAAAGTGGGTGGGTATAGATGGGTATGGCATCCTGAAAGTCATCATGGGTGGGCGAAGCCCGTCCGAGTAAAGCATGGGTACCCAATGCGTACCCAACCAGGACCCCATGTAGGGCTTTGTAAGACAACTAAAATGAAGTATTAATTTCACCATGAACTTAGAAAATCAGTTTCCTGTACAGAAATTATATGCCCATCGAGGGTGTGAAACCTGGCTGGCCCTGAGTAATGCGAATTACAATTAATGACAGTTAAGCTTTTCCAAGTGCGCAGACAAAATGCAAGAAGAGAAACAAAATTCTATAGTTGACTCCCATAATGATTCACAAGCGGTTTCTATTCTTTCATTAATCAACATGCGATAAATCCAACAAAAAATGTATACTGGCGAACAAAACTTGAGTAATTATAACAATATTAAAGAACCTAACACGGAAAACTCATTCACGGATATAGCTCCTAGGCTAATTTCTGCTAGAAAAATAACACAGGAATAGTCAAATGGGATCAGAACTATAGAAATGATAGGAAAAAAAAAACCAATGGGCAAGGGAGTTCAAGTAAGATCACAGGCGGAAGTAAATCAGCAGTACAGCACCAACTGGAAGAAATTGGAATGAAGGATGCAAAAACGCAATTTTAAACGTGAAGAACTTGGAATGAAGGATGCAAAAAGCCAAACCTAAAATTGTCCCTAATTTAGAACAAACACCAACTGCAGTAATAAAGAGGGGTTACTGCCAAAGAAAATGCCGGTGTGCAGGCTGAATTATTCTGTGTGGTCGGACGGAAGAACCGTATTGTTCATATTGCGCTTTTACTATTCACAGAAACAAAACCGGACGGTTCTTCTGGTCCGATCTCCACATAGAATAATCTCTCTGGGCTTGCACTGGGATGATAAATGTACCATTTCAGGTAAACCATGTTGTCGTATTGAGGCATACGAGCCAAAAGTATGTACCTAATGAAATCAGAAGTAAAGCAAATAATACGCAATTTTTTTCACACAAATGTTAAAACTTAGTTGTTTATTCAATTTATAGATATGGATACTCGAGGTGATGTAATAAAATTTATGAAATAAAGAAAATATAAATAATTTCCTCACATTTCAGCAAATAATTTCATTTTTTTTCTTTCCATTCAATCAAAAGACCTTCCTTTTAATATCATAAACCACCCTTAATGCCTGACAACTAACCTTTCTAATGCATGCATATTAAGATAAATTTTTACATAACTAATTCAGTGAACAATGAACAAATAAGCGCTGAGAAAAAAATTAAAAGAAAAAAAGATAACAAACAGACAAATAACACAATCAAACAAATATTATAACTTACAAGAGCCAACATATCCCGAAGATAGCTTCTAAATGGTGTCTGCAGCTTCTGTGACAAATAAGAAAATACCGATGGTAAGAATATCATGTTGCTGATCAAAGAAAAATGAGTATTGAGTCTTTTAAGGCACCATTGTGCTATTCAACCAACCATAATTTTTCAAATCATATATAAGCCCAATAAGGGGCGGAGATACATCACTATTCAAAAAACAAAAACCAATAAAAGGGATGTACATGTTAAACAGCGAATAAATAGCACAAATTTATTTATAACACAGGGCATTATTGATTATTGATGCAGGGAATAAATGCAAAAATAATTGGAATAAAAAATTTGCACTTTTTGAATAAGAGCAAATAATAATTAAGACAGTTAGCCACTAAATGATAATATAAAACGAAAGAGGGATAACTACGCTTAGGCCAAATCACATGCTAAGAACTTGAATCACCAAAGTAATTTAGAATTTCATAAAATGCAAATTAAATAGTTATTCAATAAAATCCCTAAGTTAACAACGAGATTAGAAATAGAGAAAGTCAAAACTCAAATCCTACGTTTACTAGGCGAAGGCAGAGAACTTGGCACGAATCCTTGTGCTTGATTCACCACCTACAAGATCAAAGGATTTAGAAGATAAATGAATGGGGGAAGAAGTTCACCCTTGTCGAGGACCGGAAGCAATTTGCCACTGAACATTGGCGAGCTGTTCTTCGATTGCTTCGAATAGTGTGGAGATGATGCGATCTAAATATTCTTCAACGGAGTTGTCGACTTCCGAGTTGACGTCGAAGAATGTTGACCGGAGAATGTTGACGTTTCCTTGCTCATTGTAGACGAAGCCGGAGTCAAGGTCGGGATTGGCCATTCATTAATGCCTTGGTTGTAGTATTGTAGATGAAGGTCTTGACTTTCCTTTACGGACTCCTCTCAGAGGGAGGAGATTATCTCAAGGATTCAAGAGGGAAAGAGGGAAAGAGGGAGAGAGATGGTCAGCCAAGGATGAAAGCGAGGTGGAGATTTAGGTTCAGAATTTTAGAGGAAGAATGTGGAGGAAAATCGAGCAATTGTTTCCCTAATTTCTCCCTTAATTTGGAAAGGATTTAGGTGCAATTAGGAAAAGGGTGGGGCGGCTAAGAGAGAGGGAGAGAGGATTTGAATTGTTTCCAAGAGGGAAGCTTGCCTTTCGAAAATAATTCCATAGGGATCCAAGAGGGGGCCCGGCGGCATAGGGAAGGGTTTGGGGACTTTAAGCAAGTGTATTAATTCTTACTTAAATGGGATTCACCAATTAAAGAAAGTAGATTTATTCCAATCTAGTTTAAATTCAATTTGGATTTGATTTTAGAAACTTTCCTAAAATTGGATTCTATTTTAGAAATTTTCAATTTTAAATTAAATGATTGAAATTAAATAAATTTCCCAATAGAAGCTAAGCAAGAAAGGAAAGTATTCATGTGGAAATTAGGAAACCGGAGGCAAAAGGGAGAGGGTGAAATTGGTAGCTAGGCTAGTGTTTGGTGGAGGTGGAGGGGTCGGATGGGTCACCCAATCAAGGAAACCATCTTGGGTGGCCGGCGCTAGGTGGAGTGGAGAAGAGGGTCTAGGCCGATTGTGGTGTTGGGGATGTAGCCAGCGGTGGAAGCTTGGAGGGGTGGCAGTTTGGGTTTAGGTGGGCTGTATGGATGGAAGGAAAGGGAGGGATAAAGAGAAGAAAAGAAAGAAAAAGAAAACTAGCCACGAATTCAGACTCTTCCAAGATTAGCGGGTGATCCACCTCCCTCTCCAAGGAATCTCTTTCCAACTCCTCTCAAGCTCTCATAAGAACTCACAATGCATAAATTTTTTTATCATTCATTCATTAAATCTCAAAAGAAAACATTAGGGCTATATATAGCCTCATACAGTGGACGAAAAAAATAAAAGACTACTTCACCCTTTGGGCTTACACATGACTGTTGACTATAACTGCCGACCGACACCATCGATGGTTCCATGATCGCTCCAATCGTCGCCTCTCTCCTGATCCCTCACATAACCGCTCCCTCAAGACATAAAAGAGAGAAACCTCTCCCATTCAGAAGGGAAGCACACATACGCACACAGAAACTCAAGAAAGGAAGTTGACGACTTACCTCTCGATCTCGGGGACTCCAGCCGCTTGCCTTCGTGTCCGAACTCGTGCCCTAGCCGACTGTCGCCGGCCTACACTCGTAACTCCGGTTGAATCCACCGCCAGCCTGCACCGGCTGAAGTCGCCGAACGACCTCTCGCCAGAGCCGCCGCCGCCTACAAACCCGAAGTCCTCCACCTCTGCCCTTGCTCGACGTTCGGCTCCTGTCCCCGAACCCTCCTGCCGACGCCGAACCCGCCGTGCGTGAGCCTGCCTGTCTCCGATCTCTGCCCTAGCCCGATCGGGTCCTTCCCGATTCTTGCCCCATCTTTCATCTAATATATTATATAAGATATATAATATAATGTAATATAATAATATATATCATATAGTATATTATAATATATAGTATATGATATATATACATATATTATATTATATTATATTATATATTATATAATAAAATAAAATAAAAAAAGAAAAGAATGAGAGATAAATGTGGACAGATATGTGAGGATTTTCAAACAGGTGTCGAAGACCCCGGCCATCGTACCTTAGGTCCGACCGGGATGGTTTGATATTGAAAACTAGTGCCGTTGATTTTTAATTCGGACAGATGATTTTAAAATTTGAAGACCCCGGGCCGTCGCATCTTACATCCGGCCAGGATGATTCCAAATTAAAGACATCACGTTGTCGATCTTAGATCCTGATGAGATGGTTTGAAATTGAAGATCCTACGCCATCGTCCTTAGGTCCGGGTAGGAAGAAATTTCGGCAGATGCCGTCCCGATTTCTCCCTCGGTGGGGAGGAGACGCCGGGAAGCTGCGAAATTTTCAATGAACAATACGGGACTTAGACAAAAAAATTAAAATTTGATTTAAACATAATTCAAACATGAAATCAATTTTAAATTAAATTTGACCGAATAATGTTCGACTTAAATCCGAATTAGACTCAGATCTGAACTCGATTTAAAATTGAAATTGACTTGATATGTGATACATTCAAATTGAACTTTTCATTAAGGTCTTGCACTCAATGAAACAACTAATATATTTGAGCCACTATCAAATCATAGATGATACTGATTTCTATTGAGGTTCAAATAGATTATACTGATATTTGATTATCTTATCAAATATTCAAAATTTTAAATTAACATTGGTTTAAAAGCTCTTGAATAATTAATTGATAAAATGCCATCACATTGCAAAATGTTTGAAACTAAATTATTGAAGGAAGATATATTCTCAAGTGATCAGTGGTGAAATTTTAATGGACCTATATTAGTCTTCTAAAGATCTTGGTCAAGAATATGGCTCCTCAGTTAAGTTAGAGAATTGATAGATTGAAGGGTTCTAACTTTTCCAATTTTATAATAAATGGCAATGAAGCTATGATGATCATCAGAAAGGATTAATATTTCTAATGATTTTGAAATTTTTCTATTGCAATATAATAAGATAATACTCATCAGTTGTTCTCTTAAGTGCCACATCCACATCTACAACAATGACCTATAGCAGATCTTTTACCATCATATGGTAATGGAATTGAACTTCCAGGAAAAAGGGGATAATGAAACCATAGATGGCCAAGGATTAGTGTGTTTACTGTAGCAATTTAATGGTTCAAGTTGTAATAATTAATGCTCTATCAGATTCACCATTCACAAATGGTATAGTTCCAAATTCATGCTCAGATATGTGCATTAAGGACAGTAGCATCACTGTGCGTCATGATGCAATCACCCTTAAGAGTGGATGGGATGAGTATGGGATTTACTACTCTAAATCCTCATCCAAATATCCATTTTACCAATGCCTTCCTCCAATTCTTTTTTTTTTTTAGTCTGCCCTTACATTTGGTAGTGAAATGCATGAAGGAATCTCAGAAGTCCAAGCCGAATCATCTTCAAATTTAAAACTTAAATATTGATATCAACTTTAAAACCATGAGAGGTCGTGTTGGTTTAATGAAAAACATTTTAATCTCTGATGTAGTGTTGCAATCTATCAGAATTGTAATTAACTTTGACGAACCCAACGCCACCAGATCAGCAACATGTGTACAAGCGGACAGAAGGCGTTCATAGGCCCTTACATGAAATCCCGGACAATTTTCTAAATAAAATTATTTGCCTAAATGGATCATATTTAAATATTTTAAAATGTCCCTTATGTATTAAATATGATCACTTGCACTAAATTCGCCCTGTATGTGCTCCGACAAACCTATTACAAGTACAAACACCAATGTCTGAGAATGCTGCACATGGTCAAATGCTACAACCGGCATGTCTCCGATCATCGTATATAAATCTCAAATCCAACTATTCAAGAATGCTGCGCGGGTTAAATATTTAAGTTTCATCATCCTCCTCAAAAGGACTGGAGTCGGCACGATTTGAATTATAAAATGCCTCCAAAAATCTTACAAAAATATAAGTGACCTTAATGTCACCCCGATGATGGCCGCGTTGATAGAAAATCTCAACCGGATGAGTCAAATCTCAAATCCAATCAAATCTCTAAAATAAAATTTATCATCTGAAAACTTAAAACTAAAAATCATCTACCTCCCGCAATTGTTTGTCGGGGGTGATAAATTTGAAATTAACCTCAGCTCACAAAGAGCGAATGTGTTTCGGGTGTATCACTTTGATTCATCCTCAAATAGTCTCTTGTCAACAGGGACGTGGCACGTGCCCTCTGATCGGGTGGTTTTGCCGCAAAAATGGCTCCATTATATTATGATCACGGCCAAAGCCCGTATGTTCCCTAAAGGCGTTAAACCCTTAAGCGATGAATCATAGGGTATATTCGATAGGCATAAAACCCTCTGTTAGCTAAGGTGGATTCAGATATATCCCCTTAGACAAATATCAACCTAGGTCTACAAGGTATCCTTGGACGAAGCAACCCATGGCTGTTGATAAGGTGTTTTTGTCAGGTTGGGTCGACTACCTCCTCTGACTAAGTAGACCAGGGATCATGACAGCCCTGGACGACGGAACCATGGGATCTTGATTGGGCTCGTCTTCATTCCCCCCACCACCAGTTTTAAGTTTGTGGTGATAAACTTTAAATTCTAAACTTCAAAATCCAAATCAATAGATCACATTTAAACCTAAAATTGTTGCTATTATACACTAGATTTATGATCGGTATGACCTCTTTTACAACTAGCCTTAATCGAAAGTTCTCTCTCGTTATCGGGAGGGGTAATTAACTATTAGGGCTTGCGCCTATGGAAACCAGAACTCAGATCAAAAAGTCCTCACAAAATGAGGGCGAAATATCTGGGTAGTGTCTTATCCAAAACCCAATCTTCCTTCTGAAAATTCTCCCGAAACCTAATCTCGTTAAAACTCACTACCATCATCATTACACAAACGCTTAAAATAAAAATAGATCGATGGTGCGGAGAGGCCGGGAACACTCATCAAATTAAAATTGAATTTTTCGGATCCCACAATGACCACCCTTAAGGGGTAGAAAGAGAAAAAAAGTTAAAGCAAATACAAAAGAAATACATAAAAGACAAGTACATATGAGGACTTAAAAATATATAGGCGCGATCGTGGCCATAAATCGGCGACCACGCCGCTGATAAACTTTCCATGCTCCGATATCCCCATCAATTATGCAAGAGGCAAGTTATGAATACATGCTATTGTCTAAACTACCAACCAACGCATATGCAGCTAAAACACAATCACACACATGCCAAAACCAAGATATTCCATAATCTTTTCAGTCTTACCCAAGGCACTGGATCTTAAACAGAGATTGAGGAGAAAATTAGCTATTTTGATAACGATGAAATTTTGAAGGCCATATACTTCAATTTTTTCTTCCATCAAACTAAACTAATTTTGCTTGAGAAATATAACACATGGTTAATTAAACAATTACAAGATTATCTATGGATACAACTATTTCCACAACCAATCCATATGCGATTTTTATGGAAAATAGAAAACTTTCTACATTGGCTGATCTTCCATCTTGTAAAGATATTCTAAAGAACGAAATTGCAAGCTTGATGGTAGTTCAGGGGAAAATCATGCTAAATCATAAAACTCAATATTTCGACCGTTCTTTAAACCCCTAATTCAAAGGTTTGAGAATGTTGCGCGGGTCAAATATTCCAAATTTCATCCTCCTTGAAAGGTCTAGAGTCGACTGACTTAGATTAACAAATGAATGTCTAATCATCAAACATAAAGGCTATCTAAATGAAATTCAACATAAAACATAAATATTTGATTTTAATGTTTGTATAATCGTCAATTCTTAAACCCGATCCTTTGTTAGTGGGAACTTAGTTCAATTGGTTGTGCACTAAGTTTTATAGTACTCTATTTTGTGATCCTCTACTTAATCTGCATAAGTATATAGTTTAATAGGGTATCCCCTCCAAAAAATCATAAACAATAACAAACTTAACAATATTAAAATGGAGTTCTTCAAGATTGTTATAAAATAAAATAATAATCATGAAGACTTTAAGGTAAATTTTATAAAAACTAAACTTAATATATTGATGTTGTATGGATCCAAGAGTTGTGCAATAAAAAAAGTATTTAAAGCTAAGTTAAACATTACAAAAATAAGAATTTTAAAATAGATGTGTAGCAAAACTTAGAAGAATAACTTCAAGAATGATTATATTAAAGAAACGATTAGGGAAGTTATAATACATTAGAGATAAGGTAATTAAAAATAGACTCAGGTCATTTGGACATGTATAATAAAGATGAAAAATACACCTATTAGATGGCTATATAAATTTATGTTGGAAGATTAAGAAGAATATATAGACGAAGTTCAAAATGACCTTAAAAAAAAGGTCTAACACTTTCAACACACTCAATAAGAATGAATAAAAAATGAAAATTCATAAGCCAATCTCAGCTAACTGGGATAAAGCTAATGAAGATCATGATGTCCGTTATCATGAGTGTAGGAATAAGTGGATTCAATAAGATTTGGAGAAGTTAATGCTATAATAAAAACATGACTAATGTTTCTTTCTATTTTGAAAATTCCAAGAACTTTGACTCTAATATCAATTGATGATGAACGGGCAATGAAAGTGAAGACAATGACAAACTTCATTGCATTGGTTTTCGGACAAGGAAAAAATCCAATATTTAAAAAGAACAAGTTGGTGAAAAAAAAATAGAGAAGAGGTTAATGAAACCCCCAAAAAAGGGCGAAGAGGTAGAAAGAAAAATGAAAGAGGGCCTCATGACTAGAATAAGAGAGTGGAATTGGTCCTTATAAGAGATGCCAAAAAAGCCCTTCTGAATCCCATGGTCAAGCATCCTAATTACAACCCTTGGCCTATTATATCCACTAGTAGTATACTCTCATTAACAACATGATCTAATAGCAAACAATAAAATGAAAAATACAATGACGTAAGCATGAAACGTTAAAAAATACAATCTAAATAAACAATATGAACTCATGAATAAGGATTGCAGTAGAAGACTCTCATTGGCCCAAGTCATAAAATCATTGTAATTAATATTGGATATTTTCAATTTAAACTCTACATTTAAAGTTTCATTAAGGTTGTTTTCTTGAATGATAAAATTATACACACTTCATAATTTCTGTGAATACTTTAAGGCATTGATTAAAGTTGGTAAGGAATTATGATAAAGTAGTTATAATTGTGGTCCATGATCAGTTGGACAAAAAAATTAGTGACGCAAAAAATGTTTTTTCAAGGTTGACCTATAAGGATTTATGGGTTATAGAATTATCCAAAGAAGACCATCTACATGATACAACATGATATACTAAATGTTCATGTCTACAATATATCAGAATTCGGAACTTATGTTTATAGTATAAACTATTGAAATTCAGAGGAAAATTAATTCCATACTTCAGCCTTCAGTGTGTAAACCTTTTGAAAAATAAAATGTAACTAGTTAGTAAATCAAATGTACCATCAGGTATAGACATTTGATGAATCACAAAGAACAAGCACAGTGATAGGACTACCTCTCCCAAGTTGACTAGTGATGGTACAAAACATATTTGCTCTACAGATTCCATAACAAATAAAAATTAACTATTAATTTGTTGCTTTTTATTCCTTTTGTCTTCTTATATGTAATCAAACAATCCACAACTATGATTTTTTCACAAACAAACAATGCAAGAGTAGGAGCAAGAAAAAAGCAAAATAAATGTATAAATTTAAAGACATTCATCCAATATATAGTACATGGTAGTTCAAAATTTTTAATTGACCTATCTAACAGTTCATACAAGGAAGCAGAGCAGAGATAAGGACAAACTGCTATATAGTTATATACTTCTCATATTTTTAGGAGCTTAATTGGTTAAGTAGGCATGCCCTTTATTTATGGTCTGCCTTTTGTAGGATCTCAAAATTAAAAACCACCTGGGGTTGGATACTCCGAAATACATAATTTCAGGAATTCATGAACACTTGATGCACATGCATTTTTACTACTTTAAGGGAAAAAAAAGTAAATTCTAGTTTAAATTCCAAAGGTTTTATGGATAAAATTCATGCCAAAACAAAATGCAAGTTTTGGTATTGCAACTAACAAGCTCATAGATCATACTAATAGGCATAGTGACATGGTCAGCGACATATCAACCGAGAATATAAAAAATCTTTTCTTCGTTCTTAAAAGGTAACAGGAACCCATCTCATAGATCATGAAGTTCACAAATCAAACATGCCACCCGCAATACTGTAGTAGGTATTTTAATCCAAAAGAGAAGTCCTTCCTCTTGGTACGTATGATTAACAAATAAAAAAGCCCTCCAGATCTTCATAGACATTATTCTCTCGTAAAATTTAAGCATCATCACCTCTTTCAAAACCCCGGATCAAAAGATTATAAAACTTTAATCACGCTTACATTTTTTGGGGCAAATCAGATCACATAAAAACACTTCCCAAAACCGCCAACTGCGGAGCGATAAAACAAACAAACAAAGCAATATATAGATAGAGAACAGGGAAAGGAGCAGGACCTGCATCTCCTCGGACAAGTACTCGTGCTTCATAGACAGATCCAAGGCGCGCTTCAGGCGCTGGTTCCTAGCGTCCACAACCTCGCGCGGGAGACGGCTTAGGGCCTCCTTGATATCGAGATCGTAGTACGGATCATACAGATCATCATACCGTAAGCCTAAATATCAATACGATATGAAGAGTTAATACAACAGCTAATCAATAAAGCACTGCATTCAGAAACCCTAGAAGTTGTGGAGATTGATGGAAGAATAAATTACCATAATTCCTAAGGCGCTTGGAGATGACCCTCTGGTGCACCGCCGCCAAAGGGTTTTTTCGAGGGTTCACGAGCCACCGGCTGATTGCCGAGAGGACCATTGAAGCTCAATCTAGCTCACGAAAGTCTTCTTATTCTTCTTCTGTCGTTTGATATCAGGGAACGGAGAACTGAGGGGCTGTTTGGTATCGGATTTACAGCGGGATTTAAGTCGGATTTACGCTAAATCCAGCCAAACAGTTTTTGTGCGCGCGTTAAATCCCGGGATTCAGTAAATCCCGGATTTACGGATTTACAGCTTAAATCCGGGATTTAATAAATCCGAGGGGTAGCCGGATTTAGTAAATCCGACGGAATTTATCCGAAGAAGCGCGCGAAAGGAGAAAGTTACCTTCACAGCCAGCGAGCTCCCGTTCTTGCTTCCGATCAAAATGCCGTAACTTCCGATCCGGGTTGAAGTCGTCACAGGAGCGAAGTAGAACAGCCACGAAGAAGCGACGCCTGCAATCTCTACACCTCCTGCGAAAGCAACTGAGCCGAACAGCAACGACGAAAAGAGAAGATGAAAGGCAAACCCTAGACG
Source organism: Dendrobium officinale (assembly GCA_019514585.1). Lineage (NCBI taxonomy): Eukaryota > Viridiplantae > Streptophyta > Magnoliopsida > Asparagales > Orchidaceae > Dendrobium > Dendrobium officinale. The sequence goes on from CM033694.1 coordinate 38,967,034, forward strand.
CCTCTAAGTTATTATTGATTAACTTAATTAATATAATTTAAATTATTAATACTTAAGTAAATTAATTAAATAGTTAATTGTATAATAGTGCATAAATTAATTATCTAATTTAACTTAATTATATAATTAGTAATTAAATATTAATATAATTAGATTAATTAATATAACTTAATATATCTATTATTAAATATATAATTAATTATATAAATAATAATTAATGAGTAATTTGTACTTAACATATTATTAAATTTATAACACATTATATTTTTTATTTTTAATTACAAATTTATTTTTAAGTTATAATTATCTTCTTCACATATAAATGCCTAACTGCTATAAATTCTGAAATATGTTACCAAACAGTTTCTCCGGATTTAACAGGATTTAATATTTGGCATACCAAACAGTTTTCAGGATTTAACACATTTCGGATTTACTAAATCCAGATTTACAGGATTTACTAAATCCCACTTGTTGCCAAACAGCCCCTGAGCGTAATCAGATGGGCAAGAATTTTTTATTTCTAGCCAGCTCTTTGGAGAATCAGAACCGTCTACATCGGAGGTTGGTTACATCTGAACCGTCCATCTCTTGTAGCAGACCTTTTGTTTTGAGTCCACCCGGTCCGATCGTAAGGGGGACCTGAAACAGGGCTTTGATCGGATTCAGCAATGTTTCTCTGAAAAAATTAAAATTTGATATATTTGTAATAAATTTTTTATTTGGCATTTTATATAAAATAGTAATATGATACATTAAAAAATAATGATTTAATATCACATATTAATAATATATGGCACAAAAATAATGCTGAAAATATTTGTAGTTGAATAATATAAAAAATATTTTATATCCTTATTATGAGATAAGGAGACTTATCATTTATTCTTTTAGGAAATATTTTATACTATTTAAATTTATTTAATTTTTTTAATCATTTCAAAGTCCTCTAATTTATTAGTAGCATAATTACATCCTCTTTCCATTAGGGTGTTATATATTTTAATATTATAGAGTACAATAAATAAGATTAATTTAATTATTTAGTTGAATGGAAAATATATGTAATGAAAGTTTTTTTTTTTTTTTTTTAAGGACAATATTGATAGAATTGTACATCCATTGTTGTAATTGTTGACTCTCTTTTGTTATAGAATGGAATAAGCAAGTTTCAAAGAAAAAAAAGTATAGTGAGCTAGAAATAATAATAATAATAAAAGGTTAAAAGGGACAAAGTACAACTAAAATTAGCATAATATTTTGATTAGTAAGATTTGATAAGTCATCAACAACAAACTTTACTGGATACGATTCTCGATGCTTATTAAATTGAAAACTTACTAAATTAAATTTATGGTCATAAAAACTTTGATTTCGGCAAACTTTTAGTCAAGGTGAATGTCTTGATGAGACAAAATTATCGATGCCAAGAATGATTCAATTCGAGTCTGAACAAGCCCAGATCAAGCACTTGAGCATAATTAAAAACTTTGGAATATTAATCGCAGGATTAAATTATTTATGAATCTTAGATGCTTATAGTCAAATCGATCAACTCAATGAAATAAATCAAATGAGCCAAAGAAAATGTAATTTTGATATCAATAAGTCACTTAAATATTGAAAAGAATGAGATATGATCATGAGAATCAATACAAGTCGTCCAATAATGTTATAAATTTTAACTATATTTATAGAATATATAACTTAAAATTTATAAATAGATCATTGATCTCTATAGGAGGGAGGATACTTGGCTTGAGATTCAAGAGTGCTCAGAGGATTAAAGAATCTTGAAACATCATCCGACCATCGCCTGACCTCCAACATCAAACCATTGTTTGGTCGTTGACATCGGACTACCATCTAACCATCGCTTGACCATTATCATCACCTAACCTTGGACTACCAACACCTCTTTATGATCACTTTATCATCATCCTCAATTATAGTCTCCTGACTATCATCATCCTACTACAATTCTCCAATCATCATCGTCCGCTACTTTTTGTCACATAACATCACCTATAATGTGGTGCATACGATAACTTATAAGGGCAATACATACTGTTGACAACAACTCTGACTCTCAACGTCAGGATCAAAATTTATACATGACCTTTTAATCTCTAGTATTCCCTCCTCAAAGAAAAACAACAAATATTCTCTTAAAAATGACCCTCGTGCCATATAACTCTTTTAACTATCACCATGAAATACATTATCTATAGTTTATGCCAACTATATTGTATCAACACGAAGCTCAATCATGAGGAAGGACATCATTTGTAACTATTGACAAATGCTAGTGAAACCATTTCAATCAAACTAGCCCTTATGATTCTCCTTTTTAAAATTTTTCACGTAAAAATCCTAATATTCTTTGTAATCCCTTTTAATTTATATCTATATATGTGCTAAATATTTGTACAAAAGTAAAATTCTAAATACTTCCTCTTTTCATGATTGTTCGAACACACAATAAGGTTAAATTAGCTTTAAGTCTAAATATTAAGTGTAAACTATAGGTTAAGTATGAATGAAAGGAAAATTACTGCAAAAAGAACTTGTCTTAAGCAAGTGGTTGATCTTGATCTAAAAATTCGTCCTAGTTGGACTAGTACACATACCTAAGAAATTTATGCTATTTTTATTTGCCAAGTAATACAATTGTAAGTTTAGGCATGACCATAGATCAAGTAGGATCAAACCTTATAAATTTTCATTTGTATTTGTGTTTTTTAATTTCCATTACTTGTGTATTCATTTATTTGTTATTTAATATTATTTTATTGCCATGATTATTCTTTTATACACATATTATTATGTGGTTTCATTACTATTATTGTACTTAATCTAAGATAATTAAACATGTGCTTTGAGTTCTTGGTTGCAAAAAATAAAATCTTTTTTAATGAACGTCTCATTCACCCCTCTTTTAATTGTGTTGTAGCCATCATAAGAGAAAAAACTGAGGATTTAATTCATTTCTAAAGAAGTTTGAAATCAATGTTCAAAAAATGGCCATAACTCTACTTCAACTTGGAAAATTTTGTTGGATTACAATAGTTTTTATTGCAACAAAGACTTAGGCTTCGTTTGGGACAGCTTTTTTCCTGCTTCTTGAAGCAGCCTTTTAGTATAAAAATTAAATTTTTTGTACTAAAAAGCTGATTCAATAAGCAGTAAAAAAGCCGTCCCAAACGAGGCCTTAGTTTGGGATAGATTTCTTTCAAGTACTAATGCTTTCAACAATTAGATTTTTAGTGTTATTTCCAAAAAAAAAAGGTTAGTGTTGCATTAATAAGGACTCAATATCAATTAATACTATTCAATTTGCTGATCGCATTCCTCTTTTGTGGAGCTATTAAGCTGCAAGGCTTATACTTGAAACTTTGTCTTCAAATTTTTTTTGGTAAAGCTTATGCTCTCAAGATTAAGTCTTCCCCTATCTATCATTGGAGAATCTCAAATAAAGTTGACTATCTTGCTAGTAACCTATGTTGTGCTATGAAGTCCCTTTCTTTCAAGTACATTAATATCCCTCTTGGCTGCAAAACTATTAAATAAAAAAATCTAAATGTCATCATTGAAACTATCCAAAACAATCTTTCTATCCATCTTTCTAGCAGAATGTTAGCTCTTATCAACTTTATTATAATCAACCTTACTCTATATCACTTATCTTATCTTTCGAATCCTTTTTTTGTTTGTCTAGAAAAAGTAATTACATCAAGAAAAGATTTTCTTGGGAAATGGGATGTTGATTGTATGCTTGCAAATGACTACATATATATCTAGTAGGTAGTCAATATATTACAAGGGGAGGACTCATATCCAATAAGCCACACAAAGGAGCTTGCCCAAAGAGCATCAAACCCACTTGCTCGGGCATACGAAGGAAGGTCACCCCCCTCGAGGGCAATGGAAGACTTCATCGACCAAGTGACAACTCACCCCTACCCAAAGTGGGTGCCTCCATCCATGTGCCATTACAAGCCGACACTGAGTTAATCACCTCGGCTTCCTTAGCTCACTCACCTTCTATCTCCGATGATCGAAGGCCCAATATAGGTTGCCAATGGCTCCTAGATAGCAGTCAGCCATCAAACACCCCCCACTTGCTACTTGCTCGCAGGCTCACCCATTCCTACTCGACACTACTAAGCTAGCCCAGTGCATACTCGGCACTATTGAGCAAGCAAGAGACAGGTCATCATAACTAGCTATGCAGCCCCCGCTCTCCCTCAGTCAATCAAAAGGCAAAATGGGTCCAAGGAAGTTTGTGCAACATTGCATTTTTTTTTTCTTTTTGGGTCTACTCTTACTTGAAGACCTCATAACCCTATAAATAAGAGGTAAATATGGGCATTTTGAATCCTTTCGCTAGATATTGAATCTTTTGTTGGTCTATTGATTGAGCTCTAAGTATTTGCTTTACAGGTTTTAATAGCAGCCCCCTTTCTCTCTATTCTCATAAGTCTCATGCCACCACTCACTCATAGATCAGTCAACCAATCAGGTTGAGTATCATTCAAGGATAAATTTGGGTTTCAACATTGATGAAAGGGGATTCATCTTCTCATTTGGAAGAAAATATGCAAGCCTAAGAAATATGGTAATCTTATCTTTCATCATCTCTCTTGTTGCTAAATGTGCTTGGAAAACCATCAACATTGATGAGTCTCCTCTTGCATGCATTATTCTCGATGACTATTTTTAGGCTAAATACCCTACAGAATTTTGGAGGAAGAGCTCCTTAAATTATTCTAGCTATTATTAAAGGGACCAAGAAAATCATTCAACCCCTTTATGTTAACATCTTCTGGAAAGTTAATAATAATTGTTCTATTAAATTTTCAAAAGATAAGTGTCTTAACTTCCTCTATTGCTTTCAAAGACTTTTTTTTAATAGCCTGGAATCCCTACTGCATTCTTATCTCAATTTGCTGCTACTTATGATTGCGTGATTCATTGTAATAAGACTACTGACTACCCCAAAATATTTGCATTATGAAATTGATCATTGAAACACTCTTCTTAATCATATTACTATCAATGATTCTAAAGTTTCTCCTAGTTGAGCTCTGAATATGGGGAAACTCAGTCTGAAATCCTTTTACTTGCACAACTACAAATAACATATGAATAGTCTATTTCTTCTCTTGATGTTCTCTGCTTTATATTGGATGGTTTCCTCGATAAAATTGCAAACAAATCTTTCCTGCTCTAGTTGAATTGAGTTTCATGTAATGCTTATTGCACTTGCAACCTTAATTCTGAAACTGATTCTTATATCTTCCTTAACTGCAATGTTGTTCTAGCAATAGGAATGTTAAGGGTCTATAAAGGAAATGGAGACTCAAAGAGGATTATTTAGTATACGTAATTTCCTTAGCACACTTCTAGTCTACAATTGTAATGAGAATAAAGCGGATACTATCAAAGAAAATATGAGAAGCCTTGGCTTTCCAGATAATCTTAAAGACCTTAACCAGATTTGTTGAGATTCTTTTGCCATATAATATTTTTGTGTATCATTCATATTTTCTAATCTTTGGTATATTTTCTCTTTTTCTTCATTAATGAGAAGCATAGTCCAAGCTTATCTATATAAATGGAGAAGCCATTAAAAAGAAAATCATAGGACATAGAAATAACATCATCAAACTTGCTATTAAACGTATAAAAAAGGAAGTTGTACCCTTAATGCTGCAACAACCTGATAGGAAATACTCGAGTTCGCAAGTAGCCCTACGGTAATACTTGAGTTTGCAAGCAAACCTATCACCGATTGGTGGAAAACAGTGAGAATAATGCAAAAGTCTGGGCGAAATCAGCCCCAAAATGTTGTATGCAACAAGGAAATCAAAGTCAATCAAAACACGAAAGCAAGATACATGTGATCCTCAATTCAAGAGAAGGATCATTCTCTCCTAATATCTAGACTAAGAAATCTAGAGCCAAGATGCCAAAGGACTCCAAGAGAAAAACCAAAACAAAGCATGCATAACCTAACCCTAAAACAACTCATACTATTAATACATTGATTTCCTAATTCGAATTCTTTCCCTCTCCCTAGCCGCCCATTTATCTTTCCTTGCTTTTCTTCTAGTGGGGCCCACAACATAGGGCGGCAAATTAATGGGAGGCAGCACTTGTCCGCCTCCTGTAAACAATAGCCGGCCTCCGGCTAAATGAGAATCCACTTGACTTTAAATTTCATAAAAAATATGAATGAAAATATACATTAAGCAAGACAACTCGAAACAACCGTATTTTAACAAGCATATGTTAGCAAGTTTTAGTAAATTCCTCATGAACACTAGCTAAAGGAGAATCCACTTAACTTTAATTTCATAATACATGGGAACCAAATGAAAGAAAGATGTTTTCCCAGAGAAGCAGACAAATACATAATCCAGAACTTATAAGAATATATTTTTAGTAAATAAATTGATAAATATAGTTACTGAAGACAAACAATTGAATAAAGCCCATATGGTTAAAAGGTAAATATTGATTGGTTAGAAAACTGTTAATTATTATTTTCTGGAAATTCTTGTGACAGGTCCATATCTCATCAAGCATGCAGAAAGCCCCTTTCCTCCAAGAATGTAACAACTTGGCTTGACATGGCAGCTGGAGGTGGACATACGCCATCTTCTGGCTTGATCTCTATCTGCGTTGAAGAAAAAAATGAATTCCCTTCTGAGTTTAATGTAGAAAAAAACTACCGCGCCGTCATAATCATCAGATATGGTAAAGAAAAGAAGTTGCTAATAACATTTTGGTGATCATTTTCCTTTATGTTTGGTACCTTATCTAGATAGGAGCAGCAATAATATTTTCCAAAGGTCTATTTTAGTTCAATAAATTGTTAGAGGTAGCAATGCAGCGTTTCACTAAGGTTTTGTTTTGTTTGAGACGGCTTTTTCTTACTGCTTCTTCACGTAACTTTTTAGTACAAAAATTAAATTTTTTTGTACTAAAAATTTGCGTTAAGAAGAAGTAAAAAAAGTCATCCCAAACAAAACCTAAGTCATTAGACAAGCTTGTGGTGCAGAGCATATGAAAGTAGTATCCGGCAACTTAATAACAGTTCATGAATTACCTACAAAGAATCAAAGATTAAGTGAATTACTATATAATATAGTGACTTGAATCATTGAGTACAGTTAGATAAGTCAAGAATTCAAATAGATGGGGTAAAAAATCAAGAAAGAAAAAAGGAGAATGCACAATGATGCAGGATGTCCTAGGATCACAATTATGATTTTACACAATTACATCTATCAATAATAGGTGTTAAAGACTGCCTCAATTAATTAAGAAGTTGGATATGTACCTCACAATTCAAAGGTGTCTCATATGGATCATCTATTCCAGTGAAACCTGCAAAAGTACTGACATTAATGAAGAATCAATAGAAGTGTTGAAATTGTTCAAACATTAAATTTCGAGATGACAAGTCGTATTAGGTTGTCTTTGTGCCTGATTTTGTTTTTGACCACAAATAGGCTTGTATGAAATTAACCCAAAAGCATATCATGCCCATTAAGATCTGTCTCCGTTAATGGGTTAGATGACTCAAACTAATATAAAACTTTTCCACAAGGCAGGTGAAACTCTGGCCATGCATGCCCAAAACATTTAAAATTATTTTACTGCCTTTTTCAATGTTTTGTACTCTATATTGTAACCAATTTTCCAACCCAGTATGACACCTTTCTAGGTCTTAGTTCAAATTCTTTACTGGACTAGTCACAAGAAGAAAGGCAAGAAAATATGTTGAGAAATATTTGAAAATAATATGACATCTCTCAATAGAATGGATACAACAGCAACAACATCAAGCCATTATCCCACTACGTGGGATCAGCTATATGAATCCTTTTTCTCCATTGTGTCCTTTGAACAGTCAAATTTGCATTTAAATCTAATAAAGAAAGGTCATTTCTAATATTTTCTAACAAAAATTTTTTAGTTATACCTTTACCCTTCTTAACATAGGTGAAATCTAATACATCTACTCTCCTAACAGGGTCATCGGAAGGCCGCCGTTTTACATGACCAAACCATTTAAGGCGACTCTCTCTAATCTTATCTGTCTTTGGAGCTACTCCAACCTTTTCATGGATATGCTTGTTTCATATCCTGTCTCGAAGAGTAAATTCACTCATCCACCTGAGCATCCTCATCTCAACAACACTTAACTTAATATTATGCTTCTTTTAATGGCCAACATTGTGCATCATAAAGCATTGCAGGTCTCACCACCATCTTATAAAATTTTCCCTTAAATTTGAATGGATGATGATATATAAATACAAAAAATATAAATAAAAATAATTAATATTGGGGATATTCTCAAATTTTTTTAGACATTTAGGCCAATTAAGACACTCACTCACACATCACATACGCAAGACTCGAATCCAATACCTCTTGGTTTATAGTCAAAGCTCTCAATTAATATACCAAAATGAGCTAGGTGGATATTGATCCTGTGGAATGTTCCAAGGTTGATTCTATATTGCATAGTTATTATGGAATAAAATGGATCAAATACTTGAATTAGTGAGAGGTTCAAAAAATCTTTATATAATCATCTGGAAAACTCTTCTCATTGTCTCGTCTTGAGAACAGTCCCTCAGCTAGGATCTTCTTAAAATAGTTAGCATTGTTCTACATTTGTAGAATGCTATTTTGATCCCATCGATTAATCTTTATCAGAAAAAAGATCAGAGACTCTCATCATTAAAATCATCCAATATAAGCATCATTATTAGCAAGTACAACTAGCCCAAGTCCAGGCATTCAATCTCACTGAAATGGCCTATACAAAAGTAACTTTTGTATCTCTTAAAAAAATTTAAGGTGATATCAACATTAAAGAACTAATTTAGCTGCAGCATTCTTCATTAAATTTAACCTTTTATCTTTCCTTGACGAGCAAGCTTGTAAAGGCCTTTTGGATCCCTTGCTTCACAAATCTCTAAAGGAATGTTCATGAAAACCTTTAAGAAAATTCAGAGATTAAACTAGCTGCTTTAGAAATCATTATCAGTGTCAACTAAATGCGTAAATTCATAAAGCACCTACTTCAATAAAACTAGACTCCGGTAACAGTGCACGGCAAGAATCACGGTCTCTCCTGTAAGGAGAAATCAGGCTAGCAATACAGATCAAGCCTGAATCAGCAAAGAGCTTAGCTACCTCACCTACATAGAAAGACAACATAAAATCAAGAAAATTACAGTCGCTTGATGATATTCACACTATACAAATACTTCTTTTGTGAAAGAAGTAAAAAACTATAAAAACCTCTCATAATTGATATAAAGCAAGAATTTTGCATAAGCTCATTTTGAAATATAAAGGATTGAAGAAATAGGTGTAGATGTCTAGATTTAGAACCATACTTACCAACCCTACGTATATTTTCTGCACGATCTTCTGCTTTGAAGCCAAGATCCTTGTTTAGCCCATGTCTGAGGTTATCTCCATCAAGGATGTAAGAGAGCTTTCCCCTACCATGCAAGTCTCTGCCCAAAGTACAAGCTAATGTGCTTTTCCCTGGTCCAAAGGTAGAATTAGAAGTCAAAGAGATAAGCTGGAGATTGAATATTGTATAAGATTGGTTTTGTGCTAATTATGATATAAGGGTTCTTCTGAAGAGCATGATGTATGGTTTGGCCATTTTGTTATCTTCTGGAGGAACATGCTTTTTTTGTTCAAAACGAGCATTTGGTAAGGTAGTGTGATTACAACAACATCAAGCTTTTGTCCCACTACGTGGGGTCGGCTACATGAATCCTTTTTCTCTTTTGTGACTTGTTAAAAGTCAAATTCTTATTTAAATCTAATAAAAAAAATCATTTCTAATATTTTTTGACCAAGTCTTTTTAGGTATATCTCTACCTTTCTTAACATAAGTCAAATCTAATACCTCAACTTTTCTAATCGGGTCATCGGAAGGCCTCCATTTAATGTGAC